>OX382198.1:7500-632500 GCA_947507515.1 Eulithis testata
CTAACCTAACCTAACCTAACCTAACCTAACCTAACCTAACCTAACCTAACCTAACCTAACCTAACCTAACCTAACCTAACCTAACCTAACCTAACCTAACCTAACCTAACCTAACCTAACCTAACCTAACCTAACCTAACCTAACCTAACCTAACCTAACCTAACCTAACCTAACCTAACCTAACCTAACCTAACCTAACCTAACCTAACCTAACCTAACCTAACCTAACCTAACCTAACCTAACCTAACCTAACCTAACCTAACCTAACCTAACCTAACCTAACCTAACCTAACCTAACCTAACCTAACCTAACCTAACCTAACCTAACCTAACCTAACCTAACCTAACCTAACCTAACCTAACCTACCTAACCTAACCTAACCTAACTAACCTAACCTAACCTAACCTAACCTAACCTAACCTAACCTAACCTAACCTAACCTAACTAACCTAACCTAACCTAACCTAACCTAACCTAACCTAACCTAACCTAACCTAACCTAACCTAACCTAACCTAACCTAACCTAACCTAACCTAACCTAACCTAACCTAACCTAACCTAACCTAACCTAACCTAACCTAACCTAACCTAACCTAACCTAACCTAACCTAACCTAACCTAACCTAACCTAACCTAACCTAACCTAACCTAACCTAACCTAACCTAACCTAACCTAACCTAACCTAACCTAACCTAACCTAACCTAACCTAACCTAACCTAACCTAACCTAACCTAACCTAACCTAACCTAACCTAACCTAACCTAACCTAACCTAACCTAACCTAACCTAACCTAACCTAACCTAACCTAACCTAACCTAACCTAACCTAACCTAACCTAACCTAACCTAACCTAACCTAACCTAACCTAACCTAACCTAACCTAACCTAACCTAACCTAACCTAACCTAACCTAACCTAACCTAACCTAACCTAACCTAACCTAACCTAACCTAACCTAACCTAACCTAACCATACAAAAACTGAAAATTTTTTGGTGACTTACGATCGCGTGCGATACATCAAATTAAGCGTCTCGGCACCCATTGTGCGAATAAATTATAATAGGACCCACGTTCTATACAAAAAACGTGAATTTTTGACATTTTTCGCATAATTTTATAGGGACTTAGCAAAATTTCAACAATTTTATTTTCTAAATTTTAATTTTACAAGTAAATAAATTATTTTAGTAGCTTATAAATCGTAGTTCGACGCACTGGTTGCGCCCACAGTGGCAAAGTTTCGTTTTTGATAGCGAAAAGCTATTAACTTAGCGTTTTTACGCTCAAAAACGCAATTTTGTCTAAGGTGAAAACCGAAAATATTTTTCTCGACTTCAACTTTCAGTGACCATAGCCGTGCGCTACATCATTAGAAGCGGCTCGACACGCTCTATCCGTGGAGCGAGTCCATTTGGGCACTTGTCGTAGGAAAATATTCGAAAAACTGCGATTTTCCGTAAATTTTGGTACATTTGGGTCTTTTTTGAGCGTTTTTGAATTTTGTCGCGCCCATCTTGCGTGTTTCTGCACATCCCGTGGCTGGTTCACCTCTGCCCGACGTCCCCGCACGTACCTGCAAAAGAAAAAACACGATTATCGACAAAAATCAAGAAAAAATCGCCCGCCCACCCACCCAGATTGCAGTTACTAGGGTAAGAAAAGTGGATTCTCACAGGGGAAGCACTTTCAAACCTCAATAACTTTTGAATTATCCCTTATAAATTGACCCGGTTTTCGAAACCCACATTCTATATTGACGCGCTTTTTGATTTGTGTTATCAAGAAGCTCTAAATTGACCCCATTACGCTTTGACATTTTTACTTTTGGTTTTTACCAAAATCATCCCTTATTTCCTGGTGTAAGGCTTTATTCTTATTACCGAGACGGTTACACAAGTACAAAATACTGTTCTTTCAGGGAACTATAAATAGGTTAGTTTTTGTTAGTAGTAAGTTAGGAAATAAATATTTTATACAATTTTATTTAATTATTTTTCTTTTGACCTTATATTTACAACTTATACAAATTTACTTTTAAATCTTACTTATACAACTTATACAATTTTACTTTTAAATCTTATTTATACAACTTATACAATTTTACTTTTTATTTTACTTATACAACTTATACAATTTTACTTTTAATTTTACCTTGACGTGTGTCCCTCTTTCGTCAATTAATAATGTTCGGTTTCCGCACCCCCGCCAAGAACAGCAAGACTACGGACGAGTTCCCCAGAAGAACCTCAACCACACCACCAGCTGTGCACGAAAACGACAGGCCTTCAACTTCAAGCGTTCGCCGAAGTATCGGGGAGTGGGAAGCTGGTAAAGCGGACCCACTCACCCCAACCACCCCAAAGAAGGTGGTGCCGGTGGACCCCCCAAGGACAAAAAAGGTGCTTTCACAGGGAAGTAGAGTGGCTGTGAAAGTACCGATTGAGGCTGTGGGAAGCCCACCGGCGCAGCCCAAGTACACCAGCCGGCTTGCGGAAGCGAAGGCCTGTCTTACGAAAGCAAAGGTTAATATGGGGAACTCGAGAAATATTAAGACGGAAATTAAGAACGAGGTACTAGTAGCAATTGAAAGGCTCTATCAACTAGTTAAAGAGTCAGAAAGTGAAAATGACAAAGGAGTGAGGAAAGTGAAGGAACCGGAGAAAGGAAAAGAGCTACATAAAGAAGAAAAGCAAGAGAAGGAGGTGAGAAAGGAAGAAAGAGACCTCATTCAGAAGCTGGAAGAGCATGCAAGGTTGTTACGCCAAAACAGTGAAAAGATGGAAAAGCTACAGGAGAAGATAGAAATACAGCAAGAGAAAATGGAAAAGCAGACGTACGCGAGTGTAGCGGCGGCGCACCTTGGTAGGCAGTTCCCGGAGCGCGCCGCACTATACTCGGTAGTCGTATCATCTAGGGACGATCAGGATACCGGGGAGGAGGTCATGAAAAAGATACGAGATACGGTGAAAGCGAAGGAAGGAGGAATAGAAATAGAAAAGATTAGGAAAGCAAAGGACAGGAAGGTAATCATAGGATGTAAAACAGAGGAGGAAAGACGACTAGTTCAGGAAAGATTGAAGGGTGCGGAAGGATACCTGACTGTTGATGAGGTCAAAAACAAGGACCCCCTTGTAATCCTCAAAAACGTCTTCAGTTTCAATACCGATGAAGATATAATGAACGCCATCTGGAAACAGAACGAAAAAATTTTAAAAGATCTAGACCAAACAGAAAACAAAATTAACATAATGTACAAGAAAAAGACAAGGAATAATCACACACAGCACGTGGTTATGAGGGTGTCCCCCGCAGTATGGCAGCGTTTGGTCCACGCTGGAACCGTCGTCATAGACCTCCAGCGAGTAAAAGTGGCTGATCAGTCACCACTTGTACAATGCTCGCTGTGTCTCGGCTATGGCCATGGACGACGGTTCTGTGTGGAGACCACCGTAAAATGCAGCCACTGTGGGGGGCCCCATATGAGGACGGAGTGTGCGGATTGGCTCGCTGGTGCAACCCCTTCCTGCTGCAACTGCCTGCACGCAAAGGCTGAAAAGGCAGATCACAGCGCCTTCAGTCCTGAGTGTGCAATCAGGAGGAAGTGGGACGCACTGGCTAGAGCCACTATAGCCTACCATTGTTGAAGTGGTCCCTGGCAGAGCTACAGGCGCAAACAAGCGCTACCACCGGAGAGCCACAAAAACAGCTATCCAAGTAAACGGTTTGGGCCATGTTGACCATGGCTCGCCGTTTACCCCTGAAAGGCAGAAAAATATGCTTTCGGTGGGAAGCAATAAGGAAACACTAAGCGGAACTTTGGCCTCTAACTGGGCTATAGTAAAAAACATTCAACAAAGTAAGCAATTAAAACTTAAGGTATATAAGCCTTGTTGGCATCTATATATTGATATATATAGATACAATCAGCAATAACCTCATAAATAAGTAAATAATAGATAAAAAACAGTTTAAAATAGGAAAAGTAAAATTACGCACAAATAAAATAATAAAATCGTAAACAACAAGCAGAATAGTTAAAACATAAAGATTTAGTAAAGTATTTAGTAACTTAAAGTAAATTAAAAAAAATGAAAGAAATAGACACAGAAATTCGAAAAAAGAATAAAAACACAAAAATAAGTTTATAAATAGATTAGTTTTAGGATTCCAGGTGGAAAATATTATTTTTACATTAGGCACTTTGCAAAGTAAAGAAACAAAAAGATCTAGAAACAAATAGATAAAAACAGGGTATAAACAAGAATGGTACAAACCCGAAATTAAAATTTAGACATAAAAAGTTTTGAGCACAAAGACAGCATTACTAGGATTAAATAAAAATTGTATTGGATATATATAATAAAGCTCCTTTTCTTCTTCTTTATTTTCATATAAATTGAAATGTCAAAACCTTATAAAAGCATTAAAAAAGACTCGGACCTCCATGTCTGAGGGACACTAGAAAAAAAAAAAAAAAAAAAAAAAAAAAAAAAAAAACCTAACCTAACCTAACCTAACCTAACCTAACCTAACCTAACCTAACCTAACCTAACCTAACCTAACCTAACCTAACCTAACCTAACCTAACCTAACCTAACCTAACCTAACCTAACCTAACCTAACCTAACCTAACCTAACCTAACCTAACCTAACCTAACCTAACCTAACCTAACCTAACCTAACCTAACCTAACCTAACCTAACCTAACCTAACCTAACCTAACCTAACCTAACCTAACCTAACCTAACCTAACCTAACCTAACCTAACCTAACCTAACCTAACCTAACCTAACCTAACCTAACCTAACCTAACCTAACCTAACCTAACCTAACCTAACCTAACCTAACCTAACCTAACCTAACCTAACCTAACCCATTTCGCGCTCCAACCGCCTTCGGAAGCGCCACGAAAAAAGGTCCCTCCGCGGCAAAAAATTCAAAAATATTGGTCAAAGTGCACAAATATACCAGTGTTATATATCAAACGAAGCGTTACGTTATGGCGCACACAATAGTGGAAACCGCGTGGTTATAAGTGCTTTTTTCACGGAAATATCCGTGAAAAACCAGTTTTGTGACCTTAAAAGTGAAATTTCTCAGAATTTTGAGCGGTGACCTGTGTTTTTTATTATACCCTCAAGAAGCCTCCTTGAAGACCTACACGTCGGCATTTTTCGGCTTTTTCTACCGTGCACCCACACGGAATAAAAGCCAAAAAAACAAGTACCACGTGGCCACGTGGTCAGTGATCCGTGGCCGTGCGGCTACATCTGACGTCACCATCGGCAGCGGAGCTTCAAGAGGACCCCGGAGGCACCTTCAGATCTGAAAAAAGTTAAGTGGCAGCTCAGTTACAAGGACTTTAAAGTTTAGTGCAGTTGGACTTAGACTTTGGAAATTAATATCTAAAAATTGACAGCGCAACCATATATATCTTTTTAGCTCAAATTGTAGAACCACACTAGAAGTATATACTGTAAAAAAATTAGGTGCTGTTAATGCTAAAAAATTTCGAGTTATTTAATTTTTTGAATGCAGGTCAAGTGTAAATAGACAAAAAGCCTTGTGTCTCCGAAACTATAAGGAATTTTCAATTTTTGGCAGCACTTTGAGTATCTAACCAAAGGTTAGATACCCAACAAACTGGGCAATTGTTAGTTCTACATAACCCCCCCCTTTAAATTTTCCCCCCCCTCCTCAACTTTTTGAGGTCCTTTAACTTGCGAGCGGAAGCTCTAAACCGGACGCGATTTTTTGTATTAGTTGTAAGAAAATTAGCTGAACAATATATAGTGGCGGCCATTTTGGGCGCCATCTTGTTCAAATTTGTATACTTCGTATCTCTACAACCAGTGCACCTTTTTATACGGGGTGTCTTCGGTGCTTCGCTGTGTCCTCTGGGACTTTTCATCAGTGTTCCAAATTGACTCTACATAGAGCAAAATAGAGCATAGAGAGATAGAGTACTCCGAATACTTTGGTCCTCGGTATTGTAACACCACTGGGCTGCTGCGGCTACTCTGTGCGTGAGCTTTGGCGTGTACTGTGTAGATCCTCAAGCTTTTTTTTTTTTTTTAACCTAATCCCCGCATTTACGATGTCGTCGAAATCAGTGTCGGACCCGACTGAGGCAGAGCGAAGACGTAAGCGCCAGGGCCTGGGCGAAGCTTCTGATAAGGTACTAAGACGAAAGGCCATCTCCCAGGACAGAGATAAGAAAGATAGAGCCGTCAAGGCACCACCTAAGGAGAAGAAGGACGTACCACCAAAGGCCGACGTAGAGCCTACTGCCAGTGCCGTTGACCCACCTCGTACCTCTGCGGGGCCCCTTGGGGTTCCAACGACGGCTATGGCCACCATCCCTAACTCGGATGACTCCGCTGAGCTGCGAGCGAAGGCCGTGGATGCGCCCCTTCCCAGGGCTCTGTCCCAGCAGCAACTCGAAGAGGAGCTCGACGGACTCGGGATTGCCCAGCCGACTCCTAAAACAGACGATGAATGGTCAGACGTTGAGAGTGTTTGTAGCAGGCGCACCAGTATCCTCCCTGCAACGGCCAAGCGCACGGGAGTCTCCATGGACCTTGCATCACAGCGAGCCAACGACTTGCTGCTGTCAGGGAAGGAGGCCCTGGAGAAAGCCGGCAATATGAAACGTGAGTGCAAGCTGGAGGCATTGGAGAGCCTGCAATCTATGTACGAGATAGTGCTCTCGGTATCTGACTCTCGCTCGCGCCATCGAGTATCGCTTGAGCAGGAGAGGGCTAGGGCTGCGAGAGAATTAGTCAGAGTCGAGAGGGCGCACGCCAAGCAGCTGTCTGAGCTGAACCAGGTCCATGCGAACAAGCTTCGGGATGCCCACGAGATCGTGGTCAGGACACACCAGACGGCAGAGGCGATCCGTAGCTGGCTCAACTTTGAAATGGATGGCCCGATCAAAGGGATCGCAAACATCCAGAGTGAGATCCAGGCACTCGTTCTGAGGTCGCTGCCACGGGGAGCCTCTCCGGGTGAGTCTGGAGCCGCTGTGACTGCTAGCGCGGGATCCGTCATGATGGAGGCTCTTACTGTCAAGCTTAACGGACTAATGGACCAGCTTGTAACAACAAGACAGGCAATCGATGAGCTCGCGAGCAATTTTGATCGGGCAGAGCGAATGCGCCCGTCTGCTGGTGCTGAGGTTTTGGGGTCTGCAGTGGACGTCGAGAGCCTCCTTATCCATCTAAGGGAGGACATTGCGGCTCTAAGAGTGGAACAGGCGGACCGCTGCGCTGAGACACGCCCTTATGACGCCGACCCGAAGATACTGGCAGCAATTGCCGAAGTTAATGAGGGTATCACGGCGATCCGTCGTGAGACATTCGATGCCGGATTGGCCGACAAGTCGATGGCCCAGGGTATCTCGCAACTTAGGACCGAGGTGCGCGATACCCTGGACTCAATGGTGGAGGCGGTTGGCCCGGTGCGAACAGCAGTGGAATCGCTTCGCCGAGATATCCTTGAGCTTCCCTCTGGCTTGCAACCTGGACCCAGCGATACCCTGAAACCGCTTGACTCCGTTGTTACCCCCAGCAGAAGGCCCGAGTACTCGGCAATCACTGCTAGGCGTACTGTCATAGTTGAGTCTGAGAACCCCCAAGAGTCCAGCGCCGACATTCTTGAAGATATAAAGAAAGGTGTCGACGTTGCTAAACTGGGAATAGCGGTGCACGGACTTAGGAAGGGACGGAATAGCAAAGTGGTTATCTCTGTGGAAACCGATGACGACAGGTCAGCTATGAAATCTGCTATCCACCACCTCAATAAAAGCTATACCGTGACTGAGCCTCCTCCTAAGTTGCCTCTGCTCAAGCTGATCGGAGTCACCAGAGACACAGTGAACGATAAGGTGGTGGAAGCTATGAGGAATCAGAACAGGCCAGCCTTGGGTGACCACGTCAATGACCACATCAGAGTGCTCAGACGGACAAAGCACCGTTCGGATTTCATGAGCAATGTCATCGTGGAAGTCAGTCCGGGAATCTGGCAGAGCCTTAAAGACCAGCGAGTGAAAATCCGATATCAGGTTGTGCATGCCGTTGATCAATCACCAATAAAGCAGTGCTTTAGCTGTCTTGGCTACGGACATGAGGCTCGGAATTGCGAGAACGCTCAGACATGTGGATACTGTGCGGAGGGTCACGACTCTAGGACTTGCTCGCGAGTTGGTGCACCGGTATGCCGTAACTGCAAACAGGGATCGGATAGGTCCCACCCGGCTTATTCCGATCAGTGCCCAGAATGGCGGAAATATGACCGGCTCGCGCGCTCGGTGATTAGTTACTGCTAAGGTGGACACGGGGATACGCCCAGGAGTTAACGCTGCTGATCCGTGCATCGTTATAAGGATTCTTCAGGCTAACCTTGGAAGGGGAGCTGTGGCAACCCAAGAGTGCCTTAGGGAAGCCCTTGAAAGGGAATTTTCCATTATCTTGGTTCAGGAGCCATACGTAGGAAGCCGCGGTTACACTAAGTGGGGCGCGCATAAGGTCGTGCAGTGCTACCGGGGCACCGGGCCCGTTAAGTCTGCGATTGTTGTTGTCAACAATAGACTAGCTATAACCGAATACCCGGAATTATGTACTGAGAACATTACATGTATAGTTTTAAGATTAGGCAGTCGAAGGTTAGGAATTGTATCGGTGTATCTTGAGGGGTCAGAGGACATTGAGCCCTATTTGCAGCACATTCAGGAGGTTCACCGCCGCATTGCTTCGCCCCTCATGATCCTGGCCGGTGATGTCAATGCCAAAAGTTACTGGTGGGGGGAAGATGAGGAGGACGCCAGAGGCACTGCATACGTAGAGCTGCTGGCTCATCTTGACATGGCCGTGCTAAATGCTGGGACAACGCCCACCTTCAGCGTCTTTCGCAATGGCAGAGCGTACGAAAGTATTGTCGACGTTACAGCTTGCACTAGCAATCTCTTGGGGCTAGTAACGGACTGGTCGGTGGACACTAATCTGGTCACTACTTCGGATCACAGAGCGGTTACTTTTGAGCTGCGGCTGGGGACTGAGTCGGATCTGGTTTCGAGGCAAACAACTCGGAAGTACAATACCAAGAAGGCTGACTGGGACTGCTTTGACGACTGCCTCCAGCGGGAACTGCACTCGAAAGCCCTGAGTGCAGGTGCTGTAGAAGCAGTGCAGTCCCCCGAAAACCTTGAGGTCCTGGTTGAGGCGTTCACGAGTTGTGTAGAGACTGCCTGCACAGAAGCCATTCCACCAACAGGCGGAACCAAAAAGGCCAAAATCAACTGGTGGACCGTAGCTCTTTCCCGCCAAAAGGCCGACGTCATCAGGCTTCGGGGCCGAATTCGCAGGGCGAATCCAAGACGTAGAGCTGCTGTGGTCGAAACGTACCTGGAAGCCCTGGAAGGGTACAAGCAGAGCCTAATCGATGCCAAAGTCGCCAGCTGGAAGGAGTACTGCACCGAACAAGAGAAGGCGACGATGTGGGAAAGGATTTACAAGGTCCTTACTATGACAGGTCGCCAACATGATTCCCTCTTGCGAGACCAGAGAGGGGAGACCCTTGATCCAACAGGTTCCGCTTCCCTACTGGCGCATACGTTCTACCCTGAGGACGACCCGGACACGGATAGCCTGGACCAAGCGACCCTGAGGGAGGACATAAGGAGTCACATGGCAGCTCTGAGGCAACGAGGCACCAACCAAAACATCGTCTCCACTGCCTTCGGAAAGGACGAGCTTCTCAATGTTCTGAGAAGAATCAGCCCGACTAAGGCACCTGGAGAGGATGGATTGACCGGGGACATCTGCTTCAGAGCAATTGTCAACACTGAAGGCTTATTCCTGTCCCTCCTGAATAAATGCCTGGAGTTGGGTTACTTCCCCCGGAAATGGAAGCGGGCCATAATCCGAATCGTCCCCAAGCCGCTGAAGGAAGACTACTCGGCTCCCAAGTCCTTCAGACCCATAGGTCTCCTACCTGTGTTCGGTAAAGTACTGGAGAAAATGTTCACAACAAGACTGGTTTGGCATCTGGGAAGTTCGGGATTGCTGAGTAAACGGCAGTACGGTTTTATGCCCCAGGTCAGCACGGAGGATGCGCTCTACGATGGTGTTAGCTTGATAAGAGAAGGTGTGGTAGCCAAAAAGATCGTGGCTGTAATATCTCTGGATATTGAAGGGGCGTTCGACGGAGCCTGGTGGCCTCTTATTATGAGCCAGCTAGTTGATAAAAGGTGCCCACAAGATATTCTCCTTCTTATCGATAGCTACCTCTCAGAGAGATCTGTGCGCGTGCAGTACGCGGGAGTGCAGATAGACCGGCCCACTAATAAGGGCTGCATTCAGGGATCCACCTGCGGACCTGTTATGTGGAACATCCAGCTTGACCCCTTAATGCAAAAGGCAGACCAGCTTGAGGCGCACATCCAGGCTTTTGCTGATGACATCCTTGTGGTGGCTTCTGCTGGAACTACATCAGAGCTAAACAGGATAGTCAACCATGCTCTCCAAGTTGTTACTGAGTGGGGACTAAGTAGCAAGATGAAGTTCGCTGCGCATAAAACTCAAGCGATAGTCATCACTAGGAAGCTCAAGTTTGACGTACCCCACTTCGTCCTTGGTGGAGTGGACGTTGAGATCTCGAGTGAGCTAAAAGTGCTGGGACTCACGATTGACTCGAAACTCACCTTCAGCTCCCATCTCAGGAATGTGTGCAAGAAAGCTGTAAATATATATCGGAAGCTGTCCACCGCTACCAGAGCTAACTGGGGACTAAACCCTGAGATCACCAGGCTGCTTTATATGGCCGTGGTTGAGCCAATTGTCCTTTATGCTGCCAGCGTTTGGGCCCCAATAACGGACAAGAAATACGTGGTGACCAAACTAAACCAGATCTCCCGTAAGTTTGGCATTATGGTGGCAAAGGCACACAGAACCTCTTCGCTAACTTCAGTGCTGTGTCTGGCAGGTCTGCTACCACTTGACCTTCGCGCCCGTGAAGCTGCTGATCTGTACGAGACAAAGCGTGGAAAGCCGTACCCTGAGCTGCCTGGACGCGAGGTCGAACGAAGAGTCGATGCTTTCCAGCTCCCACATCCAGCTCACAGGCATCCGCTCCGTTACAAGCTGCTGGGTCCCAACCTTGCAGTCGACGAGTTGGGTCCACACCCAAAATTATACACCGATGGGAGTAAAATCGAAGGGAAGGTTGGTGCAGCGGTGACCTGGTGGGAAGGTGGACAGGAGGTGCGCTGCTCAAACTTCATTCTTGCGCCGTACTGCTCGGTATACCAGGCGGAGCTTGCAGCCATTGTTAGAGCTCTCACGATGTTCGCCAAATCCAAAGAAAGGGCTGGGGACGTAATCAGCGACTCGAGGTCATCCCTGGAGACGATCGCTGACCCAGCGAGCACTCATCCAATGGCAGCTGAAATCCAAGCCCAAATGCACCAGCTGCATGCAGAGGGAAGGCAGGTGCAGTTCTATTGGATAAGAGCGCATGAAGGATTTGCGGGCAATGAAAGAGCTGACGAATTGGCTAAGGCGGCGGCCCTGACAAAGAAGACAAGCCCTGTTTATGATAAGATCCCCGTATCCTACATCAAGTACTCTATCCGACAGAAGACTATAGACATATGGAACAAGCGCTACGTTGAGGCAGCCACCGGAACAACCACAAAGTTATTCTTCCCTAATGTGCGTGATGGTCACAAAATAATGCTTAAGATCCCTATGTCTAATATCAGAGCGCAAATGTTCACCGGCCATGGAGGCTTCAGGGAATACCTGCACCGTTTTAAGCTATCACCGACTCCACACTGCACCTGCGACTCAGTAACACCGGAGACAGTTCCTCACCTTCTGGATAGCTGCCCTAGGTATGGCGCTTGGCGCCAGGATCTTAGCTCTAGGTTCCAAATGACGATCTGTAGCAGTAATTATGGCAGGTTTCTTGGAGATGGCGACTATCGTAACGAGTTCCTAAAGTATGCGGAAAGAGTGGTCAGGTCGGCCGCTAAGGCTAACGGCAGTACCGTTTGCTAACGTAAATTTTCAAAGGCTACTAGAGGGCGCTATCGTTGTAGAGATAAGGGGTAGCCAATAAGACAATCAGGGGTAATATTTGTTGTTATTTGTTAAGGGTAGGCACACGAAATAAATAGTTATTAGTTGGGCCATACGCTATAAAAAAGTCTAATAATTAGTAACAAATAGGTTTAAAATTAAGCTAAAAATTAAGGTAGAGTCTTATTGTAGAGTATAGTCTAAAAGATAGTGTAGTTGGTTCTCCTATGTTAAAACAATAAATACAGTGTTAGTCCTAATATGTTAAAATTAAGTAAAGTTTAAAGTACTGTGATTGTAGAGTAAAGATTGTTAATTGTTGTTATTTGTTATGGGTAGGCACACGAAAGAAATAGTTATTAGTTGGGCTATACGCTATAAAAATGTCTAATAATTAGTAACAAATAGGTTTAAAATTAAGGTAGAGTCTTATTGTAGAGTATAGTCTAAAAGATAGTGTAGTTGGTTCTCCTATGTTAAAACAATAAATACAGTGTTAGTCTTAATAAAGTTTAAAGTACTGTTTATTGTAGAGTAAAGATAAATAGATAGCCTAGTTCTAAAGACAGTGCTAGTTATTACTATGTGGAAATAAGTTATTATAAATAGTGTTAGTCTAAGATAACTGTACAATAATGTATCATGTTAATACAATTAAAGAATTAAAACCTAAAAGGAGACCGGGGTTGCGTCGAGCTGAGCAAATTGAGTCGATAGAATAAGTCTTAAGACTTATAACCAGTGTAGACCCGAATAGCTATGGCTCGGCGCACCCCCGATCCCTGAAACGTGCACTCACTCCCCTGACTAGCAAATAAAATGTTAGGCTGGAAAACTTATTAAACCCCTGAGTAGACACAGAAACTAGTAGAAAAATTATTAGTAATATAAATAGATAGTAAATGGAACAGGATTAAATGAAGGAAGTAGTAATTTCACAGAAAGTTGTAATAGTAATGTAGTAACAAAAGGATTCATAAAGAATAGGTTCTAATTAGATAGGTTAAACCGTCGCATAATAAGTAGCGACGAGATGTCTTCGTAGTGCCATTTCGAGATGGCAAAAAAAAAAAAAAAAAAAAAAAAAAAAAAAACCTAACCTAACCTAACCTAACCTAACCTAACCTAACCTAACCTAACCTAACCTAACCTAACCTAACCTAACCTAACCTAACCTAACCTAACCTAACCTAACCTAACCTAACCTAACCTAACCTAACCTAACCTAACCTAACCTAACCTAACCTAACCTAACCTAACCTAACCTAACCTAACCTAACCTAACCTAACCTAACCTAACCTAACCTAACCTAACCTAACCTAACCTAACCTAACCTAACCTAACCTAACCTAACCTAACCTAACCTAACCTAACCTAACCTAACCTAACCTAACCTAACCTAACCTAACCTAACCTAACCTAACCTAACCTAACCTAACCTAACCTAACCTAACCTAACCTAACCTAACCTAACCTAACCTAACCTAACCTAACCTAACCTAACCTAACCTAACCTAACCTAACCTAACCTAACCTAACCTAACCTAACCTAACCTAACCTAACCTAACCTAACCTAACCTAACCTAACCTAACCTTTTTTTTTTTTTTTTTTTTTTTTTTTTTTTTTTTTTTTTTTTTTTTGCGCTGGGAAAATGCAAATGACGCATCCCCCCTCCACTGGAGAGTGACAAGGGGGGTATGTGGGACTCCCCGGCCTCCCCAAGGCCGGTATACCCACTAAAAACCCAGCGGCGCTCCTGCGTCGTCTTAGTGGGGGGGACTGGGAAACCGGCAGAGCCTTTACATCCAGTCCCTCCCCGACGAAGCCCGCCATTACAGCGGGGCCCGCACGCCCCTCCCCTGCAGGGTGGGGCCTGGGAACGGCAAGCGACTCGGCCGTTCCCGTCCGCCCGCAAAGGTGGCGAATGTGTGCAATGCGGGGCCGGGGCTCCATGTCGGTCCCGCCATTCGCCACCATGCGTCAGAGCGGCGCGGGACAGTTCCGCGTCGTCCCGCGCCCTCTTCCCCGCTCGGGGGCCCAAGGCCCCCCCACGAAGCGGCGCAGGAGTGTTCCGCGTCCTCCCGCGCGCGCTTCGCCGCCTTCTATGGGACCGCTCGTCCCCCACGAAGCGGCGCAGGAGAGTTCCGCGTCCCCCCGCGCGCGCTTCGCCGCCCCCTTCTGGGACCAGGTCCCAGAAGGTCGTCCGGGCCACCAAACAAGGGGGCCCGGACCCACCTGGGTAGACCGAAGTCTACCCTGCCTCATCACACTGTGCCCTCTGCTACTCAGAGGGACACGCGGAGAGGCCCACCGTGTCGAGTTATTGGCCACCGCTAACAAGATCCCACGAGTGAGAAGTTATTAGCGGTGTTTACCAGGGTGCACCAATCCGCGACTGCTACCGTTCCCCCAGGACGAATCCCAGGGGACAAGTAACAGCGCAGACCTCTTGGAGGTTACCCGACCTAGCACCCCAACCTAACCTAACCTAACCTAACCTAACCTAACCTAACCTAACCTAACCTAACCTAACCTAACCTAACCTAACCTAACCTAACCTAACCTAACCTAACCTAACCTAACCCAAAAAAAAAAAAAAAAAAAAAAAAAAAAAAACTGAAAATTTTTTGGTGACTTACGATCGCGTGCGATACATCAAATTAAGCGTCTCGGCACCCATTGTGCGAATAAATTATAATAGGACCCACGTTCTATACAAAAAACGTGAATTTTTGACATTTTTCGCATAATTTTATAGGGACTTAGCAAAATTTCAACAATTTTATTTTCTAAATTTTAATTTTACAAGTAAATAAATTATTTTAGTAGCTTATAAATCGTAGTTCGACGCACTGGTTGCGCCCACAGTGGCAAAGTTTCGTTTTTGATAGCGAAAAGCTATTAACTTAGCGTTTTTACGCTCAAGAACGCAATTTTGTCTAAGGTGAAAACCGAAAATATTTTTCTCGACTCCAACTTTGAGTGACCATAGCCGTGCGCTACATCATTAGAAGCGGCTCGACACGCTCTATCCGTGGAGCGAGTCCATTTGGGCACTTGTCATAGAAAAATATTCGAAAAACTACGATTTTCCGTAAATTTTGGTACATTTGGGTCTTTTTTGAGCGTTTTTGAATTTTGTCGCGTCCATCTTGCGTGTTTCTGCACATCCCGTGGCTGGTTCACCTCTGCCCGACGTCCCCGCACGTACCTGCAAAAGAAAAAACACGATTATCGACAAAAATCAAGAAAAAATCGCCCGCCCACCCACCCAGATTGCAGTTACTAAGGTAAGAAAAGTCGATTCCCACAGGGGAGACCACCTTCAAACCTTAGTAACTTCAAAACTAAAGGAGATTTTTGGCCAGGCTTTTCATATCCCATATCTAGTGCACACAGGCCTTCTGCCTGATATAAAAACAAATTGCCAAATTGTGTCCCTTGCTTTTTGATCATTATTTTGTGTGAGTTATTTAAATTTGACACATCACTTTCATTTTGAACGGTGATTCTCTTTGTCGTAGGCGGATCCGACATCGCAGATTCCAGTTTTGTACTGAGCACAGTTTTTGTTTAGACTAGTTAGCATTAAGTTAGATAATAAAAATTTTATATTTACAAATTGACTTAGAAATTATTCATTATACAACTTTTACAAATTTACATTAGATTTTACTTATACACGTGTCCCTCAAATTTTAACCAAAATGTTTGGTTTCCGCACCCCTGCTAAGAGCAGCAAATCTACAAACGAGTTCCCCAGAAGAACCTCAACCACACCACCAGCTGTGCACGAAAACGACAGGCCTTCAACTTCAAGCGTCCGCCGAAGTATCGGGGAGTGGGAAGCTGGTAAAGCAGACCCACTTACCCCAACCACCCCGAAGAAAGTTGCGCCGGTGGACCCCTCAAAGACGAAAAAGGTGCTTTCGCAAGGAAGTAGACCGGGTGCGAAAGTACCGATAGAGGCTTTGAGAAGCCCACCGGCACAGCCCAAGTACACCAGCCGGCTTGCGGAAGCGAAGGCCTGTCTTACAAAAGCCAAGGTTAATCTGGGGAACTCAAAAAATATGAAGACTGAGATAAAGACAGAGGTCCTCCGAGCGATAGAAAGGTTGTACCAGTTGGTGAAGGAGTCGGAAAGTGATAAGGAACAAGGAGAAAAGAAAGTGAAAGAGCCGGAGAAAGGAAAAGAGCTAGAGGAAGAGAAAAAGCTAGAGAAGGAGGTGAGAAAGCAAGAAAAAGATCTCATTGAGAAAATGGAAGAACATTCAAGGCTAATAAGAGAAAACAGTACTAAGATGGAAAAACTACAGGAAAAGATAGAGTTACAGCAGGAGAGGATAGAAAAACAGACATACGCGAGTGTAGCAGCGGCGCAACCCGGGCGGCAGTTCCCCGAGCGCGCCGCGCTATACTCGGTAGTTGTTACATCAAAGGATGAGGTAGATACGGGCGACGAGGTAATGAAAAAGATAAGAGATACAATTAAGGCAAAGGAAGGAAGAATAGCTATAGAAAAGATCAGGAAAGCAAAAGACCAAAAAGTGATTGTAGGGTGTAGAACAGAGGAGGAAAGACAGAAAGTTAAGGAAAGATTAAGGGGGGCGGAAGAGTACCTAAATGTGGAAGAAGTTAAAAATAAAAATCCATTAGTTATTTTAAAAAATGTTTTCACCTACAATAGCGACACAGACATCCTGGAATCAATTTGGAAACAAAACGAAAAAATTTTAAAAGACATAGACAAACAAGAAAACAAAATTGAAATAGTTTATAAGAAAAAAACACGAAACAACCAAACGCATCACGTCGTCCTGAGGGTGTCTCCCGCAGTTTGGCAGCGTCTGGTCCATGCAGGAACCGTCGTCATAGACCTCCAGCGAGTAAAAGTGGCTGACCAGTCACCACTTGTGCAATGCTCGCTGTGTCTCGGCTATGGCCATGGACGACGGTTCTGCACGGAGACCATTGTAAAATGCAGCCACTGTGGGGGACCCCACATGAGGACGGAATGCGCAGATTGGCTCGCTGGTGCGACCCCTTCCTGCTGCAACTGCGTGCACGCCAAGGCCGAAAAGGTGGACCACAGTGCCTTCAGCCCGGAGTGCGCGATCAGGAGGAAGTGGGACGCACTAGCGAGGTCAACTATAGCGTACCGCCAATGCTGAGGTGGCTCCAGATAAACGAGAAGCAATAAAACTAGTAGTTGTCCAAGTAAGAAGTCTGGCCCATGTTGACCATGGTCCGCTGCTTACCCCTGAAAGACGAAGAATGCTCTCGGTAAAAAATTACAAAAAAGTCTCGAGCGTGCCAGAACCAGCAAACTGTAAAATAGTAAACAAAATGAATTTATGTAAGCAATTTAAAATGAAATAGTCAAATAAGTCTTGTTGGCGTCTATATAGTGAAGTATATAAACTCAACCAGCAATAATTAAACAAACTTGATTTAGCAACAAACAGTAAATAGGAAATTTAAGATATAACATTGGAAAATGGTTAAAAAATAAAATACATAATTCGTACAAAAAATTTTAATAATAAAAGAAGTAAAAATTAAATAGCCTTAAAATCGTTAAAAACAGGAACAGAGAGAATCCAAAAAGCATAATAATATAGAACATACAAGTAGTTTAGAATTCCAGGTGGAAAAATTAGGTTCTTAACCTACGCATTGTGGCAGAAAATGTAAAACAATAATCTAAAACACGAAAAATTTACATGGAAAATAAAAATGACAATGAAATATTCAGCTATACAGAAATAGACAGAAAATATAAATAGAATTTTTTTTTTTTGAAAACATAAATGTCAACAACTCTAGAAACGAAATAACAAAGTCTCGGATCATCACGTCTGAGGGACACTTAGAAAAAAAAAAAATTCGCCACCATGCGTCAGAGCGGCGCGAGACAGTTCCGCGTCGTCCCGCGCGCTCTTCCCCGCTCGGGGGCCCAAGGCCCCCCCACGAAGCGGCGCAGGAGTGTTCCGCGTCCTCCCGCGCGCGCTTCGCCGCCTTCTATGGGACCGCTCGTCCCCCACGAAGCGGCGCAGGAGAGTTCCGCGTCCTCCCGCGCGCGCTTCGCCGCTCCCTTCTGGGACCAGGTCCCAGAAGGTCGTCCGGGCCACCAAACAAGGGGGCCCGGACCCACCTGGGTAGACCGAAGTCTACCCTGCCTCATCACACTGTGCCCTCTGCTACTCAGAGGGACACGCGGAGAGGCCCACCGTGTCGAGTTATTGGCCACCGTGAAACACTTCCTCAGTACTCTGAGGGAGTGTTTCACGGTGTTACCAGGGTGCACCACGAGGAGGTTACCCGACCATAGCACCCCAACCTAACCTAACCTAACCTTTTTTTTTTTTTTTTTTTTTTTTTTTTTTTTTTTTTTATCCGCGACTGCTACCGTTCCCCCAGGACTAATCCCAGGGGACAAGTAACAGCGCAGACCTCTTGGAGGTTACCCGACCTAGCACCCCAACCTTTTTTTTTTTTTTTTTTTTTTTTTTTTTTTTTTTTTTTTTTTTTTTTTTGCGCTGGGAAAATGCAAATGACGCATCCCCCCTCCACTGGAGAGTGACAAGGGGGGTATGTGGGACTCCCCGGCCTCCCCAAGGCCGGTATACCCACTAAAAACCCAGCGGCGCTCCTGCGTCGTCTTAGTGGGGGGGACTGGGAAACCGGCAGAGCCTTTACATCCAGTCCCTCCCCGACGAAGCCCGCCATTACAGCGGGGCCCGCACGCCCCTCCCCTGCAGGGTTCAGTTCCGCGTCGTCCCGCGCGCTCTTCCCCGCTCGGGGGCCCAAGGCCCCCCCACGAAGCGGCGCAGGAGTGTTCCGCGTCCTCCCGCGCGCGCTTCGCCGCCTTCTATGGGACCGCTCGTCCCCCACGAAGCGGCGCAGGAGAGTTCCGCGTCCCCCCGCGCGCGCTTCGCCGCCCCCTTCTGGGACCAGGTCCCAGAAGGTCGTCCGGGCCACCAAACAAGGGGGCCCGGACCCACCTGGGTAGACCGAAGTCTACCCTGCCTCATCACACTGTGCCCTCTGCTACTCAGAGGGACACGCGGAGAGGCCCACCGTGTCGAGTTATTGGCCACCGCTAACAAGATCCCACGAGTGAGAAGTTATTAGCGGTGTTTACCAGGGTGCACCAATCCGCGACTGCTACCGTTCCCCCAGGACGAATCCCAGGGGACAAGTAACAGCGCAGACCTCTTGGAGGTTACCCGACCTAGCACCCCAACCTAACCTAACCTTTTTTTTTTTTTTTTTTTTTTTTTTTTTTTTTTTTTTTTTTGCGCTGGGAAAATGCAAATGACGCATCCCCCCTCCACTGGAGAGTGACAAGGGGGGTATGTGGGACTCCCCGGCCTCCCCAAGGCCGGTATACCCACTAAAAACCCAGCGGCGCTCCTGCGTCGTCTTAGTGGGGGGGACTGGGAAACCGGCAGAGCCTTTACATCCAGTCCCTCCCCGACGAAGCCCGCCATTACAGCGGGGCCCGCACGCCCCTCCCCTGCAGGGTGGGGCCTGGGAACGGCAAGCGACTCGGCCGTTCCCGTCCGCCCGCAAAGGTGGCGAATGTGTGCAATGCGGGGCCGGGGCTCCATGTCGGCCCCGCCATTCGCCACCATGCGTCAGAGCGGCGCGGGACAGTTCCGCGTCGTCCCGCGCCCTCTTCCCCGCTCGGGGGCCCAAGGCCCCCCCACGAAGCGGCGCAGGAGTGTTCCGCGTCCTCCCGCGCGCGCTTCGCCGCCTTCTATGGGACCGCTCGTCCCCCACGAAGCGGCGCAGGAGAGTTCCGCGTCCCCCCGCGCGCGCTTCGCCGCCCCCTTCTGGGACCAGGTCCCAGAAGGTCGTCCGGGCCACCAAACAAGGGGGCCCGGACCCACCTGGGTAGACCGAAGTCTACCCTGCCTCCTCACACTGTGCCCTCTGCTACTCAGAGGGACACGCGGAGAGGCCCACCGTGTCGAGTTATTGGCCACCGCTAACAAGATCCCACGAGTGAGAAGTTATTAGCGGTGTTTACCAGGGTGCACCAATCCGCGACTGCTACCGTTCCCCCAGGACGAATCCCAGGGGACAAGTAACAGCGCAGACCTCTTGGAGGTTACCCGACCTAGCACCCCAACCTAACCTTTTTTTTTTTTTTTTTTTTTTTTTTTTTTTTTTTTTTTTTGCGCTGGGAAAATGCAAATGACGCATCCCCCCTCCACTGGAGAGTGACAAGGGGGGTATGTGGGACTCCCCGGCCTCCCCAAGGCCGGTATACCCACTAAAAACCCAGCGGCGCTCCTGCGTCGTCTTAGTGGGGGGGACTGGGAAACCGGCAGAGCCTTTACATCCAGTCCCTCCCCGACGAAGCCCGCCATTACAGCGGGGCCCGCACGCCCCTCCCCTGCAGGGTGGGGCCTGGGAACGGCAAGCGACTCGGCCGTTCCCGTCCGCCCGCAAAGGTGGCGAATGTGTGCAATGCGGGGCCGGGGCTCCATGTCGGCCCCGCCATTCGCCACCATGCGTCAGAGCGGCGCGGGACAGTTCCGCGTCGTCCCGCGCCCTCTTCCCCGCTCGGGGGCCCAAGGCCCCCCCACGAAGCGGCGCAGGAGTGTTCCGCGTCCTCCCGCGCGCGCTTCGCCGCCTTCTATGGGACCGCTCGTCCCCCACGAAGCGGCGCAGGAGAGTTCCGCGTCCCCCCGCGCGCGCTTCGCCGCCCCCTTCTGGGACCAGGTCCCAGAAGGTCGTCCGGGCCACCAAACAAGGGGGCCCGGACCCACCTGGGTAGACCGAAGTCTACCCTGCCTCATCACACTGTGCCCTCTGCTACTCAGAGGGACACGCGGAGAGGCCCACCGTGTCGAGTTATTGGCCACCGCTAACAAGATCCCACGAGTGAGAAGTTATTAGCGGTGTTTACCAGGGTGCACCAATCCGCGACTGCTACCGTTCCCCCAGGACGAATCCCAGGGGACAAGTAACAGCGCAGACCTCTTGGAGGTTACCCGACCTAGCACCCCACCCCAACCTAACCTAACCTAACC
Organism: Eulithis testata; assembly: GCA_947507515.1. Lineage (NCBI taxonomy): Eukaryota > Metazoa > Arthropoda > Insecta > Lepidoptera > Geometridae > Eulithis > Eulithis testata. The sequence continues at coordinate 28,634 of OX382198.1, forward strand.
TAACCTTTTTTTTTTTTTTTTTTTTTTTTTTTGCGCTGGGAAAATGCAAATGACGCATCCCCCCTCCACGGAGAGTGACAAGGGGGGTATGTGGGACTCCCCGGCCTCCCCAAGGCCGGTATACCCACTAAAAACCCAGCGGCGCTCCTGCGTCGTCTTAGTGGGGGGGACTGGGAAACCGGCAGAGCCTTTACATCCAGTCCCTCCCCGACGAAGCCCGCCATTACAGCGGGGCCCGCACGCCCCTCCCCTTGCAGGGTGGGGCCTGGGAACGGCAAGCGACTCGGCCGTTCCCGTCCGCCCGCAAAGGTGGCGAATGTGTGCAATGCGGGGCCGGGGCTCCATGTCGGTCCCGCCATTCGCCACCATGCGTCAGAGCGGCGCGAGACAGTTCCGCGTCGTCCCGCGCGCTCTTCCCCACTCGGGGGCCCAAGGCCCCCCCACGAAGCGGCGCAGGAGTGTTCCGCGTCCTCCCGCGCGCGCTTCGCCGCCTTCTATGGGACCGCTCGTCCCCCACGAAGCGGCGCAGGAGAGTTCCGCGTCCTCCCGCGCGCGCTTCGCCGCCCCCTTCTGGGACCAGGTCCCAGAAGGTCGTCCGGGCCACCAAACAAGGGGGCCCGGACCCACCTGGGTAGACCGAAGTCTACCCTGCCTCATCACACTGTGCCCTCTGCTACTCAGAGGGACACGCGGAGAGGCCCACCGTGTCGAGTTATTGGCCACCGCTAACAAGATCCCACGAGTGAGAAGTTATTAGCGGTGTTTACCAGGGTGCACCAATCCGCGACTGCTACCGTTCCCCCAGGACGAATCCCAGGGGACAAGTAACAGCGCAGACCTCTTGGAGGTTACCCGACCTAGCACCCCACCCCAACCTAACCTAACCTAACCTAACCTAACCTAACCTAACCTAACCTAACCTTTTTTTTTTTTTTTTTGTTACCCAGGAAAACCTTTGATAGGTACCACGCGGTCTGGGGGGACCGGTGGTTATGTGGGAGTCCCGCCTTGACAAAGGCAGTGTACCCACTAAAAACCTGGGGTGTTCCACATCTCCGCAAAGAGGGGTAGTCTTAGGATCGCTATAGCGCCTCCTTGACATACCCAGCGGGTGCCCGTTTGGGCTCTTCCTTCCTAAGGCCGTCTAGCCTTTTTCTCCGCTTAAGGCATCTCGGAACACATGACGAGATGCCTTTCAGCTCGGGACCACTCAGGTCAGGCAATAGACCCCCCGATCTATTACCCGAAGTCCCCATTACGGTTGCATGCGGCTGGCATATGCCAACCGCCTGCGGCCAGTTCTTCTTCGGCGTATTGGGTCCGATAGAGCATCGTCTTCTCGCTCCCTCTCCGCCGCCTCCTTGTCGCGCATCACCGTTTCTGCAAAAACGGCGACAGCCCTCCACTTATTCTCAGAGTCGGCAATGGCGCGTATAATTGCCGACAAAGAAAGGTCACTACCTATCACTGCCACCATTTCCGCCCGTGGCACTGCCCAAGCTGGGCACTCGGCGCGGGTATGTTGCGCTGTGTCCTCCACTGCCCCACATTGATGGCATGCCATTGTCGGCTCTCGTCGTGCCACTCGGCACAGATACCTCCCGAAGCAACCATGCCCCGAGAGAATCTGCGTCAAGCGGAACGTCGGGGCGCCGTGTCGACGATCGACCCACTCTAGGAGAACCGGCCGAACGGCGGCAACTACATCACGGCCTGCAGCCGGCGTCTCTAGTCTCTCCGACCACTGGCGAAACAGCTCCTCTCGGCCCTGCTCTCTCCAGTGCTTTATTTCTTCTGGCATAGGCCAGCCTCCATTTCGTTTGACCTCCGCGCTGTGCCGGTATACCGAAGCTAAGACCCCGGCTTCGAGGTCCCACGGCGGAGTACTTGCGAGCAAACACGCTGCCTCAAATGAGACAGTGTGGTACGCTCGGGCCGCCCTTATTGCAATGACCCGCTGCGGACGTCGCAACAGCGTCTGGTTCTGCCTGCTCAAAGCATTCACCCATATGGGTGCTCCGTAAAGCGCCTTGGAGCGTACCACACCTGCGAAAAGGCGACGGCACGCTACACTTGGCCCCCCTATGTTAGGGAGCAGTCTCCCGAGTACTCCTGCGTAGGCTATGAGCTTCGGGGCCAGTCGCCGAAAGTGCTCTTCGAACTTCCATCGACCATCGAGGACAAGTCCTAAGTACTTCATCGTCGACTCGATGGCGATGGAGGTTCCACCCACGACAACACTCTGTCCGCTCGGAGGAGCATTTCGAGGCCCGTGAAAAACAAGAGCCTCAGACTTTTCCAAAGCCACCTCCAGCCCAAGCATCCTTATCCTCCGGACTACTTGCGCTACACCCGCCGTGGCCAAGATAGCCGCCTCCCTGTAGGTCTTACCACGGGCTGTTACAAGGGTGTCATCGGCGTAGCAAACTACACCGATACCTTGCAGGTTTTGCCCGCGCAGAACGTAGTCATAGCCAATGTTCCACAGGAGTGGTCCTAGGACCGAACCCTGTGGAACACCACACGACATCCTCCTTTCCTCCCATCCACCATTCCGAGCCGGATATATCACAGCTCGGCGGTCAAAGTAGCTCGCTACAGTGTCCCTCAAATACCGAGGTACTCCATGGTATCTGAGAGCCTCCAATATGGTTTCCCACGGCAAGGTGTTAAAGGCATTCGCTATGTCCAGCGACACTGCCAACAACACCCCACCTGCTGAGACTGCCTCATCCGCTAGTTCCCGCACTCTGGTGATGGCGTCTACAGTTGAGCGCCCATGGCGGAACCCAAATTGCCCATCACTCAGATTCGGGCCCACACACACCAAATGCTGAATGAGACGAGCAGCAAGTACTCGCTCAAAAAGCTTGCTCGTTTCGCCAAGCAGCACTATCGGACGATACGCTGATGGGGAGTCGGCTGGACGGCCATTCTTCCTTAACAAGACTAGTTTCCCGCGCTTCCAGCATTGTGGGAAATAGCCTTGCGCTAGACACTCCGAGAAAAGTGCCCGTATGTCTCCCCCGAGCTCCTTCGCTGCATGAACCAGGAGTCGACCTGGCACTCCATCTGGCCCAGGGGCAGCGTTTTTGGACCGAAGTCGCAACACGGCTGCCTTCAACTCGTCCTCGCTCACAGACGGAACCTCTTCTTCTACAGCCTCTTCAGGCAGACCTAGCCCGAGTGCCATGGGAGGTGGGCACCACGCCTCTCTCTGGGGAAAGAGTGTTGACACAACTCGCTCCAGAAGTTGTGGTTCTAGAGTTGAAGTGAGTGGGGGGGCCCATGGCCGAAGTTTACCCGTCACCGACTTATACGGACGTCCCCAGGGATCCCGGTCAAGAGACTCAAGCCACTCTTGCCACGCCAACTCCTTTGCCTCCTTAATCGCCACCTGTAAAGCTTTACAGGCGGCACTGTAGTTAGCGTAACGCACACTTTCCTCTTCCTCATCTCGCATTCTCCAGCGACGGCAGCGAGTATATAGGCGCCTTGCAGCTATGCAGTTCTTCCGTAGCTGCCGTAGCTCTGCCCTCCACCAATACATACGACGCGGCGGTGACGTCGCCTTAACCCGTGGCATGGAGGCATCGCAGATTCGCGCAAGTGATTCCCCCAGCTTCTCCGCTGCGGAGTCTACATTCTCCATGAACGGGCTTGCCACCCAGGCCTCTACGACAGCCGCTTCTGCTGCAAGCTCCCTATCAAACCCTCGCAGTGACCAACGCGGACCAGCACTAGCAGGTAGGGACGGAGCCTGCCCTGCGGATGCAGAGACGCTGAATCGAATATATCGATGATCTGAGAGTGTCTCTACGTCCGTTTCTACTCTCCAGTCTAAAACACGGCGCGCCACAGTGGGAGAAGCAAACGTTATGTCTACTATAGACCCACCGTGTTGTCGCACGCACGTGTTTTCTGTGCCCCTATTGAGAATGAGCAGACCCAAGGACGCTGCCCATTCCTCCAACAACTCTCCTCGTGCGTCAGTTGATGGGGATCCCCACGCCGTTGACTTCGCGTTGAAGTCCCCAGCAACCAACACAGGACTGGGGTGGGCTGCTCCCACCAGAACCCCGATCTCGGCAAGAACTCGCTCAAACTCGACCAAGTTGCGGTTAGGGGAGCAGTACACCCCGATCACTGCCACGCCACAGCCGCCACCTACTACGGCTAGCACGCAACCCTGACCCCTCGCTACTCTTTCGAAGGGCAGGGAACCAGCAGATGGCTGCGTGAAAATAGCTACCGAGTCCTCTCGGTCTCCCACCCAGTTATCTCGAGAAGGGACCAAATAGGGTTCAGCAACCACCGCAATTTGTGTTGACCACTCCGCCAGACTCTGGAGCAAAAGATCCTGAGACCTGGCGGAGTGGTTAATGTTCGCCTGCAGAAATCGGATAGCCATCCTAATTGGAATCCATCCGATTCTCCTCTCGCGCTTCTGGGCGCGCAGATGACTGCGAGGGGGCTGAAGAGCCTACGCGAGTCGTCTGATTTCCTCCTCTTTTACCTTTAGTTGCAGCCGAGCCTTTGCAGGCCTTGGTCCCAACACGGTGATCGGCCTTCTTTCCAGCTGCTTCGCACGCCGGACAATGCGGCTCAGCATCGCACTGCACTGCCTTGTGGCCAGACTTGCCACAGCGGAAGCAAAGTGCACTGCGGTCCTGGTCACACGGACATTTCGCTCCAACGTGCCCAACCTCCAGGCATCGATAGCACTGCAGAGGCCTGGGCTCTAGTAATTTGACGGATACTGAGACCCAGCCTACTAGAAATCTTCCAGCTGCTACTTTTTTCGCTGCAGCGACGGGGCAGCGCAACCAGACCGTTCCTTGGCGACCTTCGGAACGAACAATGTTGCCAACCTTCACCGATTCTATAGCACAGCCGCCCACTTTAGCAACAGCTGCCGCCACGTCCTTTATGCTTGCAGAGTCATCGAGACCCGACAAGCGCATTTCCACGCACTTTTCAGGCCTAGAGACCCGGACTAAGGCTCCACTGAGGGACTCTCTAAGCTTGCTAGCTAGCGAGTCAGCCTTCTCTGCACTTGTAGCTCCAGGTACCTCCAACACTCGGCCACCTGTGGCGGCAGTTCGGAACTTCAGACCCTCTATACCAAGTGCCTGTAGGTCGATGCGTTCCCTAGCATCCGTAAGCACTTGGTGATAGGTAATGCCCTTCTCCACGGCTTCCGGCTGTAGCGTCAGCACGACTGCTGTCGAACGAGGGGCTTTAAGGCCCTTTCTCCTGTTTTTCTTAGCCTTTTGGCTCTTAGCCTTCTGGCTCTGCGCAGGCCGTGTTATTGGCTCCGTAGTGGCCTTGGCTGCCGCCGCCTTGGTGGCTTTGGCGGCTTTGGCCGCTTTGGAACCTTTTCGGGTCACCACATTCCACCCTTCGTCCATAGGCTTGGGGGTGGGACTCGGCGGACGCGGCTCGGTGGCCTCCGCTACCTTCTTTTTTCCTCCCTTTGGAGGCTTAGTCACTCCACTGGTGCTGGCCATAGCTTCCCGAGGAGGGGAAGGAGCCCGAGCGGGGGCCTTCACAGTTGCAGTAGCCGCGTTCTTCTTCTTGTCTGCGGCCAGAGGTGGCCGCAGGCGCTTTTCAGGAAGAAGACGGTCTTCCAAGCCTTCGAAGCGCGCGTCTACCATCGTTCCACATTGGACCATAACAGCGCGCACTATTTCCTCAATAGGAGCAGGAGTTGCCACAGAGGTGGAGGTTGGCTGCTGCGTGAGCAGACGCATCTGAGCCATCTCTTTACGAACCTCCTCAAGCTCGCGTGCAAGCTTGGCATTGGCTGCCTCTAGCCGAGCGACCTCCTCCGTCATTGTACGCGAGCGCATTTCGCCAAACGAAACCTTAATCGTTTCGGCCGCCTCCTTCAGAGCTCGCACGTACGTCCCTTTTAAGTGACTGGACGTCGTGGCAACCTTCATAATGGTATCAAGAGAGTCAGACACCAGCTTAGCCAAATCGGTTGACTCCGGACACTCACTGTCGCTAATAGCCATCACGTCCGAGGACTTACGGAACATTGCGGCTCTCGCTTCTCGCTTCCGTTTAACTTCTTCTGCCATCTCGAATTCTGCATTTAATCGCAGCTCTTCAGCCTTTGCGGCATTCAATTCAGCCTTGGCCTTTGCCAAGCCGACAAACTTCCCCGTAGTCGGAGGCCGTCCACGTCCCCTCCTAACCGTTGAAGCCTTGGACGGCCTCTCATCATCGCCATTATCGGAGTCATCGCCTATACGGCGTTTTTTCCAGAAACGGCTCTCTTCAGTCGAAACCAATGTAGCTACCGACTGGAAACTTCCATCAGAATCCGTATCCGAAAGATTCACTGCTCTCGCCGAGACGATAGCCAAATCCTCATCGCTCTTCTCCGAGACATCGCTGCGGGTCAAAACCACGCGCGCCTCTTTCGCCATGCTCACACTAAGCGCCAAAGCGCCCTCACTCCCATTCTTCTCACGACCCCACTGGTCCTTTCCGTCTTTGTTTTTTAAAGTTTTTAACGATTCCATACTAAATCCCACGAGTAGTGAGGAAATTGGTCGCCCCGGGTAGAGCCTCTTACACCGGGGAAGGTAAATACTGCGGAGGTCCCAGGTATCCGCAGGTTTTTACGTGTTTTCTCACGGGTTTTGTATCGAGATTTTCCTTTCTCAGGCCGGCCAATTAAGGCAAGCCCTCGTCGGGCCCACACAATAACGACGTACCCTCTTAACGCCCGGAAGAGGGTCTTTGAAGTTAAAGTGTGGACCCGGTTGGAGAGTGGCGTAGCTCTCCGGCGACCCTGAGCGACACGGTAAAACCGTGCCTCCCAGTCCGCCAAAACCAACCGCACGAGCTCTACAGCCCGTAGCCCATGCCGGGCTCCACAAAATGCGCTGCACAAAACCCTCCCCTCAAGCCTTTCCGTATGGGTATACCTGCGGTATAGCCTTGAGGATCATTGGGATGTGCGCGCCCACCGCCGCCTACTCCGCGGCCTGTGTCGGGTTATTGGCCACCGCTAACAAGATCCCACGAGTGAGAAGTTATTAGCGGTGTTTACCAGGGTGCACCAATCCGCGACTGCTACCGTTCCCCCAGGACGAATCCCAGGGGACAAGTAACAGCGCAGACCTCTTGGAGGTTACCCGACCTAGCACCCCAACCTAACCTAACCTAACCTAACCTTTTTTTTTTTTTTTTTTTTTTTTTTTTTTTTTTTTTTTGCGCTGGGAAAATGCAAATGACGCATCCCCCCTCCACTGGAGAGTGACAAGGGGGGTATGTGGGACTCCCCGGCCTCCCCAAGGCCGGTATACCCACTAAAAACCCAGCGGCGCTCCTGCGTCGTCTTAGTGGGGGGGACTGGGAAACCGGCAGAGCCTTTACATCCAGTCCCTCCCCGACGAAGCCCGCCATTACAGCGGGGCCCGCACGCCCCTCCCCTGCAGGGTGGGGCCTGGGAACGGCAAGCGACTCGGCCGTTCCCGTCCGCCCGCAAAGGTGGCGAATGTGTGCAATGCGGGGCCGGGGCTCCATGTCGGCCCCGCCATTCGCCACCATGCGTCAGAGCGGCGCGGGACAGTTCCGCGTCGTCCCGCGCCCTCTTCCCCGCTCGGGGGCCCAAGGCCCCCCCACGAAGCGGCGCAGGAGTGTTCCGCGTCCTCCCGCGCGCGCTTCGCCGCCTTCTATGGGACCGCTCGTCCCCCACGAAGCGGCGCAGGAGAGTTCCGCGTCCCCCCGCGCGCGCTTCGCCGCCCCCTTCTGGGACCAGGTCCCAGAAGGTCGTCCGGGCCACCAAACAAGGGGGCCCGGACCCACCTGGGTAGACCGAAGTCTACCCTGCCTCATCACACTGTGCCCTCTGCTACTCAGAGGGACACGCGGAGAGGCCCACCGTGTCGAGTTATTGGCCACCGCTAACAAGATCCCACGAGTGAGAAGTTATTAGCGGTGTTTACCAGGGTGCACCAATCCGCGACTGCTACCGTTCCCCCAGGACGAATCCCAGGGGACAAGTAACAGCGCAGACCTCTTGGAGGTTACCCGACCTAGCACCCCAACCTAACCTAACCTTTTTTTTTTTTTTTTTTTTTTTTTTTTTTTTTTTTTTTTTTGCGCTGGGAAAATGCAAATGACGCATCCCCCCTCCACTGGAGAGTGACAAGGGGGGTATGTGGGACTCCCCGGCCTCCCCAAGGCCGGTATACCCACTAAAAACCCAGCGGCGCTCCTGCGTCGTCTTAGTGGGGGGGACTGGGAAACCGGCAGAGCCTTTACATCCAGTCCCTCCCCGACGAAGCCCGCCATTACAGCGGGGCCCGCACGCCCCTCCCCTGCAGGGTGGGGCCTGGGAACGGCAAGCGACTCGGCCGTTCCCGTCCGCCCGCAAAGGTGGCGAATGTGTGCAATGCGGGGCCGGGGCTCCATGTCGGCCCCGCCATTCGCCACCATGCGTCAGAGCGGCGCGGGACAGTTCCGCGTCGTCCCGCGCCCTCTTCCCCGCTCGGGGGCCCAAGGCCCCCCCACGAAGCGGCGCAGGAGTGTTCCGCGTCCTCCCGCGCGCGCTTCGCCGCCTTCTATGGGACCGCTCGTCCCCCACGAAGCGGCGCAGGAGAGTTCCGCGTCCCCCCGCGCGCGCTTCGCCGCCCCCTTCTGGGACCAGGTCCCAGAAGGTCGTCCGGGCCACCAAACAAGGGGGCCCGGACCCACCTGGGTAGACCGAAGTCTACCCTGCCTCCTCACACTGTGCCCTCTGCTACTCAGAGGGACACGCGGAGAGGCCCACCGTGTCGAGTTATTGGCCACCGCTAACAAGATCCCACGAGTGAGAAGTTATTAGCGGTGTTTACCAGGGTGCACCAATCCGCGACTGCTACCGTTCCCCCAGGACGAATCCCAGGGGACAAGTAACAGCGCAGACCTCTTGGAGGTTACCCGACCTAGCACCCCAACCTAACCTTTTTTTTTTTTTTTTTTTTTTTTTTTTTTTTTTTTTTTTTGCGCTGGGAAAATGCAAATGACGCATCCCCCCTCCACTGGAGAGTGACAAGGGGGGTATGTGGGACTCCCCGGCCTCCCCAAGGCCGGTATACCCACTAAAAACCCAGCGGCGCTCCTGCGTCGTCTTAGTGGGGGGGACTGGGAAACCGGCAGAGCCTTTACATCCAGTCCCTCCCCGACGAAGCCCGCCATTACAGCGGGGCCCGCACGCCCCTCCCCTGCAGGGTGGGGCCTGGGAACGGCAAGCGACTCGGCCGTTCCCGTCCGCCCGCAAAGGTGGCGAATGTGTGCAATGCGGGGCCGGGGCTCCATGTCGGCCCCGCCATTCGCCACCATGCGTCAGAGCGGCGCGGGACAGTTCCGCGTCGTCCCGCGCCCTCTTCCCCGCTCGGGGGCCCAAGGCCCCCCCACGAAGCGGCGCAGGAGTGTTCCGCGTCCTCCCGCGCGCGCTTCGCCGCCTTCTATGGGACCGCTCGTCCCCCACGAAGCGGCGCAGGAGAGTTCCGCGTCCCCCCGCGCGCGCTTCGCCGCCCCCTTCTGGGACCAGGTCCCAGAAGGTCGTCCGGGCCACCAAACAAGGGGGCCCGGACCCACCTGGGTAGACCGAAGTCTACCCTGCCTCATCACACTGTGCCCTCTGCTACTCAGAGGGACACGCGGAGAGGCCCACCGTGTCGAGTTATTGGCCACCGCTAACAAGATCCCACGAGTGAGAAGTTATTAGCGGTGTTTACCAGGGTGCACCAATCCGCGACTGCTACCGTTCCCCCAGGACGAATCCCAGGGGACAAGTAACAGCGCAGACCTCTTGGAGGTTACCCGACCTAGCACCCCACCCCAACCTAACCTAACCTAACCTAACCTTTTTTTTTTTTTTTTTTTTTTTTTTTGCGCTGGGAAAATGCAAATGACGCATCCCCCCTCCACGGAGAGTGACAAGGGGGGTATGTGGGACTCCCCGGCCTCCCCAAGGCCGGTATACCCACTAAAAACCCAGCGGCGCTCCTGCGTCGTCTTAGTGGGGGGGACTGGGAAACCGGCAGAGCCTTTACATCCAGTCCCTCCCCGACGAAGCCCGCCATTACAGCGGGGCCCGCACGCCCCTCCCCTTGCAGGGTGGGGCCTGGGAACGGCAAGCGACTCGGCCGTTCCCGTCCGCCCGCAAAGGTGGCGAATGTGTGCAATGCGGGGCCGGGGCTCCATGTCGGTCCCGCCATTCGCCACCATGCGTCAGAGCGGCGCGAGACAGTTCCGCGTCGTCCCGCGCGCTCTTCCCCACTCGGGGGCCCAAGGCCCCCCCACGAAGCGGCGCAGGAGTGTTCCGCGTCCTCCCGCGCGCGCTTCGCCGCCTTCTATGGGACCGCTCGTCCCCCACGAAGCGGCGCAGGAGAGTTCCGCGTCCTCCCGCGCGCGCTTCGCCGCCCCCTTCTGGGACCAGGTCCCAGAAGGTCGTCCGGGCCACCAAACAAGGGGGCCCGGACCCACCTGGGTAGACCGAAGTCTACCCTGCCTCATCACACTGTGCCCTCTGCTACTCAGAGGGACACGCGGAGAGGCCCACCGTGTCGAGTTATTGGCCACCGCTAACAAGATCCCACGAGTGAGAAGTTATTAGCGGTGTTTACCAGGGTGCACCAATCCGCGACTGCTACCGTTCCCCCAGGACGAATCCCAGGGGACAAGTAACAGCGCAGACCTCTTGGAGGTTACCCGACCTAGCACCCCACCCCAACCTAACCTAACCTAACCTAACCTAACCTAACCTAACCTAACCTAACCTTTTTTTTTTTTTTTTTGTTACCCAGGAAAACCTTTGATAGGTACCACGCGGTCTGGGGGGACCGGTGGTTATGTGGGAGTCCCGCCTTGACAAAGGCAGTGTACCCACTAAAAACCTGGGGTGTTCCACATCTCCGCAAAGAGGGGTAGTCTTAGGATCGCTATAGCGCCTCCTTGACATACCCAGCGGGTGCCCGTTTGGGCTCTTCCTTCCTAAGGCCGTCTAGCCTTTTTCTCCGCTTAAGGCATCTCGGAACACATGACGAGATGCCTTTCAGCTCGGGACCACTCAGGTCAGGCAATAGACCCCCCGATCTATTACCCGAAGTCCCCATTACGGTTGCATGCGGCTGGCATATGCCAACCGCCTGCGGCCAGTTCTTCTTCGGCGTATTGGGTCCGATAGAGCATCGTCTTCTCGCTCCCTCTCCGCCGCCTCCTTGTCGCGCATCACCGTTTCTGCAAAAACGGCGACAGCCCTCCACTTATTCTCAGAGTCGGCAATGGCGCGTATAATTGCCGACAAAGAAAGGTCACTACCTATCACTGCCACCATTTCCGCCCGTGGCACTGCCCAAGCTGGGCACTCGGCGCGGGTATGTTGCGCTGTGTCCTCCACTGCCCCACATTGATGGCATGCCATTGTCGGCTCTCGTCGTGCCACTCGGCACAGATACCTCCCGAAGCAACCATGCCCCGAGAGAATCTGCGTCAAGCGGAACGTCGGGGCGCCGTGTCGACGATCGACCCACTCTAGGAGAACCGGCCGAACGGCGGCAACTACATCACGGCCTGCAGCCGGCGTCTCTAGTCTCTCCGACCACTGGCGAAACAGCTCCTCTCGGCCCTGCTCTCTCCAGTGCTTTATTTCTTCTGGCATAGGCCAGCCTCCATTTCGTTTGACCTCCGCGCTGTGCCGGTATACCGAAGCTAAGACCCCGGCTTCGAGGTCCCACGGCGGAGTACTTGCGAGCAAACACGCTGCCTCAAATGAGACAGTGTGGTACGCTCGGGCCGCCCTTATTGCAATGACCCGCTGCGGACGTCGCAACAGCGTCTGGTTCTGCCTGCTCAAAGCATTCACCCATATGGGTGCTCCGTAAAGCGCCTTGGAGCGTACCACACCTGCGAAAAGGCGACGGCACGCTACACTTGGCCCCCCTATGTTAGGGAGCAGTCTCCCGAGTACTCCTGCGTAGGCTATGAGCTTCGGGGCCAGTCGCCGAAAGTGCTCTTCGAACTTCCATCGACCATCGAGGACAAGTCCTAAGTACTTCATCGTCGACTCGATGGCGATGGAGGTTCCACCCACGACAACACTCTGTCCGCTCGGAGGAGCATTTCGAGGCCCGTGAAAAACAAGAGCCTCAGACTTTTCCAAAGCCACCTCCAGCCCAAGCATCCTTATCCTCCGGACTACTTGCGCTACACCCGCCGTGGCCAAGATAGCCGCCTCCCTGTAGGTCTTACCACGGGCTGTTACAAGGGTGTCATCGGCGTAGCAAACTACACCGATACCTTGCAGGTTTTGCCCGCGCAGAACGTAGTCATAGCCAATGTTCCACAGGAGTGGTCCTAGGACCGAACCCTGTGGAACACCACACGACATCCTCCTTTCCTCCCATCCACCATTCCGAGCCGGATATATCACAGCTCGGCGGTCAAAGTAGCTCGCTACAGTGTCCCTCAAATACCGAGGTACTCCATGGTATCTGAGAGCCTCCAATATGGTTTCCCACGGCAAGGTGTTAAAGGCATTCGCTATGTCCAGCGACACTGCCAACAACACCCCACCTGCTGAGACTGCCTCATCCGCTAGTTCCCGCACTCTGGTGATGGCGTCTACAGTTGAGCGCCCATGGCGGAACCCAAATTGCCCATCACTCAGATTCGGGCCCACACACACCAAATGCTGAATGAGACGAGCAGCAAGTACTCGCTCAAAAAGCTTGCTCGTTTCGCCAAGCAGCACTATCGGACGATACGCTGATGGGGAGTCGGCTGGACGGCCATTCTTCCTTAACAAGACTAGTTTCCCGCGCTTCCAGCATTGTGGGAAATAGCCTTGCGCTAGACACTCCGAGAAAAGTGCCCGTATGTCTCCCCCGAGCTCCTTCGCTGCATGAACCAGGAGTCGACCTGGCACTCCATCTGGCCCAGGGGCAGCGTTTTTGGACCGAAGTCGCAACACGGCTGCCTTCAACTCGTCCTCGCTCACAGACGGAACCTCTTCTTCTACAGCCTCTTCAGGCAGACCTAGCCCGAGTGCCATGGGAGGTGGGCACCACGCCTCTCTCTGGGGAAAGAGTGTTGACACAACTCGCTCCAGAAGTTGTGGTTCTAGAGTTGAAGTGAGTGGGGGGGCCCATGGCCGAAGTTTACCCGTCACCGACTTATACGGACGTCCCCAGGGATCCCGGTCAAGAGACTCAAGCCACTCTTGCCACGCCAACTCCTTTGCCTCCTTAATCGCCACCTGTAAAGCTTTACAGGCGGCACTGTAGTTAGCGTAACGCACACTTTCCTCTTCCTCATCTCGCATTCTCCAGCGACGGCAGCGAGTATATAGGCGCCTTGCAGCTATGCAGTTCTTCCGTAGCTGCCGTAGCTCTGCCCTCCACCAATACATACGACGCGGCGGTGACGTCGCCTTAACCCGTGGCATGGAGGCATCGCAGATTCGCGCAAGTGATTCCCCCAGCTTCTCCGCTGCGGAGTCTACATTCTCCATGAACGGGCTTGCCACCCAGGCCTCTACGACAGCCGCTTCTGCTGCAAGCTCCCTATCAAACCCTCGCAGTGACCAACGCGGACCAGCACTAGCAGGTAGGGACGGAGCCTGCCCTGCGGATGCAGAGACGCTGAATCGAATATATCGATGATCTGAGAGTGTCTCTACGTCCGTTTCTACTCTCCAGTCTAAAACACGGCGCGCCACAGTGGGAGAAGCAAACGTTATGTCTACTATAGACCCACCGTGTTGTCGCACGCACGTGTTTTCTGTGCCCCTATTGAGAATGAGCAGACCCAAGGACGCTGCCCATTCCTCCAACAACTCTCCTCGTGCGTCAGTTGATGGGGATCCCCACGCCGTTGACTTCGCGTTGAAGTCCCCAGCAACCAACACAGGACTGGGGTGGGCTGCTCCCACCAGAACCCCGATCTCGGCAAGAACTCGCTCAAACTCGACCAAGTTGCGGTTAGGGGAGCAGTACACCCCGATCACTGCCACGCCACAGCCGCCACCTACTACGGCTAGCACGCAACCCTGACCCCTCGCTACTCTTTCGAAGGGCAGGGAACCAGCAGATGGCTGCGTGAAAATAGCTACCGAGTCCTCTCGGTCTCCCACCCAGTTATCTCGAGAAGGGACCAAATAGGGTTCAGCAACCACCGCAATTTGTGTTGACCACTCCGCCAGACTCTGGAGCAAAAGATCCTGAGACCTGGCGGAGTGGTTAATGTTCGCCTGCAGAAATCGGATAGCCATCCTAATTGGAATCCATCCGATTCTCCTCTCGCGCTTCTGGGCGCGCAGATGACTGCGAGGGGGCTGAAGAGCCTACGCGAGTCGTCTGATTTCCTCCTCTTTTACCTTTAGTTGCAGCCGAGCCTTTGCAGGCCTTGGTCCCAACACGGTGATCGGCCTTCTTTCCAGCTGCTTCGCACGCCGGACAATGCGGCTCAGCATCGCACTGCACTGCCTTGTGGCCAGACTTGCCACAGCGGAAGCAAAGTGCACTGCGGTCCTGGTCACACGGACATTTCGCTCCAACGTGCCCAACCTCCAGGCATCGATAGCACTGCAGAGGCCTGGGCTCTAGTAATTTGACGGATACTGAGACCCAGCCTACTAGAAATCTTCCAGCTGCTACTTTTTTCGCTGCAGCGACGGGGCAGCGCAACCAGACCGTTCCTTGGCGACCTTCGGAACGAACAATGTTGCCAACCTTCACCGATTCTATAGCACAGCCGCCCACTTTAGCAACAGCTGCCGCCACGTCCTTTATGCTTGCAGAGTCATCGAGACCCGACAAGCGCATTTCCACGCACTTTTCAGGCCTAGAGACCCGGACTAAGGCTCCACTGAGGGACTCTCTAAGCTTGCTAGCTAGCGAGTCAGCCTTCTCTGCACTTGTAGCTCCAGGTACCTCCAACACTCGGCCACCTGTGGCGGCAGTTCGGAACTTCAGACCCTCTATACCAAGTGCCTGTAGGTCGATGCGTTCCCTAGCATCCGTAAGCACTTGGTGATAGGTAATGCCCTTCTCCACGGCTTCCGGCTGTAGCGTCAGCACGACTGCTGTCGAACGAGGGGCTTTAAGGCCCTTTCTCCTGTTTTTCTTAGCCTTTTGGCTCTTAGCCTTCTGGCTCTGCGCAGGCCGTGTTATTGGCTCCGTAGTGGCCTTGGCTGCCGCCGCCTTGGTGGCTTTGGCGGCTTTGGCCGCTTTGGAACCTTTTCGGGTCACCACATTCCACCCTTCGTCCATAGGCTTGGGGGTGGGACTCGGCGGACGCGGCTCGGTGGCCTCCGCTACCTTCTTTTTTCCTCCCTTTGGAGGCTTAGTCACTCCACTGGTGCTGGCCATAGCTTCCCGAGGAGGGGAAGGAGCCCGAGCGGGGGCCTTCACAGTTGCAGTAGCCGCGTTCTTCTTCTTGTCTGCGGCCAGAGGTGGCCGCAGGCGCTTTTCAGGAAGAAGACGGTCTTCCAAGCCTTCGAAGCGCGCGTCTACCATCGTTCCACATTGGACCATAACAGCGCGCACTATTTCCTCAATAGGAGCAGGAGTTGCCACAGAGGTGGAGGTTGGCTGCTGCGTGAGCAGACGCATCTGAGCCATCTCTTTACGAACCTCCTCAAGCTCGCGTGCAAGCTTGGCATTGGCTGCCTCTAGCCGAGCGACCTCCTCCGTCATTGTACGCGAGCGCATTTCGCCAAACGAAACCTTAATCGTTTCGGCCGCCTCCTTCAGAGCTCGCACGTACGTCCCTTTTAAGTGACTGGACGTCGTGGCAACCTTCATAATGGTATCAAGAGAGTCAGACACCAGCTTAGCCAAATCGGTTGACTCCGGACACTCACTGTCGCTAATAGCCATCACGTCCGAGGACTTACGGAACATTGCGGCTCTCGCTTCTCGCTTCCGTTTAACTTCTTCTGCCATCTCGAATTCTGCATTTAATCGCAGCTCTTCAGCCTTTGCGGCATTCAATTCAGCCTTGGCCTTTGCCAAGCCGACAAACTTCCCCGTAGTCGGAGGCCGTCCACGTCCCCTCCTAACCGTTGAAGCCTTGGACGGCCTCTCATCATCGCCATTATCGGAGTCATCGCCTATACGGCGTTTTTTCCAGAAACGGCTCTCTTCAGTCGAAACCAATGTAGCTACCGACTGGAAACTTCCATCAGAATCCGTATCCGAAAGATTCACTGCTCTCGCCGAGACGATAGCCAAATCCTCATCGCTCTTCTCCGAGACATCGCTGCGGGTCAAAACCACGCGCGCCTCTTTCGCCATGCTCACACTAAGCGCCAAAGCGCCCTCACTCCCATTCTTCTCACGACCCCACTGGTCCTTTCCGTCTTTGTTTTTTAAAGTTTTTAACGATTCCATACTAAATCCCACGAGTAGTGAGGAAATTGGTCGCCCCGGGTAGAGCCTCTTACACCGGGGAAGGTAAATACTGCGGAGGTCCCAGGTATCCGCAGGTTTTTACGTGTTTTCTCACGGGTTTTGTATCGAGATTTTCCTTTCTCAGGCCGGCCAATTAAGGCAAGCCCTCGTCGGGCCCACACAATAACGACGTACCCTCTTAACGCCCGGAAGAGGGTCTTTGAAGTTAAAGTGTGGACCCGGTTGGAGAGTGGCGTAGCTCTCCGGCGACCCTGAGCGACACGGTAAAACCGTGCCTCCCAGTCCGCCAAAACCAACCGCACGAGCTCTACAGCCCGTAGCCCATGCCGGGCTCCACAAAATGCGCTGCACAAAACCCTCCCCTCAAGCCTTTCCGTATGGGTATACCTGCGGTATAGCCTTGAGGATCATTGGGATGTGCGCGCCCACCGCCGCCTACTCCGCGGCCTGTGTCGGGTTATTGGCCACCGCTAACAAGATCCCACGAGTGAGAAGTTATTAGCGGTGTTTACCAGGGTGCACCAATCCGCGACTGCTACCGTTCCCCCAGGACGAATCCCAGGGGACAAGTAACAGCGCAGACCTCTTGGAGGTTACCCGACCTAGCACCCCAACCTAACCTAACCTAACCTAACCTTTTTTTTTTTTTTTTTTTTTTTTTTTTTTTTTTTTTTTGCGCTGGGAAAATGCAAATGACGCATCCCCCCTCCACTGGAGAGTGACAAGGGGGGTATGTGGGACTCCCCGGCCTCCCCAAGGCCGGTATACCCACTAAAAACCCAGCGGCGCTCCTGCGTCGTCTTAGTGGGGGGGACTGGGAAACCGGCAGAGCCTTTACATCCAGTCCCTCCCCGACGAAGCCCGCCATTACAGCGGGGCCCGCACGCCCCTCCCCTGCAGGGTGGGGCCTGGGAACGGCAAGCGACTCGGCCGTTCCCGTCCGCCCGCAAAGGTGGCGAATGTGTGCAATGCGGGGCCGGGGCTCCATGTCGGCCCCGCCATTCGCCACCATGCGTCAGAGCGGCGCGGGACAGTTCCGCGTCGTCCCGCGCCCTCTTCCCCGCTCGGGGGCCCAAGGCCCCCCCACGAAGCGGCGCAGGAGTGTTCCGCGTCCTCCCGCGCGCGCTTCGCCGCCTTCTATGGGACCGCTCGTCCCCCACGAAGCGGCGCAGGAGAGTTCCGCGTCCCCCCGCGCGCGCTTCGCCGCCCCCTTCTGGGACCAGGTCCCAGAAGGTCGTCCGGGCCACCAAACAAGGGGGCCCGGACCCACCTGGGTAGACCGAAGTCTACCCTGCCTCATCACACTGTGCCCTCTGCTACTCAGAGGGACACGCGGAGAGGCCCACCGTGTCGAGTTATTGGCCACCGCTAACAAGATCCCACGAGTGAGAAGTTATTAGCGGTGTTTACCAGGGTGCACCAATCCGCGACTGCTACCGTTCCCCCAGGACGAATCCCAGGGGACAAGTAACAGCGCAGACCTCTTGGAGGTTACCCGACCTAGCACCCCAACCTAACCTAACCTTTTTTTTTTTTTTTTTTTTTTTTTTTTTTTTTTTTTTTTGCGCTGGGAAAATGCAAATGACGCATCCCCCCTCCACTGGAGAGTGACAAGGGGGGTATGTGGGACTCCCCGGCCTCCCCAAGGCCGGTATACCCACTAAAAACCCAGCGGCGCTCCTGCGTCGTCTTAGTGGGGGGGACTGGGAAACCGGCAGAGCCTTTACATCCAGTCCCTCCCCGACGAAGCCCGCCATTACAGCGGGGCCCGCACGCCCCTCCCCTGCAGGGTGGGGCCTGGGAACGGCAAGCGACTCGGCCGTTCCCGTCCGCCCGCAAAGGTGGCGAATGTGTGCAATGCGGGGCCGGGGCTCCATGTCGGCCCCGCCATTCGCCACCATGCGTCAGAGCGGCGCGGGACAGTTCCGCGTCGTCCCGCGCCCTCTTCCCCGCTCGGGGGCCCAAGGCCCCCCCACGAAGCGGCGCAGGAGTGTTCCGCGTCCTCCCGCGCGCGCTTCGCCGCCTTCTATGGGACCGCTCGTCCCCCACGAAGCGGCGCAGGAGAGTTCCGCGTCCCCCCGCGCGCGCTTCGCCGCCCCCTTCTGGGACCAGGTCCCAGAAGGTCGTCCGGGCCACCAAACAAGGGGGCCCGGACCCACCTGGGTAGACCGAAGTCTACCCTGCCTCCTCACACTGTGCCCTCTGCTACTCAGAGGGACACGCGGAGAGGCCCACCGTGTCGAGTTATTGGCCACCGCTAACAAGATCCCACGAGTGAGAAGTTATTAGCGGTGTTTACCAGGGTGCACCAATCCGCGACTGCTACCGTTCCCCCAGGACGAATCCCAGGGGACAAGTAACAGCGCAGACCTCTTGGAGGTTACCCGACCTAGCACCCCAACCTAACCTTTTTTTTTTTTTTTTTTTTTTTTTTTTTTTTTTTTTTTTGCGCTGGGAAAATGCAAATGACGCATCCCCCCTCCACTGGAGAGTGACAAGGGGGGTATGTGGGACTCCCCGGCCTCCCCAAGGCCGGTATACCCACTAAAAACCCAGCGGCGCTCCTGCGTCGTCTTAGTGGGGGGGACTGGGAAACCGGCAGAGCCTTTACATCCAGTCCCTCCCCGACGAAGCCCGCCATTACAGCGGGGCCCGCACGCCCCTCCCCTGCAGGGTGGGGCCTGGGAACGGCAAGCGACTCGGCCGTTCCCGTCCGCCCGCAAAGGTGGCGAATGTGTGCAATGCGGGGCCGGGGCTCCATGTCGGCCCCGCCATTCGCCACCATGCGTCAGAGCGGCGCGGGACAGTTCCGCGTCGTCCCGCGCCCTCTTCCCCGCTCGGGGGCCCAAGGCCCCCCCACGAAGCGGCGCAGGAGTGTTCCGCGTCCTCCCGCGCGCGCTTCGCCGCCTTCTATGGGACCGCTCGTCCCCCACGAAGCGGCGCAGGAGAGTTCCGCGTCCCCCCGCGCGCGCTTCGCCGCCCCCTTCTGGGACCAGGTCCCAGAAGGTCGTCCGGGCCACCAAACAAGGGGGCCCGGACCCACCTGGGTAGACCGAAGTCTACCCTGCCTCATCACACTGTGCCCTCTGCTACTCAGAGGGACACGCGGAGAGGCCCACCGTGTCGAGTTATTGGCCACCGCTAACAAGATCCCACGAGTGAGAAGTTATTAGCGGTGTTTACCAGGGTGCACCAATCCGCGACTGCTACCGTTCCCCCAGGACGAATCCCAGGGGACAAGTAACAGCGCAGACCTCTTGGAGGTTACCCGACCTAGCACCCCACCCCAACCTAACCTAACCTTTTTTTTTTTTTTTTTTTTTTTTTTTTTTTTTTTTTTGCGCTGGGAAAATGCAAATGACGCATCCCCCCTCCACGGAGAGTGACAAGGGGGGTATGTGGGACTCCCCGGCCTCCCCAAGGCCGGTATACCCACTAAAAACCCAGCGGCGCTCCTGCGTCGTCTTAGTGGGGGGGACTGGGAAACCGGCAGAGCCTTTACATCCAGTCCCTCCCCGACGAAGCCCGCCATTACAGCGGGGCCCGCACGCCCCTCCCCTTGCAGGGTGGGGCCTGGGAACGGCAAGCGACTCGGCCGTTCCCGTCCGCCCGCAAAGGTGGCGAATGTGTGCAATGCGGGGCCGGGGCTCCATGTCGGTCCCGCCATTCGCCACCATGCGTCAGAGCGGCGCGAGACAGTTCCGCGTCGTCCCGCGCGCTCTTCCCCGCTCGGGGGCCCAAGGCCCCCCCACGAAGCGGCGCAGGAGTGTTCCGCGTCCTCCCGCGCGCGCTTCGCCGCCTTCTATGGGACCGCTCGTCCCCCACGAAGCGGCGCAGGAGAGTTCCGCGTCCTCCCGCGCGCGCTTCGCCGCCCCCTTCTGGGACCAGGTCCCAGAAGGTCGTCCGGGCCACCAAACAAGGGGGCCCGGACCCACCTGGGTAGACCGAAGTCTACCCTGCCTCATCACACTGTGCCCTCTGCTACTCAGAGGGACACGCGGAGAGGCCCACCGTGTCGAGTTATTGGCCACCGTGAAACACTTCCTCAGTACTCTGAGGGAGTGTTTCACGGTGTTACCAGGGTGCACCACGAGGAGGTTACCCGACCATAGCACCCCAACCTAACCTAACCTAACCTTTTTTTTTTTTTTTTTTTTTTTTTTTTTGCGCTGGGAAAATGCAAATGACGCATCCCCCCTCCACTGGAGAGTGACAAGGGGGGTATGTGGGACTCCCCGGCCTCCCCAAGGCCGGTATACCCACTAAAAACCCAGCGGCGCTCCTGCGTCGTCTTAGTGGGGGGGGACTGGGAAACCGGCAGAGCCTTTACATCCAGTCCCTCCCCGACGAAGCCCGCCATTACAGCGGGGCCCGCACGCCCCTCCCCTGCAGGGTGGGGTCTGGGAACGGCAAGCGACTCGGCCGTTCCCGTCCGCCCGCAAAGGTGGCGAATGTGTGCAATGCGGGGCCGGGGCTCCATGTCGGTCCCGCCATTCGCCACCATGCGTCAGAGCGGCGCGGGACAGTTCCGCGTCGTCCCGCGCCCTCTTCCCCGCTCGGGGGCCCAAGGCCCCCCCACGAAGCGGCGCAGGAGTGTTCCGCGTCCTCCCGCGCGCGCTTCGCCGCCTTCTATGGGACCGCTCGTCCCCCACGAAGCGGCGCAGGAGAGTTCCGCGTCCCCCCGCGCGCGCTTCGCCGCCCCCTTCTGGGACCAGGTCCCAGAAGGTCGTCCGGGCCACCAAACAAGGGGGCCCGGACCCACCTGGGTAGACCGAAGTCTACCCTGCCTCATCACACTGTGCCCTCTGCTACTCAGAGGGACACGCGGAGAGGCCCACCGTGTCGAGTTATTGGCCACCGCTAACAAGATCCCACGAGTGAGAAGTTATTAGCGGTGTTTACCAGGGTGCACCAATCCGCGACTGCTACCGTTCCCCCAGGACGAATCCCAGGGGACAAGTAACAGCGCAGACCTCTTGGAGGTTACCCGACCTAGCACCCCAACCTAACCTTTTTTTTTTTTTTTTTTTTTTTTGCGCTGGGAAAATGCAAATGACGCATCCCCCCTCCACTGGAGAGTGACAAGGGGGGTATGTGGGACTCCCCGGCCTCCCCAAGGCCGGTATACCCACTAAAAACCCAGCGGCGCTCCTGCGTCGTCTTAGTGGGGGGGACTGGGAAACCGGCAGAGCCTTTACATCCAGTCCCTCCCCGACGAAGCCCGCCATTACAGCGGGGCCCGCACGCCCCTCCCCTTGCAGGGTGGGGCCTGGGAACGGCAAGCGACTCGGCCGTTCCCGTCCGCCCGCAAAAGGTGGCGAATGTGTGCAATGCGGGGCCGGGGCTCCATGTCGGCCCCGCCATTCGCCACCATGCGTCAGAGCGGCGCGGGACAGTTCCGCGTCGTCCCGCGCGCTCTTCCCCGCTCGGGGGCCCAAGGCCCCCCCACGAAGCGGCGCAGGAGTGTTCCGCGTCCTCCCGCGCGCGCTTCGCCGCCTTCTATGGGACCGCTCGTCCCCCACGAAGCGGCGCAGGAGAGTTCCGCGTCCCCCCGCGCGCGCTTCGCCGCCCCCTTCTGGGACCAGGTCCCAGAAGGTCGTCCGGGCCACCAAACAAGGGGGCCCGGACCCACCTGGGTAGACCGAAGTCTACCCTGCCTCATCACACTGTGCCCTCTGCTACTCAGAGGGACACGCGGAGAGGCCCACCGTGTCGAGTTATTGGCCACCGCTAACAAGATCCCACGAGTGAGAAGTTATTAGCGGTGTTTACCAGGGTGCACCAATCCGCGACTGCTACCGTTCCCCCAGGACGAATCCCAGGGGACAAGTAACAGCGCAGACCTCTTGGAGGTTACCCGACCTAGCACCCCAACCTAACCTAACCTAACCTTTTTTTTTTTTTTTTTTTTTTTTTTTTTTTTTTTTTTTTTTTTTTTTTTTTTTTTTTTTGCGCTGGGAAAATGCAAATGACGCATCCCCCCTCCACTGGAGAGTGACAAGGGGGGTATGTGGGACTCCCCGGCCTCCCCAAGGCCGGTATACCCACTAAAAACCCAGCGGCGCTCCTGCGTCGTCTTAGTGGGGGGGACTGGGAAACCGGCAGAGCCTTTACATCCAGTCCCTCCCCGACGAAGCCCGCCATTACAGCGGGGCCCGCACGCCCCTCCCCTGCAGGGTGGGGCCTGGGAACGGCAAGCGACTCGGCCGTTCCCGTCCGCCCGCAAAGGTGGCGAATGTGTGCAATGCGGGGCCGGGGCTCCATGTCGGCCCCGCCATTCGCCACCATGCGTCAGAGCGGCGCGGGACAGTTCCGCGTCGTCCCGCGCCCTCTTCCCCGCTCGGGGGCCCAAGGCCCCCCCACGAAGCGGCGCAGGAGTGTTCCGCGTCCTCCCGCGCGCGCTTCGCCGCCTTCTATGGGACCGCTCGTCCCCCACGAAGCGGCGCAGGAGAGTTCCGCGTCCCCCCGCGCGCGCTTCGCCGCCCCCTTCTGGGACCAGGTCCCAGAAGGTCGTCCGGGCCACCAAACAAGGGGGCCCGGACCCACCTGGGTAGACCGAAGTCTACCCTGCCTCATCACACTGTGCCCTCTGCTACTCAGAGGGACACGCGGAGAGGCCCACCGTGTCGAGTTATTGGCCACCGCTAACAAGATCCCACGAGTGAGAAGTTATTAGCGGTGTTTACCAGGGTGCACCAATCCGCGACTGCTACCGTTCCCCCAGGACGAATCCCAGGGGACAAGTAACAGCGCAGACCTCTTGGAGGTTACCCGACCTAGCACCCCAACCTAACCTAACCTAACCTAACCTAACCTAACCTAACCTAACCTAACCTTTTTTTTTTTTTTTTTGTTACCCAGGAAAACCTTTGATAGGTACCACGCGGTCTGGGGGGACCGGTGGTTATGTGGGAGTCCCGCCTTGACAAAGGCAGTGTACCCACTAAAAACCTGGGGTGTTCCACATCTCCGCAAAGAGGGGTAGTCTTAGGATCGCTATAGCGCCTCCTTGACATACCCAGCGGGTGCCCGTTTGGGCTCTTCCTTCCTAAGGCCGTCTAGCCTTTTTCTCCGCTTAAGGCATCTCGGAACACATGACGAGATGCCTTTCAGCTCGGGACCACTCAGGTCAGGCAATAGACCCCCCGATCTATTACCCGAAGTCCCCATTACGGTTGCATGCGGCTGGCATATGCCAACCGCCTGCGGCCAGTTCTTCTTCGGCGTATTGGGTCCGATAGAGCATCGTCTTCTCGCTCCCTCTCCGCCGCCTCCTTGTCGCGCATCACCGTTTCTGCAAAAACGGCGACAGCCCTCCACTTATTCTCAGAGTCGGCAATGGCGCGTATAATTGCCGACAAAGAAAGGTCACTACCTATCACTGCCACCATTTCCGCCCGTGGCACTGCCCAAGCTGGGCACTCGGCGCGGGTATGTTGCGCTGTGTCCTCCACTGCCCCACATTGATGGCATGCCATTGTCGGCTCTCGTCGTGCCACTCGGCACAGATACCTCCCGAAGCAACCATGCCCCGAGAGAATCTGCGTCAAGCGGAACGTCGGGGCGCCGTGTCGACGATCGACCCACTCTAGGAGAACCGGCCGAACGGCGGCAACTACATCACGGCCTGCAGCCGGCGTCTCTAGTCTCTCCGACCACTGGCGAAACAGCTCCTCTCGGCCCTGCTCTCTCCAGTGCTTTATTTCTTCTGGCATAGGCCAGCCTCCATTTCGTTTGACCTCCGCGCTGTGCCGGTATACCGAAGCTAAGACCCCGGCTTCGAGGTCCCACGGCGGAGTACTTGCGAGCAAACACGCTGCCTCAAATGAGACAGTGTGGTACGCTCGGGCCGCCCTTATTGCAATGACCCGCTGCGGACGTCGCAACAGCGTCTGGTTCTGCCTGCTCAAAGCATTCACCCATATGGGTGCTCCGTAAAGCGCCTTGGAGCGTACCACACCTGCGAAAAGGCGACGGCACGCTACACTTGGCCCCCCTATGTTAGGGAGCAGTCTCCCGAGTACTCCTGCGTAGGCTATGAGCTTCGGGGCCAGTCGCCGAAAGTGCTCTTCGAACTTCCATCGACCATCGAGGACAAGTCCTAAGTACTTCATCGTCGACTCGATGGCGATGGAGGTTCCACCCACGACAACACTCTGTCCGCTCGGAGGAGCATTTCGAGGCCCGTGAAAAACAAGAGCCTCAGACTTTTCCAAAGCCACCTCCAGCCCAAGCATCCTTATCCTCCGGACTACTTGCGCTACACCCGCCGTGGCCAAGATAGCCGCCTCCCTGTAGGTCTTACCACGGGCTGTTACAAGGGTGTCATCGGCGTAGCAAACTACACCGATACCTTGCAGGTTTTGCCCGCGCAGAACGTAGTCATAGCCAATGTTCCACAGGAGTGGTCCTAGGACCGAACCCTGTGGAACACCACACGACATCCTCCTTTCCTCCCATCCACCATTCCGAGCCGGATATATCACAGCTCGGCGGTCAAAGTAGCTCGCTACAGTGTCCCTCAAATACCGAGGTACTCCATGGTATCTGAGAGCCTCCAATATGGTTTCCCACGGCAAGGTGTTAAAGGCATTCGCTATGTCCAGCGACACTGCCAACAACACCCCACCTGCTGAGACTGCCTCATCCGCTAGTTCCCGCACTCTGGTGATGGCGTCTACAGTTGAGCGCCCATGGCGGAACCCAAATTGCCCATCACTCAGATTCGGGCCCACACACACCAAATGCTGAATGAGACGAGCAGCAAGTACTCGCTCAAAAAGCTTGCTCGTTTCGCCAAGCAGCACTATCGGACGATACGCTGATGGGGAGTCGGCTGGACGGCCATTCTTCCTTAACAAGACTAGTTTCCCGCGCTTCCAGCATTGTGGGAAATAGCCTTGCGCTAGACACTCCGAGAAAAGTGCCCGTATGTCTCCCCCGAGCTCCTTCGCTGCATGAACCAGGAGTCGACCTGGCACTCCATCTGGCCCAGGGGCAGCGTTTTTGGACCGAAGTCGCAACACGGCTGCCTTCAACTCGTCCTCGCTCACAGACGGAACCTCTTCTTCTACAGCCTCTTCAGGCAGACCTAGCCCGAGTGCCATGGGAGGTGGGCACCACGCCTCTCTCTGGGGAAAGAGTGTTGACACAACTCGCTCCAGAAGTTGTGGTTCTAGAGTTGAAGTGAGTGGGGGGGCCCATGGCCGAAGTTTACCCGTCACCGACTTATACGGACGTCCCCAGGGATCCCGGTCAAGAGACTCAAGCCACTCTTGCCACGCCAACTCCTTTGCCTCCTTAATCGCCACCTGTAAAGCTTTACAGGCGGCACTGTAGTTAGCGTAACGCACACTTTCCTCTTCCTCATCTCGCATTCTCCAGCGACGGCAGCGAGTATATAGGCGCCTTGCAGCTATGCAGTTCTTCCGTAGCTGCCGTAGCTCTGCCCTCCACCAATACATACGACGCGGCGGTGACGTCGCCTTAACCCGTGGCATGGAGGCATCGCAGATTCGCGCAAGTGATTCCCCCAGCTTCTCCGCTGCGGAGTCTACATTCTCCATGAACGGGCTTGCCACCCAGGCCTCTACGACAGCCGCTTCTGCTGCAAGCTCCCTATCAAACCCTCGCAGTGACCAACGCGGACCAGCACTAGCAGGTAGGGACGGAGCCTGCCCTGCGGATGCAGAGACGCTGAATCGAATATATCGATGATCTGAGAGTGTCTCTACGTCCGTTTCTACTCTCCAGTCTAAAACACGGCGCGCCACAGTGGGAGAAGCAAACGTTATGTCTACTATAGACCCACCGTGTTGTCGCACGCACGTGTTTTCTGTGCCCCTATTGAGAATGAGCAGACCCAAGGACGCTGCCCATTCCTCCAACAACTCTCCTCGTGCGTCAGTTGATGGGGATCCCCACGCCGTTGACTTCGCGTTGAAGTCCCCAGCAACCAACACAGGACTGGGGTGGGCTGCTCCCACCAGAACCCCGATCTCGGCAAGAACTCGCTCAAACTCGACCAAGTTGCGGTTAGGGGAGCAGTACACCCCGATCACTGCCACGCCACAGCCGCCACCTACTACGGCTAGCACGCAACCCTGACCCCTCGCTACTCTTTCGAAGGGCAGGGAACCAGCAGATGGCTGCGTGAAAATAGCTACCGAGTCCTCTCGGTCTCCCACCCAGTTATCTCGAGAAGGGACCAAATAGGGTTCAGCAACCACCGCAATTTGTGTTGACCACTCCGCCAGACTCTGGAGCAAAAGATCCTGAGACCTGGCGGAGTGGTTAATGTTCGCCTGCAGAAATCGGATAGCCATCCTAATTGGAATCCATCCGATTCTCCTCTCGCGCTTCTGGGCGCGCAGATGACTGCGAGGGGGCTGAAGAGCCTACGCGAGTCGTCTGATTTCCTCCTCTTTTACCTTTAGTTGCAGCCGAGCCTTTGCAGGCCTTGGTCCCAACACGGTGATCGGCCTTCTTTCCAGCTGCTTCGCACGCCGGACAATGCGGCTCAGCATCGCACTGCACTGCCTTGTGGCCAGACTTGCCACAGCGGAAGCAAAGTGCACTGCGGTCCTGGTCACACGGACATTTCGCTCCAACGTGCCCAACCTCCAGGCATCGATAGCACTGCAGAGGCCTGGGCTCTAGTAATTTGACGGATACTGAGACCCAGCCTACTAGAAATCTTCCAGCTGCTACTTTTTTCGCTGCAGCGACGGGGCAGCGCAACCAGACCGTTCCTTGGCGACCTTCGGAACGAACAATGTTGCCAACCTTCACCGATTCTATAGCACAGCCGCCCACTTTAGCAACAGCTGCCGCCACGTCCTTTATGCTTGCAGAGTCATCGAGACCCGACAAGCGCATTTCCACGCACTTTTCAGGCCTAGAGACCCGGACTAAGGCTCCACTGAGGGACTCTCTAAGCTTGCTAGCTAGCGAGTCAGCCTTCTCTGCACTTGTAGCTCCAGGTACCTCCAACACTCGGCCACCTGTGGCGGCAGTTCGGAACTTCAGACCCTCTATACCAAGTGCCTGTAGGTCGATGCGTTCCCTAGCATCCGTAAGCACTTGGTGATAGGTAATGCCCTTCTCCACGGCTTCCGGCTGTAGCGTCAGCACGACTGCTGTCGAACGAGGGGCTTTAAGGCCCTTTCTCCTGTTTTTCTTAGCCTTTTGGCTCTTAGCCTTCTGGCTCTGCGCAGGCCGTGTTATTGGCTCCGTAGTGGCCTTGGCTGCCGCCGCCTTGGTGGCTTTGGCGGCTTTGGCCGCTTTGGAACCTTTTCGGGTCACCACATTCCACCCTTCGTCCATAGGCTTGGGGGTGGGACTCGGCGGACGCGGCTCGGTGGCCTCCGCTACCTTCTTTTTTCCTCCCTTTGGAGGCTTAGTCACTCCACTGGTGCTGGCCATAGCTTCCCGAGGAGGGGAAGGAGCCCGAGCGGGGGCCTTCACAGTTGCAGTAGCCGCGTTCTTCTTCTTGTCTGCGGCCAGAGGTGGCCGCAGGCGCTTTTCAGGAAGAAGACGGTCTTCCAAGCCTTCGAAGCGCGCGTCTACCATCGTTCCACATTGGACCATAACAGCGCGCACTATTTCCTCAATAGGAGCAGGAGTTGCCACAGAGGTGGAGGTTGGCTGCTGCGTGAGCAGACGCATCTGAGCCATCTCTTTACGAACCTCCTCAAGCTCGCGTGCAAGCTTGGCATTGGCTG
This sequence comes from Eulithis testata, assembly GCA_947507515.1. Taxonomy (NCBI): domain Eukaryota; kingdom Metazoa; phylum Arthropoda; class Insecta; order Lepidoptera; family Geometridae; genus Eulithis; species Eulithis testata. The sequence continues at coordinate 56,775 of OX382198.1, forward strand.
CCTCTAGCCGAGCGACCTCCTCCGTCATTGTACGCGAGCGCATTTCGCCAAACGAAACCTTAATCGTTTCGGCCGCCTCCTTCAGAGCTCGCACGTACGTCCCTTTTAAGTGACTGGACGTCGTGGCAACCTTCATAATGGTATCAAGAGAGTCAGACACCAGCTTAGCCAAATCGGTTGACTCCGGACACTCACTGTCGCTAATAGCCATCACGTCCGAGGACTTACGGAACATTGCGGCTCTCGCTTCTCGCTTCCGTTTAACTTCTTCTGCCATCTCGAATTCTGCATTTAATCGCAGCTCTTCAGCCTTTGCGGCATTCAATTCAGCCTTGGCCTTTGCCAAGCCGACAAACTTCCCCGTAGTCGGAGGCCGTCCACGTCCCCTCCTAACCGTTGAAGCCTTGGACGGCCTCTCATCATCGCCATTATCGGAGTCATCGCCTATACGGCGTTTTTTCCAGAAACGGCTCTCTTCAGTCGAAACCAATGTAGCTACCGACTGGAAACTTCCATCAGAATCCGTATCCGAAAGATTCACTGCTCTCGCCGAGACGATAGCCAAATCCTCATCGCTCTTCTCCGAGACATCGCTGCGGGTCAAAACCACGCGCGCCTCTTTCGCCATGCTCACACTAAGCGCCAAAGCGCCCTCACTCCCATTCTTCTCACGACCCCACTGGTCCTTTCCGTCTTTGTTTTTTAAAGTTTTTAACGATTCCATACTAAATCCCACGAGTAGTGAGGAAATTGGTCGCCCCGGGTAGAGCCTCTTACACCGGGGAAGGTAAATACTGCGGAGGTCCCAGGTATCCGCAGGTTTTTACGTGTTTTCTCACGGGTTTTGTATCGAGATTTTCCTTTCTCAGGCCGGCCAATTAAGGCAAGCCCTCGTCGGGCCCACACAATAACGACGTACCCTCTTAACGCCCGGAAGAGGGTCTTTGAAGTTAAAGTGTGGACCCGGTTGGAGAGTGGCGTAGCTCTCCGGCGACCCTGAGCGACACGGTAAAACCGTGCCTCCCAGTCCGCCAAAACCAACCGCACGAGCTCTACAGCCCGTAGCCCATGCCGGGCTCCACAAAATGCGCTGCACAAAACCCTCCCCTCAAGCCTTTCCGTATGGGTATACCTGCGGTATAGCCTTGAGGATCATTGGGATGTGCGCGCCCACCGCCGCCTACTCCGCGGCCTGTGTCGGGTTATTGGCCACCGCTAACAAGATCCCACGAGTGAGAAGTTATTAGCGGTGTTTACCAGGGTGCACCAATCCGCGACTGCTACCGTTCCCCCAGGACGAATCCCAGGGGACAAGTAACAGCGCAGACCTCTTGGAGGTTACCCGACCTAGCACCCCAACCTAACCTAACCTAACCTAACCTTTTTTTTTTTTTTTTTTTTTTTTTTTTTTTTTTTTTTTGCGCTGGGAAAATGCAAATGACGCATCCCCCCTCCACTGGAGAGTGACAAGGGGGGTATGTGGGACTCCCCGGCCTCCCCAAGGCCGGTATACCCACTAAAAACCCAGCGGCGCTCCTGCGTCGTCTTAGTGGGGGGGACTGGGAAACCGGCAGAGCCTTTACATCCAGTCCCTCCCCGACGAAGCCCGCCATTACAGCGGGGCCCGCACGCCCCTCCCCTGCAGGGTGGGGCCTGGGAACGGCAAGCGACTCGGCCGTTCCCGTCCGCCCGCAAAGGTGGCGAATGTGTGCAATGCGGGGCCGGGGCTCCATGTCGGCCCCGCCATTCGCCACCATGCGTCAGAGCGGCGCGGGACAGTTCCGCGTCGTCCCGCGCCCTCTTCCCCGCTCGGGGGCCCAAGGCCCCCCCACGAAGCGGCGCAGGAGTGTTCCGCGTCCTCCCGCGCGCGCTTCGCCGCCTTCTATGGGACCGCTCGTCCCCCACGAAGCGGCGCAGGAGAGTTCCGCGTCCCCCCGCGCGCGCTTCGCCGCCCCCTTCTGGGACCAGGTCCCAGAAGGTCGTCCGGGCCACCAAACAAGGGGGCCCGGACCCACCTGGGTAGACCGAAGTCTACCCTGCCTCATCACACTGTGCCCTCTGCTACTCAGAGGGACACGCGGAGAGGCCCACCGTGTCGAGTTATTGGCCACCGCTAACAAGATCCCACGAGTGAGAAGTTATTAGCGGTGTTTACCAGGGTGCACCAATCCGCGACTGCTACCGTTCCCCCAGGACGAATCCCAGGGGACAAGTAACAGCGCAGACCTCTTGGAGGTTACCCGACCTAGCACCCCAACCTAACCTAACCTTTTTTTTTTTTTTTTTTTTTTTTTTTTTTTTTTTTTTTTTGCGCTGGGAAAATGCAAATGACGCATCCCCCCTCCACTGGAGAGTGACAAGGGGGGTATGTGGGACTCCCCGGCCTCCCCAAGGCCGGTATACCCACTAAAAACCCAGCGGCGCTCCTGCGTCGTCTTAGTGGGGGGGACTGGGAAACCGGCAGAGCCTTTACATCCAGTCCCTCCCCGACGAAGCCCGCCATTACAGCGGGGCCCGCACGCCCCTCCCCTGCAGGGTGGGGCCTGGGAACGGCAAGCGACTCGGCCGTTCCCGTCCGCCCGCAAAGGTGGCGAATGTGTGCAATGCGGGGCCGGGGCTCCATGTCGGCCCCGCCATTCGCCACCATGCGTCAGAGCGGCGCGGGACAGTTCCGCGTCGTCCCGCGCCCTCTTCCCCGCTCGGGGGCCCAAGGCCCCCCCACGAAGCGGCGCAGGAGTGTTCCGCGTCCTCCCGCGCGCGCTTCGCCGCCTTCTATGGGACCGCTCGTCCCCCACGAAGCGGCGCAGGAGAGTTCCGCGTCCCCCCGCGCGCGCTTCGCCGCCCCCTTCTGGGACCAGGTCCCAGAAGGTCGTCCGGGCCACCAAACAAGGGGGCCCGGACCCACCTGGGTAGACCGAAGTCTACCCTGCCTCCTCACACTGTGCCCTCTGCTACTCAGAGGGACACGCGGAGAGGCCCACCGTGTCGAGTTATTGGCCACCGCTAACAAGATCCCACGAGTGAGAAGTTATTAGCGGTGTTTACCAGGGTGCACCAATCCGCGACTGCTACCGTTCCCCCAGGACGAATCCCAGGGGACAAGTAACAGCGCAGACCTCTTGGAGGTTACCCGACCTAGCACCCCAACCTAACCTTTTTTTTTTTTTTTTTTTTTTTTTTTTTTTTTTTTTTTTGCGCTGGGAAAATGCAAATGACGCATCCCCCCTCCACTGGAGAGTGACAAGGGGGGTATGTGGGACTCCCCGGCCTCCCCAAGGCCGGTATACCCACTAAAAACCCAGCGGCGCTCCTGCGTCGTCTTAGTGGGGGGGACTGGGAAACCGGCAGAGCCTTTACATCCAGTCCCTCCCCGACGAAGCCCGCCATTACAGCGGGGCCCGCACGCCCCTCCCCTGCAGGGTGGGGCCTGGGAACGGCAAGCGACTCGGCCGTTCCCGTCCGCCCGCAAAGGTGGCGAATGTGTGCAATGCGGGGCCGGGGCTCCATGTCGGCCCCGCCATTCGCCACCATGCGTCAGAGCGGCGCGGGACAGTTCCGCGTCGTCCCGCGCCCTCTTCCCCGCTCGGGGGCCCAAGGCCCCCCCACGAAGCGGCGCAGGAGTGTTCCGCGTCCTCCCGCGCGCGCTTCGCCGCCTTCTATGGGACCGCTCGTCCCCCACGAAGCGGCGCAGGAGAGTTCCGCGTCCCCCCGCGCGCGCTTCGCCGCCCCCTTCTGGGACCAGGTCCCAGAAGGTCGTCCGGGCCACCAAACAAGGGGGCCCGGACCCACCTGGGTAGACCGAAGTCTACCCTGCCTCATCACACTGTGCCCTCTGCTACTCAGAGGGACACGCGGAGAGGCCCACCGTGTCGAGTTATTGGCCACCGCTAACAAGATCCCACGAGTGAGAAGTTATTAGCGGTGTTTACCAGGGTGCACCAATCCGCGACTGCTACCGTTCCCCCAGGACGAATCCCAGGGGACAAGTAACAGCGCAGACCTCTTGGAGGTTACCCGACCTAGCACCCCACCCCAACCTAACCTAACCTTTTTTTTTTTTTTTTTTTTTTTTTTTTTTTTTTTTTTGCGCTGGGAAAATGCAAATGACGCATCCCCCCTCCACGGAGAGTGACAAGGGGGGTATGTGGGACTCCCCGGCCTCCCCAAGGCCGGTATACCCACTAAAAACCCAGCGGCGCTCCTGCGTCGTCTTAGTGGGGGGGACTGGGAAACCGGCAGAGCCTTTACATCCAGTCCCTCCCCGACGAAGCCCGCCATTACAGCGGGGCCCGCACGCCCCTCCCCTTGCAGGGTGGGGCCTGGGAACGGCAAGCGACTCGGCCGTTCCCGTCCGCCCGCAAAGGTGGCGAATGTGTGCAATGCGGGGCCGGGGCTCCATGTCGGTCCCGCCATTCGCCACCATGCGTCAGAGCGGCGCGAGACAGTTCCGCGTCGTCCCGCGCGCTCTTCCCCGCTCGGGGGCCCAAGGCCCCCCCACGAAGCGGCGCAGGAGTGTTCCGCGTCCTCCCGCGCGCGCTTCGCCGCCTTCTATGGGACCGCTCGTCCCCCACGAAGCGGCGCAGGAGAGTTCCGCGTCCTCCCGCGCGCGCTTCGCCGCCCCCTTCTGGGACCAGGTCCCAGAAGGTCGTCCGGGCCACCAAACAAGGGGGCCCGGACCCACCTGGGTAGACCGAAGTCTACCCTGCCTCATCACACTGTGCCCTCTGCTACTCAGAGGGACACGCGGAGAGGCCCACCGTGTCGAGTTATTGGCCACCGTGAAACACTTCCTCAGTACTCTGAGGGAGTGTTTCACGGTGTTACCAGGGTGCACCACGAGGAGGTTACCCGACCATAGCACCCCAACCTAACCTAACCTAACCTTTTTTTTTTTTTTTTTTTTTTTTTTTTTTTTTTTTTTTTTTTGCGCTGGGAAAATGCAAATGACGCATCCCCCCTCCACTGGAGAGTGACAAGGGGGGTATGTGGGACTCCCCGGCCTCCCCAAGGCCGGTATACCCACTAAAAACCCAGCGGCGCTCCTGCGTCGTCTTAGTGGGGGGGGACTGGGAAACCGGCAGAGCCTTTACATCCAGTCCCTCCCCGACGAAGCCCGCCATTACAGCGGGGCCCGCACGCCCCTCCCCTTGCAGGGTGGGGCCTGGGAACGGCAAGCGACTCGGCCGTTCCCGTCCGCCCGCAAAGGTGGCGAATGTGTGCAATGCGGGGCCGGGGCTCCATGTCGGCCCCGCCATTCGCCACCATGCGTCAGAGCGGCGCGGGACAGTTCCGCGTCGTCCCGCGCGCTCTTCCCCGCTCGGGGGCCCAAGGCCCCCCCACGAAGCGGTGCAGGAGTGTTCCGCGTCCTCCCGCGCGCGCTTCGCCGCCTTCTATGGGACCGCTCGTCCCCCACGAAGCGGCGCAGGAGAGTTCCGCGTCCCCCCGCGCGCGCTTCGCCGCCCCCTTCTGGGACCAGGTCCCAGAAGGTCGTCCGGGCCACCAAACAAGGGGGCCCGGACCCACCTGGGTAGACCGAAGTCTACCCTGCCTCATCACACTGTGCCCTCTGCTACTCAGAGGGACACGCGGAGAGGCCCACCGTGTCGAGTTATTGGCCACCGCTAACAAGATCCCACGAGTGAGAAGTTATTAGCGGTGTTTACCAGGGTGCACCAATCCGCGACTGCTACCGTTCCCCCAGGACGAATCCCAGGGGACAAGTAACAGCGCAGACCTCTTGGAGGTTACCCGACCTAGCACCCCAACCTAACCTAACCTAACCTAACCTAACCTAACCTAACCTAACCTAACCTTTTTTTTTTTTTTTTTTTTTTTTTTTTTTTATACTGGGGAAATGCGTTACGCATACCCCCCCCTGGGGGATGGGGAGGGTTATGTGGGGCTCCCGGACCGGTTTACCCACTAAAACCACCAGTTTCTCCAGCGTCGTCTATGTGGAGGGGGACTGGGAAACCGGCAGAGCCTTTACGTCCAGTCCCCCGCCGACGACCGCCTGCTTGCAGCAGGCCCTTCACGCCCCTCCTTACAGGAAGGGTGGAACGACCGCAGGTGGTGGGAAGTGCAATGCTGGTGACAGGCGCCCCCGCGCCTGTCACCAGCTACCCACCACCATGAAGGGAGGGAGGGCGACTATTGTCTTCGCCCTCTCCGTGCCCTTTTCCGCCTATGCGGTGGCGCGAGAGGGTCCTCCTCCCGCGCACGTTCCGCCGCCTCCTTGTGGGACATCACGTCCTCACAAAAGGAGGCGACCGCTGCCCAGGCCTCTTCGCTTCCCAGCATGGAGTTGACCACGCTAGGAAGCGAGAGGTCCGGCCCGACTGCCGCTGTCAGCGCGCGACGTGGCTCTGACCACGACGCGCACACCTCGAGAGTGTGCTGCGCCGTGTCCTCCGCCGCGCCACATTCGTGGCACGACGGGCTCTCCTCTCTCCCGATCCGGTGCAGGCACCTGCCGAAGCAACCGTGCCCGGACAGCACCTGCACCAGACGGAAAGAGAGGAACCCGTGGCGCCGCTCGAGCCAGTCTTGCAAGACTGGTCCGAGCGCGTCCAGCGTTCGGCGGCCAAACACGGCAGAGGCGAGGTCCTCCGTCCAGTGGTGGACGACCGCTTCCCTCGCCTCTCGCCGGACGGCCTCCCGCACTTCTAAGGCGGGGTGCTCCCCGAGCGCCTTGCGCCCCGCCGTCCACTCATAAACTCTGGCAAGCACCCACGCCTCGAGCTCCCAGGGAGGAGTGCCCGCCAGAGCGCATGCCGCCGCGAAGCCTACCGAGCGGTAGGCACGCGCCACCCGCTGCGCAATGGCCCTCTGAGGCCTGCGCAACGCCGCAGTGTTCTCCCTCCTTTGGAGGGAGTCCGCCCAGATGGGGGCCCCGTAGAGGGCCATGCTCTTCAATATGCCGGCATATAATTGCCGGCATCGCGCTTTGGGCCCCCCCAGATTTGGGAGGAGCCACGATAGCGCGCCCGCGACTTTCAGCAGGCGCGCTGAGAGCCCGCTGAAATGCGGGCCGAAGCGCCACCGGCTGTCGAGGATCAGGCCCAGATATTTCATCTGGGCTTTCACCTCGACTCTAGCGCCCTCTACCACGATGTGGCCGTCGGTGGGGGTGCGCTGCCGAGGCCCGTGGAAGAACACGGCCTCGGTTTTGTGCAGCGCCACCTTCAAACCAAGCCGGCGGATCCTTCCCGCAACCAAGGATCCGCCAGCCGAGGCCAGGCTCGCCGCCTCCCTGAAGTTTCTCCCCCGGGCAGTGAGGAGAGTGTCATCCGCATAGCAAATGACACTCGTGCCTCGGAGAAGAGCTCCCCGCAGGAGCCAGTTGAAGCCAATGTTCCACAGCAGGGGTCCTAAAACGGACCCCTGCGGAACACCGGACTCCACACTGTACCGCCTTAGCTGGCCAGCTCTGTCCACGACGAGGACCTCTCGGTCCTCCAGGTAGCTGGCCAGGAGGCTCCGCAGGTACTGAGGCACTCCATGATAGCGGAGCGCCTCTAGTATTGTCGGGTGGGGGACGGAGTTGAAGGCATTGGCTATGTCGAACGACACAGCCAAAACCCCATCCCCCGCCTCCACCGCCTCCCTCACCTGGCCCTTGAGCCGGGCCAGCGCGTCCACCGTCGAACGTCCCCTTCGGAATCCGAACTGGGCGTCCGACAGGTTCGGCCCCACCTCCAGCAGGAGGCCATTTAGCCGGCTGGCGACAACCCCCTCAAACAGCTTACCAACCTCATCGAGCAGAACGATGGGCCGGTATGCCGAGGGGGAGTCCGCCGGACGTCCCTCCTTTCGGAGGAGGCACAACTGCCCCTCCTTCCACGGTTTCGGGAATCTCCCAGCGGTGAGACACGCGCTGAAGAGATCCCGAAACCGATTTTCCATCTGGGTGATGGCAATGGCCACCACCCGCGCAGGGACGCCGTCCGGTCCTGGGGCCGTCTTTTTGGCGCGGAGACGGAGAGTCACCTCGCCAAGCTCCTCCGCCGTGACCGCAGGTACCTCCTCCTCCGGTGGAGCCTCTCCCCGCGGGGGGTCCATCGCTGGTGGGGTGAAGTTGGTCCTGGACGGGAACAGGGACCGAACCACCCCATCCAGCAATGCCGGCTCCAGGGACTCCGTTAGCGGGGGACCAACGGGGCGCAGTTTGTTCCGCGCCGCTTTGTATGGTCTCCCGTACGGGTCCCCGTTGAGCCCCTCCAGCATCTCGGCTCGGGCCGCGTCATCGGCAGCCCTCATTGCCGTTTTGAGGACCCTCTTTGCCTCTACGTAAGAGGCGTATAGAAGGTCCTCACCTTCGGGGTCTCGCTGGCTGCGCCGTCGACTCCGCGTGTAGGCCCGCCTTGCCGCCGTGCAGGCGGCCCGGAGCCCCGCCAGTTCCTCCGACCACCAATAGACGGCACGGCGTGGTGGTGGACGGCGAGACCGAGGCATGCTGGAGTTGCACACCTCGGTCAAGGACTTCTTCAGTTGGACCGCCGCGGAGTCCACGTCCAGGACTTGGACAGGGGGCGTGAGCCAGTCCTGGACGAACGCCGCCTCCTCAGCCGCCTCACGGTCGAGGCGGGTGAGAGCCCATCGCGGAAACGGAGAACGACCGGTGGGGGCCGTCCTCCGGGGGCTCTGGGTGGAGACGTCGAACCGCACGTAACGGTGGTCCGACAGTGTCTCCACCATCTCCACCCGCCAGTTCACGACGCGGGCGGCAAGAGCGGGGGTGGCGAACGAGACGTCCACCACTGACCCTCCCCGTTGCCGCACACACGTCTGAACCGTCCCTCTGTTGAGGAGGGATAGACCGGACGAGGCCGCCCAGAGATCGACGACGCGTCCCCGGGCGTTACACGAGGCGGCCGGGTTGCCCCAGGTCACCGATTTGGCGTTCAGGTCGCCCAAAACGGCAACCTGGCGCGGGGCCGCTCTTCCGGCGACCGCGCTGAGGATTTCGAGGAAATCTTCGAAATCCTGCAGCGGGCGGTTTGGGGAGAAATACACGCCCACCAGGGCTATTTCTCCCCACGCGGCGGCCACGTATCCCGGTCCCCTCTCTAAGAGCGAGAGGGGAGGGGAGTCTGTGGAAGACCGCGCAACCAATGCCACCAAGCCGTCCCGGTCACCCAGCCAATGGCCAGGGACCGAGTACGGCTCGGCGACTACCGCCACGTCCACCAACCACTCCGCCAGGGCCTGCATGAGCAGGTCCTGGGCGGCTTTGCAGTGGTTGATGTTCGCCTGGAGGATGCGATGTTCGAACCTATCCATTAGTCGGACATCGCTCCTCCCTCATCGGCCGCCGAGGTCCCTGCTTCAGGGGCGGCGGTCGCAGCGGCAGGCGGGGTCGTCGCCTGTGCTTTGCCCTTCTTTGAGGGGGGGATGCAGTCCCTCCCCTTCATGACGTGGCCTGCAGGTCGGCCACTGGCTGCGCACACTGCACAGCGTGGCGTGGGGACTTTGCAGGAGGCGGACTTGTGTCCCGCCTCCCCGCAGCGGTAGCACGTGTCCGACCTGTCCACCGTGGACGGACAGAGGGCCCGCGTGTGCCCGATTCCAAAGCACTTGAAGCAGCGCAGAGGCTGGTCTTCAAGTGCTCGGACTCTGCAGGTGCCGAACCCTACAGGAAGCCGCCCCTTGTCGAGGACGGCTTTGGCCGCAGCGACCGGGCACTCGAGGCGGACAGTGCCCATGCGTCCGCGGCCAGGCCTGATGTCTCGGCACTGCACCGCTGCGACGTCGCAGCCCCCCATTGCTGCGATCGCCGCCACCACCTCCTCTTTGGTGACCGTATCATCAAGATCGGTCACCTCCAAGGCCACAGACCTAACAGGCCTCACCACCTTGGCCGCGTCCGCGATGACCTCTCGCAACTTGGTTGCGAAAAGGTCCGCGTTGGCGCCGCCCTGGGCCCCCGCAAACTCAAAAATTCGAGCTCCGGTCTGGGTCTGGCGGCATACGACTGCACCGATCCCAAGTTTGGTGGGATCGGCGTTGGCACGGGCCCGCTTGAGGACGGACCCGTACGTTTCCCCTCGTTCCGCGGCCTCCGCGGTGAGAGTCACTACGACGGCTGCAGTCTTGGAAGGAATCAAAGGCTTCCTCCCACCGGCGGGAGCCCTTTTGGCTGCGGGGGCAGTGGCGGCGGGCTTGGGGGCCGACTTTTTTCCCTTCCCCTTTCCCTTTCCCTTGCCGGTCGCCTGGGACGGGCAGGAAGGGGTGGTGGGGGGGGCGGCGGCCGCATTCGGCTTTTTGGCCTTGCCCTTTCCCCTCACCACTTCCGTCCAAGGCTGGTTGGACGGAGTGGTGGAGGGTAGTTGGGCATCCTCCCTTTGGGAGGGTGGCGCCGGCTTGTTGGGCCTCTTGTCCGCCGCCAATGGCGGACGGAGGTTCTTCTCCGGTAGGAGCCTGTCCTCGATCCCATCGAAACAGGCTCTCGTGAAGGCCCTCTCCTCCATGACAACCTTGCGGATGATGTCCTCAAGGTTGGCAGAGGAGGAGGAGGAGGGGGCTTCCACCGTCGGTCGAGGATCGGCCTGGGCCTGAGTAGGCCGGGCCGTGACTTCAGCCAGCTTCTTGTGAAGCTGGCTGACCTCGGACTGCAGGCGATCGACCGTCGCCTGTAGTTGCTGCGTCTCCTCTGTCGCGGTGCGCTTCACCAGCTCGCACACGATGCCACGCATGCTCGCGGCCCGGCACTTCAGGGCCTTTTGGAAGGTCCCCTTTAAGTTGGAAGACTTGGAGGCGACCTCCGCAATCTCCTTCTCATCTTCCAGTGCCATGCGCTCCAGCTCGGCCAAGGAGTGGTCCGAGTACAGGACGTGGGACGCCCCGTACCCGGACTTGGCCCGCGCAGTGCGCGCCTCCTGCTCCTTAGCAGCGACCTGCTCCTCCAGGTCCTGCTGGAGGTGCGCCCGCTGGGTCAGACTCAGCTGACGCCGCGCTTCAGCCAAGCCTACATCGTGGGTATCGGCCACGGTGGCCTTCTTGGCCCTCACCGCCTTCTTCTTGGGCGCGCTCTTCGTCTGTTCCGAGGAACTCGACCCAGAGCCGTCCTTCAGAAAGGCCCTCTTGCGCGATTCACCATTTTCGGTGATCGCCTTCGGGCCTGCGCCCGACCGCGTAACGGTCCCGCTGTCTGAATCCGAGTCCGAAGACTCGTCCGCATTGCCGTGAAGGCCGACCGCAGAAGTTGCGAAGCATACCGCCGCACCTTCCTCGGGTTGGCCCTGAGAAGGGCCTTTTGGTTGGCCCTGAGAAGGGCCTTTTATGAAACGCCCGGAGGCGTCCCGCGCATGCTTTTTAGGCATTCCGCAAGGTTGTAGATAACCGCAAGAAAGTCTACAACGCACAGTGCTCTTTGGCCGAGCCCAGTCTGCCACTCCGTTACGGTGGTCAGAAAGGGTCGTTTCCAGGGGACACGACGAGGACGTAAGCACTGTGGGGGGTCCCCCAACCTAACCTTTTTTTTTTTTTTTTTTTTTTTTTTTTTTTTTTTTTTTTTTTTTTGCGCTGGGAAAATGCAAATGACGCATCCCCCCTCCACTGGAGAGTGACAAGGGGGGTATGTGGGACTCCCCGGCCTCCCCAAGGCCGGTATACCCACTAAAAACCCAGCGGCGCTCCTGCGTCGTCTTAGTGGGGGGGACTGGGAAACCGGCAGAGCCTTTACATCCAGTCCCTCCCCGACGAAGCCCGCCATTACAGCGGGGCCCGCACGCCCCTCCCCTGCAGGGTGGGGCCTGGGAACGGCAAGCGACTCGGCCGTTCCCGTCCGCCCGCAAAGGTGGCGAATGTGTGCAATGCGGGGCCGGGGCTCCATGTCGGCCCCGCCATTCGCCACCATGCGTCAGAGCGGCGCGGGACAGTTCCGCGTCGTCCCGCGCCCTCTTCCCCGCTCGGGGGCCCAAGGCCCCCCCACGAAGCGGCGCAGGAGTGTTCCGCGTCCTCCCGCGCGCGCTTCGCCGCCTTCTATGGGACCGCTCGTCCCCCACGAAGCGGCGCAGGAGAGTTCCGCGTCCCCCCGCGCGCGCTTCGCCGCCCCCTTCTGGGACCAGGTCCCAGAAGGTCGTCCGGGCCACCAAACAAGGGGGCCCGGACCCACCTGGGTAGACCGAAGTCTACCCTGCCTCATCACACTGTGCCCTCTGCTACTCAGAGGGACACGCGGAGAGGCCCACCGTGTCGAGTTATTGGCCACCGCTAACAAGATCCCACGAGTGAGAAGTTATTAGCGGTGTTTACCAGGGTGCACCAATCCGCGACTGCTACCGTTCCCCCAGGACGAATCCCAGGGGACAAGTAACAGCGCAGACCTCTTGGAGGTTACCCGACCTAGCACCCCCCCCCAACCTAACCTTTTTTTTTTTTTTTTTTTTTTTTTTTTTTTTTTTTTTTTTGCGCTGGGAAAATGCATGACGCATCCCCCCTCCACTGGAGAGTGACAAGGGGGGTATGTGGGACTCCCCGGCCTCCCCAAGGCCGGTATACCCACTAAAAACCCAGCGGCGCTCCTGCGTCGTCTTAGTGGGGGGGACTGGGAAACCGGCAGAGCCTTTACATCCAGTCCCTCCCCGACGAAGCCCGCCATTACAGCGGGGCCCGCACGCCCCTCCCATGCAGGGTGGGGCCTGGGAACGGCAAGCGACTCGGCCGTTCCCGTCCGCCCGCAAAGGTGGCGAATGTGTGCAATGCGGGGCCGGGGCTCCATGTCGGCCCCGCCATTCGCCACCATGCGTCAGAGCGGCGCGGGACAGTTCCGCGTCGTCCCGCGCGCTCTTCCCCGCTCGGGGGCCCAAGGCCCCCCCACGAAGCGGCGCAGGAGTGTTCCGCGTCCTCCCGCGCGCGCTTCGCCGCCTTCTATGGGACCGCTCGTCCCCCACGAAGCGGCGCAGGAGAGTTCCGCGTCCCCCCGCGCGCGCTTCGCCGCCCCCTTCTGGGACCAGGTCCCAGAAGGTCGTCCGGGCCACCAAACAAGGGGGCCCGGACCCACCTGGGTAGACCGAAGTCTACCCTGCCTCATCACACTGTGCCCTCTGCTACTCAGAGGGACACGCGGAGAGGCCCACCGTGTCGAGTTATTGGCCACCGCTAACAAGATCCCACGAGTGAGAAGTTATTAGCGGTGTTTACCAGGGTGCACCAATCCGCGACTGCTACCGTTCCCCCAGGACGAATCCCAGGGGACAAGTAACAGCGCAGACCTCTTGGAGGTTACCCGACCTAGCACCCCACCCCCCAACCTAACCTAACCTAACCTAACCTAACCTAACCTAACCTAACCAAAAAAAAAAAAAAAAAAAAAAAAAAAAAAAAACTGAAAATTTTTTGGTGACTTACGATCGCGTGCGATACATCAAATTAAGCGTCTCGGCACCCATTGTGCGAATAAATTATAATAGGACCCACGTTCTATACAAAAAACGTGAATTTTTGACATTTTTCGCATAATTTTATAGGGACTTAGCAAAATTTCAACAATTTTATTTTCTAAATTTTAATTTCACAAGTAAATAAATTATTTTAGTAGCTTATAAATCGTAGTTCGACGCACTGGTTGCGCCCACAGTGGCAAAGTTTCGTTTTTGATAGCGAAAAGCTATTAAGTTAGCGTTTTTACGCTCAAAAACGCTATTTTGTCTAAGGTGAAAACCGAAAATATTTTTCTCGACTCCAACTTTGAGTGACCATAGCCGTGCGCTACATCATTAGAAGCGGCTCGACACGCTCTATCCGTGGAGCGAGTCCATTTGGGCACTTGTCGTAGAAAAATATTCGAAAAACTGCGATTTTCCGTAAATTTTGGTACATTTGGGTCTTTTTTGAGCGTTTTTGAATTTTGTCGCGTCCATCTTGCGTGTTTCTGCACATCCTGTGGCTGGTTCACCTCTGCCCGGCGTCCCCGCACGTACTTGCAAAAGAAAAAACACGATTATCGACAAAAATCAAGAAAAAATCGACCGCCCACCCACCCAGATTGCAGTTACTAAGGTAAGAAAAGTCGATTCCCACAGGGGAGGCCACCTTCGAACCTTAGTAACTTTTAAACTATCGATTATAAATTGACCCGGTTTTCGAAACCCACATCTTATAACGACGCGCTTTTTGATTTGTGTCATCAAAAATTTGTAAATTGACTCTTACAAGTTCTGACATTTTTATTTTAGGTTTTTACCAAAATTTTTCTTTATAGCCTGGTGTAAGGCATTATCCTTAATACCGAGACGGTACTTCGTGCACATAACATCGTTCTTTCTAGGAACATCAAATTAGGTTAGTTTTTGTTAGCTAGTAAGTTAGGAAATAATTATAATATATACAACTTTTAACTTTATACAACTATTTACAACTTATACAAATTTACCTTTTATTTACCTTGTACGCGTGTCCCTCTTACCTTTTCCCAACATGTTTGGTTTCCGCACCCCTGCCAAAAGCAGCAAATCTTCGAACGAGCTCCCCAGAAGAACCTCAACCACGCCACCAGCTGTGCACGAAAACGACAGGCCTTCAACTTCAAGCGTCCGCAGAAGTATCGGAGAGTGGGAAGCTGGTAAAGCAGACCCACTTACCCCAACCACCCCCAAGAAAGTTGCGCTGGTGGACCCCCCAAAGACAAAAAAGGTGCTTTCACAGGGAAGTAGAGTAGCGAAAGTACCGATAGAGGCTTTGAGAAGCCCACCGGCGCAGCCAAAATACACCAGCCGGCTTGCGGAAGCGAAGGCCTGTCTTACCAAAGCCAAGGTTAATCTGGGGAACTCGAAAAACACGAAGACAGAAATAAAGACGGAGGTACTCCGAGCAATCGAAAGATTGTACCAGTTAGTAAAGGAATTAGAAAGTGAAAGTGAGCAAGGAGAGAAGAAAGTGAAAGAACCGGAGAAAGGAAATGAGCTAGAGAAAGAGGAAAGGCCAGAGAAGAAGGTGAGAAAAGAAGAAAAAGATCTCATTGAGAAACTAGAGGAGCATGCAAGGCTCATAAATGAAAACAGTGCTAGGATGGAGAAATTGCAGGAGAAGATGGAACAACAGCAGGAGAAAATAGAAAAGCAGACTTACGCGAGTGTAGCAGCGGCGTACCCTGAGAGGCAGTTCCCTGAGCGCGCCGCGCTATACTCGGTAGTCGTTTCATCAAAGGACGATCAAGATACGGGTGATGAAGTCATGAAGAAGATCAGAGACACAGTTAAAGCAAAGGAAGGAGGAATAGCTATAGAAAAGATACGGAAAGCAAAAGACAGGAAAGTGATTGTGGGGTGTAAAACGGAGGAGGAAAGACAGCAGATTAAGGAACGTCTGAAGGGTGCGGAAGAGTACCTGACGGTGGAAGAGGTAAAAAACAAGAACCCACTGGTAATCCTCAAAAATGTGCTTACCTACAATACTGATCAGGATATACTCAGCTCCATCTGGAAGCAAAATGACATACTTTTGAAAGATCTGGACCAAACTCAAAATAAGATAGATATCGCGTATAAAAAGAACACCCGGAATAATCAGACACAGCACGTGGTCATGAGGGTGTCCCCCGCAGTATGGCAGCGTCTGGTCCGTGCTGGAACCGTCGTCATAGACCTCCAGCGAGTAAAAGTGGCTGATCAGTCACCACTTGTACAATGCTCGCTGTGTCTCGGCTATGGCCATGGGCGACGGTTTTGCACGGAGACCACCGTGAAATGCAGCCACTGTGGGGGACCCCACATGAGGACGGAGTGTGCTGATTGGCTTGCCGGTGCGACCCCTTCCTGCTGCAACTGTCTGCACGCAAAGGCTGAAAAGGCAGATCACAGCGCCTTCAGTCCTGAGTGTGCAATCAGGAGGAAGTGGGACGCACTGGCTAGGGCCACGATAGCTTACCACTGTTAAAGTGGCCACACACGAACACCGACGAGCGTAAAATAAAGTAGCTGTCCAAGTAAACGGACCTGGGCCATGATGATCATGGCCCACCGCTTACCCCTGAGAGGTGAAAAATCATGCACTCGGTGGGAAAATTAGGAAAGCACTAGAACAGTAGGTAATTCAAATAAGTAAAACATTTAAATAATATGTTACATAAGCCTTGTTGCCAATTTATATAGTTATAATATATAAATGCAACCAGCACTAACTTTAAAATAGTATATTAAAAATCAGTAAAACAGTAAACCTAAACAAGTAAAAATCCATAGAATAAAAATTTTTTGTAAACATTTTTTGTAAATTCATAGTCAATTAAACAGGTAAAATAAAAACAAAAAACCAGAGTAAAAGTACAAAATGAGTGAAAACTCAATTACATAATTTTAGATTCCAGATAGAAAACACAACTATTATAAAACCTAAGTACTAGTTAAGAATAAACGTAAAGTAAAACCACATAGCACAAATAAAATATTAGTAATATGACAGTAAAAATTTAAAAGTAAAACCATAATAGTAAATAACAAAAATAGGAAAGCAACATAAAAATTATACAGTAAAATCGGCTACATTATAAAAAGTATGGAAAACAATAAAAGTTCAATTTCGTTTTTTTTTTAAACAATAAAATGTAAATAATAAATTCAAAACGTAAAACCAAAGTCTCGGATCACCATGTCTGAGGGACACTAGAAAAAAAAAAAAAAAAAAAAAAAAAAAAAAAAAAAAAAAAAAAAAACCTAACCTAACCTAACCTAACCTAACCTAACCTAACCTAACCTAACCTAACCTAACCATACAAAAACTGAAAATTTTTTGGTGACTTACGATCGCGTGCGATACATCAAATTAAGCGTCTCGGCACCCATTGTGCGAATAAATTATAATAGGACCCACGTTCTATACAAAAAACGTGAATTTTTGACATTTTTCGCATAATTTTATAGGGACTTAGCAAAATTTCAACAAATTTATTTTCTAAATTTTAATTTTACAAGTAAATAAATTAATTTAGTAGCTTATAAATCGTAGTTCGACGCACTGGTTGCGCCCACAGTGGCAAAGTTTCGTTTTTGATAGCGAAAAGCTATTAACTTAGCGTTTTTACGCTCAAAAACGCAATTTTGTCTAAGGTGAAAACCGAAAATATTTTTCTCGACTCCAACTTTGAGTGACCATAGCCGTGCGCTACATCATTAGAAGCGGCTCGACACGCTCTATCCGTGGAGAGAGTCCATTTGGGCACTTGTCGTAGAAAGATATTCGAAAAACTGCGATTTTCCGTAAATTTTGGTACATTTGGGTCTTTTTTGAGCGTTTTTGAATTTTGTCGCGTCCATCTTGCGTGTTTCTGCACATCCCGTGGCTGGTTCACCGCCCACCCACCCAGATTGCAGTTACTAGGGTAAGAAAAGTCGTTTTCCACAGGGGAAGCCACTTTCATACCTTAGTAACTTCTAAAATATTGCATATTTTTTGACCCGGTCTTCGAAATTGACATTGTGTAACGATACGCTTTTTGATTTGTGACACCTAAAAATTCTTTATTGTCCCCACCTTCTTCTGACATTTTCTAATTTTGGTTTTTACCAAAATTGTTTTTCACTGCCTGTTTAAAGGCGAAATTATCATAATATAAGACTGTTCTTGCTAGGAACATAGCATTAGGTTAGTTTTTGTTAGAAATAGGCTTGTACATAATTTGACTTTATTTTATACGCATTATTTTAATTTTATTTTATACAACTTTTACAAATTTTTTAATCTATATTACATTTACAACTTTTACAAATTTACATAATCTATTTTTACAACTTTTACAAATTTACCTTAGATTTTAATTGTGTCCCTCAAACTTCTTCCAAAATGTTCGGTTTCCGCACCCCTGCTAAAAGCGGCAAGACTTCGAACGAGTTCCCCAGAAGAACCTCAACTACACCACCATCTGTGCATGACAGGCCTTCAACTTCAAGCGTCCGCCGAAGTATTGGGGAGTGGGAAGCTGGTAAAGCAGACCCACTTACCCCAACCACCCCGAAGAAAGTTGCGTCGGTGGACCCCCCAAAGACAAAAAAGGTGCTTTCACAGGGAAGTAGAGTGGGTGTGAAAGCACCGATTGAGGCTGTGGGAAGCCCACCGGCGCAGCCCAAATACACCAGCCGGCTTGCGGAAGCGAAGGCCTGTCTTACGAAAGCAAAGGTTAATATGGGGAACTCGAGAAATATTAAAACGGAAATTAAAAACGAGGTGCTACTTGCTATTGAAAGGCTGTATCAGCTTGTTAAAGAGTCGGAAAGCGAAAATGATAAAGGAGTGAGGAAGGTGAAGAAACCGGAGAACGGAAAAGAGCTGGAGAAAGAAGAAAAGCAAGAGAAGGAGGTGAGAAAGGAAGAAAGAGACCTCATTGAGAAGCTGGAAGAGCATGCAAAGTTGATACGTGAAAACAGTGCAAAGATGGAAAAGCTACAGGAGAAGATAGAAAAACAGCAAGAGAAAATGGAAAAGCAGACTTACGCGAGTGTAGCAGCGGCACACCCTGGGAGGCAGTTCCCTGAGCATGCCGCGCTATACTCGGTAGTCGTAACATCCAAGGATGATCAGGATACGGGTGAGGAAGTCATGAAGAGGATAAGAGATACGGTTAAAGCGAAGGAAGGAGGAATAGCGATAGAAAAGATCCGGAAGGCAAAAGACAGGAAGGTGATTGTAGGATGTAAAACCGAGGAGGAAAGAATGCAAGTTAAAGAACGACTAAAGGGTGCGGAAGAGTTTCTAACGGTGGAAGAAGTGAAGAATAAAGACCCACTTGTAATTCTTAGAAATGTTTTTACATTTAATACCGACCAGGATATAGTTGAATCAATCTGGAAACAAAATAACAAAATCTTAGAAAATTTAGACCAATTAGTAAACAAAACGGAAATAGTATACAAAAAGAAATCTAGGAACAATCAGACGCATCACGTCGTCATGAGGGTGTCTCCCGCAGTTTGGCAGCGTCTGGTCCATGCAGGAACCGTCGTCATAGACCTCCAGCGAGTAAAAGTGGCTGACCAGTCACCACTTGTGCAATGCTCGCTGTGTCTCGGCTATGGCCATGGACGACGGTTCTGCATGGAGACCATTGTAAAATGCAGCCACTGTGGGGGACCCCACATGAGGACGGAATGCGCAGATTGGCTCGCTGGTGCGACCCCTTCCTGTTGCAACTGCGTGCACGCCAAGGCCGAAAAGGTGGACCACAGTGCCTTCAGCCCGGAGTGCGCGATCAGGAGGAAGTGGGACGCTCTAGCGAGGTCAACTATAGCGTACCACTGCTAGGAAAACACCGATGAGCATAAAACCAAAGCTGTCCAAGTAAACGGTTGGGGTCATGATTACCATGGCCTTCCGCTTACCCCTGAGTAGCTACACAACGCTTTCGGTGCTTAAACATGAAACAGCCATCTGCAAATAAAACAACAATAGTCACAATAAAATTTTTAAAACCTAGTTAATAAGTCTTGTTGGCATTTATATATTAAGTATATAAATACAACTAGCAGCAACTTTAGAAATAGACTAAACAAAAAACAGTAACACAGAAACAGTAATTAAATAGTTAAAAAATTAAAAGCATAAAAACAAATTTTTGTAGTAAAATGGTATTCAATTAGAAGCATATTATTATAAAAACATTTCAGATCATAATAAAATAGTTATCAGTATTCCAGGTGGAAAACATTATTTTTAAATTACGTAGAATTATAACGTAAACGTATAAAGTAAAATTTGACAAGTAAACTTAAAACAAAGAGTAAAAATTTAAAATAGTAAAATTCAATATTGTAAAATTGGTAAAATTTAGTACATAAAAATTGGTAAAATATATACATAGAAATTTTTTTTTTGAAGACAATATTGTAAAGAACTTAAACTAAACGAAATAAAAAAGTCTCGGATCACCATGTCTGAGGGACACATAGGTAAAAAAAAAAAAAAAAAAAAAAAAAAAAAAAAAAAAAAAAAAACCTAACCTAACCTAACCCAGGAAAACCTTTGATAGGTACCACGCGGTCTGGGGGGACCGGTGGTTATGTGGGAGTCCCGCCTTGACAAAGGCAGTGTACCCACTAAAAACCTGGGGTGTTCCACATCTCCGCAAAGAGGGGTAGTCTTCGGATCGCTATAGCGCCTCCTTGACATACCCAGCGGGTGCCCGTTTAGGCTCTTCCTTCCTAAGGCCGTCTAGCCTTATTCTCCGCTTAAGGCATCTCGGAACACATGACGAGATGCCTTTCAGCTCGGGACCACTCAGGTCAGGCAATAGACCCCCCGATCTATTACCCGAAGTCCCCATTACGGTTGCATGCGGCTGGCATATGCCAACCGCCTGCGGCCAGTTCTTCTTCGGCGTATTGGGTCCGATAGAGCATCGTCTTCTCGCTCCCTCTCCGCCGCCTCCTTGTCGCGCATCACCGTTTCCGCAAAAACGGCGACAGCCCTCCACTTATTCTCAGAGTCGGCAATGGCGCGTATAATTGCTGACAAAGAAAGGTCACTACCTATCACTGCCACCATTTCCGCCCGTGGCACTGCCCAAGCTGGGCACTCGGCGCGGGTATGTTGCGCTGTGTCCTCCACTGCCCCACATTGATGGCATGCCATTGTCGGCTCTCGTCGTGCCACTCGGCACAGATACCTCCTGAAGCAACCATGCCCCGAGAGAATCTGCGTCAAGCGGAACGTCGGGGCGCCGTGTCGACGATCGACCCACTCTAGGAGAACCGGCCGAACGGCGGCAACTACATCACGGCCTGCAGCCGGCGTCTCTAGTCTCTCCGACCACTGGCGAAACAGCTCCTCTCGGCCCTGCTCTCTCCAGTGCTTTATTTCTTCTGGCATAGGCCAGCCTCCATTTCGTTTGACCTCCGCGCTGTGCCGGTATACCGAAGCTAAGACCCCGGCTTCGAGGTCCCACGGCGGAGTACTTGCGAGCAAACACGCTGCCTCAAATGAGACAGTGTGGTACGCTCGGGCCGCCCTTATTGCAATGACCCGCTGCGGACGTCGCAACAGCGTCTGGTTCTGCCTGCTCAAAGCATTCACCCATATGGGTGCTCCGTAAAGCGCCTTGGAGCGTACCACACCTGCGAAAAGGCGACGGCACGCTACACTTGGCCCCCCTATGTTAGGGAGCAGTCTCCCGAGTACTCCTGCGTAGGCTATGAGCTTCGGGGCCAGTCGCCGAAAGTGCTCTTCGAACTTCCATCGACCATCGAGGACAAGTCCTAAGTACTTCATCGTCGACTCGATGGCGATGGAGGTTCCACCCACGACAACACTCTGTCCGCTCGGAGGAGCATTTCGAGGCCCGTGAAAAACAAGAGCCTCAGACTTTTCCAAAGCCACCTCCAGCCCAAGCATCCTTATCCTCCGGACTACTTGCGCTACACCCGCCGTGGCCAAGATAGCCGCCTCCCTGTAGGTCTTACCACGGGCTGTTACAAGGGTGTCATCGGCGTAGCAAACTACACCGATACCTTGCAGGTTTTGCCCGCGCAGAACGTAGTCATATCCAATGTTCCACAGGAGCGGTCCTAGGACCGAACCCTGTGGAACACCACACGACATCCTCCTTTCCTCCCATCCACCATTCCGAGCCGGATATATCACAGCTCGGCGGTCAAAGTAGCTCGCTACAGTGTCCCTCAAATACCGAGGTACTCCATGGTATCTGAGAGCCTCCAATATGGTTTCCCACGGCAAGGTGTTAAAGGCATTCGCTATGTCCAGCGACACTGCCAACAACACCCCACCTGCTGAGACTGCCTCATCCGCTAGTTCCCGCACTCTGGTGATGGCGTCTACAGTTGAGCGCCCATGGCGGAACCCAAATTGCCCATCACTCAGATTCGGGCCCACACACACCAAATGCTGAATGAGACGAGCAGCAAGTACTCGCTCAAAAAGCTTGCTCGTTTCGCCAAGCAGCACTATCGGACGATACGCTGATGGGGAGTCGGCTGGACGGCCATTCTTCCTTAACAAGACTAGTTTCCCGCGCTTCCAGCATTGTGGGAAATAGCCTTGCGCTAGACACTCCGAGAAAAGTGCCCGTATGTCTCCCCCGAGCTCCTTCGCTGCATGAACCAGGAGTCGACCTGGCACTCCATCTGGCCCAGGGGCAGCGTTTTTGGACCGAAGTCGCAACACGGCTGCCTTCAACTCGTCCTCGCTCACAGACGGAACCTCTTCTTCTACAGCCTCTTCAGGCAGACCTAGCCCGAGTGCCATGGGAGGTGGGCACCACGCCTCTCTCTGGGGAAAGAGTGTTGACACAACTCGCTCCAGAAGTTGCGGTTCTAGAGTTGAAGTGAGTGGGGGGGCCCATGGCCGAAGTTTACCCGTCACCGACTTATACGGACGTCCCCAGGGATCCCGGTCAAGAGACTCAAGCCACTCTTGCCACGCCAACTCCTTTGCCTCCTTAATGGCCACCTGTAAAGCTTTACAGGCGGCACTGTAGTTAGCGTAACGCACACTTTCCTCTTCCTCATCTCGCATTCTCCAGCGACGGCAGCGAGTATATAGGCGCCTTGCAGCTATGCAGTTCTTCCGTAGCTGCCGTAGCTCTGCCCTCCACCAATACATACGACGCGGCGGCGACGTCGCCTTAACCCGTGGCATGGAGGCATCGCAGATTCGCGCAAGTGATTCCCCCAGCTTCTCCGCTGCGGAGTCTACATTCTCCATGAACGGGCTTGCCACCCAGGCCTCTACGACAGCCGCTTCTGCTGCAAGCTCCCTATCAAACCCTCGCAGTGACCAACGCGGACCAGCACTAGCAGGTAGGGACGGAGCCTGCCCTGCGGATGCAGAGACGCTGAATCGAATATATCGATGATCTGAGAGTGTCTCTATGTCCGTTTCTACTCTCCAGTCTAAAACACGGCGCGCCACAGTGGGAGAAGCAAACGTTATGTCTACTATAGACCCACCGTGTTGTCGCACGCACGTGTTTTCTGTGCCCCTATTGAGAATGAGCAGACCCAAGGACGCTGCCCATTCCTCCAACAACTCTCCTCGTGCGTCAGTTGATGGGGATCCCCACGCCGTTGACTTCGCGTTGAAGTCCCCAGCAACCAACACAGGACTGGGGTGGGCTGCTCCCACCAGAACCCCGATCTCGGCAAGAACTCGCTCAAACTCGACCAAGTTGCGGTTAGGGGAGCAGTACACCCCGATCACTGCCACGCCACAGCCGCCACCTACTACGGCTAGCACGCAACCCTGACCCCTCGCTACTCTTTCGAAGGGCAGGGAACCAGCAGATGGCTGCGTGAAAATAGCTACCGAGTCCTCTCGGTCTCCCACCCAGTTATCTCGAGAAGGGACCAAATAGGGTTCAGCAACCACCGCAATTTGTGTTGACCACTCCGCCAGACTCTGGAGCAAAAGATCCTGAGACCTGGCGGAGTGGTTAATGTTCGCCTGCAGAAATCGGATGGCCATCCTAATTGGAATCCATCCGATTCTCCTCTCGCGCTTCTGGGCGCGCAGATGACTGCGAGGGGGCTGAAGAGCCTACGCGAGTCGTCTGATTTCCTCCTCTTTTACCTTTAGTTGCAGCCGAGCCTTTGCAGGCCTTGGTCCCAACACGGTGATCGGCCTTCTTTCCAGCTGCTTCGCACGCCGGACAATGCGGCTCAGCATCGCACTGCACTGCCTTGTGGCCAGACTTGCCACAGCGGAAGCAAAGTGCACTGCGGTCCTGGTCACACGGACATTTCGCTCCAACGTGCCCAACCTCCAGGCATCGATAGCACTGCAGAGGCCTGGGCTCTAGTAATTTGACGGATACTGAGACCCAGCCTACTAGAAATCTTCCAGCTGCTACTTTTTTCGCTGCAGCGACGGGGCAGCGCAACCAGACCGTTCCTTGGCGACCTTCGGAACGAACAATGTTGCCAACCTTCACCGATTCTATAGCACAGCCGCCCACTTTAGCAACAGCTGCCGCCACGTCCTTTATGCTTGCAGAGTCATCGAGACCCGACAAGCGCATTTCCACGCACTTTTCAGGCCTAGAGACCCGGACTAAGGCTCCACTGAGGGACTCTCTAAGCTTGCTAGCTAGCGAGTCAGCCTTCTCTGCACTTGTAGCTCCAGGTACCTCCAACACTCGGCCACCTGTGGCGGCAGTTCGAAACTTCAGACCCTCTATACCAAGTGCCTGTAAGTCGATGCGTTCCCTAGCATCAGTAAGCACTTGGTGATAGGTAATGCCCTTCTCCACGGCTTCCGGCTGTAGCGTCAGCACGACTGCTGTCGAACGAGGGGCTTTAAGGCCCTTTCTCCTGTTTTTCTTAGCCTTTTGGCTCTTAGCCTTCTGGCTCTGCGCAGGCCGTGTTATTGGCTCCGTAGTGGCCTTGGCTGCCGCCGCCTTGGTGGCTTTGGCGGCTTTGGCCGCTTTGGAACCTTTTCGGGTCACCACATTCCACCCTTCGTCCATAGGCTTGGGGGTGGGACTCGGCGGACGCGGCTCGGTGGCCTCCGCTACCTTCTTTTTTCCTCCCTTTGGAGGCTTAGTCACTCCACTGGTGCTGGCCATAGCTTCCCGAGGAGGAGAAGGAGCCCGAGCGGGGGCCTTCACAGTTGCAGTAGCCGCGTTCTTCTTCTTGTCTGCGGCCAGAGGTGGCCGCAGGCGCTTTTCAGGAAGAAGACGGTCTTCCAAGCCTTCGAAGCGCGCGTCTACCATCGTTCCACATTGGACCATAACAGCGCGCACTATTTCCTCAATAGGAGCAGGAGTTGCCACAGGGGTGGAGGTTGGCTGCTGCGTGAGCAGACGCATCTGAGCCATCTCTTTACGAACCTCCTCAAGCTCGCGTGCAAGCTTGGCATTGGCTGCCTCTAGCCGAGCGACCTCCTCCGTCATTGTACGCGAGCGCATTTCGCCAAACGAAACCTTAATCGTTTCGGCCGCCTCCTTCAGAGCTCTCACGTACGTCCCTTTTAAGTGACTGGACGTCGTGGCAACCTTCATTATGGTATCAAGAGAGTCAGACACCAGCTTAGCCAAATCGGTTGACTCCGGACACTCACTGTCGCTAATAGCCATCACGTCCGAGGACTTACGGAACATTGCGGCTCTCGCTTCTCGCTTCCGTTTAACTTCTTCTGCCATCTCGAATTCTGCATTTAATCGCAGCTCTTCAGCCTTTGCGGCATTCAATTCCTTGGCCTTGGCCTTTGCCAAGCCGACAAACTTCCCCGTAGTCGGAGGCCGTCCACGTCCCCTCCTAACCGTTGAAGCCTTGGACGGCCTCTCATCATCGCCATTATCGGAGTCATCGCCTATACGGCGTTTTTTCCAGAAACGGCTCTCTTCAGTCGAAACCAATGTAGCTACCGACTGGAAACTTCCATCAGAATCCGTGTCCGAAAGATTCACTGCTCTCGCCGAGACGATAGCCAAATCCTCATCACTCTTCTCCGAGACATCGCTGCGGGTCAAAACCACGCGCGCCTCTTTCGCCATGCTCATACTAAGCGCCAAAGCGCCCTCACTCCCATTCTCCTCACGACCCCACTGGTCCTTTCCGTCTTTGTTTTTTAAAGTTTTAAATGATTCCATGCTAAATCCCACGAGTATTGGGGAAAGTGGTCGCCCCGGGTAGAGCCCCTTACACCGGGGAAGGTATATACTGCGGAGGTCCCAGGTATCCGCAGGGTTTTACGTGTTTTCTCACGGGTTTTGTATCGAGATTTTCCTTTCTCAGGCCGGCCAATTAAGGCAAGCCCTCGTCGGGCCCACACAACAACGACGTACCCTCTTAACGCCCGGAAGAGGGTCTTTGAAGTCGAAGTGTGGACCCGGTTGGAGAGTGGCGTAACTCCCCGGCGACCCTGAGCGACACGGTAAAACCGTACCTCCCAGTCCGCCAAAACCTCCACACGGACACATAGCCCGTAAGCCCATGCCGGGCTCCACCAAATGCGCTGCACGAATCCCTCCCCTCAAACCTTTCCGTATGGGTATTCCTGCGGTATAGCCTTGAGGATCATTGGGATGTGCGCGCCCACCGCCGCCTACTCCGCGGCCTGCGTCGGGTTATTGGCCACCGCTAACAAGATCCCACGAGTGAGAAGTTATTAGCGGTGTTTACCAGGGTGCACCAATCCGCGACTGCTACCGTTCCCCCAGGACGAATCCCAGGGGACAAGTAACAGCGCAGACCTCTTGGAGGTTACCCGACCTAGCACCCCAACCTAACCTTTTTTTTTTTTTTTTTTTTTTTTTGCGCTGGGAAAAGAGTGACAAGGGGGGTATGTGGGACTCCCCGGCCTCCCCAAGGCCGGTATACCCACTAAAAACCCAGCGGCGCTCCTGCGTCGTCTTAGTGGGGGGGACTGGGAAACCGGCAGAGCCTTTACATCCAGTCCCTCCACGACGAAGCCCGCCATTACAGCGGGGCCCGCACGCCCCTCCCCTTGCAGGGTGGGGCCTGGGAACGGCAAGCGACTCGGCCGTTCCCGTCCGCCCGCAAAGGTGGCGAATGTGTGCAATGCGGGGCCGGGGCTCCATGTCGGTCCCGCCATTCGCCACCATGCGTCAGAGCGGCGCGAGACAGTTCCGCGTCGTCCCGCGCGCTCTTCCCCGCTCGGGGGCCCAAGGCCCCCCCACGAAGCGGCGCAGGAGTGTTCCGCGTCCTCCCGCGCGCACTTCGCCGCCTTCTATGGGACCGCTCGTCCCCCACGAAGCGGCGCAGGAGAGTTCCGCGTCCTCCCGCGCGCGCTTCGCCGCCCCCTTCTGGGACCAGGTCCCAGAAGGTCGTCCGGGCCACCAAACAAGGGGGCCCGGACCCACCTGGGTAGACCGAAGTCTACCCTGCCTCATCACGCAGTGCCCTCTGCTACTCAGAGGGACACGCGGAGAGGCCCACCGTGTCGAGTTATTGGCCACCGTGAAACACTTCCTCAGTACTCTGAGGGAGTGTTTCACGGTGTTACCAGGGTGCACCACGAGGAGGTTACCCGACCATAGCACCCCAACCTAACCTAACCCATACCCCAACCCATCCCAACTAGCGGATAACAAAAACCGTAGGAAAAGTAGAATAGTAAATTTTAGTTTGTTTTTAGAAGTTAATTCTGTTGTTAAATTAAAGTAGAAAAGTAACAACTAAATAAAGTTAAGAAAGACTCTGACACTTACTCGCCAGAGGAAAAGAGAACGAGAAAAAAAAAAAAAAAAAAAAAAAAAAAAAAAAAAAAAAAAAAAAAAAAACCTAACCTAACCTAACCTAACCCAGGAAAACCTTTGATAGGTACCACGCGGTCTGGGGGGACCGGTGGTTATGTGGGAGTCCCGCCTTGACAAAGGCAGTGTACCCACTAAAAACCTGGGGTGTTCCACATCTCCGCAAAGAGGGGTAGTCTTCGGATCGCTATAGCGCCTCCTTGACATACCCAGCGGGTGCCCGTTTAGGCTCTTCCTTCCTAAGGCCGTCTAGCCTTATTCTCCGCTTAAGGCATCTCGGAACACATGACGAGATGCCTTTCAGCTCGGGACCACTCAGGTCAGGCAATAGACCCCCCGATCTATTACCCGAAGTCCCCATTACGGTTGCATGCGGCTGGCATATGCCAACCGCCTGCGGCCAGTTCTTCTTCGGCGTATTGGGTCCGATAGAGCATCGTCTTCTCGCTCCCTCTCCGCCGCCTCCTTGTCGCGCATCACCGTTTCCGCAAAAACGGCGACAGCCCTCCACTTATTCTCAGAGTCGGCAATGGCGCGTATAATTGCTGACAAAGAAAGGTCACTACCTATCACTGCCACCATTTCCGCCCGTGGCACTGCCCAAGCTGGGCACTCGGCGCGGGTATGTTGCGCTGTGTCCTCCACTGCCCCACATTGATGGCATGCCATTGTCGGCTCTCGTCGTGCCACTCGGCACAGATACCTCCTGAAGCAACCATGCCCCGAGAGAATCTGCGTCAAGCGGAACGTCGGGGCGCCGTGTCGACGATCGACCCACTCTAGGAGAACCGGCCGAACGGCGGCAACTACATCACGGCCTGCAGCCGGCGTCTCTAGTCTCTCCGACCACTGGCGAAACAGCTCCTCTCGGCCCTGCTCTCTCCAGTGCTTTATTTCTTCTGGCATAGGCCAGCCTCCATTTCGTTTGACCTCCGCGCTGTGCCGGTATACCGAAGCTAAGACCCCGGCTTCGAGGTCCCACGGCGGAGTACTTGCGAGCAAACACGCTGCCTCAAATGAGACAGTGTGGTACGCTCGGGCCGCCCTTATTGCAATGACCCGCTGCGGACGTCGCAACAGCGTCTGGTTCTGCCTGCTCAAAGCATTCACCCATATGGGTGCTCCGTAAAGCGCCTTGGAGCGTACCACACCTGCGAAAAGGCGACGGCACGCTACACTTGGCCCCCCTATGTTAGGGAGCAGTCTCCCGAGTACTCCTGCGTAGGCTATGAGCTTCGGGGCCAGTCGCCGAAAGTGCTCTTCGAACTTCCATCGACCATCGAGGACAAGTCCTAAGTACTTCATCGTCGACTCGATGGCGATGGAGGTTCCACCCACGACAACACTCTGTCCGCTCGGAGGAGCATTTCGAGGCCCGTGAAAAACAAGAGCCTCAGACTTTTCCAAAGCCACCTCCAGCCCAAGCATCCTTATCCTCCGGACTACTTGCGCTACACCCGCCGTGGCCAAGATAGCCGCCTCCCTGTAGGTCTTACCACGGGCTGTTACAAGGGTGTCATCGGCGTAGCAAACTACACCGATACCTTGCAGGTTTTGCCCGCGCAGAACGTAGTCATATCCAATGTTCCACAGGAGCGGTCCTAGGACCGAACCCTGTGGAACACCACACGACATCCTCCTTTCCTCCCATCCACCATTCCGAGCCGGATATATCACAGCTCGGCGGTCAAAGTAGCTCGCTACAGTGTCCCTCAAATACCGAGGTACTCCATGGTATCTGAGAGCCTCCAATATGGTTTCCCACGGCAAGGTGTTAAAGGCATTCGCTATGTCCAGCGACACTGCCAACAACACCCCACCTGCTGAGACTGCCTCATCCGCTAGTTCCCGCACTCTGGTGATGGCGTCTACAGTTGAGCGCCCATGGCGGAACCCAAATTGCCCATCACTCAGATTCGGGCCCACACACACCAAATGCTGAATGAGACGAGCAGCAAGTACTCGCTCAAAAAGCTTGCTCGTTTCGCCAAGCAGCACTATCGGACGATACGCTGATGGGGAGTCGGCTGGACGGCCATTCTTCCTTAACAAGACTAGTTTCCCGCGCTTCCAGCATTGTGGGAAATAGCCTTGCGCTAGACACTCCGAGAAAAGTGCCCGTATGTCTCCCCCGAGCTCCTTCGCTGCATGAACCAGGAGTCGACCTGGCACTCCATCTGGCCCAGGGGCAGCGTTTTTGGACCGAAGTCGCAACACGGCTGCCTTCAACTCGTCCTCGCTCACAGACGGAACCTCTTCTTCTACAGCCTCTTCAGGCAGACCTAGCCCGAGTGCCATGGGAGGTGGGCACCACGCCTCTCTCTGGGGAAAGAGTGTTGACACAACTCGCTCCAGAAGTTGCGGTTCTAGAGTTGAAGTGAGTGGGGGGGCCCATGGCCGAAGTTTACCCGTCACCGACTTATACGGACGTCCCCAGGGATCCCGGTCAAGAGACTCAAGCCACTCTTGCCACGCCAACTCCTTTGCCTCCTTAATGGCCACCTGTAAAGCTTTACAGGCGGCACTGTAGTTAGCGTAACGCACACTTTCCTCTTCCTCATCTCGCATTCTCCAGCGACGGCAGCGAGTATATAGGCGCCTTGCAGCTATGCAGTTCTTCCGTAGCTGCCGTAGCTCTGCCCTCCACCAATACATACGACGCGGCGGCGACGTCGCCTTAACCCGTGGCATGGAGGCATCGCAGATTCGCGCAAGTGATTCCCCCAGCTTCTCCGCTGCGGAGTCTACATTCTCCATGAACGGGCTTGCCACCCAGGCCTCTACGACAGCCGCTTCTGCTGCAAGCTCCCTATCAAACCCTCGCAGTGACCAACGCGGACCAGCACTAGCAGGTAGGGACGGAGCCTGCCCTGCGGATGCAGAGACGCTGAATCGAATATATCGATGATCTGAGAGTGTCTCTATGTCCGTTTCTACTCTCCAGTCTAAAACACGGCGCGCCACAGTGGGAGAAGCAAACGTTATGTCTACTATAGACCCACCGTGTTGTCGCACGCACGTGTTTTCTGTGCCCCTATTGAGAATGAGCAGACCCAAGGACGCTGCCCATTCCTCCAACAACTCTCCTCGTGCGTCAGTTGATGGGGATCCCCACGCCGTTGACTTCGCGTTGAAGTCCCCAGCAACCAACACAGGACTGGGGTGGGCTGCTCCCACCAGAACCCCGATCTCGGCAAGAACTCGCTCAAACTCGACCAAGTTGCGGTTAGGGGAGCAGTACACCCCGATCACTGCCACGCCACAGCCGCCACCTACTACGGCTAGCACGCAACCCTGACCCCTCGCTACTCTTTCGAAGGGCAGGGAACCAGCAGATGGCTGCGTGAAAATAGCTACCGAGTCCTCTCGGTCTCCCACCCAGTTATCTCGAGAAGGGACCAAATAGGGTTCAGCAACCACCGCAATTTGTGTTGACCACTCCGCCAGACTCTGGAGCAAAAGATCCTGAGACCTGGCGGAGTGGTTAATGTTCGCCTGCAGAAATCGGATGGCCATCCTAATTGGAATCCATCCGATTCTCCTCTCGCGCTTCTGGGCGCGCAGATGACTGCGAGGGGGCTGAAGAGCCTACGCGAGTCGTCTGATTTCCTCCTCTTTTACCTTTAGTTGCAGCCGAGCCTTTGCAGGCCTTGGTCCCAACACGGTGATCGGCCTTCTTTCCAGCTGCTTCGCACGCCGGACAATGCGGCTCAGCATCGCACTGCACTGCCTTGTGGCCAGACTTGCCACAGCGGAAGCAAAGTGCACTGCGGTCCTGGTCACACGGACATTTCGCTCCAACGTGCCCAACCTCCAGGCATCGATAGCACTGCAGAGGCCTGGGCTCTAGTAATTTGACGGATACTGAGACCCAGCCTACTAGAAATCTTCCAGCTGCTACTTTTTTCGCTGCAGCGACGGGGCAGCGCAACCAGACCGTTCCTTGGCGACCTTCGGAACGAACAATGTTGCCAACCTTCACCGATTCTATAGCACAGCCGCCCACTTTAGCAACAGCTGCCGCCACGTCCTTTATGCTTGCAGAGTCATCGAGACCCGACAAGCGCATTTCCACGCACTTTTCAGGCCTAGAGACCCGGACTAAGGCTCCACTGAGGGACTCTCTAAGCTTGCTAGCTAGCGAGTCAGCCTTCTCTGCACTTGTAGCTCCAGGTACCTCCAACACTCGGCCACCTGTGGCGGCAGTTCGAAACTTCAGACCCTCTATACCAAGTGCCTGTAAGTCGATGCGTTCCCTAGCATCAGTAAGCACTTGGTGATAGGTAATGCCCTTCTCCACGGCTTCCGGCTGTAGCGTCAGCACGACTGCTGTCGAACGAGGGGCTTTAAGGCCCTTTCTCCTGTTTTTCTTAGCCTTTTGGCTCTTAGCCTTCTGGCTCTGCGCAGGCCGTGTTATTGGCTCCGTAGTGGCCTTGGCTGCCGCCGCCTTGGTGGCTTTGGCGGCTTTGGCCGCTTTGGAACCTTTTCGGGTCACCACATTCCACCCTTCGTCCATAGGCTTGGGGGTGGGACTCGGCGGACGCGGCTCGGTGGCCTCCGCTACCTTCTTTTTTCCTCCCTTTGGAGGCTTAGTCACTCCACTGGTGCTGGCCATAGCTTCCCGAGGAGGAGAAGGAGCCCGAGCGGGGGCCTTCACAGTTGCAGTAGCCGCGTTCTTCTTCTTGTCTGCGGCCAGAGGTGGCCGCAGGCGCTTTTCAGGAAGAAGACGGTCTTCCAAGCCTTCGAAGCGCGCGTCTACCATCGTTCCACATTGGACCATAACAGCGCGCACTATTTCCTCAATAGGAGCAGGAGTTGCCACAGGGGTGGAGGTTGGCTGCTGCGTGAGCAGACGCATCTGAGCCATCTCTTTACGAACCTCCTCAAGCTCGCGTGCAAGCTTGGCATTGGCTGCCTCTAGCCGAGCGACCTCCTCCGTCATTGTACGCGAGCGCATTTCGCCAAACGAAACCTTAATCGTTTCGGCCGCCTCCTTCAGAGCTCTCACGTACGTCCCTTTTAAGTGACTGGACGTCGTGGCAACCTTCATTATGGTATCAAGAGAGTCAGACACCAGCTTAGCCAAATCGGTTGACTCCGGACACTCACTGTCGCTAATAGCCATCACGTCCGAGGACTTACGGAACATTGCGGCTCTCGCTTCTCGCTTCCGTTTAACTTCTTCTGCCATCTCGAATTCTGCATTTAATCGCAGCTCTTCAGCCTTTGCGGCATTCAATTCCTTGGCCTTGGCCTTTGCCAAGCCGACAAACTTCCCCGTAGTCGGAGGCCGTCCACGTCCCCTCCTAACCGTTGAAGCCTTGGACGGCCTCTCATCATCGCCATTATCGGAGTCATCGCCTATACGGCGTTTTTTCCAGAAACGGCTCTCTTCAGTCGAAACCAATGTAGCTACCGACTGGAAACTTCCATCAGAATCCGTGTCCGAAAGATTCACTGCTCTCGCCGAGACGATAGCCAAATCCTCATCACTCTTCTCCGAGACATCGCTGCGGGTCAAAACCACGCGCGCCTCTTTCGCCATGCTCATACTAAGCGCCAAAGCGCCCTCACTCCCATTCTCCTCACGACCCCACTGGTCCTTTCCGTCTTTGTTTTTTAAAGTTTTAAATGATTCCATGCTAAATCCCACGAGTATTGGGGAAAGTGGTCGCCCCGGGTAGAGCCCCTTACACCGGGGAAGGTATATACTGCGGAGGTCCCAGGTATCCGCAGGGTTTTACGTGTTTTCTCACGGGTTTTGTATCGAGATTTTCCTTTCTCAGGCCGGCCAATTAAGGCAAGCCCTCGTTGGGCCCACACAACAACGACGTACCCTCTTAACGCCCGGAAGAGGGTCTTTGAAGTCGAAGTGTGGACCCGGTTGGAGAGTGGCGTAACTCCCCGGCGACCCTGAGCGACACGGTAAAACCGTACCTCCCAGTCCGCCAAAACCTCCACACGGACACATAGCCCGTAAGCCCATGCCGGGCTCCACCAAATGCGCTGCACGAATCCCTCCCCTCAAACCTTTCCGTATGGGTATTCCTGCGGTATAGCCTTGAGGATCATTGGGATGTGCGCGCCCACCGCCGCCTACTCCGCGGCCTGCGTCGGGTTATTGGCCACCGCTAACAAGATCCCACGAGTGAGAAGTTATTAGCGGTGTTTACCAGGGTGCACCAATCCGCGACTGCTACCGTTCCCCCAGGACGAATCCCAGGGGACAAGTAACAGCGCAGACCTCTTGGAGGTTACCCGACCTAGCACCCCAACCTAACCTTTTTTTTTTTTTTTTTTTTTTTTTGCGCTGGGAAAAGAGTGACAAGGGGGGTATGTGGGACTCCCCGGCCTCCCCAAGGCCGGTATACCCACTAAAAACCCAGCGGCGCTCCTGCGTCGTCTTAGTGGGGGGGACTGGGAAACCGGCAGAGCCTTTACATCCAGTCCCTCCACGACGAAGCCCGCCATTACAGCGGGGCCCGCACGCCCCTCCCCTTGCAGGGTGGGGCCTGGGAACGGCAAGCGACTCGGCCGTTCCCGTCCGCCCGCAAAGGTGGCGAATGTGTGCAATGCGGGGCCGGGGCTCCATGTCGGTCCCGCCATTCGCCACCATGCGTCAGAGCGGCGCGAGACAGTTCCGCGTCGTCCCGCGCGCTCTTCCCCGCTCGGGGGCCCAAGGCCCCCCCACGAAGCGGCGCAGGAGTGTTCCGCGTCCTCCCGCGCGCACTTCGCCGCCTTCTATGGGACCGCTCGTCCCCCACGAAGCGGCGCAGGAGAGTTCCGCGTCCTCCCGCGCGCGCTTCGCCGCCCCCTTCTGGGACCAGGTCCCAGAAGGTCGTCCGGGCCACCAAACAAGGGGGCCCGGACCCACCTGGGTAGACCGAAGTCTACCCTGCCTCATCACGCAGTGCCCTCTGCTACTCAGAGGGACACGCGGAGAGGCCCACCGTGTCGAGTTATTGGCCACCGTGAAACACTTCCTCAGTACTCTGAGGGAGTGTTTCACGGTGTTACCAGGGTGCACCACGAGGAGGTTACCCGACCATAGCACCCCAACCTAACCTAACCCATACCCCAACCCATCCCAACTAGCGGATAACAAAAACCGTAGGAAAAGTAGAATAGTAAATTTTAGTTTGTTTTTAGAAGTTAATTCTGTTGTTAAATTAAAGTAGAAAAGTAACAACTAAATAAAGTTAAGAAAGACTCTGACACTTACTCGCCAGAGGAAAAGAGAACGAGAAAAAAAAAAAAAAAAAAAAAAAAAAAAAAAAAAAAAAAAAAACCTAACCTAACCAAATAATGTACAGAAATAGTAAGAAAAGTTATCGAAAGAAATAAGTCGTAAGGAAAACTATGTTAAGTATATATTTTGAATAATATGTTAATTAGCATAGAAATAAGATAGCGTATAAATGAATATGTAAATGTACAATATAAAATGGTAGTAAATAATTAGTTTAAGAAACATCATTAAAACCATAGCGTAGATCCTAAGTTAAAATCTATTATAATTTAAGTTACCAGTTAAAATTTAAAAATGTAGTTAACTTAGTTGTAAGTAAATTCTTAAAATAAGAACTCTTAGACCCACTTTGGGTACGATAAGCATGTTACCCCACCCGTAGATAGAAATAAACGAAAAAAGACTTTGATTCATTACACGTCAAAGGAACGAGAAAAAAAAAAAAAAAAAAAATCTAACCTAACCTAACCTTTTTTTTTTTTGTTGACGGGGGGAATCTGCTCACAGACACCTTACCACACTTCAGGAATGTGACAAGGTAGTGTGGGGATGGCGTACCGACCCACTAAACCACCCCGGTGGCCGGCCTCTCTGCCTGTCAGGGGGCTCCGGGAACTCTAAAGACCAACGCCGGTGCCCCCCTCGCAGTTTGCCTGAGCACATCCCGGGAATGCCACCCATTGACACCCTCGTGCTCACGGCGACACCTGCCACCAAGTGTCGCCGCCCTCCCGAGATCTGCATACTGACCGACCGGAGCCTGAACTCCGGCCGATCGCAGACCCGAAAAGGCCCCTGTATGGCAGGGGCTACCACTCGCCCCCTCTCGGGGCAGGCAGCGCTGGGCCACTGTCAACAGCAACCCCTCCATCCCGGGCGCATCAGTCCCACCGATAGCGCCCTGCGGCCTCTGGAGAGCTGCGGAGGCGGAGGTACATCCCATGCACCAACCGCCCCATCGCTCTCCTGTGACACGGGGGCTGCGGAGACGGAGTTATGCATTGAGGGCTACAAAACATCCGTCCCATCGCCCCCGGTGCTCCACCGCGGGTAATTTTTTATAGAGGTTTTCTTCCTCGCAGCCCGGGCGGCTAAGCCAAGGCCCTCAGTCCCGCATGCCTGAGCACGCGGGTTTCCGAGCTCTGGGCGCTGACAAAGAAGATCCCATCTCCAGTGTCTACTCGGTGGCAGTGTGAGTGCACGCCGAGCACGCCTCGCTTCATCCACTGCGCCCTTTGCTCACCAAAGGGACGCGCGGAGAAGCCTCCTCCCTGACAGGCTATTGGTTATCCGAGAGTAATCCACAAATTGACTATAATAATATAATAATAATAATAATAATAAATATTCACGACACTTAACACAACGCCTTCTAGTCCCAAACTAAGCAAAGCTTGTACGATGGAAACTAGATGGCTGATAGAATACATATACATACATTTTTTTTGTAAATACATACTTATAATACATACTAACACCCACTATGTGGGTTATAGCCAATCTGCGGATTAGTCTCGGACGTAACAGGGTACACCGTCCTGTTGAACTGAAGCTCGCTCGGGACAAGCCACCAAGGTTGCCCCTAAGGCACTAGGACGCCGAAGCGCCCGCCCGAGTATCCCGAGAGATCAATAGTTCAACAGGCGCTCGAGAAGGTTGCCTGTCGTCGTACCCCAAACTAACCTTTTTTTTTTTTTTTTTTTTTTTTTTTGCGCTGGGAAAATGCATGACGCATCCCCCCTCCACGGAGAGTGACAAGGGGGGTATGTGGGACTCCTCGGCCTCCCCAAGGCCGGTATACCCACTAAAAACCCAGCGGCGCTCCTGCGTCGTCTTAGTGGGGGGGACTGGGAAACCGGCAGAGCCTTTACATCCAGTCCCTCCCCGACGAAGCCCGCCATTACAGCGGGGCCCGCACGCCCCTCCCCTTGCAGGGTGGGGCCTGGGAACGGCAAGCGACTCGGCCGTTCCCGTCCGCCCGCAAAGGTGGCGAATGTGTGCAATGCGGGGCCGGGGCTCCATGTCGGTCCCGCCATTCGCCACCATGCGTCAGAGCGGCGCGAGACAGTTCCGCGTCGTCCCGCGCGCTCTTCCCCGCTCGGGGGCCCAAGGCCCCCCCACGAAGCGGCGCAGGAGTGTTCCGCGTCCTCCCGCGCGCGCTTCGCCGCCTTCTATGGGACCGCTCGTCCCCCACGAAGCGGCGCAGGAGAGTTCCGCGTCCTCCCGCGCGCGCTTCGCCGCTCCCTTCTGGGACCAGGTCCCAGAAGGTCGTCCGGGCCACCAAACAAGGGGGCCCGGACCCACCTGGGTAGACCGAAGTCTACCCTGCCTCATCACACTGTGCCCTCTGCTACTCAGAGGGACACGCGGAGAGGCCCACCGTGTCGAGTTATTGGCCACCGTGAAACACTTCCTCAGTACTCTGAGGGAGTGTTTCACGGTGTTACCAGGGTGCACCACGAGGAGGTTACCCGACCATAGCACCCCACCCCACCCCAACCTAACCTAACCTAACCTAACCTAACCAGTGCCTTCAGCCCGGAGTGCGCGATCAGGAGGAAGTGGGACGCTCTAGCGAGGTCAACTATAGCGTACCACTGCTAGGAAAACACCGATGAGCATAAAACCAAAGCTGTCCAAGTAAACGGTTGGGGTCATGTTTACCATGGCCTTCCGCTTATCCCTGAGTAGCTACACAACGCTTTCGGTGCTTAAACATGAAACAGCCATCTGCAAATTTGAAAATAAAACAACAATAGTCACAATAAAATTTTAAAACCTAGTTAAAAAGTCTTGTTGGCATTTATATATTAAGTATATAAATACAACTAGCAGCAAGTTTAGAAATAAAAGAGACTAAACAAAAATAGTAACACAGAAACAGTAATTAGATAGTTAAAAATTCAAACGCATAAAAACAAATTTAGTAGTAAAATGGTATTAAATTAGAAGCATATAAAAACATTTAAGAACATAATTTAAAATATGTAGTTATCAGTATTCCAGCAGAACGACAAAATCTTGAAAGACCTGGATCAAACTGTGAATAAAATAGAAATCGTTTATAAAAAGAACACCCGGAATAACCAGACTCAGCACGTAGTCATGAGGGTGTCCCCTGCAGTATGGCAGCATCTGGTCAGTGCTGGAACCGTCGTCATAGACCTCCAGCGAGTAAAAGTGGCTGATCAGTCACCACTTGTGCAATGCTCGCTGTGTCTCGGCTATGGCCATGGGCGACGGTTCTGCACGGAGACCATCGTTAAATACAGCCACTGTGGGGGGCCTCACATGAAGACGGAGTGTCCTGGCTGGCTCGCCGGTGCGACCCCTTCCTGCTGCAACTGCCTGCACGCAAAGGCTGAAAAGGCAGATCACAGCGCCTTCAGTCCTGAGTGTGCAATCAGGAGGAAGTGGGACGCACTGGCTAGGGCTACTATAGCCTACGACTGCTAAGGTGGCCCCAGACGAGCACAAAATGAGCTGTCCAAGTAAACGACTGGGCCATGTTGACCATGGTCCATCGCTTACCCCTGAGATGCGAAAAAACATGCAGTCGGTGGCAAATAATAAAAACGTCTTATGTGTGCCCAGTTAGTTACTGAAATAAGCCATATAACAATCTTTTTAAATTTTAGGTAGATAAGACTTGTTGGAATTTATATAATAAGTATATAAATACAACTAGCAAACACTCAAAAATAGTAAAAATAAGCAAGGAACAGAAAATTGATAATCACTTCAGTCGACATAAAACAGTTTAGGATTCCAGGTGGAAAATATTATTATTTACATTAGGCACATAATAATAGTAAAGAAGCAATAAATGTACGAACAAAATGAAAAAAAAAACAAGATATAAACAAAAATAGATCAACCCGAAATTAAAATGTTGACAAAGTTTTGAGCATAAATACAGCGTATTAGGCTAAAATAAAAAACGGATGAATATAATAAAGCTTTTTTTTTTTTTATAATACAAACAGGAATTGTCAAAAAACTTATGAAAAACATTAAAAAAGTTAAAAACATTAAAAAAAAACCTAACCTAACCTAACCTAACCAACGCGAGACCATTGTACACATCCTATTTGAATGACCGGCCTTACGCAAAGAAAGATACGACCTTGAAAATGAATTGGATATAGAAATAAGGGCAGAAAATGTAAATAGCCTGATATTTAATAAAATAAGTAGACATAAGTTCATTTCATATTGTGTAAAAGTAGCAAATAAGGTAATTATTAGAAATGAAACTAGTTAAATAAGTCTTGTTGTATATTGATACATATATATAGAACCAGCATAAATATTTTATAAGTTGAAATAAGTGAAAATAGAGCATGTAAAAAATAAATAGACGTTAAAACCAAAAAGCACCTAGAGTAAGAAAATTTTACTTTAAACCATGTCTGTTATATGTATTAGATAAAGAAAAAGAAAAATAAAGTTGAAAAAATCCTTGACCTATACTTGTTAAAGAAACGAGAAAAAAAAAAAACCTAACCTAACCTAACCTAAAATTTAAAATAGTAAAATTCAATATTGTTAAATTTGGAAAAATTTAGTACATGAAAATTGGTAAAATATATACATTGAATTTTTTTTGAAAACACTTGTAAATAACTTAAACCAAACGAAATATAAAAGTCACCATGTCAGAGGGACCTGAGGGAGACATAGTAAAAAAAAAAAAAAAAAAGTAGAAGATTGAACTGTTAAAACTAAAATAAAAGCCAAAACTTACTCTGACACTTACTCGCCAGAGAAAAAAAAAATAAAAAATAATCCTAACCTATCCTAACCAACCTTTTTTTTATTTTTTCATTATAATATTTTATGTTAAAAATTATAAAGTTATTTTAAAAGAAATATTCACAGTAAAATAATGCAACAGTCACTTAAGTTTTGGAATATGGTATTATTAAGAGGAGATAAAAATTTGAATATATAGTGAAGTAAAACGATGAATATTGTAAAACATAAACAAAAAAACTTGTAAAACATAAAAAAAACGTACAACTAACTTCACAAATCACCATGTCTGACGGACATTAGACAGAAAATAAAAAAAATAAAAAAAAATCTAACCTACCCTAACCGTACCCTTCCCGTAGATAGAAATAAAGCGAACAGACCGATTCATTACACGTCAAAGAAAAGAAAAAAAAACTAACCTAACCTAAACCTTTTTTTTTTTTTTTTTTTTGTTTTCGGTGAGGAAACTCATTTACGAGTAGACCGGTCCGGGGCGGACCGGAATTATGTGGGACTCGCCGCCGAAGCAGAATACCCAAACTAAAACCTCACCGGTGTCCCTCACGCGCCATTCACGCCGAGCCACGGGAACGAAAGCCATCCGCGACTCGACTGGCGAATACCTCTCATACTGATCCCCTCATTCACTCTAATCTCCTCCACTCGGCATAAGCAACACTGTTGCGCCGGCATTAGACGGGGGCGCTGCACTCGCACAAGCATGCAAGTGTTACGCGCATCACCCCGCCCAACCTAACCTAAACCTAACCGAACCTAAGTTCTCCTAACCTCACCTAACTTTTTCTAATAGCAGTAATCTTGAGCAGTTAGTAGCAGTTATCCTGAGTAGTTAATAGAGCTCAGTAATTTTGAGCAGGTAATAGCATTAATCCTGAGTAGTTAATAGCAGTAATCTTGAGCAGTTAATAGCAGTAATCTTGAGTAGTTAATAGCAGTAATCTTGAGCAGTTTAAAGCAGTAATCCTGAGTAGTTAATAGCAGTAATCCTGAGTAATAAATGGCAGTAATCCTGAGTAGTTAATAGCAGTAATCTTGAGCAGTTAATAGCAGTAATCCTGAGTAGTTTTATACAAAAAAAATACAATACAAAATGTTTTATTAAAATTACTAGCAGTAACTAATTTAAAACACTTTCTAGCACAATAATAAATGTGAACAGAGAAAATAATTGTTTTTTATATGTTTTTTTTTTTTTTATGCCATAGCTGGCAGTCGAGCAGGCGGGCCACCTGATGGAAAGTGGTCACCGCCGCCCATGGACACCTGCAACACCAGAGGTGAGGCTAGTGCGCTGCCGGCCTTTTAAGAGGAGATAAACCCGCCTTTTGAAGGACCCCATCTCAAAACTCCGAGGGAAAACCGCAGAGGGAAGTTCGTTCCACAACTTACACGTACGAGGCAGAAAAGACCGCGTGAAACGAGAAGTTGTGGAAAACCAGCCATCCAGGTGGTGTGGATGAAATTTGGTTTTGCGGCGTGTGGTGCGGTTGTGGAAATCGGCCGCAGGCACCAAACTGAACAGCTCGTCAGAACACTCCCCATTATAGAGACGGTAGAAGACGCACAGAGATCCAACGTTTCTCCGCAGACTAAGGGAGTCCACATCGTCAGTGAGCCTAGAATCGTCAATAATGCGAGCTGCCCGACGTTGTATTCGGTCAAATGGAAGGAGTTGGTATTGAGGCGCGCCAGCCCAGAGATGAGAGCAGTACTCCACGTGGGGTCGGACTTGAGCTTTTTTTTTTTTTTTTTTTTTTTATTACTTTAGGGTAGGTTTTAATTGTTTGTTTAGTGTCCGTGGGTATAAAATGTGGTGTGGTACAAGTAAATGCAGGTTAGTGCATTTGTGGGTGGATGTAGTAAGGGGAGCAAAGTTCTACGAAAGTCCCAGTCTCTTGTGAGTTTGGTTATCGCAGGCTTTGCTCAGGTGTGTGGTGCGTGGAGTGTGGTGTTTAAAGTGTGGTGTGTGAGAGGGTGTATGTATCGATGTGTGGGTGGGTGCTACTGATAGTCCCATGCAGTCTCTTAAGAGCCTGGGTATCTCAGTAGCACCGTATGTAAGAGAGGGTGTGTCAGTGTGTATGTTAAGTTGCGTGTATGTTAAGAGTGTGGGAGAAGGTGAGGGTGTGTGTCGTTGTGACAGATGATGAGTGGAGAGAGAGAGTTTGTTTTAAATCATATGAAAAAAGTTATCTACCAAATTAAATTACTTTCTTAAATAATAACATCAAGAAGCGCTTCTACTTCATCGTAGTTTAGAGGCAGCAGCCATTCAATTAGGGCTCTTTTACATTTGTGATGGGTCATCGGGTAAATATTTAAAGTTTTATTTATTCTTTTGTATACATGGGCAGATTGTCTATTGTATTGCCTAGCAGCGAAAGCTGTATTAACATGATTTTTTTTACCCACAATATAGCTTATTCTCATATTTGGTTTTTGGGGGTCATACTTACTGAAGTATGACCCCCAAAAACCAAATATGAGAAGTTTTATATACAATATATATATACAAATTTCTAACTGTTTGTTAGAAATTTATATATAAATTTTTATATTTATATATAAACGATCTACTGTACTATAACTCAAACATACTGTTTGAGTTATAGTACAGTAGATCAGTGGGGTACCTGTAAGATTTGAAAGTCATGATTTTAAGTAAGGACCTCTGTGCTCTTTCAAGATTTAAAAACTTCATTTTTGTAGCACCACCCCATATAGGTATACAATAGGTTAAAACCGATTGCTGTGTATATTTTATTCAGAAGATCTGGAGTTGCCACATGCCTTAATTTTATAAATACCCACAAGCTTTCAAGTCCTACCCATGAGAAGTTCCAGGGGCATTATTCTGTATGACTTAGGAGATTCCTTGCCGTAACCGTATGACGTCACCGTAAGGAATGACATTTATGGCATAGGAAATACGGGATAGGCATCGGGCGATTTCACGCCGCTGTCTTGTCGTGCTGCGTAACGCGCTTGTATTGGTCATAGTGAATAAGGCCCCAGATGTGCGTGCCAAGACAAACGTTGGTCTATAATGACCCCCAGATACTTCTACTTTTTCTATTGTAGAACATAAGCATGTCGGGCTATTCAGATTGCAATCATGAATTTTAATGGTAAATCTAGGGTCAGGTGGG
This sequence comes from Eulithis testata, assembly GCA_947507515.1. NCBI lineage: Eukaryota > Metazoa > Arthropoda > Insecta > Lepidoptera > Geometridae > Eulithis > Eulithis testata. The sequence goes on from OX382198.1 coordinate 99,109, forward strand.
GTACGATTGTACATAGAAAAACAGATATAGTTTGTTTTGGTAATGTGAGGGGTAAGGAGATTTAGTTTCAGCCACATTGAAATTTTTATCAAACCTTCTTCTGCTTTAGTCATCCCAAGACTTTCCAGAGAAAACAATCGCAGTATCATCAGCATATGTAAAAATGTGACCATGGGGAATGTCGAGGTTACAAAGGTCATTTATGTAAGTCAAAAATAACGTGGGACCAAGTACGCTACCTAGCGAAACTCCGTAATTAATAGACACATCTTCACTTTCAACCTCGCCAATTTTAACCCTCTGCTGACGCCCGTTAAGGTAATCTGTTAATAAAGCAAGGGGAGTACCTCTTATGCCAATTTTTTCTAGTTTGTGTTTTAATAGCAGTAATCTTGAGCAGTTAATACTTACCTAGCAGTAATCCTGAGTAGTTAATACCATTAATCCTAATAGCAGTAATCTTAAGTAGTTAATAACAGTAATCCTGAGTAGTTCATAACAGTAATCCTGAGTAGTTAAAAGCAGAAATCTTGAGCAGTTAATAGCAGTAATCTTGAGCAGTTAATAGCAGTAATCTTGAGCAGTTAATAGCAGTAATCCTGAGTAGTTAATAGCAGTAATCTTGAGCAGTTAATAGCAGTAATCCTGAGTAGTTCATAGCAATAATCCTGAGTAGATAATAGTAGTAATCCTGAGTAGTTAATAACAGTAATACTTAATAGTTTGTTATTTCAGAAAACGCAATTTCGTCTTTATTTCACGGAAACATACCCAATACTATTACATACTTTAGTTTTGTTCTTGAGAAGTTATTCCGTTGACGTTATGTAGAGAGTAGGAATAAATTTATGTTTTATAAGGAAAAAAAATCCTATCCTTTATAAAAAACCCTAGATTAAAGAACAGCTTTGGATATTTATTTCTGAGATTACATTGCCACATTCTTGCTTGGAAACAATACTAAGCTATTATCATGATTTTTGGAGTGCCGCCGTCCACATAAAATAAATATAAAATCGCCGAAACATATAAGTAGATACCTACCTACTTACCTACCCTATGTCCTACCAGTGGGCCAGCCGGTGGGCTCGATGGGAATAACCCTTTGGAACCATCGAACCTGCACACCTGTGCTCGGATAAGCCTGATAATGATTTAGATCCATTCTTTTGTTCCCATTCACCTTCTTACCTACTTTAAGTTTACCGGTTAATTCCGGAAGGAATTATTGATACATTAATTTGCATAGTGGGCTCGTTGGGACATTTTTTCATTTGGCTCACCAGTATTTGAGCAAATAGTAGTTCGCCCCGAACTGAGATCTCGTGATGGTCGGAGGTTAATAAAACCCAAACAATTTTTATTGACCAATGGTTGTAATAAACTTTGCAAATCGCTTCGAAATCGCCGTCTAGTTAAGTACCAGTTTTACTTGAACTACAAAATCAATAAAACTCTAAGAAATGGTAGCTCACGTTATACTGGATATGCCAGTTTTATAATTTTTATAACAACTTAAAAACTATTAGACCTAGAATCAAAATGAAAACGGTTTTGGAATGTCTAAACAAAACCCTATCATATGTCACTCCACTTGATATTTTTGTACTTTTTTTTTTACTCTCTTTGGACCCTCATAACACGACCCCTTGACCGATTTATTTCATTTAACAAACCAGTAAAATTTAAGAGTACTATCCGTATACCTATCAAATTCTGTGAAGATCAGTGTGAGATACTCTGAACGCTTCACGTTCACTCCATCTCATTCCTTCCTTCCTTCAGATCTTACACGTAGTCACGTACATTGTTGGTGCCAAATAAACTAGCTCTAATTAATTAATTACTGGGTTTTTATTGATATACCAAAATCAGTAAAGCGGTTCAAAAGATCTCGACGAACAAACATACAAAGTAGGTACTTTTGTCCAAGTTGTCAATAAGATCTCGTTCGCTTCGCTCACTCGATCAATAACGAATAACTACATAGTGTCAAAGGGGCCTACCTACGTATTTAAAATAGTTTTTCATCACACCTATTCGAAAAGAACGACTTGGTTCGCTTTTATGTGCACCCAAAGGTGGTGTTTTCTATAAGAAACAGTAAGTGCGCGGCAAAGTTCATTCCGGCGCACTTATTTACTTTGCCGCGCACTTTTTGAATTTGGAACATCTAGTAGTGTTCAGCGCCAAAGAAATCGAACGAATAGAAAACATAAGAAATAAGTGGTTTTCATTATAGATACTATTTATTTTCATTTTAGTTGTTACTATATATGTTTTATTAAATAATAATATTACAATAAAATATGAGGCGCTTTTTATTTTCTCATAGTTGGTGATGAAAAGTAGAGCAAAATATATTTTTGGCTTGGGCGAAGTACTTTGAATCCCTCGCTACGTTCAGGATTCTACTAAAGAATCCTTCACTTCGCTCTGGATTCAAAAAATCGCCCTCGCCGTAAAAATAGAATTTTGCTTCCTTATGATACAATCTACTATAGTAAGTTACTTACTCACGGATGCGGTATTGTGAGCGATGTAAAAAAAACACACAAGTAGATTATAAAAAAGTATAATTATAATATTAATAACAAGCATCATCTTAATTTTAAAACTACTACCCCATGCGATCTAAAACTTATTACAATTAAAAAACAACTTAATCGAGCAGGTAGGTGCCTAGTCAACGCACCGCACTCGGGGAGGCGAGAAGGTACCCACTTAGATAATGGCACTTGGAAGAAATCTAAGAAGCGTGAAGTCACGGGAGGCTCAGGAAGTAGAACGCGAGAAACGCGAGCGCGTAGCACAACCCGCTGCAAGCCAACATCGCCCGCACCGTGGCCCGCTGCAGCCGGCTGCCTGCCGCGGCGCCGGCGAGCCTGGCGCGCGCGCCCGGCTTGCATCGCTCCGGGTCGAGCACCTTGCGCGGCCGCGAGACCGAGTCGCACCCCTCGTCCGCCGACTCGTACGTCGGCTCCGGCGAACTCGACCGCGCCGACCTCGAGTCCGCGTCCGGCAGCGCGAACTGCGGCCGACGCGCCTCCTCCGCCGCGCGGCACCGGCCCCCCGCGCCCGGCAGCGCCGGCGCCGGCCGGCCCCCCGCGGGCGGCCGGCGCGGGCCCCCCGCCTCGCGCCCCTGCCGGTACTCCAGCGCGCGCCGCCCCACGCCCCTCGGCCCCGCGTCCGCCTCCGCCGCGGGCCGCGGGAACCGGCCCTCCGCCGGCGGCGCCAGCATGCCGACCCCCCGCCCCCGGCCCCCGCGCCGCGGCCGAGCCGGGGCGCGGGGCGGGGGGCGCGCGTGCAGCAGCAGGCCGGCCCCTCGCGCCGGCGGCCGCGGGCCCTCCCACAGCGGCATGGCGTGCCCGCCGCCCTCCGCCGAGAGCGGCGCCGACCCGAGCTCGTCGGCCACCAGCCGCCGCGGCCGCGTGCGCAGCGCCAGCCGGTACCTGAAGTACCGGTCGCTGTACACCACCGTGGCGAGCGGCCGCGCCCCCCACAGCGCGTTGTACAGCTCGTGCGGCGCGCGCCACAGCCGCCGCGCGAGGCCCCCGGCCGCGTGCCGCGGGCGGCGCGGGCGCGCGCGTCAGTCGGCCGGCAGAGGGCGCGCGCGCCGCGCGACGCGCAGCTCGTGCAGCGCCTCGAGCGCGGCGGCCGAGCTCCAGGCCTGCGTGCGACACGAGTCGCGGCAGGGCGCTCCGCCCGCGTTCGTCAGCTCGGGCAAGCCGCGCCACGGCGACGTGCGGATCTCGCGCAGCAGCGGCCCGAGCGCGGCGTACGAGTGCGCCACGGTGCGCGCGTGCCGGCCGTTCTCGTGCGCGAAGGCGAGCCGCGCGCGCAGGTAGAACGGCAGCGGCCAAGTCCACTCGGGCCCCTGGTGGTAGTTGTACCCGTGCGCGACGCTCGGGTCGGTCGAGTCGTTCGAGTTGTCGTAGTCCGACCGGTACGCCCAGTCCGCCGGGTCGAGCGTCTTCACGCCGAGCGGGCCGAGCAGCAGCCGCTCCACCTGGTCGAGCGCCTGCCACGCGCGCCGCGGGTCGAACAGGTCCGGCGCGACCGCCATCGCGACCGCGAAGTTGCATCGCAGCTGGTAGTCGGCCCACGGCCGCTCTGCGCCGTGCACGTCCTTGTAGATGGCGCGCCGGTGCACGAGGTCCGGCCTCGCGTCCGCCGCGCTCGGCACCGGCGGGATCCAGAAGTGCCGCTCGAAGTTGGCTCGGATCCGATCCGCCCACTGCCCCCAGCTCCAGGAGGTGAGGGTGCCGTCTCGCTGGCGCCGCACGACGCCGGGGTAGGGGTACCTGGCCGCGCGGTGCATGGTCGCGAGCCAGCAGGCGGCGTGGTGCGCGAGCGCGACCAGCTCGATGGCGCTGCCGTCGCGCGGCGTGGCGGGCTGGCCGCGCGTGCCGGCCGGCTCGGACGAGCCCATCTTGTCCATCCAGGTGCCGGCGTTGGCGTCGTTTCCGCCGAACGGGAAGCCGGTGTCGGGGTCGATGCCGAGCTGGACGTTGAACCCGCGGTCCGTCATATGCGCGTCGATGGCGCGCGACGCACCGCGCTCGCGGAACGAGACGCCCTGGAAGTGCCGGTCGAGCGCCTCCTGCAGCACGTCGTGCAGCGGCTGGTCGGCAGCCCCGGCCGCCAGCGGGGGACTGTCGTCGGTGGGGAACACCCGAGACACCGGCTCCGTCAGCAGCGTCGCGCCGCCCGGCACCGTGCTCACGTACTGATCACAAGCAACGACATCTAGTTACCTATCCGGCTACCCGATCCCAAATTAAAGTCCTATTGAAGCGCAAGAAGTTAATCATAGTTATCGAGCGAGCGAAGCAAGCTAAAAGAAACGGAATTTCCATTAAATTCAATCTCCTTCCTCACCTGCTTGATGCTGTAGATCCACCACCAGACGGCGTCCCGGCAGTTGTACCTCGCCTTGGCGCCGCCGTCCAGCAGGTTAGGGATCAGGCCGTGACGCAAGCACGCCGCGAACCCGAGGATGTGCATCCGCGCGTCCTAGAACCGACCGACGAGGAGGTTAGCGAGCTGCCGGACTGCCTCTCCAAGCGAGCGCGCCTCGTCGAACCGCGTACCTGGTACCGGCCCGTCAGCAGGAACAGGCCGCGCAGCGCGATGAACGTGTCGCGGCCCCAGCACCGCATGTACCCCTCCGAGAAGTGAGGCAGCCCCGCCGACAGCGTCACCGCACGCAGCGGCCGCGGCGGCGGCAGCGCGGGCGACGGCGCCGGCAGCGTAGCACCCGGCACCACGCCCGTCAGCTGCACCGACGTCAGCGCCAGCGCGCGCCACAGCGGACCCGACCCGCCGTCCGCCGGCGCCAGCCGCGCCAGCGCCGCGTGCGCCACCGCCGCGTACAGCTGCAGCAGCCGGCGCGCCGCATGCGCCGGCACCAGGTAGCGCGGCAGCGAGGCCAGCGGCCGCAGCGCCGCGCGGTACGCCGCCGCCACGCGAGCCAGCCGCGGGTCGCGCTCGACGCGCGCCACCGTGTACTCGGCGAGCCAGTCGCCGGCGCGCAGGTTCTCGCACAGCGGGTGCGACAGGTCGTCGCGCGGCATCACCTCCGCGAGCAGCGACGTGACGCCCTGCAGCCCGGCGTACGGCAGCGCGCCGTGACCCGGCACCGAGTAGACGCCGCCGCCGCCGGCCGCGACCTCCTCCGCCTCGCACCGGTACAGCAGCACGTTCAGGTCCGCCAGCTCGAGCTCCGCCAGCGGCGCGTCCAGCGCGACCGGCGCCTGCAGCTCCTGCAGCGCAGCCTGCGCCGTCGCGCGCGGCGCCACTCGCACGGCCAGCGCGCTGCCCGGCGGGAAGTCGCCGAACTCGAGCACGGTGAGGTCGCCCTCGCGCCGCACCGCCCCTAGCGCGGCGCACTCGGCCGGCGCGAGGGCGCGTCGCACCGCGCACTCGTACTCGCCGAGGCCGGTGATGTAGTTGGCCGCGTCCGGGTCGTCGCGAGCGCCGCCCTCGCGACGCCGCACGTGCAGATGGAGCGCGACCTCGGTGAGCTCGCCGTCGAACCGCAGCGCCGGCACGCCGCCCGGGGCCCGCGCCTCCACCGACGGCGAGAACGCCGTGAACGCCACCACTATCACCGACTGCGAACGGGACCAGGCGACCGAGTTAACGGAATTTATGAGCCGGGACGGCCGGGCTACCGAGTCCTCCGACGCACTGAACCGCTCAGATGTAACCGCCCCTAGCGGTCATCCATCCGAGTAGGATCCCGCGCAGGGCGGCGTCGCTTAACTTAGATAAAATCGGTGAAGATCGAGCGAGGGACAGGTGCTGGAGGAACTCACCTGCCTGGTGTCGGGCCGGTGCCGGGTGACGGCCACCACGTCTGGGTCCAGCTGGTCCACGTACACCTCATCGTATCCGTCGCGCGCCAGCTCGGCGTGCAGCTCGTTGAGCGCTCGCTTGGCTCGCAGCAGCGCGTGCGAGGCAGCGAGCCGACCCTCGCCGGGCGTGTCGCTCCACTCGCGGTAGAGTCTCGTCTCGTCGACGACGTGCACGTGATGCGGCACCAGCTCGTCGTAGCCGCGCGTGGAGCCGGTGGCGCAGGCCGCCGCCGCCACTAGCGCGGCGCACGGCGCCAGGTCTAGCGCGCTGCGTCGCGACACCGGCGACGAGTTGTCGTGCGTCAGGTCGAGCAGCATGGCGTGCGCGACGCGCGGCACGGCAGCGCGTCGCGACTCGCGCAGGAAGGCGCCCACGGCACGGCCGCCGTAGCGGTGCACGAGCCGGCCCTGCTCGTGCGCGTCCCACGCACTCTGCGCCTCTGCAACGAGAGTCGCGCCGTCAGCGGCCGGACCGAGCCCGGCCCGACAAGCACCGCCGGGAGGTACTCACCGCGGACGAGCGAGGTGATGCCGAGTCGGTTCACGAACACGTTGTCGACGTGGTCCGAGTTGGTGAACAGCTCGGCCACCACGTAGAGATCGGGCCGCAGGTTGCGCGCCGCGTCCAGCATGTGCTCGGCGACGTGGAGCGGGGTGGAGTGACAGTTGTCGAGCCGCACACCGTCGAACAGCTCCGCCGTTAGCTCCACGTAGCTGCGCATGTGCGCCCACAGGAACGGGCTGTCCTCCGGCTTCGAGCCGTACCTGCAACCGCATCGTGAGGAGAAATATCAAAAATAATAAAAGGGATTGCTTCAATGATTTTGATAACAATAGTACGTCAATACTTTTATTTCAGAACTAGCTGATACCCGCGAACTACGTACGCGTGCGAAATTTTCCACCAAAATATCTGTCAACCAGCTTACGATGAACCTCGTAGCAAATTTGGTTTAGAGAGTCTTTGATTTCAATAAAATATAGCCCATGTTTCAATCCGGAAAAGGGGCTTCTGAATGGTGCCTATAAGTTTCATTGAAATTGGTCCAGTAGTTTAGGCGTGATCCGCGAACAAACAAACAGACAAACTCGATTTTCGAAATCAGAATCGTTTATTTAGCTGGTGGTCAGCTGACGAGAGTCACCTGAGCTTGACGCTATCGCCCCATGCGATGAGCTCGCGGCGCAGGTACACCCGCGCGCCCTGGTCGCGCGCCGCGAAGTCAAGCAGCGGGTCCGCGTCCATCACCCAGCCGTTGTGCGCTGCACACTGCGCGCCCGCTGCGCCGTACAGCGCCGCCTCCGCCTCCGCCAGCGAGCAAGCCTCCACGTCCAGCGCCCACGTGAAGTAACGCGGCACTAGCGGGTGTCGAGCCGAGACCTCGCGCGCCCGCGGCCCGTCCGCTTGCAGCCGCTCGTACCGCATGCCGGCGCACACGTTCTCGAGTGCGGCACGCAGGTGCGCACGTAACGTCTCTGCCGCCGTCTCATTCAGCTGCTCCAGTCGACGACGCAACGCCTCGCCGCACCGAGCCAAGCGAGCCTCCTCGTCCGCGCACTCGGCGCGGTACACGTTGTACAGCCGCAGTGCCGTCTCCATGTCGACCGTGGCACGCAGCCGCCGGTACTGCGGGTCCGGCACCAGGCGCAAACCATCCGCCTCCTCGCCGGCAGGAGGCTCGGCGCTCGCGCTCGGCGCCGGCACCTTGTTGCGCGCCATCCGATAGAACTCCTGCACTACGTCGGACACGTTGCACGCGTACATCTCGTGCAGTCGCATCTCGGGGATCAGCTGCGAGCTCAGGATGTGTCGGATCGCCTGCAAGTGACGCGGTCGGTAAGGTGACGCGAGGAGTGGGATGGGACCGGCCGGGAGAAGAAGAAGGAAGGAAGCTCACCTCGATGTGGTCGTGTTCGCAGACCTGGCTCGGCACGCCGCGCGCCGCCAGCTCGCCGCGTGCCACGTCAGCCGTGAGGCGCGCCAGCAGCGCGTCCAGCAAGGCGGCGGGCCGCAGGTGCGGACAGTTCGCGCAGTTGTACGTCGCCTCCGGGTGCTCCGCGAGCCACGGCGTCTCGTTGGCGGTGTGGTTCAGCACCACGTCGCAGATCGACATCATCTGAGGCGAACAACGGGCATCCTTAGCGAGCGAACGAGCACTTTTAGGAGGAGCGGCCGATCGACCGGGCTGCTGCGGCTCACCTTCCACTCGGACCGCATCTTGGTGACGAGGTTCTCGATGTCCGCGAAGGTGACGTCGGCGCCGAAGGCCGGGTTCACGCGCAGCTGGTGCGCGATGCTGTAGCTTGAGTTGGACGCGCCCAGCTCCTGCGGACACAAGGCCGTGAGCTAGGGCGAGTGGAGGCGTGGAGGTGGACCGTCGAGACCCGCACCTGGATCGGCGTGAAGTGGATCATGTTGTAGCCGCACTCGTAGGCGACGCGCAGCGTGCGCTCCCAGCGCGGCAGCGGGCCGAGGCACTTGGTGAGCACGGTCTGGCACATGAGGCCATCCAGCGGGACCCCGCTGTGCAGCGTCGGCGCCACGCTGAACCAGCCGGAGCCCTGCGGACCCACCGCGGACTCGCTGCGAGCCCGCACCAGGTTACTACCGAGCTCCTGCACCCCTGCACTCCTGCCCCGGCCCGGTCGATACTCACGCCGTGTCGTACACGAAGTAATAGTGGAAGGATCCAGCGCGCGACAGGCGCAGCTCGCAGTACAGATCGTCATCGGCGATCAGCACGCCGGCGCCGAGCGCCTCGCCCGCCGCGGCCGCTGTTCCGTGCGCGTCGAGTCCGGCACAGGCGCGCCACTCGAGTCCATAGTACTGGTTGCGAATGAACTCGCCCTGCTCGCCGCGCCCCTCCGCTGCGAACACGACCGCGCGACTCAACATCGCTCTTGAGGCACCTTGCACTACCACTAGCCCCTCGGGGTATACTCACGGTCGTCCGTCAGCACGTAGTTAGTGTACAGGAACACCTTACGCCCGAGCAGGGAGGGCCCCGGGCAGAACTGGAGGTAGCAGCCCTTCTCGAATCTGAAACGGAACATCGAAAATGATCAGGCGGAGGCAAAGGGGGGCCGGCATGCGACATAGCGCGCGGGCACTCGCCTGTAGAGCGTGGAGTCCAGGTGCTCGCCGTGTTCCAGCGTCAGGATGCGCGTGTGCCGCTCGGGCTCGGCTGGCGCGGCCGACGGCTTCGCGCCCGCCACGCGCTCTATGGCCATCTGCCTCTGTAACACGACACGAAGCGACGCGTTCAGTACGAGACCCAGCGCTCGCGGATAGCGGCATACAGATTTGCTTGGGTAAACCGTGGTCGTTTCGAACCATCGTATCTATAACTGTGTTTTATTAAAATAAAATGGTAAATAAAAAATTATTGGTAACCGAGCAACGGTAAGTAGTGACTCTTTTCGATCCCGCGCACGCCGCTGAGAGGAATACGACAGCGCTCCCGCGCGCCAAGGGTCAGCGTATCCTTGGCGCGCGTGGACGGGATCGGGAGAGCAGACCTTTTCTATGACGGCCTTGTCGTGCACCTTCCTCCCGTAGTCGGAGTTGTTGCGAGTGAGCATGTCGCGGATGGCGAGCGCACAATGCGGGCACGACGTGCACTCGGCTCGCTATATGCACGCGCCGTCACGCCGACTCGGGTTACTACGCGCGCGCCGCTGCGCGCGGACAAAGGGTGCTCGGTTTTCCTGTTCGGTGGATACCTGCCGTACCCCGACTATAATCTACGCAGACGTTGTGCACAACAATATTCTGAAGGAGATATTCATCCACCTGCATACCTATTGTAGGTATACGTATTATTTTCTAACCTCTGCCTGACGAAAGCTGAATCGCGAAAGACAACACAGCATGCCTGCCAATCTATGATATTTTTATGTAAGTACCTACAGGTATCTATAGCGCTAGGTACCAGTGTCTATGTCTAGGGACTGTTTGCTCCACTGATGGTCAATACAAAACTAAACTATACTGTGTCAAAACTGCTACCCGACTACTTTAGTTATCAGAATCTGCTTAATTGAAAGAATTCTCATTACCTACAGTGTGATAGTAATGCTTGAATCAAAGAGTTAAAAATCGATCTGAAACAAAGGAAGCTGTTGGTACTTTGGTAGGTAGATACTTACCTACCTTGCGTAGTAGGTAACTAGGTAATCCAAAGCCAGAGCTAAACGAAGCGGTTTTCTGAGTTTCGGTCGGAAAACGCGGAAGATTTTTTTTGATCACGACCTAGCTAGTTAGGTAGGTACCTACTAGTCTCACCTTACTACCTACAAAGCTATATAAAACAAACTAAGAAATTGTCGGTTGGGGATTGCCAACAGAAGATACACAAAATAGTTTCATATTAGGTAGGTACCTATAGTACTCTTAACTAGTGTTCTTCCAATTACCTACCTACTTACAGGCAACGTACTTAATTGGAAGAACACTAGTTCACAATTTAATGTGTTATTATTATGGCTTTCCACTGCTATAAAAATGTTTATCTACTTATTTTAATTTATGCTGTTGGTTTTCCATAAAATAAGTAATGGTTTAGGGAGGTAGGTACCCAACTTTATAATTTTCACTATAGGTCCAAATAAATAAATAAATATTCACGGACACTTAACACAACGCCTTCTAGTCCCAAACTAAGCAAAGCTTGTACGATGGAAACTAGATGACTGATAGAATACTTACATACATTTTTTTTGTTGTAAATACTTACTTATAATACATAGAAACACCCAGACACAAATCTAAATAAATTACTTGCTTTGCTTGCTTAAATCCTCTTAATCTATCTTATGCCAATAACAATAACTGTAAAAACTAGCCCCTTAGAGGGTGAACTGACTTTTTACAAAATGAAAACTCAAAGTTTCAATGAAAATTCAAGTTTGTCGTAGGTAAATCATCTGATATAGGTAAGTTTGTACTATTACCTATGGGTTTGTGGATTGCCCTCAAGTTAAGTGCACATGTCAATCTAGAAGTTCCTCGAGCTAACAAACGGCTTATAAATATGGAAATGTCAAACAAATCTTGGGCAACATTCCCTAGGTAGGTACCTACTTTACAGAATGGTTGCTTATTGTATGTAGGTAATGGCATCAGATCAGCATGCAATTATCTTCTTTGGCTCCATAGTATAGGTAGGTACCTATTTTTACATTTTATTTTAACTTTTATTTGTACATATACATAGGTAGGTACATAAATACATTATATAATTTGTACCTCTACATAGTTTTTAGTTTTGTTTTCACTTCACTGTTTTATTTTTGTGTAGGATTTTACATTGTCCACACAACGCAGAAATACCTACCTACTTGATGATTATTTTATATAAAATATGTTTTGAACTAAGCGTAGGTAGTGTAGGTATATTTCAAGTTGTAAACCAAATAATAAAAAAAGTAAAAAAGATATTTACCCTACAACAAAACTAAAAACGGTTTTGCAATGTCTAAACAAAACTCTATTACCTATACCTATTACTATGACTTTCCACCACCGGAATGTCTACAAAAAAAGATGGACAACTTTGTGAATATGTATACACATGAGCCTGAAACTGGCAGCCAAAAAGTAGCAGCCAAATGCCAAATGTACTTATCAAACCACGTTTTCACAACCCTTGTGTGTGTTTGACATATCAGAATCTTGTGCAAGTTGTTTCTATTTATTGCTTGTATGAATTGTGTCTTCAAATCTCTCAACACTTATACAAGTTGGTGATGTTTACCGATGTAGCATTTGTAATATTTTGTAAGGATTGTGAAACATGTTTTGGAGTGGTAGAAACGCAAGCACAGTTAAAGCAGGGTTAGGATCTTTAAATACAATTCAGTTTCTTTGGTGTAGGTATGCTAGCTTGAAAAACAGGTTGTTTGTAGGGATCACATTTGTTGATTGTGAATGTTTTTTGGTGGAAACCCAGTTATGAATCCTTTGGACCCTTATAACTCTACAACCCCTTGACCCATTTACGTCACAATCATATCCACTAAAACTTAAGAGTACTATCCATAGAACTATAAAATTCTGCAAAGATCAGATAAGCGGTTCAAAAGTTATGCTTGAACAAACTTAAGTGCAACACCGATTTTATCTAGTTGACACTAAGGCCTGTATTCCGAGACATAAATCGTTACTCAAGCATAGATTTGAGTAGAGATTTTCATACAAAAATCTATGCTTGAGTACGGATCAGTGCTTGAGTAAGGCTACGGAATACGGGCCTAAGATCTTTTTGGTGCTTCTCTCATTCAATCATTTTTTTTTGTTTATTTTAATGTTAACAAAACATTTCGCTTATATACAGAAAACATATTTTTAGTGAGTAGGTACCTACATAGGTAGTTGACTGATATGTTAGGGGATTTGTTAAGTATCATACTACATACCTACGTAGGTATGCTTAAGCTGTTGTAGGTTGAGGGTGAAATGGGATGGGCGGCTTAAGTACATAGGTAGGTACCTACTTACCTGCAGAATGGCCTTTTCAGTGATGAACCTAGGTAGGTATATACAAACTTACCTTTTTTAGCGAACGAAACTGACTTGGAACACAGACCTGTCGCACTTGCAAATTCAAATGGGTGTAGGTATAATAGGTGTACTATTGGTGATAACATACACTTTTGTTCTGTCTTATATTTTGCTAATACTCTATTTACGTCTTTATGTAGAGGTTGTCAGTGTTGTCACTTTCATCATCACCTTGCACTTGGAATGACCTTCATTCATCCTTCTTGCAGTGTTGCCATATGTTATGCTGTGGTACCCTTTAATTATGGGACCGCATTGTTTTATTTCCTTTTAAATTTACTTTGATTTGTTTTGTGTAAACATGTGTTGGGTACCCATTCTTTTAAAAATAAATAAATAAAAATAAACATCTTGCAAAAAGTTGCCACCCAATCTTTGGCTTCGCGTTTTTTTTAAACCACGGAACAAGCCGGTGGATCACAGACGAAGTATCACAATGGACGGAGTGAAATCTTTGGTAGCGTGTCAGTTTCATGTTGGTTGAGTTTCTAAATTTACATTAGTGTGCGTGAGTATAGGGAAGAGAAACTATTACGAAATATATCGATAAAAAATGGTCGCATACTAATCTCGAAACACACTTAACTTTACTCTTTGTATTCAATGACTTAAATCCTGTCTAGTTGAAAGTTCTTAACCCTGGATCATCCTTAAAACATTCGATTCTGTAGAAGGAATTATCTTAGGTTATTAAAGGTCCGAGAATCCCAGTCCCAACTATGAATTATGATATTTGAATATTAATCAGTCCCAACTATGAATTATGATATTTGAATACTAAAAGCATATCACACGAAACTAAAAAAAAAAAACTATGTGTGAATCTAATCTGTCGCCAATCATCTAACGGTGTGTTCCCACAGCCTCACTTGTGAGCCGATCTCCATTCCAGACTAGGCATGCTACCATCTTCGACTACAGCGTCACTTAACATCCAGTGAGCTGGTGGGCAAATGGCCTATGTTGTCAGTAGTAAAAAAGAAGTGAATATAATAATTTAGCTACTGTTGGCTGAACGCTTGGATCCTCGTACATAGCCTACCTATCAAGGAAATTAAGTTGCAGGAGTTAAGGGCAAGAACAGAAGGTTTAATTCGCGGAAACTAATAAAGTCATAAAATATTTTCATACTCATTTATGTGTAGGAACATAGATGTACAGTCTAAAGTTAGGTATCTTTTGTTTTTAGGTTTGACGATAAAAAAGTTATACCTATATTATACCACTACAATGGGCAGGCATGATCTCTTACCACCAAGAGTGCCTTGATCGTTTCAGTACTTGTTATAATAATAAATTAAAACTAGTAGTTCGCCCCGAACTGAGATCTCGTGATGGTCGGGGGTTAATAAAACCCAAACAATTTTTATTGACCAATGGTTGTAATAAACCTAAAACAAAATATTTTATTAGTAACTATTAAATAGGAGATTTCTATGGGAGAAACCCGTACCCTGCAGTGGGACGCATAAAACGGTTGACGCGATGCGAAATGTTAAATAATGATAAAAACTGTCATTTTAGGGTGCCCGCGTAGGTAAATAGGATTTTAATATAGGTAACACAAACAAGGGTTAAATATAAACAAAGGATAAATCAACATGGTTGTAAATATCGATAAAATCTTAAGGACGCTGCAGGCACATCACTAGCCGGGAGGCGTAAAACAATGTATTTATTTATCATGAATTAAAGCTTTAAATCCACAGTTAACTACGACTATTTGGTAATTATACGATGCCAAGGACGTATATCTTTCATGTAAAATACCTATATCACTTTAAAACGTGTGCGTTACTCCAGCAAAAAAGTGTTGAATCTGAAAATTCTAAAAATGCAGATAATTAGTGCCTACTGCCCTGTAATTGTGCCCCAAGTTTTAAATTTGTGCCTATAGCCGTTTCGGAGTTATTCAAGAAATTCACTTTTTGCTGGGGTAACGTTTTTTGCTGGGTCGATTTTCGTTCCTGGTTGAGCTAGACGAATGAATGTTAGCTTAAAAGGGGGCTAGAATTTGTGCCAATTAGTGCCCCAATTCCTGAATTTGTGCCTCCTAGGGCTTCGGAGTTATTTCAGTTTTTGCTGGAGTAACGTTTTGCTATCTCCGAAACTACTGGGCGCACAATCATGAAACTTAGTCAGTATAAAGGTATTTATATTTAGAAATTTGTGCCTGCTCTTGTTTTCCAAAAAAAGGCTTCATTCGCGACTTATAAGGCTTTTATTAAAAATCTAAAACCGCTCCTAGCTCGCTAACCATTACACTGAGGAACCTATTGAAAGTGTCATTCTGTACCTCTTATTACGCTGCAACTGCTGACGAAGTTTCATATATCTACTTTCAGTAGTTTACGAGAAATAACGATTTTAAAACTGTCCAGAAATGTCATTACTTTAACCCTGAAATACACCCATTTCCTCTAAAGCTGTCATACTGATTCTTTGCTAGGAATTAGTGCCTATATTCAAATATATGCACACGAAATTTCAGCTTAATCCATGCTATAATTATAAAGATATCGCTAAATAACCTACAAGAATCATCTTGTAACCTATATTGGTGGTTAACCGGCTAAATTCAAATGACTGTTAAAAAGCGAACGTCCGATACATGGCGCCTACCTCTTGCAGTTGAAGGTATTGTATTTTAGTAACAGTTGGTACAGATACAAACAAAATGAATTCAGAGTTTTTTTGCTTCTATGAACTAGGAGTTGGGTTGCCAGATACGAAGAACGTTCACTAGTAATTCGCCCCGATACTTTGTGTTCTTTTCAGTGTCAAACCACATATTCTTTATTTGAATAAGGAGTTCTACATAAAAAGTATCCATTACAAAGAAGTTCATAGGAAAATGCTATAAACCTTGTTTGGACAAACAAATACTTATACCCTATACTTATGCCATGCCTGGCATGGCGCTTTGCATCACCGGACAATTTTTCTTTTATATTGTGTCGATATAATCTGTGTTATTGAAGACAACACAAAAGTGCACGCACGTCGATTTCACCTCTAAATAATTTTTATTTCTTTGTATCCTGTAACAACAGTAAAGTAATATTTTATCAAAAGAAGCTTCCATTGAAGAGGCGACCCATCATCAACAAATCTCATTTTTGGAATACATTCGAGTAACTATTTTAAGGCGGGATTGGTCCGTAGTTGTGGCACTTTTGAGGAGGTGAAGCAGAGAAACGACGGCAGACGGTGCGCGGGGCCCGCACCTTTCCCCGCGCTTACCCTTACTCACTGCCACAGCTCATACGAAACCAGCTTGACCATCTCATAATACCTAGGTAGCTAATACCTAGGTACCCACTTCCTATTTACCGATAAATAAGGGGATCCACTTCTCTACTAGTAAAAATTGTAGCTATATATATATATATATATAAACTAATTAAGTACCTAAAAAAGATCAAAAATGCCTACTTCTAAATATTATACTGACATACACTCACAAACTTTCGCAATTACGTTTAATATTAATAGAGCCATATTAAAACATAAAACTACTTCAGAAAAAACTAACAATTAAAAATTTTACTAATTGTAATTTTCCTACCTACTTTTTACATTTTACATTTTTACTTTTTACATGCGTGACCAATAGTTAATAAAAAACCAGTTTAAAAAACCGGTTTTATCTATGTGTCCGGTGTCCGGTGTGATCTAAAATAAAACCAATTCAGTTTCGTAACCGAAAAAAAACATATCTAAGCAGACACTTTTGTACAAGACTATACAGAAACCAATAATGCTATGGTATAAATTTAAGAATGTAGGCGCCATGTATCGGACAGTCGCTTTTTAACAGTCATTTGAATTTAGCCGGTTAACCACCAATATAGGTTACAAGATGATTCTTGTAGGTTATTTAGCGATATCTTTATAATTATAGCATGGATTAAGCTGAAATTTCGTGTGCATATATTTGAATATAGGCACTAATTCCTAGCAAAGAATCAGTATGACAGCTTTAGAGGAAATGGGTGTATTTCAGGGTTAAAGTAATGACATTTCTGGACAGTTTTAAAATCGTTATTTCTCGTAAACTACTAAAAGCAGATATATGAAACTTCGTCAGCAGTTGCAGCGTAATAAGAGGTACAGAATGACACTTTCAATAGGTTCCTCAGTGTAATGGTTAGCGAGCTAGGAACGGTTTTAGATTTTTAATAAAAGCCTTATAAGTCGCGAATGAAGCCTTTTTTTGGAAAACAAGAGCAGGCACAAATTTCTAAATATAAATACCTTTATACTGACTAAGTTTCATGATTGTGCGCCCAGTAGTTTCGGAGATAGCAAAACGTTACTCCAGCAAAAACTGAAATAACTCCGAAGCCCTAGGAGGCACAAATTCAGGAATTGGGGCACTAATTGGCACAAATTCTAGCCCCCTTTTAAGCTAACATTCATTCGTCTAGCTCAACCAGGAACGAAAATCGACCCAGCAAAAAACGTTACCCCAGCAAAAAGTGAATTTCTTGAATAACTCCGAAACGGCTATAGGCACAAATTTAAAACTTGGGGCACAATTACAGGGCAGTAGGCACTAATTATCTGCATTTTTAGAATTTTCAGATTCAACACTTTTTTGCTGGAGTAACGCACACCTTTAAAACTTCATTACTAAGATATTTTTGCCAAAAAAACTTACGTGTGAAATGATAATTCTGGGTCTTTTACTCCACCTTTGGTTGTTCTTGATGGACAGAACACAGCACAACACGACATATTTCTTTAAACTTATGAATATTCGTTTGTAATAACAATCTTTCTGAATAATTTTAGCCTTTTTACGTACACCGGTAGCAATGTTGTGACCGACTAGTCGGTCACAAATGGACACGAAGTACACAGACAGCGCGGAGTTGCCAAACTTCCTATAGCTTTCTCTTTTACTCAACGTGATTATCATAGTAATAGATAAGGAAACAAGGCAATGCGTTGACATGACGGGCGGGCTGGCAACGTCTTTTATGGCTCCGTCCATTGTGATACTTCGTCTGTGCGATGGATGGTCCACTTGGTGAATGGTAGGAAATGTCGTCTAGTCCTAAAATGAGTGTCAACATGGTGTCAACAGAGATTTGTCAATTATATAACTAGGTATTTTTGAGGCTACCACTTTTTCAATATGGCGGCGCTTCCGGCAGAAGACAAGCGAGGTGCCGAAATCAAAAATTTAAAAGAGCACAAAGGTACCTTATCAGTACAGTAGTCAAGTAACAATATATACCTACCTACTCTAACTAAACACTATTTCAGAACTCCCGGAAAACCCGTTTTTGAGCCCCAAATGACTGGACTATTTACCTATAACTAATCATAGTGGGTAGCACGGGTACCTACTTATAGCTAGAAGTTATCGCACGTACGTACGTGCGATAACCATTGGGTAGGTACTTACCTATGTCGGTTATTTTTATGCACGTACCTATTTTTATGTTTATGTAGGTACCTTTCTACGTAGTATCACAGCCCCGCGCAAGTAGGTAGGTACCTTACCTACCTACCTATCTACTCTGTGTAGAAGTACCTACCAAAAGTTATCTGAGAGGTCACAAACATTTAAAACATTACGCAACCAACATCGATCAAAATAGGTACCTAGAGCATTCTGTATTGTAGTTTCATCCAATAATATAGATACCTAGGTAGGTACCTAGGTTCTGATCAGCTCTTAAAAAAAGTATGGTGCCTCCTCTAGGTATGAAAATAGTGATAACTGGAGCGGCCGGTTTCCTCGGGTCGCGTCTCACCGACGAGCTGCTTAGCGGTTCGTCACCGCTTCGCCCCTCCGAGCTGCTCCTCGTCGACAGCGTGAAACCCGCAGCACGCGCCGACCCAAGGGTGCGCACACTTGGACTTGACATAACGGAAGCCGGTGCCGCCGAGCGGATCCTCTCATCGGACACCGCGATTCTGTTCCACCTCGCCGCAGTCGTCAGCGGCCGTGCCGAAGAGAAGTTCGATCTCGGCCTGCGCGTCAACTTTGACGCGACCCGCGCGCTGCTGGAGGCAGCACGGCGACGCGCGCCAGGCATCGTGTTCGTGTTCGCCAGCACCGTGGCCGTGTTCGGCGGTGAGCAAGCAGCGCTAACTGTGGATGAGCGCACGGCACCCGCTCCCGAGACGTCGTATGGCGCGGCCAAGGCGGCCGCCGAGCTGCTGGTGGCGGAGTACTCACGTCGCGGCTTCGTGGACGGCCGCTCGGCGCGCCTACCTACAGTGACGGTGCGCGCCGGCGTCGCCAACGCTGCGGTGACATCGTTCGCGAGCTCCGTGGTACGCGAGCCCCTGAACGGGCAAAGAGTGGCTCTGCCGGTACCGGCGCACCGTGATATATGGGTGACGTCACCGGGCATGGTGGTGACCAACCTGATTCGACTGGCAATGCTGCCGGGCAACGCGCTGGGCGTCAGGCGCGTTCTGAACCTACCTGGGCTGCGCGTATCAGTGGCCGCTATGGTGGCAGCACTGGCTACAGCGGCGGGCGATGCGACGGCTGCGCTTGTGCACTATAAGCCTGACGATGGGATCGACCGAATTGTGGCGTCGCTTCCGATCCAGTTCAATGACTCTATGGCTCTCCGTCTTGGATTAAAAGCAAACATTTCTTTCGGAGATATAGTTCAGGAGTACCTCATGGAACGAAAACCATGATAAAAAATAATAAATGCTCCTTATTTCCACCACAGATAATAAAATAAAATACGTGTTTAAAAATACATATACCACTCATTTAAAAAGAAAAAATCTTCTAGGTAAGTAGATAGGTACCCATTCTATCCGAGCACATACCTACTTTAGGTCATAAAATAAAGTAGTAAGTGTGTATAAGCCATAGAAAGATAGATAGAAAATTCTTTATTGCACAACTTAAAAGTAGTGTATACAGGCGAACTTAATGCTAAAATAGCATTCTCTACCAGCTAACCTTTGGGTAGTGAGGGTAACAGTTTATTAGGGTAGTGCGCACAGGAATATATTACTAGAAAACAATTTAGCCAAAACTTACACATGAACCTATCTATACAAATATTATAAAGAGGAAAGGTTTGATTTTTTGTTTGTTTGTTTGTTTGTATGAATTGAATAGGCTCCGAAACTACTGGACCGATTAAAAAAATTCTTTTACCATTAGAATCCTACATTATCCCTGATGAACATAGGCTATATTTTATCCCGGAATTCCCACGGGAACGGGAATTACGCGGGTGAAACCGCGAGGCGCTGCTAGTCTTAAATAAACAGCATAAATACGAAGGTAATACTATATAAACTAATAAATATACCTAAATTATTATTATTATTATTTTTTTTATTAATAGGTTCACAAATTGAAACTTACGCATACACCTTAAAAATAATATCATGGTGTACAAAGATCATTCACGGCGTAGTTGCTAAAAACAGTGAACACAGCGTGCTTTACGAAACGTCCAAAGTTCTACAAAGTATTTTTGGAAACAAAAAGAAAAAAAGTAAATAAAGGGCACGCAAGAAAAAAAAATTATAATAAAAATCTAAAAGGTTGCCTGCTAAATAAATATGAATATGCTTTGAAATGCTTATCTTTGCGGAGGCTAGAGAACCACTGAAAATATCAAAGTTTGACCTGATCCCATTGTAGAACTTAAACATTCTGTTTAGTGGAGAATGCTGTCCAACGTTAGTTCCACAGTGAGGCGGCTTAAAAGTCTTCATATTTAATAACCGACTGTCTGATCGAGGAACATCTATATTCACACACTTTAAAATATCTGGACAGTTTACTAAACCATGCACAATTTTGTATAAAAAAAAATACAACATCTGAGGCCTTTCGGCGATCACTGAGGGATTTCATTTTATAATCGGCGAGTCTTATGGTGGCCATACACCATACTTCCTATCGTCCAATCGGCATGACGCTACCGATTGGATCAGTTAGAACTGACCGTGTGTGGGAGTGGATTGGCATTATTTGGCATGACAGTTATAATTGACGGAACAATCGAATTTCGATTCTTTTGGCTTGATCATGGCGATTGGATCATGCCGATTGGACCGTGTATGCGATATGCGATCGTCACTTCAGTCTAGTCAAGATTTTTGCTTCTCAATTAGAGGAGTAACTAACGTTAGAAGTTTCGTGTATGTTTCTTCATTCATTCGTAAATAATTACAATAATCTTTAGACGTAGTCCTCAATTCTTGTAATAAATTTGTATGAGTAAACTGTTTTCTTTTCATTAACCACTTATTGCACCACTCTGCTCGATCTTTTCTTTTTTTTTGTTTCATTTTTACGAGTAAAACGCCCAAAACGGCTAAAACATCGTCGTCTGTCACCGGTGACGCCATGGCTTCAACTGAACGTTGCTGCCGATTGGACAATTCAAACGTTGTGTGTGTGGTCTCTATGGACAAACTGCAGATTGGATCAAGCTGCAGCGTCATGCCGATTGGACGATAGGAAGTATGGTGTATGGCCACCATTAATTCGTAAGAAGGTAAGAAATTATAATATACTAGCAGCGCCTCGCGGTTTCACCCGCGTAATTCCCGTTCCCGTGGGAATTCCGGGATAAAATATAGCCTATGTTCATCAGGGATAATGTAGGATTCTAATGGTAAAAGAATTTTTTTAATCGGTCCAGTAGTTTCGGAGCCTATTCAATTCATACAAACAAACAAACAAAAAATCAAACCTTTCCTCTTTATAATATTTGTATAGATACATACACCTAATACAACTTAAACTAGCTTTTTTGTGCCAGTGAATGTTTATTTGTATGATTCGTTCATTACCTACAGATAAATAGTGATTATATATTTTGGATTTAAAGACATCAATAGAAGATGCCTCGCGATAGAGATGAGGAATGCTGTTCCAGAGACGAATGGCAGTTACAGTAAAGGAGTCAGAGTAACTAGAAGTGCTATGTACAGGAGTGGTTAGATTGAGTGCAGACCATCCGTGCAGACCGTACAGGGCGATTGTCATCATAATATCATAGCCATAGGAATAAATATGTGTGTAAAGTATAAAATTCGTTTTTAAATATACGGAAATACACCATTTTAACTTCACTAAGACAACACTGTCAGTTGTGTTTCCCATTTCTAACAAATGAACGGCTGGACTGACGTTTTGAATAATTAATTTTTTTGGATGTATATTTTTTCCCTGGGAACGGGATAAAAAGAATCCTATCCTATGTCCGTCTCCTGGTTCTAAGCTACCTCCCTACTAATTTTCAGCCAAATCGGTCCAGCCGTTCTTGAGTTTTTGAGTGAAGTACCTAACTAACACGACTTCTTTTTATATATTATAGATAAATAATGTAAATAAAACACTGTTGTATATCTCATTTACTATAATATTCTATATACAAAAACATCATTCATTAATGATCGACGCACATTTTTATGTAAATGTGGTCTTTTATCAAAAATTTTGTTGAGAAATAATTCTGGTGATGTTCGCAACATTAATAAAATTAAACGGTCGTATCATTATTTATTAGGATAAGACTACCTAGGTATGTACCTGAACTACCTACCAAGAATCTGAGCGTTCTAGGCCACAGTTGTTTACAGCATGCTTGTTGCCATTAACCCGTCTAAAAAATTACTTATTAGCCCCACATTTGTTTTGTAAGGTAGTTTTAATCGCGGCGAGAGTGGCGCATGGCAGCGCGGCGGTAACTCTTCTATATGCCTACAAGTTGGCTTCTGCTGCATGCGGGTCGCTCGTCATACCACAGGCAGTTCTATTTTGTTAAGGCTTAGGTACTGCCTCATACAGCAGCAAGTTAAATTTTTTTTACTTTCTAGTAGGTAGGTACAATGGGGAATGCTTCTGAGAAACTATTCCATCTCATTCCTGCCACTGCACTTCGAAGTCTCATCCGCACCATCAGGTAAGTAGCCACAGGTAGCTAGTTTAATGTCGGTAAGTATATTACATCATGTATACTTATAAACCCTAAAACCTACCTACTTTTTAAAAATCAAAAAGGTTTTCTTCTATAGCTTGTTCAGACTCCCATGCTTCTGCAGATTCCAGATCGCGTTTTAATCGTTTTTTTTTCTTTGGGATTCCTTCATCACTGTCAGAATGCTTCCTCTTTTTCTTTTTTTTCTTACAAGTTATTTGGTGATCCATTGCCATCTCTGGCGTGAGACACGAGTCTATGCCGGATTGTGGTTCGGTGTCGGTAGTGCGCCGCGGCTTGCGCTTGCGGGGCGTGGAGTCCGCGGGCGCGACAGCCGCGCGGGGCGTGGGGTGCTCGCGCAGGCGCTCCACGACGCCCGCCGGCAGTTTCATTGCTTTTCTATAGTTAGAACCAAACAGAGGATGGCGACATTTGGTTTCCGGTAAAGGAATAAAGTTTGGTTGATGACCTACCATTAATTCATCTTGCATGTGGCACTTCGGTATTCGTCTATGTAAATTGAGGAATCCTTTCACTGACAGGCTTTTGATGACGAACTTGTTTCGCTCTGAAGAAAATAAAGAGATGTTTTCACTTTCGTTATCTACTGTCCCTTCGTAAGTTTGACCATTTAACTTTAGTTTACTTCTACCTTCTAATTTCACATCTTTATTTTGAAAAGCATCAATATCCACATCTTTAGGACATCTCACGATCCATATTTCATCATCAACTGTGACTATGGACTCAGTTTTAAGTTGACCATGAAATGGTTTTAGATTTAAATTGTTTTTCAAAAATGCTTTTAATTTGGAGGACTTAGTGGATGGTTTGATGCTTTGAAGCTGGCTGGTTTCCATTTCTGAGCTCTCATCTTCTTCAAATTGAATCCTTTCTGATATTCTTGGAGTCCGTGTTTGGGTATCATCAAGCATATTGAAAGAAACACTTTTATTGACAGGTTGGTCCATGTTTTGAGTGTGTGAGTCCTTAAAGCTAATTGTCTTATTGCAAGTAGATGCAACAGTGTCAATTTGACTAACATTATCCTGTGGTACCTTTGTATAGTGGGTGGGGGACCGGCTGCCCTCTTCCATAGTTTCAGTCAGTGCAATGTCGCCACCATCGTGGTTGTTACTGTTATCAGACATTGACGACTCTTTTCTATTTTTAGCCTTCTTTTTCTTCTTTTTTTCTTTTTTCTCATAATTACCATTTTCCTCTTGAGCTAGTTCATGTAATTCGTTTTCTTCAATATCTGTTTCATCACATAAATTACTCTTCTTTTTATTGATAGGTTTTTCTATGTGACATGACTCATCATGTAGATTATCTGAATTGCTTAATATACTTTTGCTTCTATTTTTTTTTGTTTTTCTTTTAGCTGGATCAGCAACTTCCTGCTCAGCCTTTACTTTTAAATGTAGATAAGTTTCATCATAAGAATCATCTGATAAAATGGTATGATCACGGCCATTCACTTTGTGATTTGTTGCAGTGACTTCCATGTCACTGTTGGGCTCTCGTTTGATTTTCTTTTTCTTGGGACTAGCATGTTGGCTATCAGACTGTCCTTGGCTGTACTTTCGTTTCCTCTCTTTGGGGAGTGGCTCTGCAGCCTCACTCTTCACAGTGACTTTGTTTTGTGCAAATAGTTCTTTTTGTAGTTTTTTTTTGTAAGTCTTGCCTGAGACTGATTCATCCTCAGAGTGCATTTTTATTATGTTGCCATTAGCCCTGAAAATAATTTAATTTAGTAATACGTAATACCACAGATAGTACAAGTAGTTGTTATACAATTTATAGAAAAATAAGACCAAGCAAGTGCGAGTGAACTCACCTGCCAAGGTTTTCAAAAAGAAAAAAAATGATACAACAAATTATGTATTGTAGGTATGTGTTAGAGATTTTGTTTTATTTTTCGTGTAAAAGTCAGGTGTGCTTTTATAATCTAAGTATACTACTTAATATGTACACTAAGTTACTAGTACCTAGGTACTACAAACACTACAAAACAACACTTTTCCAACAGTCATAAAAGCCAGTTTAAAAAAAATGTTGTTAACATTGCCCTGAATGTACATTATTGAATAAATAAATAAATATTCTTAGACATATCACTTGAACACACAACACTCTCTAGTCCCACTCCCAAACTAAGCAAATTTTTTTCTATGGGAACTAGATTGCTGATAGAATACATCTAAGTATATATTTTTAGTAAATATGTACATACCTACCTATTGTACCTACATTACCTACTTTCTAGACAGCAAAGTTTGTAAAGGAGCAATAGAATTTATTTACTAGAGCATGTGACCTATACCTGCCACAAATGTGAAAAGAAATAAATAAATAAATATTCTTGGACATTACACACAACACTCTCTAGTCCCAAACTAAGCAGAGCTTGTACTATGGAAACTAGATTGCTGATATAATACTTATATACTTTTTTGTTTTGTAAATACATACTTATAATACATAGTCACACCCAGACACAGAACAAATATCTATGTTTGCCACACACAAATGTTTGTTCTCGGTGGGGATCGAACCCACGACCCACAGCACAGAAGGCAGAGCTACTACCGACTGAGCCATGGCGCCTGTCAAATGTTAAAGAAATCAGGATATAATTAATTGTTCTATCTAGAGTGATAAGAACTACTGTAGGTATCAATTTTTTTTTGGATCTCAGATGAGTAGGTGGGTATTGGTATTGGCTCTGTGCAGACACCACATAGGTGTAAGCGTGTAGTGGGTGGTAGGTGGATGCTAGTAGGCAGTAGAAGGTAGATGATCACACCCACATCATATTTGAATTGCGTAAGTAGGTACGGTTAGGTGGGTAAATCATGAGACATGAGATTTGCCTAAAAAGCTGTTTACCCCAAACGAAAGATGCCAATGAAGCAGTTTGTCTAAAGTGCCTACAAAACAATAAGTGGATAAATGCCTACCTGTTTGTTCGACGAGATCTTTTGAACGTCTTATTTAATCTTCACAGAATTTGGTAGTTATACGGATAGTACTCTAAAGTTTCACTGGTTTGCTTACATTGTTTCGCTATCAATGGTGTCATTCGATGCATCAGTCCATGCAAAACTTCCGTCAGATGATGAATCCATTGAATATTTTTCACCTTGACACACTCTCCATTCCAATATGCAACATAACCTCAAATCAAAATACTTGTCATTTGGCAATACTGTGGCAATCACAAGGCAATACTACATGCATTTATTGATTTGAGGTTATGTTTTAATTTTTTTTTCGCTCCTCGGAGCAGGCTATAGTTTTAAAACCATACCTAGTCTAACGTTATGTTTTTCCCATACGTTAGTTTGGTTAAGTTTTAAGCAAAGAATAATAATGTACGACGTAGTTCTTAGGTAAGAAGAAGTGGGACTCCCGTTCTACCAAAATTACACACTGAAAATCTCGTTTTGTATGAAACGTGAGTTATATTTTGACCCCCGTTTCATACATTATTATGACGCGATCACACTATGCCGAAGTGGGCACGGACTTGAGCAGGGAAGTGGACAGGGAAGTGGTGCGAACACGAACATGCCGCTGTCCCGTCTCACTGCCCAAGTTCATGCCCTAGCTCCTTAGTGAGAATAAAGGCGATGTTGCTGTGGCGGCAGCGGCAGCGGCAATGGCCTAGTGTGAACGCGCTATTAGTTTTCCAAAGCGCAAGTCTAGTTCGAAGAATTTTGCCACTATTCGCCAGTCTGTGGTGCTAGAAAAAAATATTGACAGAGATGAGTGTTGATTTTGGACAAGACATGACATTGACATTATTAATAATTCTGACTTTGTTATGTGTTGACTTTGACGTGCTTGGCTTGCCGTACTTGACGTACCTATTTTATGTCCTTTTCTAAAAGTTTGTGAATTAGCAAACATGGTGAGTTCCAAGTTATTGTGAATAAATCCATAAAAATCTCGTGGTTGTGACGATATTCTATAGTAATGTGATTCCCT
Source organism: Eulithis testata (assembly GCA_947507515.1). Classification (NCBI taxonomy): domain Eukaryota; kingdom Metazoa; phylum Arthropoda; class Insecta; order Lepidoptera; family Geometridae; genus Eulithis; species Eulithis testata. The sequence goes on from OX382198.1 coordinate 125,955, forward strand.
GTGTAATTAACTCGATGGTAGAATTTTGATGATAATTATATTTTGCTGTTTACCCATAAGTCATCGACCGATACCAGTTCGATCCCTTCAAAGATCTCGGAGGGAATCAAATTATTTCTAAGTAGGTACCTAGGTAATCATCGCCTATGTTAAAAACTACAACAAACTAATGGCGTTTTAATATCGATGTTCTACTGCGGTTTTACCTTTAAAACCAGTATAAGTGCACTAGAAGTATTCGTGTTGCGCGAATCAGCGCGGTGGTTTCGGGAGGTTAAGTTTAATCGGTGGTGTGGGTTGCAGGCACGCGGGCCAAAGAAGCACCTGAAGCGGTTAGCGGCGCCCAAGGCATGGATGTTAGACAAGCTCGGGGGAGTGTACGCCCCGCGTCCCTCCACGGGGCCGCACAAGCTGCGCGAGTGCCTGCCGCTGGTGATCTTCCTACGGAACCGACTCAAGTATGCGCTCACCGGGAACGAGGTGCTCAAGATAGTGAAGCAACGCCTCATCAAGGTAGATGGGAAAGTGAGGACTGACCCCACCTACCCCGCTGGATTTATGGGTGAGTTGTTTTATTACCTTCGTCTCTATGCTATTATTTGTGCCTAATGGTATTTGTTTATTTTTTGTTCCTGTTGTTTTTAAGTATTTGGTTTAAAAATACATTGTATTTTCTGATACAAGTGTTAATATAATACACAATGTTCTTGGCTCTTTTCTTTGGTGATGTTCAGGTGTTGGATTCATTTTGTATCTATTTGTAGGTCTTATCAAAAGAAGCCCCAAAAGTTTATAAATTAATTTTATAATCAACAAAGCTATCTTAAAAATATAATGAATTTTCTATATCTATATATTATGTAATTTATTTTTTTATTGAGTACTTGTATTATCGGATAACCTGCTACAAATACTCTGCGGTTTTTACAATACACAGGGATGCCCATCTAAGGCTATCACACAGCCAAAAGAATAGTTGTAATAGTTGTATTCATGTAGCGGTACTGCATAATCAGATATTGATGCTAAGTAATGTTGTTATTAACCATGTTAATGTTTCTAGATGTGGTATCCATTGAGAAAACCAATGAGCTGTTCAGACTGATCTATGATGTGAAGGGACGCTTCACTGTGCACCGCATCACGCCGGAGGAAGCAAAGGTGAGTACCTACATACCTACGACTGGGATAGTTAACCAATAGTTAGACTGGGTTCCCACTACGCCGGACTGGCAAATCTGCGGGGCCGGTAAAACTGTCGGAAGGGCTAGTGGCTGTACTATTTATATAGAGCTATTCACATTATCCCGGATTTTAGCAAAAATTCTACTAAAATTGTACTTTTCGGGTATAATGTGAACACTGTCCGGTGTCTGGTTCCTGGCAGATTTGCCGGTCCGGCGTAGTGGGAACCCGGCTTTATGGTATAGCATAGTACTAGTATAGTAACACTGCACGGCATCCTGTGTTGCAGTACAAGCTGTGCAAGGTGCGGTCCGTAGGTACGGGACCCAAGAACGTGCCGTATCTGACGACGCACGACGGCCGCACGCTGCGCTATCCGGATCCGCTCATCAAGGTCAACGACTCCATCCAGCTCGACATCGCCACCACCAAGATCACGGACTTCATCAAGTTCGAATCAGGTGAGCCTTCATTATAATCTCTTGAATGCTATTCCTGATGTAAACATGGCGTTAGGTGTTAGATGAACTATCCTATCCTAAAATATGCCTCTCCACATTGCCAAGTGCAAGCACATCACTACATAGTATAAAGCAAAGTCGCTTCTCGCGTCTGTCCTAACGTCTGTATGTATGCATGCTTAGGTCTTAAAAACTACACACTGGATATTGATGCAGTTATTTTTAATAGATGAGTGATTCAAGAGGAACTTTATATGTATAATACATCATCATCATCACTGCATTGCACCCGTGCGAAGCCGGGGCGGGTCGCTAGTAATAAATAGAATAAACAGGAATGAACACTAGACTATCTACAGCATGAAGCCAAACTTGCTTGTAGTGAAAACATCTGTTTTCCATATTGAGCAAACATCTGCAGAATAACAAATATTTGGTCAAAGCAATGTTTGTAATGTGAAGTTTGTTTGTAATGCAGGATATGTTGTTGTTGTTGTTGTTGTAGGTAACCTGTGCATGATCACGGGCGGCAGGAACTTGGGTCGCGTGGGCGTGCTCGTGTCGCGCGAGCGACACCCCGGCTCCTTCGACATCGTGCACGTGCGCGACACTAACGGACACACCTTCGCTACCAGGTATGTACCCCACCACACCCGCCTTGTGTGTGCTACAATTATGGGCTTGTACACAAAACTGCGATGCGACGCGATGCGAATTCGCAACGCAGAAAATCGCGACACGAATTTTTGCGATGCGATTCCGTGCGGCAAGGCGTCTCCCTTCCGCGATTAGGATGACCATTCCTTCGACGACCGTCAACCGTACTGAACGTATTTTGAAAACTAGCTCGTGACATGGATCGTAAAAAGAAGTGTGCACTTTTGTTATTGCTTAGGAGATCCAGGAAAAAGAAACAAAGAAGACTTGCGAATCAATTTGCAAGTTCTTGCGATGCGTCGTGCGTGCTCGCAGATTTTTACGATGCGACGTCGCATCGCAGTTTTGTGTACAAGCCCTATGAGCTAAATCAGCCAATGGGTTGTAAAAAGTTACCCTTAATCCGACTGATGATTTCTGTAGCTTATTTACCTCAAGCTGGAAAATGTCGTAGCAAAATGACAACTGGTCACCCACTACCACTACCACATGGAACCTTTGATAAGACATCAGATGTGGTTGTAATAAAGATGGTAAAGGCATGGAATCCAGTTGTTCCGAGGCACCCTTTCTGTTGTAGATGACTGTATGGTAAGGTACGGTAACTGTGATGTTTGTTACGCAGGTTGAACAACGTGTTCATTATCGGCAAGGGCACGAAGGGCTACATCTCGTTGCCGCGCAACAAGGGCGTGCGTCTCACCATCGCAGAGGAACGAGACAAGCGCATCCAGGCGAAGCAGGCGCACTAGTTATAAGAACATTATAATAATTACACAAACACTACATCTTTTACTTAACGCATTCCCTTATCCCTATAGGAGGATAGACAGAAGAATTAGACAGACAGACAGCTTTTTGAAAATACGAGTTTATTGATTATGTAAATATCGACGTACTTGTTCGATTGAATATCAGATGGTCGGACCGTGTCAAGCCTCGGTCTCGCGATCGTAACGCACAACGCAGCGGTATGCAGCATGCAGCGCCAACGTCTAGTATGGTCTTTTCTTAGGTCGCAGTCTGCGTCAGCGGCGAGGAGCAAACGCGGTACTCTGCGTTGTGCTGCACACCGCAGCGTTGTGCGTTACGATCGCGAGACCAAGGCTTTAGGAATACGAATATTATTGCGGCGAGCAGGCATTGGTGGCATCGAGGTGGAGGTACCTAATGAGACGGTAGCTGCACTGGTGTGGTCACGTGTCCCGTATGCCGGAAACCAGAGTGGCGAAGCGCATCTTTTCAGAACTCCAGTACCTACGGTAAGCGCAAACGTGGCGGCCAGTTTGAAGAACAACGTAGACTTGATCTAGATAGAAAGCGAGACGAACTCAAAGCCAGACCACCTGCGGCCCTCTCCTATAACTACGTCAATGGAGTACCAGACCTGCCCCAAATGCGAGCGTACATTTACCAACAAAATCGGGTAGGTAGATAGGGGGAAGTAGGCTAGATTCATACAAGGGGGCACCGTCATACACTAGATATATCTATTGTTAGGTGCACATTAACCGAATGACTTATGCGTACACGCGTGACTTGCTTGTGTGTGTTGGCTCACGGAGATGACGGATGATAGAGGAGAATGGAAGAAAAGAACCACCCCACCCCACCTAGTGGAATAAGGATAGGAAGAAGTGTTGGAAGTGTGTGACGAGGTGACACGGAAAGTGATTTTAAGACCTCACTTTAAAATAAAAATGTTTAATAAAATCTTTTATCTAGATTATTCAGTACTATTTTATTTGAAAGATAATAGGATCAAATTTGTGAATTGATACGTGAATAATTTATTTATTTAATTTAATAACTAGCACGGTGATAAACCAATTACACTAATTATTATAACTACGAGATACTTGGCGGCGACTAGCTCCGAGACTTGCAGGATACTTGAATCGCCTGTGCGTATCGTAATGGGAGAAGGGCTTTAGCAAATTATTCTATTCCAAACAATTTTCCAACTGACCCATCAACACACTATTTTTAACCTACCTACCTACCTATAGATTTCAAACTGATAGTTCCAAAAATATATTATACTGAAACCTGAAATCTTTATTTATTTAGATCAATGACTAAAACGCTAAAATGAAGCTCGGATGAGCTACACACATCTTCCGGGTTTGTGATATCACATCAAACATCTTACTTTCAAAGTTTTTACTAGGTAGGTAGGTACTTTACCTATAAAGTAGTAAGTAGACTACCTATATGCACCTACTTACATAACTACCTACTGCACTTAGTGGGATCCAATCATCCGGTAGGATATTCAGTTCGGTCCTACTATTTATACTAAGATATTCATTTGCACAAGGAAGAGTGATTTCATAAATGAGTGATGTCGTCACGCTGCATTAGTTGGTCTGGCACCTGGCACGCTGGTGGCGGCGGCGGCGCTGTGCGTGCGCAGATGCCGCTCCAGGTCGCGTCGTCGCGCCAGCGCCTTGCCGCACGCGGGACACGCGAGCCGTGCGGCGCCGTGCGCGGGGTCGCGCGCCGCGTGCAGACGCACGTGCTTGTTCAGGTTGGAGGGGTCCCCGAAGGCGCGCGCACAGTGCCGGCATCGCAGCGGCCGGTACCCGGTGTGCGTGCGGATGTGGATCTTGAGGCCGTACTTGCGCGAGTACAGCTTGCCGCAGTAGATGCACGCGTGCGCGCCTGCCTCGAGGCGAGCGCGGGCGCCCCACTCGGCCGCCAGCGCCTCGAGTCGCGCCGGGTCGCGCTCGGGCTCGGGCTCAGCAGCCTGCTGCAGGCGCGCGACCACGCGCCGCCAGAAGCGCTGCGGCTTGGGCGCGGCGCACTGCAGGAACAGGTGCGCCTTCAGCGGGTTGGGCTCCGGGAAGCGCGCGCCGCACACGTGACACGCATACTCCTTCTCACCTGCCGACCCGGACGTATTGTATCAACCTTACGTCGGCGACCGCCGGAAGCTCCCCTGGGAAGGGCGATAGGAGGTAGGTATGCTTAACTCTTTTCAGGGGAGCTCCTAGCTTTCGGTTCAATAGAGATTCGAATCTCGGTTCCATTTCATTTGATCGATGGGGTCCCACTTAGGGTACCAACCTATAATGTTCGACAATTGGACTTCACCCACTGCTAGATGTAGGTACCTATCTATAGCAGGAAGGTGAAACATGGAGTGTGCATGGATGGATACCTCTGATATTGTTGAGGGCGAGATGCGGCACGCCAAGCGCGGCACGCAGACGCTCGTCCAGCCAGACGCGCAGCGCGGCGTGAGGCGCGCATCCCGTCTCCACGCGCAACTGTAGCTGCAACACAACACTAATATCTATCCCCATTCAATGAGCTTCTCCACACTAATAAAGCGAATCAGCCTGTCTCATCTGCGAGTTGGACCTTTCTAACTATAAAACGTGTGGCACTCGGAGACTGCCGCGGTAAAGCTATTGCATAGCATTTTTCATCGTATCACCGCTGTGCCGGTCGGAGTGGGGGGTGTTAGGTTATTTCCGTTACGGAATTTCTGGATTCGGTCTCCACGCTCAAGGCCCGCGATAGAAGCTATGCAATAGCTTAATAGATTGGTGTGGTAGGTACCTAACTAAGAAGACGGATGAAAGGAGAGTGCATGCTATTGAGATACGAATGTTGTCATGGATGTGCGGAGTGACGAGGTTGAAAAAAATGGGATGACTAGACATGACTGGTGGAAAGGTTGAAAGTGGCAACTTATTAAAAAGGTGACGAGTGCTAGATTAGCATGGTACCTAATGGGCAATATGGACATGAAGGTAATGAGAAGGGATGAAAATCATATCACGAAAAGAGTTGGGCGACGACGAGCTTGGGCAAAAGTGCTTTGTACGTTTGTTCGACGAAAACTTTCGAACCGGTTATCTAATCTTCACAAGAACTGTAGGTGAGCTACCAAGTTTCAATGATTTTGTAGTTCAGATAAGACTGGTACTTAGCTAGATGGAGGTATCGATGCGATTTGCAATGTTTACATATTGCAACTACTGTTAAAAAAATCTGGGTTTTATTAACCACCTACCGAAAAACGGAAGGAGCATTGCGCGGCGTGGTGCTTGGATGGTTTGTAGCCATGTTTAGTGAGGACGTATGAAGCCGTTTTCAAATTATGAGGATATAGTTTAATCGGCTTAGAAAACAAATTTTGGGGAATTTCAAGCATAATTTTATCGGGAACATAGGTAACGAGATCTGAGGTCGGGGCGAACTACGAGTGAATATGAGTATGGATGAGTACGCAAGTAGATGAAGGCCGAACAAAAAGTTTGGATGTTGTGAAAGATGATAATGGAAGTGAGAGAAGTAGATTCAGAGTTGACGAATGGCACAACATGTTGTGCCGATCTCACCTAGCGGGGGATAAGGGCAGGGAAGTGATGATGGACCGACGACTTTCAGACATAGCTAGCTAGCTATAATATCAGTGTAGTAGGTATTGGTGCTCTAAGGTTCCTGTGATTACAGACTGTTGATAAACATTACAAAGACCGGCAAAAAAATTGTGGATAACTCTTCTGTGTAGGTACACGAGGAGCGCATTGCGCACTGGCACGTCCATCCCCAGGCTTCAGGCTGTCGGTGAAGTGAAGAGTAGTAAAGCGATGTGTAGTCTAGGTAGGTAAGGTAGGTACTCTATTATACTCACGAGTGTCTCGGTGGTGTCGTAAGGCGTGTGTTGTGAGCGAGGTGCAGGCGTGAGCAGTGCGGTAGTGGCGGGCACGCTAGGCGCCAGCGCGGCGCGCGCGGTGACAGCGGCGCCTCCTGCCACGCCGCCGCAACCAGCGCCGCGCGCGCACAGGTATCCAGCCGCGTCCGTCTCCACGAACACCTGCATGCAACGCACTCCACATTCATTCATACCTACTATACAGTATACACTATACAATACAAACCATACCATGGCTCTTCTTTATTTATTTTCTAATTGACCATTAGTGGTGCTAGAACAACCCACCTTTCTCAAAATCGTAAAGGCTAATAGGTACAACCATAAAATTTCAATCTCTTCTCACGTCGCAGTCTCGTAGTGAAGTCGTAGCCATCTCGGAGCCAACTTAAGTTATAGCTATTACGGTGTAAATGGGCCTCTAAGGGGATTTTGAGACTGAAGAGTCTCAAAATCCCCTTGATTTTAAAATTTCGAAATCAAGGTGATTATGAGCCAAAAAATCTCATAATCCCCTTGAAGGGGACGATTCAAAGGGGATTATGAGCCTAACGCGAAATAATAAAGTTAAGTTTCAGTTGTGGCCGCGGTTTCCACAGTTTGCAGAGAGCGCGATAAAGCGCGCTATTGTTATTGAGTGTGCGCGGGTACTGATACTGACCGTGGCGTGCGGAGTGGGCGCGGCGTGCAGCGCGCGCAGCAGCTCCACAGCGCGGAAGGGACGCGACACGAGACCGCGCCGGAGCCCGCGCCTGCACACTGCTCCTCCTCCAGCATCCTCCTCGCAGCCCCACGAGCCCCAACACTCACCACCCATCAACACGCACTGATAGCTTTCCTTTGCAACCTTCCACAAATCTTCTTCGTTACTCCGACTAGAATAGACCCTTACTAAACATTTTTAAGAAATTCGATATCTTGAAAGGTTAACAGCACGTCTCGATAATTGGCAAGTGTTTTCTGGCAAGGTGCGTCCGCGCCGATTGCGGATTCACTGAGACGAGGCCAGAGGGTGGCTGCAATATATATGCACCTCGCAGAGGGCGGCGGCCCTCCCCGAGCCACCCCTGCCTCTCTCTGTACATGTTGTTATTGTTGATACCTAGCCGCAATTACTTCCCCATTGTACGCTCATATTATCCCATATTAGCTGTGGGCGACGACGTGGCAAGTGTGACACACTTGCCACGTGCTAAAACTCAACTTTAAAACATTGACGTTTTGTTTAGGATAATGAAAGTTTCTCACTTTCTAAACTTAAAGCTGACAAAAAAGATCCAAAACGAATCCAAAGGGTCTGGAGCAAATTGGATGGCGCTAAGGTCCCACATTTTTTTAAAACTTGCATTTTGTTTGTTACAATACACTTACAATGCAGTTTTGAAAAATGTAACGATGTCATTCTAAAGCAGCGGGAATCATTAGTTATTAGACATTGAACTTTGAAAAATGCATCTTATTCAATGTTGTTCATCGTATAAACAGGTGTTTACGTGAAAATAATTACTGTATTTTGCGTTTTTGTGACTACTGCATAATAGATTTACAATATAGAATAAACGAAATAAACAAAACTGCAACTTGCAACTACAATGTGCTGCTTGAAATAGTCCGCCGCCCGACACGTGTTTTAGTATTACCTCAAGAAGTGTGTTATGCGTTACATGTTACACGTACACCGCCACTGGTGTGCTTACAAAGGATTAGTGCTCAGATAAACCACAACATAATTATATAATTTGTGACCTTTTACTGCGAAATTACAACAAAATCACCTAAGTGCATTCTAACCTAGCCTAATTATAATATAATTATAATTCCTATATTATAAAAACATCGAGGAGCTACATCATTTTTCATAAAAACTGTTATTTTAGTAACAAACAATATAATTTTAAACATTAACTTTACCGTTACCTATCTAAATGTAATCAATTTCAGTGTGTTTTTCAAAGGAGCTACAACCTAACTGGTTTTCTAGCGGCTCACTCCTTTATCAATCAACAAACATTGAAAAAGTAACATTTGTTAAACATTTACCTATCCCGTAATTTTTTTACGATTGTCTTGCGACCGTAGCTCGCGTCGTAGCAGCCGCGTAGCTCCGCGCTACGATGCTGCTACGCACGCAACACTCGCATTGCCTTTCATTTCAAATACAAAACTGAATGATTACGGTACATGGTAGGTACAATGGGTTGAATATTAAATTATTTTCCAAAAAGATACGGCCCTGTTACATTTGTAAGCTGCCTACTTAATGTGAATCGAACGATGTACTCTACTTCGAAAACTTATGCCCCATGTACAATCTAAACAATTATAAGGCAGTATTTTAAATCCATTTCGATAAGTTAGTTAGATAAGTATCTTCCTGAGTCCTGGCCCAAGCAGGCAATCATGTTAAATACGCATACGTGATACACAATACACTCGCACTGTTGATTTGGGGATACAGTGAGTTGCGAGGCGACTAGGTAGTCGCGACGATTCCACACTATTAGTCACTATTCAAAGATACTATCTATAACTAGAATGTTCATAGTGAGTCCCAGGTGCCATGCTCTCAGCACTCGGCATCAGTCGGCGCCGGCGCATGCGCTGCTATTCTTCAAGAGCTGTAACCAATATTACATCATTTTAGGCTGATTCATAACTGTTTATTCTGTACTAAAAACTATGTACTTATAGGTACTCTGATCCGAATCACCCGCCGCCCCCGTACTCGAACAATCAAAAAGAGAGAGAGAGAGGCGAGAGATTTCGGAAAAAAATGCAGTAAGTTCGCATGAGCCATTTTTGTAAAGTATCAATACTCACGGTCCAACTACAAACGATCATTGTAGTTTCATAAAGTGCTCTAAATTGTATTACATTTAAGCTCTTTAGACTATTAGTAAATTGTTCGGCGGCGATATAAAGTGTAAGCAAGAGCAGGCAGCTGCGTCAACACGAGTCGCTGCTCCCAGCACGCAACTATAAACCGTGTTGCCAAATAGCCAAAGTATAAAATCGAACTGCGCCAGTACCATATTATGGAGATAGAAGTATATTTAAAGTAGGGGTTGCGAATTCTGAAACGTTTGTATTTGCAACGCATTTTAAACTTTATATATGTAGATGACAAAGCTGTTTTTAGTATGGTATGGTCCAAGCCGTTGCAGGAAAAGTGTTGCAATTTGTGATTGTAATGTGCTGCCTCTGTTTTGGTTTGGTACGTCCGCTACGTGTGCCATGCCGACTTATTTCTTCATTATTTGTTTTCTTCAAAATGGAGCCGAGCACAGTGTAACGGCTGCGGCCATCGGCTGTGCACCAATTTATTAATTTTACGACGCATATTATTATAAATTATTCGCATAGTGACCGGGATAGTGACCGCTAACACCTACTTAGATATCTTGTAAATGTTCTTGTCCTTAGAAACAAAGTATTTATACTTTGGTTTGTTGAGAGAAAATTAAGGATTTATATTTGTTAAACAAATTAAAATATGCCAGTTGAAAGGGCGAGTGCTATGAATGGGGGATAGCTGCCACCGCGACTGCATTTATGACCACGTGTACTATAATCTCGGACATCAAGCATTAGCAAAATGTTAACCAAAGAAATATATAGTATGCGGATAAGTTGTCAATGAAATGATTAACTGCGAGTGAGATAGAGATCTCTCAGCGCAGGGCGAGTGCATGGAGCCGCGTACGCGCAGCGATGGAGGGCGCGATACAAGCAGCGAGAGCCGCGCACTATCGCACTCTATTCAATTACTATCGCTACCTTCTACATATTCCGCTTATGATACAATATTGAAATAATTTGGACTCTATGCCGCCGGCATAAATGCGAGCTGATCGACCGGCAAGTGCACAATGCCTGCTATCGTAAGACTATCGCGCACGTGCGTGCACTCTTATGTAGGGTTGTTATTTTGATTGTAACTTGTCTATTTTATTTATTAACACTATTAAATTTTGCAAATGGTTGAAGCTAAGCAGAGATTTGCTTTAAATTTTATTCGTGAAGTGATTAATTCACAACACCAAATCGTAAACGCCGACCCATATGGCAATACGAGTATTTAAAAAAATAACTCCAGTATCAGTCCGTAGGTAAACGAATCAATAAATAGAGTATATTATTATTATTGAAGTTTTCACGTTTGTTCGCAACGTTCGTTTGAATGATGTACCTAATTGTCTTATTACCCCTGCCTGCCTGAACCTTCCATTATGCTGGAAAATACTGGAAATATTTGGGCAACACATGCCGCGCACGCGCCACGCGCGCCGCATTCAACAATATGTTCCATATCTATTGCCACTTAATGACCTGCATTTTGGTAAAACCTATTTGAAGCAAATAGCTGCTCTTTGCTCTATAAAAGCATAATGCATAATTTAAGATGCTGTAGAGATTTTGATCTAAGAAAGATTGAATAAATTTACTTATTTAATGTAATTTACGTTTTTAAAAAATTGCATAACATTTTGTATAATGTAGAACTGCACATGTGCAGACAATAAATGCTCCAACTGCAAATACTTATTTGAATTTGTAGCATTTTGATTTGTGTCAGGTTAAATAAACTCGAGTGACAGGATTAGTAGAGCGCGCGTCGCACGTGCAACTGTCCATACTGCACCGCGCGCCGACTATTATCGACAGTACAACACTCGCAACTAACCGGAGCCATGCACCCCGCATCAAAATGATATTATAATGTCATCACACCGTATCAATCTTAATCGGCCGCGACCGCGACTCTAACGCATTATTATTTTAATCCCCCTCGATACGCCGCTAGTCGCAGCCTGATTTTTCTCCTGATAATATAAATTCACCTCTAGTACCAGGGACGGATGGTTTTAATTAAAGGACAAGGTATTCGTGGTTGCAAGGTGGATTATAATTTGTTCCTTTGTGTGGGTAGAGTTCGGGCGTAAGTGTGCGGTAATGTGAGTGGCATGGATGTGTAATGAGCGCATTGTAGTCGGAGCGGCGGCGGCGCGACGAATGTAGCACGTGGTGCGGTGCTCCTAATGCATTCTCCACGCCACGCGCGCATCGCGCCGAACGGACTGGTCACCCGCGCTGGTTGCTCAACAGCCAAACAATAGGCTCAGTATTTTTAAACCGAGGTGGTTTTAGACGTCTTCACCGTGCGTTGTGCAAAACGTGCATGACATAGGTACTTGTAACAAATATCGGTTGACTTACGTTCGTCCTGCTCGCCCTCCCCCTCGGGCAGCGAGGGCGGCGTGATGGAGTCGGGCGGCATGTTGTCGGCGCGCTCGGCGTCGCGCGCCCCGCTCGCCGCGTACAGCTCACTGCGCGCCTCCACCACCTCGCGCACGATCTCTGCAACACACCGCGCTATACCACCTGTCACATCCAACGGTGCAACATGTAGGCGTAGCCGCTCACCCGTGATCACGTCTCGACTCGTGATGATCGACTCGATCTCGGAGGAGACCTCCGCCACCAGCCACGGCATGAACTCCTCGTCCACTCCTGCGGATCAAACCAAACAGGTTATCAACCAAGTTACTAGCGACTATACATAGTCGGGCGGGTGGTAGAGGGTCAGTGGTACCTCGCATGGTGCGCTGCAGCAGGTACCCTTGGTCGCGCAGGCCAGCCAGCACGGCAGGCAGCAGCTCGGCCACGTAGCCCTGCACCAGCGCCGCCGCGGCCGCACGCTCGCGCGCCTCCAGTGCCGACTGCTGCGCCACGCGCGCCTCCGCCACGCGCCGCTCCTGCACGCGACAAGGATCAGCATCGCCGCACGAGTTACATCGAACGGACGAGGCGGTGATAGGCGAGTACCTTCTCCCTGGTGAGGCGGTCGTCTTGCGCGGCGAGGCGGTGCCGCTCGGCGCGCTCAGCGTCGCGCAGCTCCACGTACCGCCGTTGCTGCTCGCGCAGCGCCAGCAGTTCCTCCTCCTGCGCCACCTCAGCCAGCGCCTGCTCGCTCGTCTTGCCGATAAGCACTTCCAGGATCGGCTGCACCTCTAGGTCAAAGTCGAACAGCTGGAAAACGAGCGAAGGTTAGGACGGCGCTCGTTGCGATCGATGGCAGCGCGCACCGTCTCGGCACTCACGTCGCCCGGGTAGATTTGCGTTGCGGCGTCGGCCCCCGTCTTCGCGGGGACGTATATCGGCGTGGCGGGTCGGTCCACGAACAGGTCCGTCTGCACGCCTACCTCCAGCTCCACACCCTTGTCGAACAGCTGCAACGCGACGGAGACGAGTTAAATCGCGTGAGCGGTGGCGTTGTGGTAGGTGTCGGCGAGAGATGCGTACCTCTTCCAGGTAGTATTCGGTCTGGATGGGATGGTGTCGGCGTCCGGGCGCGGGCGGCGGCGTGCCGGGGCGCAGGCGCGCGGCGGCGGCGCGGCGAGCCAGCGCGCGCCGGCGAGTGCGCGCCGCGCGGGCTGCCTGGCTCTCTGCACCATCGCCCTGCAATCGAACGTCTACCTTCACTTGCTATTTTACTTGACAGTCACCAGTCAACACTATTTTTCATGAAAGTTTTCAAATTATCCAAACATCAATGAAGCAGGGTGCAATACCTACCCATATCGTATTAAAGTTTCAGTTCGAGGAGAAATGCGAGGCTATTAGACACAAAGAAAGCTAGTAAACTCCTTGGTAATGGGACTTTGCCCTTCCGGTGCACACGAACAAATTGCAGCCTTCAGCTCATTCATACGTAACCGGTCCTCGCTCTCGACAAGCTGATTCCTACTCTATTCTAGGGCGTCACACGGTTGCAATAATGTTACCGACAACACCATCGAGTTGATCGATTTGTAGAAGTAGTATATTGGGTACCTACTTAAGGTATGCCAGTTTGTTACTACACGTGGTTCTCCATGTGTCACTTGCTCGTGCTAATAAACGATTCCAATTAGTCACGTGGAATCGCTTTGTAATTACTGTCGAACAACAAACATCTTACTAAGTTTCTTTTGGAATATTTTGTAAAGTTAGTTAGCCACTGGAATGGTCGCGACTTTGTTTGCATGATGCTAAGTATTTCCAACGGCAAGTAGTAACTCTAGGTACCTATATACAGTATACTTAGTAAAGTTTAGGGTTTCATCTGAGGAATAATTGAATCTATTCAATTATCAAAGACTAGAAACAAGTTTTTAACGGTAACATAATCATAAATATTATGAGCTTCGTTCTATTTTCAAATGCAGTTACGGCCACTGAGCCGTAGGTAAATTATATTTACGACCTGTGTTTTTGAGTTACAAGGGCTTGAGCATAAATAATGAAAAAGAAGTTTTTACATTTAGTTTATTTAATAAAATTTTATTAAGGCAATCCCTATCTTAATTAGTCTTACCAATGATAAAACAAGCAATAACAACTCACTCGGGTCCATTTACTAACTTTATGTACATATGGGCTATTTTCAGGTACCTACCCCCGGGTGTGGGAAATTTAGTTATTTTCTTTGGACGTGCCTATGTGGCCCACCCAATATAGTATAAGTATTCTATCTGCAATCCAGTTCCTACAAATACAAATTAGTTTATTTGCTACAAAAAGAAGTACATAAAATAGAGACACCATGCACAAGTTAGTACTACAAGTAGTCATAATACCTACTACCCAGGTTTGGTAGGTATCAATGCAGTAAAGTTGATTACAGAACTAGGTAGGTAAGTTGCTGGTGTACTTACAGACAAACTAGGCTCATTCAGACTAATATGTTTGTCTCCACAAAATAGGAGTTTGTATCAATGTTTTACTGCAAAATAGGTAGGTAGGTAGGTAGGCAGTCTTCATTATGGCAACAAACCAACGAGTACATGGCTGAGCTCTAACTCCTAACTAAGTTTCCTTGTGTTTAGGATATTAGTACTCCTACAATACAAGCTGTGCTTAGTTTGGGACTAGAGAGCACAGATTTAGTGCGAGCGATGTGTGAAAATGTCCAAGAATATTTATTTAAGTATGCTATAAAAAAGTACTTGCGTTTTACAGCAGCAAAAACAAAACGTGTCTGTAAATTGTTTTTGAACTTAAATAAACCAGAAATACCATATTTTGGTTGGAAAGCCTCGGTGGGTGAGTCCATTTGCAATTGACCGCATTTTTTTTGCTAACTATTTGTTCTAACAAGTGTACAGCACAAAAGTAAAGATCTAAGTAATTAGTTTAGTATTTTAGTGCAGTATAGTCCGGGGAGAGGCGGGTGCGAGGGCGGGGGTGCCTTGTCACGTGTCACCCCGCATTAACCTTGTTTCATTGCTCCGCTCTCTAAATTGTTATTTGTCATTAAAATAACATTATGATTGGGGACACATTACACACGCCGTCATTATAAAATGCAAATTTGCTACAAGACCTACGAATGAAACCCGCGGTGTGCAACATTCTACAACTATACTTTAAGGTTGTTGTACGTACATAGGTACTTATATTGATTACATTCCTCATTGTTAATAATACGTAGTTTAACGGGCTGGGCTGGGCTGGGCTGGGCATGCCGTCTGGCTCTGTTCCTTTAGTTATTACGTTAGTATTTCATTAAGATTCGAATAGCGATAAACTTTTCTGTTATTATGGCACGCTAAGGTCAGTTTTTCAGCATTGTTGTACGGAGGTCTAGTCTACGCGTTGCGTAGCGCAGTGATTGTAATAGGTACCTACCTACCTCCCCATACTTACAGGTCGCAGCCGCAGCCCAAATACCACTAATCAAAAAAATCGTTTTACATTCGTTTTGACATAGTATTTTCAAAGAAATACCTACCTAAGGAGGTAAATGAATATACATATACCTTGAAATTTTAATTACAATTTAAATGAGTATTTTAAATCTGTTATATCGTTTGACCCGCTGAACTACTTTCATATAAAGCTTCACAAGTCGTTTATTATTGTTTAGTGAGTGATGCTGATAGCACATTCATGGAATAGAGGCGTAGGAGCAAAGACGTGAAACCTGCAGTATTATGTATGTATGTATGGGTTGCATGTAGGTGAGGTAGAGGTACTTCACCATCTATCTGAATGTAATCATTAGTGCACTAGACTTGTACACGCTGATAGATAGATAGATATATATAATATATATAGATTAGTATCAGCCTTGCATATTTCACTGCTGGGCATAACGCCTCTCCCTAGATTTTCTGAAAGAACAAGCAACACATCTTCATCCACCGATTTCCCGCGATCTTATGAATTATGAATGAGCATCGCGTTTATCGGGTCGGGTAACGACACTCAGATGATTTCAGTGTGTGTGTGTGTGTAGTGTGTGTAGGTAAGTACTCACGGCAGCCTGCGGATGCGAGGCAAAGGTGCTGCCGCGCACCACGCGCTTGTCGTGCATCACGTTCGAGTACTGCGTCGTCGCCATGCTGCCGCTGTAACATAAAACTCTATTGTTACCAGTTCCTCCTCTCATACCTACGAGTACTTTCATTACTAAGTACCTTTACATTTCATCGGTACCTACAATTTTTGTGGCTTATGCTGACTAATTAAGAGGAGGTTGATCGAAAGCGACCACTTTTACATCTCCCTTGGAGACGATGTTGGTCGTCAACGAGCACGCCGGCGGCGCGGCCTACTTTGAACCTTGTGACGGAATTAAAATACAAATCACTTTGCAACTCTGTTACCAATAGGTACAATACAAACATCTATGCTTTGCGGCCTGAAACGCATCTTAGGTAATGTGGTTTTACAAGGGGCATTTTATTAATAGGGGAGGTGGCATACAACCACGCTTATCCTCTAAACCTCACACTGAGAATATTTCCTTGTCTCATACTTTTCAGAGCGTCATTTCCAGTAATCGGGTTTAAGTTTTTGAACTTAATATTTTTATAGTACTTACCTAACCACCTAACCACCTCACCTACTGCCACTTCTCATATAGAATTTGAATGTTTCAATTGCATCAGAAGCTTCAGAATGATTCGTTGATTTTATACAAAAAAATGTTTTCGGTAAGAAATACAATATAGAAGTACAATAGTACAAGTATACGAAATACAATAGTAAAGGTCGGTAAATAAATTGGGCAGTTGTAATGATTAGATAAGCAAAAGCCATCGCCCGGAAGGAGTGGTGACCTCGGCCGTCTCCGACCGGCTCTTGAACTGGGCCACCACAAGCCGTCGACTGCTACACGCATCGATACCATGCCCCATCGTATCGAGCGTCACAATACAACCAACGCAGCGCAGAACTGCGAACCTCAGGGTTCAAAACGTGCGTTACCACGTATCAGTGCCGAAATCCTGAGAAATGTATGAGCAGCGATAGAATGGGCATATAACATTGGGCACCCACTTGTGATTGTGCGCGTGCATGGGCCGCATGCCCGCCACGCCAGCCAGCAGCGCGCGCACGCCGCCCAGCGCCGCGCACAGGTGAGCGCGCTTCGCCTCCGCGGGGCCCGCACCTCCGGCCGAGGGGGCCCCCTGCGGTGCCGCGGCCCGCTTAGCACGCGGCGCTACCGCCTTCGGTTTGCTGGCGTATTCGTACACGATGCGGTCGCGCTCGGCCGGTGGATACAGCGCCTGCAGGCCCAGCAAGCCGGCCAGCGCGGGCGGCGGCGGCAGGAACTGGCCCGTGCGGACTGTCGTCACGAAGCGCGGCCGGTCCGGGTTGCGATGCGGTGCCCGCGGGCTCGGTGAACGCGGCATGTCAGGCTGCACGTCCAGCCGCGGGTGCGAGCGCGCTAGCCGCGCTGGCCGGCGAGGTGCCGAGCTCAGCTCAGGGTCGGAGATGGCCGGGCGGGGTCGCGGCCGAGTCGGCCGGCGCAGGTTCACCTGCAGAATCTCCTTCTCCTTGAGCCGGCGAAGCTTGAAGTCGAGCGCGCGAGAGAACTTGGGATCGAGAATCGTGTTTGGAGGAGCCGGAGCGGAGACGAGGGCAGCGGCGAGGGTGGGCGGAGTGTCCTCATGCTGCAGCGGCTTCACCACGTTGACGGAGCGCGGCAGCTGCGGGCGCGCCGCCTCCAGCCGGCTCTCACGGTGGATGACGGTGAAGGCTCCACTCGGCTCGCTCGGCCCAGGGATGGGAGGCATCGCGTTCTCACATCTCTTGCGGCCGCATTACAGATCGTAATATAGCTATACTATGCAGTATTTGTTTCACTTTTGATTGAAAGTGAGAGCGTTTGTATCGAACGTGAGCGGTATGGCGAATGAGTCCGATGGTGGTAGTGGGCGCGGCGCGCGTCCGGCAAACACTGACCGTGGCACACGCTCCGACATAATCTGTCCGTCGGTATAAAGTGCTTTTTAGACGGTCAATCTTACTGAGCAAAAGTTGGCCTGTAAAATAACACGACTGAAAATATCTTCTAAAAGCACTTTACCGTAGGTAACGAAAAAAGAAGAAAATGTGTCTGGTTTCTTCTTGGTTACGTGATCACAAGGTTCACTAGTGTGGGCCTGAACTAATTTGGCATATAATTAGCTTAGGTACCTTCTGAAATCATTTTTGCACGTCGTCGGTGCCACGAATAAACTAAGACAGTGTGGTTATGGACGGCAAGTAATGGAGGCAGTGCTGGCACTATGATATCAATCCAGTTTGTCAATCAACATTGCTCGTGTACTGGGTCCCGTAGTCCGCTGGTCAGTGGCGGCTGAGCGCAGGCGCGTCTGCTGCCCTGAGGGTAAACACCGGCCGCAACGCAACGTGCTCCACTACTCAACTTCACTAAACTTATTAAAAAGATCAGGACAGAGGACTAAATAATGTTGAACGTTCGTACGATAAACGGCATAATTTAGCCAGAAATACAGTACAATAGAGGAGTGTTAAAACAAAGTAAGCAGCAGTAGAATAATAATAAACAAACAGGTAGGCTAAATGTAACAAACAATTTACATTGTTTATCCGCGGCCGGCTCCGAGAGAACGCAGCGCAGTAAGAATCCATAGAGTGGCAGGAAGGGGCAGGAGGGGGAAGGGGGAGATAGTGAGATGTCGCGTTCAAGTGCGGCTTCAATGCCGTGGGAGCGCACACGTGCCTGCCCCACTCAGACACTGACTCAGCCATCAAACTAATAACATATTCCGATTCATTCTGTAATAAGCTGTATTGATGACTACAACAGATATACTTTTTTAAATTTATTTTGCTTATTAGGTCAACAAGCGTACGGCCAGCCTGATGGGAAGCGGGTACCGTAGATTATGGACGCCTGCAACACCAGAGGAATCACATGCGCGTTGCCGACCCTTGAACAATTTTAAAACACCCTTTTTGAAGTGCCCATTTTGAAGTCTATGGCCAAATTGGCTAAATATATTGTGGTCACTAGGGAAAAACTCAACTTGCCTCAACTTTCATGTTGAGGACCGCCAAGGAGTGGAACTGTCCGTCATTTGCTTAGAGCCTGCAATAACTGCTTTGACAAGCTAGCAGAGCTGAAACATTTCGTAGCTGAGCCGTAGCTGCCTCGTAGTATGTTCGTAGAAGGGCCGTAGCAGCTACAGAATTACAATTAATGCCTACTAATAAATTGTAAAGGCACAGTATGAGTTGCTGACCTAACAGTAGACATCTACTGTCGCTGTATTCGTATAGGTAGTTGGTAGTAGTGCAACTCCTTCCGAATTATTAAACAATAATTTACCTGAAAAGAATATCAAGTGTCAAGAATAAATAATAGCTGGTCTTTGAGTACTCGTATGTCTGATGCAAGTGGTTGTACTGCAAGCATTGTACATAATCTGTGACCAGCTCGCACGAGTTTGCACTGTGTAACGCAGCGTAGTATTAAGGTACTACGACTAGTAAATGTTGAGTTGTTATAACTCATGTTCTCAGAAATGTCTATTACTCAGTTTTATTCCGAATTACCCTTACGAACCTATACAATTATATAGGTATAGAATTCATATGCTCTATATTCGTTAACATCTTTTCAACATGTACATTATTGTACACACCTACCTTCTAGCAATAAAATATGCTTTAACTTATTATTTTCAGACCATTTTCTTGATGATGCTTTTCCGAACTAAAATAAGAACATAATAGGTGGTTACGCAGCTAAAACCGACCTTGGGGTCTCGTGCTTATCGCGATACCTCAAAAGGTTGATAAACGTAGTCGGGGGAACTGGTACCGTTGTGTAAGTTTATTAGCTACCACCTAACTATTTTTCTATGTGCCTGGTACATACGCTTTGCAATCAAATCTAGTCGTCCCTACGTTATAAAGTGTCGAGTTATGCTCGCCCCTGATACAATCCAACACGCGAGCGATGCGCTGACTAACAACTCAAATAAATTTTATTATTTCGAATCACTTTTAAAATTGTGCAATAATGAAAATTTATTTCTTGTAGGTACATTCGGTGTATGCTGTAAGCTAAAGCGAGCAAATTATTTAGATAAATTTGTCTGCTATTTTTGGTTGGCGTCGTTGGTCAGCTGTTAAATAACACGTTTTGTGAAATCTCGACCGGAAGTTGAGGCGTGCGTTGCCATGGCAACGGACGTCCCCCCCCCACCCCCTGCTGGCTGCCCCCCCTCCACCACCCCCGCCAGCGCCTGCTCCGGTCACTCAAGGCACCTCAAGGTTAAGGTCGTTGCTCCTGCCTTATCATTTATCCCTGTTTCAATCTTAACACATGAAATATTATTAATATTCATCACGCTAGCTGCTAAAAGCACTTTCGTTATTTAATCGTGCAAGCCAATAAAATGTCAAGTAAGTAAAAAAGTAATCTATCTATACTTATAATAAATCTGTAGAGAGGTCAATTCTGTACATGAAATATATTTCCAAAATAACTATCAGAGGGTGATTAGGGATCGATACTGATGCCAAAAATGCAATCAGTAAAATTTTTGTCTGTCTGTCTGTATAACCGTTATAGAAACAAAAACTACTCAACGGATTTTAACGAAACTTGGTACAATTATTTTTCATACTCCTGAGGTGGTTATAGTATACTTTTAATCACGCTACAATCAATAGGAGCAGAGCAGTGAAGATAAATGTTGGGAAAACGGGAGAAGTTACTCCATTTTTTAAGCTTCCGTCGCGTGTGCAACCGTAATGGTGAAAGCTACTTAGAAATCATGTATGACGGATATGTTCTCCTTAAAATTATATCAAAAATATCTTACGACTTATAAAAACACATACAACAGCGTCCACTGATCCGCACCGTATGGACGAGTTTTTATACAATGCAAACTAAAATCCGTTAAGTGCGATGCGTCCGATACGTGCAATGCGGGCCTGTGGACACTAGCCTTAAATGAAATTTGCTACACAGATAGTCTAGAGCCTGAGAAAGGACATAGGTGATGAAAGTTGTAAGTATCGTCATTTTTAGAGCTAGAATATTGAAACTTATTTTGAAGCTGTTGATTCGATATAAAATCAAGGTTTGCAAAAGCTATGCTACCCAAAGACACTATTCCACGCGGACGAAGTCGCGGGGCACAGCTAGTGCCAAATAAAAGTGTATCAGAAAGCAATACAACTCAATACAAATAATGATAAAGTACTCAAATAACGTTATCCTGATGGAACAATCTCCTCGACCGAGGAGGGCGCGGCGCGGCGTCAGCCCGACGCAATAATTACTTGATTTGTTTTGTGGACACTGGATAAGGCTCTAGCTGGGTGTAGCTATTGTATATTGAATCGCATCCTATAAATACGTTTTAATGCGTTCTAAGTAATCATCTATTAATAATTCTTTTTTACTCTGTCCCTATTAATAATTCTTTTTTTACTGAATAACTGTCTGTACTAGGTGCCAAATAACACCACAATACAGGTCATTCACCCACTTTCACCACGATGTCGCAAAATACAATTTATGAATGGCTAATTCTGTCGCTTTCCATACAAACCTGTCGCTAAGACGGTTTTGCTCGAATCTCGTAGTACTGTTTGTCTACCATATATAAATTGAATTTTACGACATCGAGGTGAAGGTAGGTGAATGACCTGTATTGCGGTGTTATTTGGCACCTACTATAGTGTACATGTCTAGACCATCTTTCCATTTTATAATACTACTAGCTGATACCCGCGACTTCGTACGCGTGCAAAACTTTCCACCAAAATATCTGTCAACCAGCATACGACGAACCTCGAAGCAAATGGCAACTTTTGATTTAGAGAGGTCCAGCTGTATCTAAGAATCCACGTCTTTGATTTCAATAAAATATAAGCTATGTATCAATTTGGAAAAAGGGCTTCCGAATGGTATAAGTTTCGTTGAAATTGGTCCAGTAGACAAACAGATATACAAATAAATAGACAAAATAGATTTTCGGAATCAGAATCGTTTATTTAGTAGATTTGCATAATATTTAGTTTATCCATATTATCTTTAATTTTAGGTTTTGGCTTTTTTACACTTTTATAATAGTATAGACTAACGCATATTATGCGGTAGTTTTATGAGTCTGTAGCAAAAAGCCCTCGATGTAGTCTGTATTCAAAAGATCATTGTCGTCGTGGTGCGATGTCAGACGATTCGATTACGATTCTCGTTCGTCCCACTGGGTCGTCCCACTGGTGAGTCGAATGGGAAGTTTTGAAAATAACTTCCCTATCGAACTTCCCTAGTAGCATCGCGGGGTCAATATTATGGTATAATTACGTATCTACCACGTTACTGTATTCTATTTATTGTGGTTGGTATGTTATGTGGTGGACAGAGCTTATCACGACATAGGTACGTAATGTTGCCTGTCTGTACGTAGGTACTGTATCAGATAGCGTGCGGCCCGCGGCCGCAGACGAACCAATTCATAACACATTTCACAATTTTATTATAAAAGCTACTTTATTCAAAAATAATGCGATCTTTCAATCTTTTGATCTCTAATAACTTCAAATTCCAAAGGTTAATGACCTCCAGTGACCATCAATAAAGTTGGTCACAGCTACTAGGATTTTGACCTACGACATCGAATGAGAAAATGTTGATTTTGACCTATTGGCAATTTTTTGCTCAGTATTTTTCTGTGAATGAGGAATGAAAAGGTGCATTGGTTTTGGCACTTCCTGTCTCACCAATTCTATGCAACAGTATAATTATTAGTACATTAAAAAAATTATGCCACTTATTAGGTATTTGCTATGAGCGACACACAGCTGGGATGGGTACTATGAGTAGGTATCTCGTTCATGTCTTTTATATCAGCGTAGCAGGCGTAGAGGCCGCGTAGCACATTTTTGAAGGTATAGTTTATTGTTTTTATGTAAATACCTAATTTGATGGAACAAGTAGACGGCCCACCTAATGTTAAGTGGTAACCTCTGCCTTTAACAGATATATTCCAAAAGTTTTAGTTTTTTAACAGTATATTTTTCAATTTTATTAAAAAAACTTACAATTTGACTTACATACAGCTTACATTGAAATCCCCACCGGGTACGGGGTATCTGGATTTTCCAGAAATTTAGAATATAATTTCGTGTTATCTTATCATGGTATGGTAGATGAGATAAGGTACCTATCAAAAATAATTCTCGAGAATTGTGAAATAAAGTTTTGTGCAGAACTTTGTTTATTCAATTTCAGTTTGATCGTTCGTTTTTCTCATTTCCGTTTCCCAAAAGTTAGAATATTACGCGCGTCAAGTGACCTCAACACAGTTCAACGCGTAATGGAGTGCACAACTATACCTACCTACTTTCAGCATTGCGATAGAGTTGAAAATGTTTTATTTTCCGAAGTTGTCGCCTGCTTAGTTCGGTCCACTCAACAGTCTGGCCACCAGTTTGATTTGCGACTACAGGTGGCATTTATACGATTTGTATTGTAATAGGTATCACCATCATCAGAATTGACGCTCATACAAACAGTAGCAGCTGTGGACAGCGGTGAACTTTATAGCAGCAGTTATAAAGTTGACCGGTTGTAAACCATAGATAAATACTACTTACCAGGACGGATCCTTCTTGAGTTTAGCATTGTTGTAGAGCCCCCTCGGTGTGCTAGCATACGTATACGGGCCCTTGGCTTTGGGCTGCGGGCCCTCGACCAGCACGGAGCGCACCGACACGCTCATGCCGGCTCGCACGCTGCAGCAGCCGCGATCCCGCCAGGAAGCACTCCTCGATCAGCGCTGCCACGAAGCAGCACATCAATAAACCTCGCACTCGACCCTCACTGACGCTGTCATCCGACGCGACACTGCGCTGTCCGTGATGTCACATTAGATGTCACTCGCGTTCCTAATTCGAATTGTCCGTTCGAAGGTGTTGGTACGTTCCGAACCGGCCCCATCGATCACGAGGCGGACACTCACTACACTACACACGTTACAAATACAAACTATCGATGAAGCGACGGTCGAGGCTCATTAGCGACACATCCAGTTGGCGACGGAAATTGGATGACACAACGAACCGCGGTCACTGTCCTGCGACGCATTGCGAGGAAAACAATGTTTTTATTTTCCTTCACAACACTAACAAGTAGTCGTCGTCATAACGACCGAAAAACACTGTTCTTAGGAATTAGGTACTTGCTCTTATCATCGTTGATAGTTGCTACTGCCGACCTTGAAACGAATAGATAGACCTGTTGGGAACTGATACGCTATTATTTCACTACCTATCATGCTTTTTGTTTAAACCTCTTTTAAGGCAGAAACATACTAGAAGCGCCATCTTTGCTTAATAACGGGTACTAAATAAAGTAGCTTGGGAATGGAAGCTTGGCCCATAGTATTTTCGCACGTACACGGCATCGTCGCTTCCCTATACTTCAGCGTTAGCCTTTTAGTTTGCTGTAGTTATCATAGATGGCGTTAAAAATGTCAGCAAAGTTATCGCTCTCAGATTTTTGAATTTACCAAGTTCCACATACCTAGGTATAGCACAGATCATATAGTACTATAATATACTAGAGTACCTATTACAATTATGATCTGTGACCTAGCTAAATAATGTTCTCGCGAGTAACTGGCACCTAGAATCACCTAGTTTATAAAACGACTAGCTGATACCCGCGCGACTTCGTACGCGTGCGAAACTTTCCACCAAAATATCTGTCAACCAGCATACGATGAACCTCGTAGCAAATGGCAGCTTTTAGTTTAGAGAATTCAAGCTGAATCTAAGAATCCACGTCTTTGATTTCAATAAAATATAGCCTATGTTTCAATCCGAAAAGAGAGCTTCCTAATGGTATAAGTTTCGCTGAAATTGGTCTAGTAGTTTAGGCGTGATCCGAGAACAAACAAACAGATAAACTCGATATTCGGAATCAGAATCGTTTATTTAGTAGATCTGCATATTTATTCATTTATCCATAGTATCTTTAATTTTAGTTTTATAATAGTCTTCTATACTACTTAACCCTGCCGATTGCGAGCAGTGCAATAGTAGAAAGTGTCTGTAGGCATCATGTCGAATAATTCCCCAGAGCACAGCCTGAGCTGTGAACTGTCGTAGTTTTGGACAAATTAAATGATTAATCACTATAAGCGAGCAATAAAATCATTCAGCTATTTAGCCTAAGATCCCGCTGTACAACGATTTTGACCGAGCTGGTTATTGGATGTAAACTATTTTTAACCGACTTCAAAAAAAATTTTTTTTGTGTTTGTTACTTCAGAACTCCGTCATTTATGAACCGATTTGAAAAATTCTTTTTTTATCTGAAAGGGTATGCTTCCAGATTGGTCCCATAAAATGTTTATCAAAATCAGTTCAGTAGTTTGGCATTTAAATAAGAATAACTCGAAAAAACACGTCATTCACGTACACGACACAGCGTATTTGCTTTCCTGTGACGTTTCTGTGGTGCTTACGATCAATAAAATAGTCCCAATGAACTTTCATCATCATCATCATTATTTCATGATGAAGGTTCAACGTTTCAAATTGAAGTAAGTTCCCATGAATTTCATGACAATTCCCAATGCATCTTATGATCATCAGCGTCATCATCATCTGATCGTGAAACCGGAAGGTAGGTCATGAGATGGATTCTCGATAAGTATAAGTTGCAGACTTCAAAAGAGGAAAAGGTATCGATTCGGTTGTATATTTTTCAGTAGTTTGTCAGTTGATTAAGAGTAACTGGAAAAAACACGCCGTCCACGTACACGACATTGCGTATTTTGCTTTCCTGTGGTGTTTACGATCAATAGAACAGTCCCAATGAACTGCTATCATCATCATCGTTTGAGGATAAATGCGTATCAAATTGAAGTCGGTTTTTCGAGTTTTTTAAACTTATTAATTATATTATCAATTAAATATGTCAATAAATATATTGCAAATGGGTTGTTTAAAAAATTTCAGTGCACAATATTAATTAAATAATTTATAAGTTTAAAAAACTGGAAAAACCGACTTCAATTTGATACCCTTTATCATCAAATGATGATGATGGCAGTTCATTGAGACTGTTCTATTGATAGTAAACACCACAGAAAAGCAAAATACGCAATGTCGTGTACGTGTATCACGTGTTTTTTCCAGTTATTCTTATTTAACTGCTTAATTACTGAACCGATTTTGATAAAAAAATTATGGAACCAATCTGAAAGCATACCCTTTCAGATATTTTTTTTTTCAAATCGGTTCATAAATAACGGAGTTCTGAGGTAACAAACATAATAAAAAACAACCGAATTGAGAACCTCCTCTTTTTTTGAAGTCGGTAAAAAAAAATTCATAACAATCTAAAGTATAGAATATGCAAACGTTAGGTTGACTAGTTTTTTCCCGTCGCAACTCTTGGGTAGGCAGGTATAAACATAAACAGGTCAATCGATACTGTAACTTGCATCGGTCTGCTTAATGAATTAAAGTTAAATTAAAAATAAAGATTATTTCGTTACGAACACGGTGGTATAGGGTTGTCTGCGAAAAATCAGTCCTGAATTCCGGTTGTCGAGGTTTAAAAAAGGGAATTTTTAATTAATCATATTGGACTGAAATTTTTTAGACAACCCATTTGCAATATATATATTTATTGACATATTTAATTGATAATAAAATAGTTTTCATCCCTTAACCAGCTCGGTCAAAATCGTTGTATAACGTTATCCTGTACTATATTGGTGTTGAATGATGGGTGCATTCCCCTGCCCCGGGGGACAGGGGACGCTGGTGGAGGTCGGAGGGTCCCGTCGGCGGCGGCGCGGCGTGACCAATGCGCGCCGCGCCGCCGGCCTCGTGCTATGAAGACATCATAAAATAATGACAGTATAACTTTCCACTAAATTATTTTACCGAAGACAGCCCTCCGTTTATAAATTTTCTAAACAACGACCGCAGTTCGAAAATCATCCTTCGACTGGGATCGTAAGGCAGTGATTCCCTCGCGTAGATACTTAGCAAGGACATTATATTGAAGCAGAATCGCGGAGCAGGGCTGTCAAAGCGTGCCGCAATAAATATAGTTCCGCTTTCAGCGAGCAGAGGAGAATGCGGTTTAATGAGCTGTGCGTAATGCCCTTGAAACATAACTTCCGCAGTGTTTTGTCGACAAAAAAATTGCTGATCATCAGTCGCGGGTCGCGTGCCTTCGATTGCTGTTTTCCTTTCGTCCACATACATTTAAGGCTAGCGTCCACAGGCCCGCATCGCACGCAACGGATTTTTAGACTGCGTCCACTGATTGGCAGCGATCGGATTGCTGACGCGAGTATAAGCAATCGGATTGCCGATGCCACCTTTTTTCGGATTTTTGTAGTGATCGTAAGTGCGGAAAGGACGCTCGTCAAATGCAAATGACCGACGATGCGGAGCGACCGCGCGGGGCGCGTCCACTGATCGGCATTCCGTATGACGTAATCGGTACGCATCGCATGTAAGCATTGCCGATGAGCAGTCCGTACGATGCGGATCAGTGGACGCGGTTGTATGAGTTTTTATACAATCAAACTAAAATCCGTTGCGTGCGAGGCGTCCGATGCGTGCGATGCGGGCCTGTGGACGCTAGCCTTTAAGCAAGAGCTATATTCTGAGCCCCGAGTCTGTGCATTTGTTTGACTTTTGACTCTTATAGCACACGCAAACGCATTCGCAAAGCGAGACATTTCGTATGAAAACCGGATAAGCGCCTCTAGCGGGAGATTTGGGAATTCTGCAATTTCCAACAAAATGTCTCGCTTTGCGAATATGTTTGCGATGGGAATAAGCCCTAGATATACACCCTCGAGTTGAAAGTCAAAACAAATGCACAGACTCGGGGCTCTGTTACAAAAACTTTTTATAACTTTATCACGACTATACCTACCTATAGTGCGTTAGGTGTTCTATGCCTGTAAATATACGTCAAAGAAACAATTTGTATTTGTAGTTTTCGAGCATGAAAACTTCTCCAAGCTTGGTTTAATCTCCACGGTATGCTGTACTAAGTATTCTAAGTCTTCTAAGCTAGGCCAATAATAACGCCCTAGGTACCTGTGGTCTTTCTCGATCGAGTAATCGTATTTATTAATTAGTTTGTCTATGATCTCTAAAGTTTAATAGTACCTAGTCTGATTTATGGAATAGAGCACGCCTCATTAGTTTTATTGATAGCGACGACGAGCAGGACGCGACGACGGAAGCGCGCTGCGATTGCGCCGCGTTTTTTGCGCGTTTTAGTGAAATGGGGCGACTCAGATCTCTCTGTAATGGATTTGGTAATGACTCTTCTACTTCCGGACTTCTTTTTCATTCATTCGAAAAGTAAACAGCGCTGTTGGTATCGTGACTCGATGAGCACATTCACGATATCGGAGGTCGAAAGAACCATATATCTAGACGGGTGTATGTAGTGTGACTATGTGTAGAGAATCAGACCCGGGTAATAGGACGACACTTTGGTCGCAACTACAGTCCTCGCGTCCTTCTAAAAACACGGCTCCAGCCAATTTATTAGAGCGCTCCATACATAAATATGTATGCACTGTTTTGGTGACCCAACGACAACGAAAAACTACAGCTAATGAAATCGATTGAATTATACATTAGAGCAGGGGCCATTTCGGGAATTAAGTAGGTACCCCGGGACGCAGCAAAACCCCGGCCGTGTCACAGTCGGTACCTTCTCGCTTGTTCGACTCCAAATAAAATGCTAAATTGGCTGATCTTCAGTTTAAGACAATGCGTTCATTCGAGAGGATTCATATGAAGACGCATGTTTAATTTCTTGCGAGTTTACATCGAGTTGTATTCCACTCGAAATAAGCTTTTTATGGAATAATTTAAATACTACTCCTTGAAGAATGATAACTAACTTTCTAAGTATGTACTAACATGAACATGTGTTCAAGTTCCTTTTCTAGGTGTAGCATTTCACTAGATCATCTTGGGGGTAGGTACCGCTTTGCACCTCTATATATAGCAGTGCACTAATCAAACGCATCTTTGTTAGGCAAGTGCCAGCTCGAACGATTCACAGCTCACGGCAAATCATCATCACTAGTAAATAATACCTACTGAGTTCATGGAATATTTTGGAAAATCTCCAGCAGCTGTCACTCAATTCAAATACATGGTAATATCGTCACGTGGTGCAGCCACGTGATAGGTACCTACCAGAATAAACCCATTATGGTATTTTACAAAAATACAGGCCGATTGAGGCTCGTAAGTAATGTCAATCCTAATAGGTAATTTAAATTCATTAGATACCTACTACAACGAGTAACTGAAATAACTTTGAGGGAAAACCATTGCTCTGAAACTGTGTTTCCATAAACTGTACTTCTAATAGAAGTGGCAAGTTGGTTGGACGCACGCAGGCAGTCGACGATCTTATCTTACTTAATTGGTGACTATAATTTTATGATTTAGTGGGCAAGCAGTTAGTCAGACGCAAGTATAGTACCTATACATTAGGTAGACTGCAAGATGCATGAGTGAATGGAACTGCATAGAGAGGTGAACACCAGCTCTTTATATCAAATCCGAATCTCGGAAACGGCTCCAACGGTTTTCATGAAATTTAGTATACAGGGGATTTCGAGGGCGATAAAATCGATCTAGCTAGGACTCATTTTTAGAAAATGTCGTTTTATTCGTGTTTTCGAGTAAACACTTAAAACAGAAAAATGCGACTCTTCCCGACATCTATTGGCGAATAATAATACTATTTTATGAAGTTATACTTCTAATCGTTAATAGATGGCAGTGTTCAGCATTTGATAGATGTCACTGCTGAAATTACTTGAAATCAAATGAGCATAGAACCTTTTCTAACTAAATAAGTACTGCATATTGGTTATGTACATACAAATAAATACTAAAACAATAACGAGCAAAGCTCGGTCAACCAGCTGGTGAACATAATGTATGGCAATGCTAAAATCTTCATGTCCGCCTGTAAAGCCGTTTTTACAAAATGACTGTCTTCTATCGATTACGATTGAAAATGGACGGCCCGTAAAATGCCCAATAGCTTCGTGTTTTCCACGCGATATAAAGAGTAAATTATTTTGAACCACTTGTAATTTTAGAGAATACTACCTAACCTACGTGAAGTTGGCCATTAATAATAATGATGCAAGTGAATGGCCGTCAATCTACGATGATAAATAATTGCCAAGACATGAAAGAAAAGCATGAAACAGTTTGAGAATGAGTTGACTGCTTCAGTGCTTTCAAACAGCTTACCGCACAGTTGTAGTTAAGGCATACGACACGTGTACATACATTGATTTAGGTACCTGAACGCCGTTTATCATCTCTAACTACACAGAATGTTGCTCTATCTTGGCTCTACTTATCTAGCTACCCATTCGTTTGACAGCGAGGAGATGCTTCTTTATGTATCTTTGTGTTATGATAATCTGTGTAATTGAGTATAAGTGCATTAACCCTTCACATGCTTAATAACAACTAGGACTGTCCAAATATATATTATTATTTACCTAATAACCATCAATAGAGTTAAAACACCTACCCACCTATGACTTTTAAAGAGGGCATCAACTGTATAATATATTATTTTTATTATATAGAACATTGAGTTTCTTATGAGATAGTCTTTTCATTTGTGAATTGTCAGCGACAGGTGAATAATATCTACTATCACGAGGGATAAAGCTTCTATTGACGCGTCAGAATCAAACCGTTGGAACAGTAGGCCGCGGCGCATAAATCACGCGCGGAGAGACAATGGTGCGCCCATACATCACCAGATTCCTTTATCCTTAAACAAGTTCAAGAAATTGCGCCTGTCAAAAATTATTTTTTTAAATTTGTTCGTTTTTTTTGAGGTCGGGTCAGGCATTGTTCGCGGGTCTTTGAGACCGCGCCGCAGCCGCCGCCGCCGCCGCCGCGCCGCTGAGATATGATACATGTTAAACAATTGCAGCGCGAGTATGCGTGCGCGCGGCTTCCGATAGCGAGGCACATTGCTACTGTAATGGCCCATATCTACACTCCGCACTGCTAACAATACTAGTAGACGTAAAGCCGGTGGCTGCCGGCCATCGTGCTGTACTGACTCTTCATTTCAATACGTAATAAATAATATCTTTAGTAAACTCTAACATAAATGGACAAAACTCTATACTCTTGTTATGAACGGGTAATTTATTATGCGATAGAATCGTCTTTTTATGTTTCTACATTCCATACTGTAGCGATCATTGTTCTATTCAAAAACCCCAATCCGATGTTATATTAGAGCTATGGGCTTAGAGATATACAGCACTTTTAACTTACTTTTACATAGTCTTAATAATCTGTGCTTTTTTGTGGTGGGTAGGTACTAAGTACCTAATTAGGTACTTATGATACGATCTAACATCACAGTATAAAGTAGGTACCAATTGAAACAAGTGTGAATTTAATAAAGAACTGTATTAGTTGTATCTGTAGGGGGGAATACGAGACACGATCGCAGATAAGACATGTCCCACGGAGCCGGGACGGTGCGGTGCGGTGCGGTGCGGCGGCGCGCTCGACACCTGAAATGCTGATGTTATGTCTCAGGTAGGATCGGGAATCAAACCTTATGTTTTTTTACAAAAACCTTCCTCGAATTTTTGCGAGGGATGCCAGGGCTCATTCCCAAGGTGAAGCCATTTGTTAAAGTAATAACTGTAATATTTCAATGAGTGTGAGCGTCATCTCGTAGAACATTAGGTTCAGGCTGTGATCTCTATCATCTCCGCATTTGATACAAATCGTAACGTGTCTGAAAACTAATAAAAAGCATTATAGCTTTTATGCTCAAATTACTATTGAAATAGCATGACTGTTCATAAATGCCGAGGTTTGTGATTGTGGCTGATTGTGTTTGTGTTTACTTTTGTTCTTTTACGGTCGACTAGTATAATAATAACAATTTTTTATAGAGGATTGTATTTGTATGTATTTTTGAAGTGAATCGCACAATGCTTCTATTATAATTATGGTAAATAGCAGGAGAAAGACAAAGGCAGCAGCTAGTGAATTAGTGATATATCATAATATCATCATGAGGTGTGGGGCGGCAGCATAGACGTGCGCAGGCGCAGGGGTCGGCGTCGGTCGACCTGTCACACATCGATCAGTTGACGACATCATGCTAATGTGTTAGCACCCTGTGCTGTAACTACAGTATCATCTGTGGTATATCCATCCAATTCCTATGCATTTATACACATTTATACACAAGGAATAAATGAATCAATAATTTTCTTTAAGAAATCCAGATTTTGACGCGATTTCCGGCTGCCATGATAGCGAACTACAAAACATATTTTTGTAAATTGAATGAAGGTATTTGAATGGACAAATTGGACAACATGACGGAGTAAGACGCTGTCCTCCAACATAAAATCAACTACTTACCAAATCTCTGTAGACACGAGAACCTGAAGCGATACATCATTGAGCAGGAGCCTTGTAGTGCAGCCGTTTCTAATTCCTGCGACATAACAAGCTTTCAAAAAAAATAATAATGTAATTTTAATTTTGTAATCGAGACATGATTTATACCGTAGCGTTTATACCTTAGTAAGACTTTCGAAGAACTCCGGCTCTTTTCTATCTATATTTTTCTCAGTAAATGTGTCCCCTGAAGAACCCTGAAGAGGTTGTCACGAGGAATCAGATAACCAATCATTGCTCTGAAATTCTAGAGCAATATAGTAGTCAGCCACACTCTGTATAACGCACCTCTAAGTACTTTACCCTACTGCTAGATATGGTTGGAACGTGAATAGTGCTATCGATGCCTTGTGGATTCACATTCTTTACTCGATAAGTAGTTACAATGAATTGGTTTTAGGACAAAGAAACTGCAGTACTTAATTAGAATTTTACTCCGCGTAGAATCTTTGAATCCCACCCATTACTAAACTTTTGACTGTGTTCCACACCCACACATATAAATCTGCAAATAACTAGCCTGTCAAACACGTCTGCCAACTGCCAACAGACAGGAGTGGTTAATACCCGGCTAATATTTCAATTAAACAAATACAAACGCGTTGCACAATACGCGGCGAGGCAGTGGGCGCCGTGTGCTTGTTTGTTTATTTGTTTGTTTGTTTGTTTGTATAGTGCGACGTCGTCGGTAGAGGGCTCGCGTTTGCGCCTCACCGCCTTTTAATTACCGACCGGCGACGTTCTAGTAGGGCTACTGCAATATTGAAAAGGTACATTATAATGGTTTAAAAAAAATCATTGTAAATCTTAACTACTTAAATTATGTAGAGTAAGATAAAATCTTAGGGGTCATTTAGAACCAACTGCAAGAAACAATATTAATAGAACCATGTCATTGTACTACTGTTAATTTGTGTTGGTAACCCTACCGTGGCACAGCTACCGTCGCGGGCAGTCGTCGCGTCGCGTCGCGAGGTAGGTATGTACTGAAGGGTTTTCTATTAATAAATCTGGTTTTATTATCTGCGGCGAACTCTTAACAATCGTGGAAGATGACAGCAGATCTCTGCAATAACCAAACTTAGAGCAGTTGCAATCACAGAGACTAGCGGGTGACTAGTGTCTCCAGCACTGATTCAAAATGTGAACAAAAAAATGAAAAAATGACAAAACAGCGAACAGTCATTGTTATTGTTTCAGTCGCGTTTGAATATTTCTGTGCGATGGTGTCCGGTGTCTGTGCTAATGTATTCAAGAGATAGTTTAATTTAGTTTCGACATCTATCGGCTTGTTTGCGGACGGACAGTTTTCATTAGCCGAGGGTTGTATCCCGGCGCGGGGCGGGATTACGGCGCGGGACCAAATTAAAAACTAAGACGATTTGCCACGTCAGCGCTTAAAGCTCCCTGCTTTATTGAGTCGGGCTTCTGCTACTTCTAATGACACATTTAGAAAAACTTAATAAAACAGAAACGCGAAATATAAACAAAGCAAAAAAATAACACGATGCTTTATACACACAACAAAGAGCTGTGATAAAAGAAGTTATGCCGGCGTGTAATCTGATATGTAGCCAGCGAGCCTGACCCGCAGCGGCGCTAAATTAATGAAATCACTTGCAATGTCGGTTAACGGATCATTAGGGTTGCGCAATATTGTCGATAAACCCTTTCTTAGGTACCTATCGAGTAACGCGGTCCCCCGTGGAGGCATTGGGGTGTTTCCCACGTGACCGATCAAAGGCGATCGGGCACAAAGGCGGTGAATCGGTGTTTTTGTTTGTTTATCGACAAATAATTCATTAAATCGACACGCGACTGCGCAATGACTGATTGATTGACGCACTATTAGGAGGGCGCAGGAATCACCGCACCGACGACGCAGCGGCCCCACTCAGTTTCAAACATTTCATAAATTAAAATAAAACATAATAGGTAGGTACTTGCGTTGATGTAATTATCTACAATTGCACTGGTACTAAACCTCGTACTTGTTGACGAACTGTACTTGTTGCTCTGTCTAACCTGTGGCATAGATGGTGGTTTGTCTATACTAATAATATTATAAAGAGGAAAGATTTGATGGTTTGTTTGCATTAAATAGGCTCCGAAACTACTGAACCGATTTGAAAAATTCTTACACCGTTGGGAAGCTACACTATCCTCGGGTGACAATTATATTTACAAAAAATTCGGAATCTTAAGTCAAACCCAATGTATAAAAAAATTACCTAAAAAATTCCTTACCTAACAAATTTTTGTTAAATACTTGTGCGAAGGTAGGTGAGTTATTTACCAATCATAACAGATGGTTTTCAAGCTAAGTTCATTGTTTTCTTAAAAACGAAGGTACATTTTGTATTCGCATTTGCTGCTGAAGCACTGACTGATCTGACTTCATAGGAGCCAGTATTATTACTGCTTTGATGAAGTGCATGTTCACGCGGCGGCGGCGGCGGCGGCGGCGGCGGCATTAGCATCGCAAACGCGGCGCGTATTATCTTCTCCAATTAACTAACACTTGGACACGACACTATTTGCATATTTGAGCTTCCGACTTTTGTGAGTGAAAAATCCACACTTTAAGAGGGGTGTGTCGTCTCATTAAGAGCCCCTAAAATCTCGAGCCTCAGTTTTAAATCTCAAAAAACCTTTACGGCTAGGTATACTTATGTCGAGACATATCTAGAATAACGAACGCACTTTTAATTCACCATTGCTTTCATCAGATCAGATAGGGCCACAAGTTCACTTAGATTATGTGTTTGTTTTCGTATGATTTCCACTGGCTAGTTGCTAAATATGCACGTGAATACTAGGTACTTGAGCATTACTTTTCGGTGTCACATGTACCTACCTATGTAGAATTAAATTGCCTAATATGAGTGCGGTGTTGCACACGGCGTACAGCATACAGATGGTGTGATTGCGCCCGCGCTGCCGAGAGCAGGCGCAGGTACCGCCGCCGCCGCCGCCGCTGATGCTCGTAATTTTCCATCCACGCACCTCGAATAATAAGCGGCTTCCAGGATGGGAATAATCATTTTATTGTTAGTGACGTCACAGCACGATTCCTAATGTACACAACGTGACGTGAGGAGTTTTAGCTTACTCATACCAAATCAGCTTTTACACAAAGAAGCACTAACTGAATATACTTATGTAGTTAGAAGCAGAGGCATTGCGGAGTGAGCTCTCGGCAGAGGAGAGTCGGCGATATTATTAAGTTTGTTTAGAGTAGTGAGTGAGGGGTGACGCTGCTGATGCGGAAGAATCATCGCACTCGAGCCGCACTCGCAGCTAGGGCTGCTAAACTTACATTTTTATCCAAATTCACAGGCCGAATGAAAGCAAGTAAACGGTAATGAACGAAGGCGAGCGAACGAGTGTGGATGACGACGTGAACATCCCAGCGAGAGCGAGCGAAGGCGTGCGAATGTGTTCTCGTTGCGTTTGGTTTTGAAAAAGTGTTAAAGTTATGAAGGTAGCGCCAGCCCTGCGCTGCGGCCGCGGGTTGCACTTCAGTTGAGGGGGTCGCCTACCAATCGGAAGCTTTTATTTTTATTTGTGCGGAAGCAAGGCTCTTTGCATACGCAAACACTGCCGTCATTATATTTGGATTTTAAATTGTTTTCAGGGTACTTCGAGTACAATCGACTCGAGTTACAATTTCAACTTGTTACGTTGTGTTTATATAGACTGTGAGTTGATGCTCCTAGGT
Source organism: Eulithis testata (assembly GCA_947507515.1). NCBI lineage: Eukaryota > Metazoa > Arthropoda > Insecta > Lepidoptera > Geometridae > Eulithis > Eulithis testata. The sequence goes on from OX382198.1 coordinate 162,457, forward strand.
ATTTCAGAGATTAAATCGTGCCTCAGCAAGATATTTTTTCTGATTGTGATATCTGAACGAGATACCTACTATTGATATTGAGACAAACATGTGAATGAATCGACAACTTGGTAAGTATAAGTACATGAATATGAATACATAGTTTCTATTAAGGTTACGTGTGAAGCAATATGTTTTTTCTACGTGTATTATTATAAATAAGTAATGTTACAGCGACATAAGTAAATACATTAGTTGTTGCATAAATATAATGACAATGTCGTTGATGGAAAAATCATTAGAATGAAAATGTCTCCATGGTAGTATGTTCATGGTTTTATAAAATATGTACTATTTACAACTTTAGTTTCCCATAGCATGCGGGAGGAACACCCAAGACGCCAATATTTATAGAGATTTCGTGCGCACGACTATACTAGCACTGGCATGCGACTCTGTGTGCGTGAATCTCAGCTGTCTTGTTTCAAGTTCAAGTACCTACATCTCACTGATGGTTCAGATTACAGAAAAAGCCCTCAATCCAGCTTAAAAAAGATTTTGTTTAATAGGTGGGATCATTCATTTTGGACAGGCGCTACAGCTGTTTTCCATGCTGTTGGTCATGGGTTCGATTCGCACTGAGAACAAACATTCATGTGTGGCAATGTATGTTCCATTCCATGTCAGGACTTTGAGTGTTACTATGTGTTATATGTACTTACCTATTTATCTACAAAAAAAAACCTATGAATGTATTCTATCCGCAATCTAATTCCCATAATAGAGTACAAGTTTGGGACTAGAGGACAGTGTGTGAAATGTAAGAGATTTTTTTTTTGAAATTTGGTTGCCTGAAACTTGATTATGGCACGCATTTTAAAAACAAACATTCGAACATGGAACGTGTCGCGAAAAGGCGCGAAGATTTCGCGATCTTGTCCCGCCCCCGCGCTCTCCTCCAATCCCGACGCGGCGCGCTCGCCATTGGCCGTCGATTGCCGCCGAAACGCAACGAAAAAACGCGCCACATGAAAAACAATGGCACTCACTTGCACGGCGAGCACTCGAGCCCGTTCATTGTGCGAGTGGCCTGCGTAACTTGGCCTCCGAGGACGCCGCCGGGCCTCCCGGCTTTCAGCAGGCATGGGAGGCGCACGGGCTCTCGCCATTCTGGTCTTTAGACAGTCGCAAAGAGACATTGCAAGGTAAGTGATGTCACAGGTGACTGACGCCTGTGTGCCGTCGATAGATTTATGCGCGTGCGGTGGTGTGGGTTGATGGTATGTCTTCGGTGCGATAGGTGGCGTTCGTGACATTGTCGTTCTCGTTCACAGCTGCGTCGCCTGACAGCCGTGCACCTTTTTGCTGACTTCTGAAAACCGTAATCGATGATGCGGATTCAATTTATCTTCCAAGTGAACAGAAACAGCGTGCATGTAAATATGTTCACAAAAAGTATAAGCAGTAGCCAAGCGGAACTGGTATAGTATATCGTGAAACAGTTTTTCTCGTCTGGCTGCGGACGGTCTGCGGAGAGTCTAACAGCACCGACTCATTTCAATTATAATGATAATATCCAGTAGGTACCTACTAGGTACCTACTTAACAATAACGAAACATATAGGTAATGTGTCTGTCTGTGACTGACTTACACTATCACTTACCGCACAATCTTTATTTGTAGTACCTTTGGTGGTAGAACTAACAATTTATTAGTTTAAGAACTGGAAAAATTGACTCTAATTTGATACGCCTTCATCATCAAATGATGATGATGGTAGTTCATTGGAAAGTTCCTCTGATCGTAAAAATCACAGAATTATTTAAAAAATATTTGAATAACTAAATAATAAATAAATGACGGAGGTCTGAGTAATAACAAACATAAAATACAATCAAATTGTGAACCTCATCCTTTTTTGAAGTTGGTTAATAAGAGGATGCACTAGGTACTAAGGAGTCCTGAAATTCGGCTCCTAAAAGTTGCAAGTTAGAATGTTGTAAGAAACTTAACAGTATACTCGACTAAAGTCACAGGCATTTGACTAGTTATGCACGAGTAATGTGCTTATTAGGTACATTACAGAGGGCTTCTGAGAGCAGGTACCTACTAGTGAACTAAATATATTTAGTCCATGTTACTACTACTACCTGCACTCTTGACCTGTCATGCAATTAGCTAATATCCTAAAGTAACCATGGATTTATGGTTTCGTGGAAACATTCTGCATATTATTTTTTGCTGCTAAGTATCTGACAGCATTGCAACTTGAACTCAAGTAAACCGTGTCCAGCGGAACTTTTTGTTAGGTAATTTTGAACCGTGGTCCAGCGAAACCATGGCCCTACGGGATGAAGCCAACTTGACGGGTTGCAGTGCAGCATAACTACTTTGCTGGGTGTAATCAGGTAAAAAGAAAACACATTAGTTTTTGGGCATCCCTGCTCCACACACAGGTGTGGGTGTAACTCACAGATTAATTAGGCAATTTACATACAACTCGTTCATTGCATGATGTGTTCGCCGATGGATATCCAATATTGGAATATCTAGTTTTTTTCACAAAAAACTATTTTCACAGTTGGCTGACGTGCGCTGTGCATAGTGTGCATCGATTCGCGACTCGTGCACGGACTTATGATAATCATATTTCATCACTCGGTTAAATAACTTTTAGTGCCTAACCTATTTAGTTGATAGTCTTGGTAGAGGAGTAGTTTTGTCAATTTACTCTTATAGGTATGTTTAAATATTCTTCGTTTTATATCAATAGTAAAATCACCCCCATTTCAGACTACTTATCTACCACTTGCCATCCGGACGTTATTAATGCTCGTAAGCTAAAGAGTTTTTGACAGTTTATCATTGGTATCCTAGCTTGGTATGTACTTAGCTAGTAAGGTGTAAAAGCAGGGTGTGTGTGTGTGTGTAGATAGTGTGTAGAAGCTACGCAGTTCTAAAAACACGGCAGCGAGTGACATAAATATTGTATAGACGAGCGCGGAATGACAAATGAGAGCGTGCATTTCTTGTCTCCGCAACGCGCTGGCGATACTCAAAGTTTCACAGCTATACCATTAAATGTGTCAAAGTTATACTTTATAATGTAAATTGCAAGCGTGTTAAATGTTGATAAAGTGCTCAATTATACCGCGGTTTACTTACTTGAACCGGCTGGCGGCAATTGTGTTATTTCCGAAGCGTGAGCTGAACTGATGCTGTTCCGTATTTAGATACAAAACAGCATCAGTTCAGCTCACGCTTCAGCAATTCAGTGTTTACAAAATATGTAAATGTTTTGTAAGTTTAGGAGCCAGTGTCACAATCACCATGGTCACTGCTTTTTGAACTCGCGGCCTGACGACCGACGACAACGTGGTCACACACACACCCTCACCCTTCATGTAGGTACATACATACACCTACACAACACGTCGGCTCGTAAGCTCGATTAGTTGAAGTAGGATTTTGCTCTCGGAGACGTTGTTTTTATGACCTGAGTCTTGGATTAAGAGGATAACGTCAGCAAACAATAATAAGCCATCACATCACACATAGTATGTACGGGAACATCACACACATCATTGTATTTTCAACGTACCTACAAATTGTTGAATTTTGGCTACAATTTTGCAAAGCAAATAATTATAATGTATTATGATTTATGACGTAACCCCCTCCTTTATGCAAAAAAACTGAATTATGGGTTTTAAGTTGTTAGTCAGTCCAATAATTCAACCTCCTCACTACACCACCACGTTTGGGTTGGCTGGCAGACAATGCTTTCAGCATTAAGTCCACCCTTTGTAACAAATTTATAATTTTGTGCAATAAAGTATTAAATAAATAAATAATTACGTTTTCATTGGAGTGTTTTAATTAACACATCACCTACTTAATTATGTCCATAGCTTTTAAAAACCCAAAAATGTCTGAATAGATGTCAATCAATTCTAAAACAGATTTATAAGAAGGCGATAGTATCTCGTGAATGTTGAACGTGCGCTGCCGAAAAGTTCAATAATTGATCAAGAAACCAACGCGTTGTATTTCATTTTGGACGAGATCGCTACCTCAAACTATGCTTCAAACTCTTCACAATACCACTGCCATTGACGACGTCCATACTCCACTTCATTTACTTATTAACTTTCAACCTTAATAATTAGCTTAATAAGGCTGAAATTCGATTCACCTGTAGAGATCAGCGCGTTGAATGGAACTTTTTCCACCCATAGATTAAGGAGGCTTGTACCGCGGAATACCTGCTTTATTACGAAGCTATCGTGGTTTATTGTTTGTTGGTTATTTTATTGAAGCACATTTGAAAACAAAGGTTTTGCTAGGAGCAGTGTAATCGGTTTGCTGACATTTACGAAGTAAGCCTTCCCGGATTCACGCGGGCAGGTGCATGCGTCCTCGTAGTTGCGAGTGATGTGCACTGTCAGCTGTAATGCATCAGGCAGGAGATGCCGCTGGTGCTCTGGTCGCTGGCGGTTGGCCGTGCTGGCCGCGCATTCCGACGCGGCTGCTGCCAGCCTGCTTGATATTCCGCCGGCGTGCGCGAACCGAACGCGCAAAAAAACAGTACAACCGTATTTTATTCGTCCCCAAAAGTTCCATCAATACCGATGCCGTACGAGTACGACGCGCGGGGGCCCGCTGCACACACATAGTTTAATTGACAGTAGTGGATGCCACTTTTTTCTTGGCATTCTAAAAAAATGGATGCTTTAAAACCTAATACCTCATTACAGACTGAAATCTAAATGATATCTTTCAAATAATATTAGACATCCCACTATTTACACAAAAAGTGACGTTCATGAAACTACACGCGAGAGCAATGATTCCGGGTCACTTAAAGAATGTTAAAAATCTCGGAAACTAAAAATGATAGGTTAATGCAATAAATTGTATTTAATAGACAATGTAATACTCCTTAAATGAAGGTATTAAAACTTCTTAGTTATTGTAAAGTTATATCTTAAAAAAATCAAATTTGAAAAAGGGCCACTTTCGAAGATGGAACTACGAAATTACAGCATTTGGTTTTGCTTTTGTTTGTAATCTGTCATTTATGTGGGTATATAAACCATGTTGATAGTGCTCTATATTCATTATTCAAGCTGAAATTATGTCGCTTACGCCTGAAGAATGCACCAGAATACTTACAATGCTGGAAACCGGCCGGAGTCAGCGCGATACAGCCAGGACTGTCGGTGTGTCGCTGTCAACAGTACAAAGAGTTCTCCGACGTTACGAAGAAACTGGTTCTAACCTACGCAGACCAGGAACGGGCAGAACCAGGTGTACCACAGCACGAGAAGACCGATACTTGGTGAACACCATGCTTCGAAATCGCTTTCTCACAGGAACTGAACTCACAAATCAGTTTCGACGCCTCGGAGGAAGTAACCCAAGTGCATGGACAGTAAGACGTCGGCTTGCTGAATCTAACTTAAAACCCCTTAGACCTGCAAACGGCCCTAAACTGGAGCGTGGGCATCGTATTTCAAGACTAAGATATGCCCAGAGCCACGTAAATTGGAGTATTGAAGATTGGTCAAAAGTTATGTTCTCCGACGAATCAAAATTTATGCTCTACAAGCACGATGGAAGACACAGAGTGTATCGAAGACCAGGGGAAAGATTCAAGCAAGCATGCATCGAAGAAAAAGTAGCCTACGGTGGTGGGTCTGTACTTGTGTGGGCCGGAATTTCTTCTGAAAGTCGCACAGAGCTGGTGATCATAGAAAACGGCTCTTTAACTAGCGTAAGATATGTGGAAGAAATCCTCAATGATCATGTTGGTCCATTTATGGTCAATTTAGGTGAGGATGCTATATTTATGCATGACAATGCCCGACCTCATACAGGTAGGATTGTGAATGACTACCTTCAAGAGATGAACATTACTCGTATGGAGTGGCCAGCGCGCAGCCCGGATATCAACCCGATCGAGCATGCTTGGGACGAGCTAGGCAGATGCGTAAAACAACGAAACCCTCCCCCAATCACGCTTCGTGAGCTCAAAATTGCTCTCACAGAGGAATGGGAGAATATTCCCCAAAATCGTATAAGGAACTTGGTGTACAGCATGCCAAACCGCGTAAACGCAGTAATGGAAGCACGAGGAGGCAATACGAAGTATTAAAATTCAAGTCAAATCGTAATAAAGTTCAAAAATTTCATGTTTCCTATTTTTGTTTTAAGGAGAGATCAGCAGTTTTTTTCTTTATGTAATTTTGTGTTAATAAAATGTATGGTGACTCATATTTTTTTACTTTCATTTAAGGAGTATTACATTGTCTATTAAATACAATTTATTGCATTAACCTATAATTTTTAGTTTCCGAGATTTTTAACATTCTTTAAGTGACCCGGAATCATTGCTCTCGAGTGTAGAATGTGATGTAATGATTCTCATGATGTTAGTATGGCATCATGCAAGCTCCTCTATAGTTAAAGTTATACTAATGTGAGCTATCATAAAGTTGTTTGTTACAAACAGTTTGTGTAGATGAGTCACTATTCCTCCGACACACAATGTCGCTGCCGCCGGCTTTGTTTTTGACGGATCACGTTGTTTGCCGATTCGTTTTCGAGGCAAGTGTATAAACGTCTTTTGGTGCAGACGCAACCCTTTTGCACACATGTCATGTACTTTTAATACACTTGATGTAAAATAATCAGCAGATTCACAAGTGAGCAGCCTATTTTATTATTGTTTTCTATGTAAAGTATATCGGATCGCTTCGAATTGTTGGAAGCGCCGAGTACTGCTGTTGACCATCAGCCGAGCTACCAGGAACTGTCTGTTTGCGCGGGTGTTGTTCTACCACGGGACTTGGTGTCCGGCTGTTTGTCGAGCGGTGTTACAAAGCTGCCGACGACGTTCTGGGCAAATAATGATTTTGGATAAAGATTTGTTCGAATGATGACACCACTTGGTAGTTTGTATTCTCTAATCTTATGAAAACAACACCTAGTGCGGTAGCGCCTCCAGCGTTTTCAGTTCATTATTTTAATTGTTATTGTCAAGTTGTAGGTACGTAAGTATATGAACATGGTTTGATCCTTGTAGGACTCTTAATCTAATCCAAAACATCATCACATCAGTGGCATTGCAAACAGGACTTTGCTCGATCTAAACATCAGTCCTTTGAACCACCACACAACACAATGCTCGTTTACCAAGTACCGATTCGTGTGTTTAGTTAGTGGTACGTAGCGTACAGAAGGTGTGATGTCCAGTGATGAGCAGCCGCTGTGACGAATGTGTCAGGCAATACTCTCATGTGTGCACTGGGTACTTAATGTATTTACAATAATGAGGTGCACGCACACAAGCGTGCGTTGAGGGCCGATTGGTCACGGCCGGAATGCGGAGACAATGAACCCTGCTGAAGACAAATTAGTACGGTGCACTTCTAACAAGGATTGTATTGAAATCAATAGGACTCCGGCCTGGCTTCTCAGAGCAAATATTTATTTATTTACAACATCACACTTGTCAAAACGATGTTCATACTACGAGCCAAGATGTCACATATCTTGGCCACATATGATCATGGCAAATATCTTAATACTCACAAGCAAGAGATGAAGTAACACCTTGACTGCATGGATTCCAGATAGGCTCAATAGAAAATAGTGCAGTATACATTCAAAGATGTCATGGTATAGTTGTGATTTGCAATCCGGCACGGGTAACATCCGCTTCCGCTTCCTCGCTAAGTATACTTATTAAGTCTTTTGCAAATGTCATAATTTTACACTATAAACTCCCTTTTAAAAATGATCCTGTTAAAAATTATCTCACGCATTTTACCAACATTTTTACAGTCACTCAACTATTCTGGTCCGACGTCCACCTACCCAAATACATATTGTGCATTCCAAATGGACAATAGTGAAACGATTCGCAGACATATTTCCATGTCTCCGCATGACATGAGTGAAGGCTCGTGATGCGCCGGCGACAGCCGGGGGAGGGAGGCTCGAGGGGGGAGGGGGATACCTCACCGTTAGCTTTTATGGTTACTGCGGAGAATTTTGGCGCCACTTATGTTGCTAGTTCATGGAGATCTGATAAGATCTAAGCAGGATAATACACTCATGAAGTTCTTTCAGGCCTGCTGTTCTAATTAATTATGTTAGTTTATCAGTTGCGAGATGTTTTTTTATCATCATTTCACTTATTGATTCTAACAGATGTAACAATGAATGAATCGTGGAATGATTTTTGAAAGCTGATCGTTATTCACGAGGGCCCAACAGACAGGCGCGGTCTTGCAGACTTTCCCTCACCATCGCCCTCACGTGCACTTTCCAAACTGTCACATACATCAGCACGCGACTCCTACAATGTCTTGAGTTAAACAAAACATCACGGAGACGGATCAGAACTTTGATAGAGAAAAGCATACAAACGTACTGGGCGGCCAAATCACAACGGTCACCTCGATGCCCAGAGATCTTTGGTATCCCTTCAAAATGCCAATAAAAAAGTAGAGTGACTGAATTAATTATTTAACAGACACAGACTCTACATGTCTTTGATAACAATAGCCCTTACAGTAAGGAATCAAATTGCCCATAAAATACTAATGAGTTGACCTGTGGCCTGTGGCCGGCAGGACCACTGTTCCTGTGTACTCCGCATCACGTAGCAAATGAAACATAACGCGCGTAATGAGATCAGCAGATAGCGCTCTCTTTGTATCTTGCTAGCATTTAACCGCTAGAGGATGCGGTTGCCATGGCAACGAGTTGGACAAGCATCTCATTGCGCATGAGCTACTGATAAGATTAGGCTTAACAATTAAACATTTTAAAAATTAAATAATCTTCAGCACCTTCTTTGTTGTCGTGCCTACCTTTACAAACATAAGGTTGGCCTACTTCAGCCAAATTATTCTAGTTAGACAAAAATATGTGTCATTTCTTATAGGCTTATTCAACCTTTTCCTTTTCGACCTGACGTTATTTGTCTTGACCTTTACTAGTGATATTGAGTTTGCCATTTTACAGGCGATTAGCCGTGCTGCCTGCTTGTGTGCTCAAGCCCCTAGCGAGTCCACCGCAGTGCTAAGTGGTAGATGGCAGATAGCCAGCAACGGCAGCAGTGGCCGTACAAGGCGGCGGCTATCAGTGCGATGTCACACTTGATTGGCGTTTACCACCTGGTACGTATAACTGTCGACGTATCTTCATCAAGATTGTACGTAAATAGAGTGTTAAATACCGCAAGTGAAAACACCATGCTCATTCATGTATTTGGAGAATCGTAGGATCTAAAAGTTTTATGCAAAAAGTGCGCCGTTATGTTCTATTCCCATTTCTGAACAGTAGGTATCTATGCTTGCTTACTACTTTATATATTTACAACTATGTGGCATTCGAATAATAGGTTAGTAAGCAATACAGCCATATAAGAAATCGAAAGGTTTGTCAAGGTCTGAGATTGCTCTCCAACTACTTTAAAACAGTTTCATTGATGTCAGCCCAGAGTCGTGGTCGTGCGTGGCGGCTGCGAGATCTATAGATGCGATTGTAATTGGAGATGAGAGCCAAGGCCGCCGGATGAATGGGGGATCGTAAAAACGCATCTTTTATTTCATTCACACTTCGTGTCTCCACTGCTTTGTATTCTGTGGTGAGACGGCGAGAGAAATGCTGTGCTAATCTATAAGTATATTCCTACTCATGATCTACCTGTGTGAACGTTCATTTCATTGCTAGTTCTAACAATAGGATGTTCGGTTGCTCAAACACACGTACAGATATGTAAAACAAATCAATATTGGCTCACTATGTCTGTCTTTTTTTTTATTTTACGTCTCCGCATCAACCAAAAGGAAGTGGTTATACGGTACGGACTAAGGAATAAATAGTAAGTTTTGTGAACAAACTAACAAGTTCCCACTGGCAGCAATCTGCCTGCGCTCCGCCGTCGTCGTCGCCGTCGCGGCATCAGCGTGTTCCCAGGCGTGCGTGCGTTATCGCCACGGAATCGCACGCGCGTCGCCGCCGCATTGGCCGCTGAGACGCACTCGTCCCGCCACCGCCACGTCGCCGCGGCGCCGTCGCGACGATCTCTCCGCAGACATTTATCGGTAGGTAGTTCACAGGATTTCTAATGTATTCAGTGCTTAATTTTTGTAAAATAAAATACCCAAGAAATTCATTCTGATAATCTCTTTAGAATCTATAGTAGAGCATAAACGATGTTTTTACAAAACGGTGAGCTAGGGTGCTACTTGCACTATCTAAATCTTACCATCGACAGTGTCTTCGGCTCCGGCTCTAACCTCCGCCGGGCAGAGTGGCCGCACGCATGCGTTCGATTGCTATCAGCCGACCACTCCATGCCGGATTATCTGCTTATGACGTATACACTTCAAGCCACACTGGTAGTGCTCGCGTCAACAATACCTACTCGGTTATCTGTAGAATCTGCGGAATGCTCAGGAAATTACATTTTAATGCGGCTTCTGTATTCCTCATTCTACAATCAATTCGTCTTAGTTTAGTTTTTTGGTATTGTTACAGCTTGGTAACAAGATTTCAGTTTTTACTCTCATCTGGATCAAGGTGCGTCAATCAGTCTCGATAGGTATCATGAGAATGTTTTCTATTTATTTTAATGAATATAATCAGAGCGCAAGTAGTCATGCTGCCATTGTAGTAAGTACATGTGAAGTCATGTTCTCAGTGCCCGTGCCGCATACCTTAGCACCTCATAATGGATGGTTTGTTCGACAGCCACCGGCGCGGCGGCGACGTGGTACCTACTCGATGTGGTACTCGATGCTACGGTATTATGTCTATTTATAGCAGAAAGTGTCCTTTTGACAGAGTTTGGAGAAGCGCAAGTCGCAAGCGCATTGTGCAAGCGCGAAGTACGAAACAATGGTGGTTTATAATACAATGAATACGACCTGAAATACGTAACATCAGCGACATTCCCGTCACGACTGCGCTTACCTTTTTCGACTATTTTGTTCGTGTGTAGGAGCCGATCACGAGCGCCCGACCTCTCCTTATTAATAACGTGGTTTGAATTGGAAATTCTGTAAACGACACAGCTACCGGCCGAAACGGCTGAAAGCTCTCGTTACCGGCCCACTCGGGTTTCCTAACAGAGTGCTCCGCAAGGCGCGGCGGCGGCGTCGCATCCCACGCCGCAGCGCAGATTATAGCATTCTAGCACACAGGCACCGGCTGCGTCCGCAGCATAATGCATGCGGTCGTGCGCCTTGATTAGCTCAGAGTGATGCAGCGATGAGTCTCTAATTGCGGATCGCGATGCGGCGTGACGGGGCCTGCGCACGACCGCAAACGCACTACGCCTAATTGTCGCGGTCGCAAAGCTTAGCATACATTACAATAGGAATCAGCTATTCCGCAAATGTCTTAGGTAGCCGCCAAGACGAGCCCCGGAGTCGACCCGAACTGGCTCTAGAATCCTTGACTTTGAATAGCTTTTCCCGTGACCGAGATGAAGGCTGTTGAGGCGCGAACGGTGGCCTATGCTCGCGCAAATTGTCTAATTAGTGTGTCGGTCGATGGGAGTGGGCGTGCTGTTTTAATAATGTGTGGATGCAAATGTGCGGTCACAGTTACAGAGAGAATACCTTGTTTACTTCATACATTTTGTTCACACCATCTCAAGCTGCCTGCAGCTATACTGCGTTTCATACTACAATAACACTTAAAGATATAAAACTAAGAACTTAAGAAAAATTAGGACCTTGTTTGCTGGCAAAATAGAAAATGCATTGCCTGAGTCCCGATGAGGTTATCCATCATGTACGGCATAGATGTAACCAGTTAGCACGCAGTTCGTCGGTGGCAGTTGGTTGTGTTGCCATTCCCACCAGCAGAAGCACGTTGCCAGTGAATGAGCCATCTGTATGTCGGCTCCGTCGCTGATCGATGGGACTTTACGAGCGCGTCCACTCGACACACATTTTTGTGTAATTTTGCAGGTGCTACTAGTATCGTACGCATGCGTAATGTGACACGACGTATGCGTCGCGGACATGTCTACAATAATTATTATTATATTATCTTATCCACCTCCATAAACTGGTTGGCATTTGGTGTAGTTATATTAGAACCAACCATGTTACTTATAACATTCTCATGAAAAAATTACAAATAACACAACTTGCGATTTACTAAAGTAAACAAAGCCTAATCATTTAAAAGTTTTTGATCTAACTATGACATGGTCCTCCAGATCTAAATTAGAAATGTGTGAGAAAAAGAAACGCAGCATCGGAAGGCTCCTTGGCAGGAAGTCACGTGGTACAGAGGACATGCTCATCCCTTATCTGCGGCACCGGAAACGCGTCTTCTGCCTCTCCGTGACGTGCGCGCGGACGTGCCTAGACTGCGCTTTACTGCAATGCCGTCTTTTGTCACTTCTATTCTATGCAACGATATAAAACGTTACAGGTACCTAGGTAGTTTCATTTCAATGCTATAAAGGTAAACCGGCGATTTCTTCCAGACGACTATAATTATACTAATCTAGAATATTATACTTACTAGACTTAACTAATTTATAGTTAGTCGAACTGAAAAGATGTATTACAAGCGACACCCTAGGACAGGTCGTGCTATTCTGTTCTATCACAGTTTAGATAAAAAGAGGGATAATTCCGAACAAATATAATAAAAGTATTTAGGTACCAGTTGTTTAGTTTTTGTGCTAATATTGAACGTCGCGCCACAGCACCACTGTAGGCCCTGTATATTACAAGGTATAGTACTTGCAAACTTCAATAAATAACTAAGACATAATGGTCTGTAACCACAAATGGCATTGTTCTCGTCAGTGACATCATCGAGGACACATTTCGCAGCTCGGTAGGTGGTAGGTACCTGGGTAGATACGTGGCATCGGTCGTGATGTCCTTAAGCCGCAATTGCCCCATTGCGTCGCGTCGGTGCGCTGCCAACTTGTAAATGTCCTTAGGTGTGGGGACAAGGCTGTTGTGCCTGCAAGAGTCAAGGCTGACCCAGCAAGGCTTGCCTGTGTCATATAGCGAAATAGTTTTCGCTGCCGGCGTCTGTGTTCCTGTATCACTATAATATGGAAATTTTCAAGAGTATAGTGAATAAGTATCTTTTAGAGTGCTACATCGTCGACCGCATCATCGCTTAACATTAGGTGAGATAGTGGTCAAACGGTTAACTATATTGTATTAAAAAAAACATACTTTTTATGATACTTTTTATGACCCATAAATAACTAGTAGTTCGCCCGGAACTGAGATCTCGTGATGGTTGGAGGTTAATAAAACCCAAACAACTTTTATTGACCAATGGTTGCAATAAACTTTGCAAATCGCATCGAAATCGCCGTCTAGCTACGTACCTGTCTTACTTGAACTACAAAATCATTGAAACTCCAAGAAATGGTAGCTCACGTTATACTGGATTTTCAAATTTTATAATTTTTACTCCAACTAAAAAACTATTAGACTAGAATAAAAATAAAAACGGTTTTGGAATGTCTAAATAAAACTCTATCATATTAATATGACACTCCACTTGATATTTTAGTACGACTTTTTTTTTGCTCATAACTTCACGACCCCTTGACCGATTTACTTCATTTAATAAACCAGTAAAACTTAAAAGTACTATCCGTATACCTACCAAATCGAAGAGTACTATCCGTATACCTACCGAACCGATCTTTTGAACCGCTTATCCAATCGGTGAAGATTGGATAAGCGGTTCAAAAGATCTCGAAGAACTAATATACAAACATACAAAGCATTTTAGTCCAAGTTGTCACAAAAATAGTAAAATGTGGTAGACTAAGGAAATGTGGCTACTTAGAGAGTCGATCACTGGCGCATCTTACGAAATACTTTACTTTGAGAAAGATGTACTCTGCTACTCAATATTACTGCCTTCATTTAGTAAACACCTTTTATGAGGTTATTTATGAGCGGTTCACGAGGCAGGCGTCGTACGTGGCTTCCGCCACCTCGGCTCCTGCTTGAACGAGGCTTGAACGTAACTTCCTTCTGTCAGATGCACATCCATCAACAAGTAATAGATGGAACTCCTTGCCGGATCCTCGTACAATAGTCCTCGAGTCAAACACTTACCAAACAGCTCAAGTCTCTTTATTGATATTGGACTGAGTGCGTATGACAAACTACTGCGTGTTGTTAGGACTTATTTTACATACTGCATAGTTAGCATCATTTGTCATCGTAATACGGACGCTGCAAGAGAAAAATAATTATGTGACAGGACATATAATATTTTCTATACGAACCTAGTTTATTTGCACATACTAACAGTATTTTTTTTACAAAACCTCAAAATGTTAGAGCTATGTAACGCACATAGCTAATTTGGAGTTGAAAAGGTACAAATAATTGATAATTTTTTTTTTTCATATAATTGCAGTGTTTAGTCGTAATTTTCCGTGTGAATAAAAAATAATATTGTGTAAGTACTGTAAGTAGTAGTGGCCAATTTTGATACAAAAGACATAAACGCGCTGCACTAGCTACGAAGAATTACCGAAGTTACCTATATAGCATTAATATTTTGGCGTGTCCCATTTATTATAATAATAAGTAATTTATTTAAACTAAAGCTGGCTTGGTAATTCAACGCTTATTGAAATACAATAATGTATTGTTTGATTTCTTAGGCATTTGAACCCAATATAGAAAATTTATTTCATTTACTTACACGCAAATAAACTGAATTTTGATTGACATTATACTGGGTGTGGTAACTATGGAAATACATTATAGTAGGTACACGGAAAAAACAGGACGGCGATGACGGCTCAAATTAATGAATTATTGAAAAGTATGCGCCTGCGCACGTCCACACCACAAAACAACAATAAGGCTGGCTCTCAAATAGAGCTTTGTTTTACACACTGTCTCTATACAAATAGTTTTTATTTTGTGTAATTTATGGGTAAGGTAGCAGGGTTCTTTATTAAACAAAAAAACTAGGGTGTTCTAAAAACGCGTTATTTTTGTGTATCCAAAAATGGTGACAAATAGATAAATTGCTATTAAAAATACAACTCTGCTGTTATAAGAAACGTAGTCTATTGTTTGTGAACACGAGTTTATTTTCATCCAAATCCTCATAAATGTGAATAAATAGATGCGGATTTCGTCCGTCACCACCGTCTCATTACTATGGACCTATTTAATATTGACGTGCTATCAGATGTTCTGCAGACACAATTGAGTTTTATCAGCAGTGATAAGAGTTTATTTTCGAATGGTTGTAGTCAGGCCGAAGGTGCGGAGTGATTGATCCGCCCTGGATAACCGTCGCGATGTTTCCATGAATCGCATGAATATCTAACTATGTTTGCTCCTTAGTTTTTAACACATTTGCGAGGCTATTAAAGTGATTGACAGTTTTTGTATTGGCTTCGGTAAAAAAGGCGTGATAAAATTCAAGATAAAATGAAAATCGTCTGCGAAGTATTCATTACAGTTTGCTAGGCGAGTGTGTATACATAAAGGCATTTTCACAGTACATAGGTTCTTAGTTTCTATGTAAATGATGTTATGATCATAATATTTTATCATTTGAGTTTTTTTATCACTGTTCTTTAGTGTATGAGCTTTTTAGCTTTTTAGTGTCTTGGTTGTGTTTATACATATCCCCACTGGTAGGGACTTTTTGGTGGGGATTTCTGGAATAATCGTATTTTCGAACAAAACAGATTAAATTCAATAAGGATTATCTTCTTCTAAATATGTAAAACTCTTTTGAAGCTGACTGATAATCAACGCACAGCCTAAACTATAAGTCCTAGGGGTATGAAATTTTGAGGGTAGTATCCTTATACATATAGTGCAGGGGTGCACTAAGAAAGGAATTTTGAACAGTCGCACTCTAAATGGTCTAAAACGCGAACAACGCGCGGGCGACGGCTAGTTAATTTATATTACAAGAACCAACGGAAAAAATACATCAGGATTTTAAAACAATTTACATACCTACTTACCTTTAGGTGTAAAAGTAGAGCCTACGCTATTTACTGGAGGTAGGTACATAGGTACTTGTCTACTATTGTATATGTCGCAGATCGACTTCCAGTGTGCACAGTACATGTTGATCTGCGAGTGGTGAGTGCTGGCGGCTCGTGCGCAGCATACGCAATGCTTCGCCTCACTGCCTCCATGCGACTCGAGCGCAGCATACGCAATGCTTCGCTTCACTGCCTCCGTGCGACTCGTGCGCAGCATACGCAATGCTTCGCCTCACTGCCTCCGTGCGACTCGAGCGCAGCATACGCAATGCTTCGCTTCACTGCCTCGGTGCGACTCGAGCGCAGCATACGCAATGCTTCGCCTCACTGCCTCGGTGCGACTCGAGCGCAGCATACGCAATGCTTCACTTCACTGCCTCCGTGCGACTCGTGCGCAGCATACGCAATGCTTCGCTTCACTGCCTCGGTGCGACTCGAGCGCAGCATACGCAATGCTTCACTTCACTGCCTCCGTGCGACTCGTGCGCAGCATACGCAATGTTTCGCCTCACTGCCTCGGTGCGACTCGAGCGCAGCATACGCAATGCTTCACTTCACTGCCTCCGTGCGACTCGAGCGCAGCATACGCAATGCTTCACTTCACTGCCTCCGTGCGACTCGAGCGCAGCATACGCAATGTTTCGCTTCACTGCCTCGGTGCGACTCGAGCGCAGCATACGCAATGCTTCACTTCACTGCCTCCGTGCGACTCGAGCGCAGCATACGCAATGCTTCGCATCACTGCCTCCGTGCGACTCGTGCGCAGCATACGCAATGCTTCACTTCACTGCCTCCGTGCAGTGTGCTGCGTGCTTCGCTGCGGTACAAAACTGTTGCGCGGCACTCGCATACCTAATGAGAGTTACTGTGAAATTACTAACATTACTTTCTGTTATTTGTTACTGGGATGGCTCGTATTTACAGAGTTGTTCATTTTGTTTTACGAATTTATTTCAAACGTTTATTTCATTGTCGTTTTCTTTTACATATTTGTTTTATTTTTATAGTTTTCGACTTCCTCTAACTGACTTTTCTAGTCTAGCTATATAAAGTAGGTACACTATATATGTACGAACAACTAAAACAACTTTATTATACTTAATGAAACTGTTTATTTTCATTAGAAGCAAAACATTCAGCACTAACTACAAACGTGAATACTGCTATCGTATGTAAGAAACTAACAAGTCAGAGAGAGCCGATGATGTAGAAATCAAACCATGGTTGGCACTTTCACTCTAGTTTATTAATCCACTTTGCACGTACATTGTAGACCTAGTTATATTTCTTAGTTACTGCTATTTACTTGGAGTCTCAAGACGGAATGCGAGCTCGACCAGCTATGGCCTAGTCGCAGACTGCCAACTCCCCACTTTTATCTTTCAAAATGGCGGTTTGACGTGCGCACAGACAACAACGAGTCAATTACAATATTTTTTTGCTAAACTAATTATTTCATGATTTCACAAACTTTTATATTATTTTATAATTATTATTTAAAATTACACAATCAAAATAATATATGTAAATTAAAAACAACTACATTTCTTGCTGAACACGACACTTGTTTTAGCACAATATCTACATGACATATAAAATCAACTAAATGCCTTTAATTTATTTAACAATAGCTTAAAATATCTTTAAATAAAGTAGAAAGCTTACAAATTCGTCCATCCTGATTATCAGTCACGACCTCGTGATAGTTTGACAGAAACCATCGTGGCTATACAAACATAATATTACATATTATAGGAAAAGATCACGGAATCATTTCAAATTTTATATAAAGTTTACGCTTGTTCCAACCCTATCCGACCCATCTCGAGTAAAAGAACAAGCAAGAAACGTCTCGGTGGGGTAATTTCTTTTCGCGACTACCTAGGTGATCTTTTTTACAACCATCACAGATACTACTAGCAATCCGCCCCGGCTTCGCACGGGTGCAATGCTGATACTAAATATACAACAGAATTTCTTTATATACAACGTTCACAGCCCCTTTTTTTGTCATTAGGCAATACAAACATGTTTTATTTAGAGCGGCATATTATAGTTAGTAGAAAAGCGCGGCCTTCGACGCGCTATTTCTAGGCACGCGCCGCGCCGCCTCCGCCAGCTCTCCGGCCGGTACCGCCGCAACCGCTATGTTCCTGCATTTTAAATCTGTAATATCATCAAAAATATTCATTTAAATAACATGCTGTAAACGGTCATAATTGATCTATATTAAATGCACTATATTGTATCGAAGTTACTTAATTGGATAAGAATTAATGCTGTATTGCTTAAATCGCTTCGTAAATAAGCCATTATTTCTCGTACAAAGTAAAGGACACAAAAATGGCAGTTGCGAATTATCTCTAAGAGACATATTATGCCATCGCAGACCCCCTTGTAAACCTTTTTAAGGTGTACAATACTGTAGTACAATACGATACTGTGTTTTGATCGATCTCGTAGAGTTCAGCCAGCGTTTACAATGTAGGTAAGCGCGCAAAAATGTGTTTATTTACGACATCACATTAGAAAACGTTCCTCTTCAAAATCCGTTGCGTAGTTTTAAAGATCTAAGCATACATATGGACAGACAGACAGACAGACAAACCGACAGACAGCTGGAAGAGACTTTGTTTTATAATATTATGTAGTGAAGTGTTAGTGGTAATACAGTAAACAAAATAAGAACCGCTGGAAAACGTTCACAACACGTTCTTCACGCATATTTAGAAATCTGCTTTCTTGTGGCCTCTCCGCCGTGTCCACGATCAATATAACAGTCCCAATTTGATCATTTTGATGACGAAGGCGCATCAAGCCGAAGTCGGCTTTTCCAGTTTTCAAACTTTTAAATTATTCTTCATAATCTTAGAATAAACAATTTTAATATTATTATTCTAATGCTTATACATTTTCACTTTATCATTTCATCCAACCATTTACTATGTATTATTAAACTTCATTTTACTTCACTTTCATTTCATTTTATTTCATTTCATTTTATTTCATTTCATTTTATATCATTTCATTACTAACCATACTGACCATACTAACCATACTAACGGTATATTAACCGTTTTAACCATACTAACCATACTAACGGTATATTAACCGTTTTAACCATACTAACCATACTAACGGTATATTAACCGTTTTAACCGTACTAACCATACTAACCATACTAACCATACTAACAATAAGAGAGAGAGAGAGAGAGAGAGAGAGCTAAGCTAAGCTAAGAGAGAAGGAGAGATCGACAGCTAAGCTAATCTAAGCTAAGAGAGAAAATAATTACTCTCTTCTCTCTCTAGTATATATCATCATCATCATCATCATTATATCATTATTATTATATCATCATCATTATATCATCATCATTATATCATCATCATTATATCATCATCATTATATCAGCATCATCATCATATCATCATCATCATATCATCAGTATCATCATATCATCATCATCATATTATCATCATCATAACACTTCCGTCAAAATGCTCCTCGTTTCCATTCGGAAAAGTGAACAAATCTTGTCACCCAGGGCTGCCGAAACCACTATCGAGCAAACAAACATATTAGAAGTCACAGCAACAATAGTCCACGCCGGCAATATACTTGTGAAGACCTGCAAGTGAACTGCATTTTAGAGATTACTCAAATCTGCCGATCACTGCAAACAAACATGAAACAACGCTCCATCACAGACACTCGCAGTGCTACCAACTCATCGAGAGCAATTTTACGCTCTGCTTAACGCTCTGCACTTATTACTTTGTTGTGCCACCACTACCTGCAAATATTTTCGGATATCTCAACCCTGTTTAGCATGATGCAATCGAAGCTCCAGAAACAAACCGCAACAATTACAAGGGCTGCTTCTGAAAAGATTTTTGAAATATCATGTTGAAGACAGATAAAAAATAAATTTTACCACTGCTGGACGAAAATAAAGTGATAAGTAGAAAAGTAAAAAGCCTGAAGGAAACTAAAACCAATTATACGGAGCTCTCCAACAAAGAGTCGTGAATTATTTTCGAAAGTACGTATTGAAGACCTCGACATCAATCACATAAACGGGTAGAACAACCAAAAGAAATTATAATAGACAACGTCGCATTGACTAAGCCCAAGAGTAAAACTTGTGTATCATGAACAGCTTTTACAGGGGACAGAATCTGGAAGAAAATGGACATTGCTATCACCTACAGAAGACATAAATAATAGTTAGAACGGCCATCACCTGATAATTTCACGAGAACTGCTGTAACCGGCTTTCACGCCACCTTTTTCCCTCCACAAGGCACTACCAAACTATTGAGCTGTCTATGTGATGTGCAAAAACCAGAGATTGACGTACGATGAAATCCGCATGAAGCTCCGCGAGCGACCAAGCAAGGCAATCGCGTGCCTTCTGGCAATTTTGAGCGTGTGCTCAAAGCTTGACCCACGCGTTGAGGCTTGGAGACCCCTTCCATCCATTCTGTACTTCGTGGCATCATCCAATACCAGTCAAAACTCCACCACAGTGGCCAGTTTCGAAAATAAAAGAAAGGATGCTATTGACAATTATAAGCCTTAGGTAAACATAGACAGACATTTATTTGCTCAAGAAGGTAAAACACAAAATACACCTGCAGACTAAACTAACAACACTACGAAGAAACAAAATTAGAGAGAAAGATAAATGAGATGAGTGGATTGAGTAGACAACTAGGTAAGCTGGCAAGTGTTTGTGTGCTACAGCAGCAAAGGAGTTTCGACTCAGCGTATGCCTCACTGCCCAAAGGTAGTTAGGCGCTGTTATTCTGTCGAAACTATCAGCTAATAGACCCTGTGAAAAACCATTGTATCTAATCTAAATATTATATTCCCTAAGATATTATTGAAACAAATCACACGTATCACGGACGACAATTAACCAAAAGATCAGGCAGGATTTAGCGTTTTCTCAATGGACCATATACCTACATACCATAAAGTAGACTATAGAAAAACATACCAAATACGGAATGCGACACTGCCTTGCGTTCACAGATTATAACAAAACCGTTGACTTTCTAAAACACCCAAAGATAGGTATGGAAAGTGCCATTGAACCAATGAGTACATGAAAAATGCCTACATCCGAATCTGAATTATTAAAATATCTACAGTGCGCCTGGGAGACCCATTCAACACAAGGCGACCCTAAGTTGCCAAAACCTTTTTCGGCAACTCCAGAACATACAGAGGCATTAAGCTATAGAATCAGTAGCTCAGCCTACGCCTTACACAAATTGTCTTCAACTGTCAGCACGGATACCCTGCCTACAGCACATTACGGCTTATCGGAGTCAGCTCCTAAATATGGCTCCATTTACTGGGGCAATTCAACTGACAAAGAGATCATTTTTAAAATGGAGAAACGCTGCACACGACCTGTGTTTAAAACTAATGTGACTGAAACCATTACTTTCCAAGCATAAAACTCCCACACTTCTGTACACGATCGAAGCAGCACTATTTGTGAGTTTCACGCGTTCAACGAATGGTATCTTCAAGCAATATACAATTAAAGATCAGAATATTACCAGGTGCCTGATGGTAAAATATCTAGGCATTTTGTTCAACCCAGGTCTACAGTTTCAGGACCATATAAGAAAGTTAACAGCAGAATGATTCAAGCGACTGGGGTTCGTCACTAGGCACTGTCGAGATTTTACAAACCTAAAAGCCATTCAAAAATTGAAAACTGCTCCGCCGTATGGAATCCTCATCAGACAACGTATACTCTCATGCTGGAGAAAGTCCAAAAGAGATGTTTAAGGTTTCTTTATAAGAAAAAGTACGGGTACTACCCATTTATGTTTCCAACTAACTATCCTTTGGGTGTCCTTGGCTACAACTCGCTGGAAACGTGTAGGCTGTGTGAGCAAATGATGAATGTAAGTCGTATTTTGCATGGCGTGTTGGACTGTCCGGAGTTGGTTTACGAAGCGTGTAGGCTCAGCGTACCTGATTTCACCCGGGCCAGTTCATCTGCTTGTGCCAAGCTCCGCGCGTACTACTGCACGCCAACAGTCACCGCTATACAGAGCGCAGTTTCATATCAACGCAGTTCTTAAAATAATTCCTGAGATGGACGTATTTGCGGATAAGATTCGCAATATCCTCAAAATTACATTGAAATATTGTGAGGGAAACATCGAAGCACATTAATTATAATGTCAGTGTTCACAAATTTAAAATGTTATTATAAATTGTTAGTTGTTGTTATGTTTTCGTATAGTACCTAAAAGTTGTTGTTTTTTTTGATAGCAAATAACAAATAATATAATGCTATGTAAATTTTCTATGTAAGGTTCTTCTTGTAATATGTACCTAGGAATAGAGTTTTTGTTTTGGGCCCACTGTTATGGTAACATCTATGTAAATAAAACAATTTGAATTTGAATTTGAATTTGTGAAAGTAATCCCCATCTGCCCCGCGCATGTGTGACACGGTAATTCAAAAAGAACGCGAGGACAAACCCTGCAGACATGTATCCATAACGGCATTGTTGCACAAAAACACCATATGCATGGCTCCGTTAGTCTTCAATAAAATTCCTAAATCTTATAGGGACTCAAATACACGTCAATTTAAAACAAGATTTAAAAGAACTATTGTTAGAAAAACCTTATTATAATATCGACGAGTTCGTGAACAATAAATTGTAGGCAATTACTGTATGTTTTCTCTTTTGTTGACTTTAAACCCTGTCTATTGTAGTTATAAATATCCTCCTGCTTCTGTCCAATGCGAGTGCATTCTGATAAAATGCAGCATGTAATGTCAACCTGCACAACTCAACCTTGAGGAAATAGACAACAGAACAAACTCATTATGGAAAAGATGTTGATCCTTAAGAAATTACAAAAAAATCCAGTAGTACCAATTAACTTGAAAAACATATTCAACATCTGCATTCTCCCATGTATAAAATTCTTCTCTAAGACAATATCAGAAATTAGGATTAGTCAACATTATATCGAGAGAAGCATGTTAATTATAAAATAGATAGACCAGATTAATCTAAAACATATATAAAACAAATGTTGTCGGTGACGAACTTTACACTATTAAAAAGTTAAAGTGGAAGCGGACCGTTCATAACATCACAAGTAAAACCAAAAAGTAGGCAAAATATATCATAAAATAGTACCCATGAAAAGAAAAGAGAAAAGAGGTAGACTTTTTTTGAGGTAGCAAGACGATATAAATGACATACACCAGTGTCTTGTGGGTGAGAAAAGTTCGTGATCGAGAGTAATGTAGGAAAGAACCTGCTTATGGTGTGTAATTTTTGACCGTAGAATGTACACGATTTTACCTTTCATCCCATCTGCAGTGACGCGATGATTGACTATGCTGCTGATCTAATGAATAAATAAATAAATGTACAAAATAAATAAATAAATCTTCATTCTGGTTCCTGGTATCGCCTTCTAGACTCGACGTATCAGGATCGTATATCCAGAACACGTCACGGTGCAGTCAGTGAGTCGCTACTTCCACAATCAACATCGGCGGCTGGTAAAGGGTAAGAACTTCTTCAATCTGCACCGTCAGCGGTGCGCAGTAATTACCTCGTCACCGTCCATGGAGTATCCAAGCTGAAACAATTTTAAGGGACATCAACCGCTCGATATAAATTTATTAAACAGAATGAGAAAGAGAAAATACAACTTAGTTATCTAATTTAAAAATAGAAAAACACGCACGAGTATTCTCATATAAGAATATAATAAAACCGTGAGGGTAGCACTACCAAAGAGTAGCCTTGGCCATGTGCACCACACAGAAGAACCTATAACTTATAAGCATGTGTATACAAATAAAATAAAATGATAAAAAACGTGTGGGTAGCACTACCAAAGAGTAGCCTTGGCCATGTGCGCCACACGGAAGAACCTATAACTTATAAGCATGCGTATACAAATAAAATAAAATGATAAAAAACGTGTGGGTAGCACTACCAAAGAGTAGCCTTGGCCATGTGCGCCACACGGAAAAACCTATAACTTATAAGCATGCGTATACAAATAAAATAAAATGATAAAAAACGTGTGGGTAGCACTACCAAAGAGTAGCCTTGGCCATGGGCGCCACACGTAAGAACCTATAACTTATAAGCATGCGTATGCAAATAAAATAAAATGATAAAAAACGTGTGGGTAGCACTACCAAAGAGTAGCCTTGGCCATGGGCGCCACACGTAAGAACCTATAACTTATAAGCATGCGTATGCAAATAAAATAAAATTATAAAAAACGTGTGGGTAGCACTACCAAAGAGTAGCCTTGGCCATGTGCGCCACACGAAAGAACTTATAACTTATAAGCATGCGTATGCAAATAAACTAAAATGATAAAAACCTGTGGGTAGCACTACCAAAGAGTAGCCTTGGCCATGTGCGCCACACGAGGTAAACTATACGCATGCATATACAAAAAAATCTAATTACAAAAAACGTGTGGGTAGCACTACCAAAGAGTAGCCTTGGCCATGTGCGCCACACGAAAAAAAACTACAGGTATGCATGCATTAAAACAAAAAATACAGTAGGTTGAATAAATAACTAAAACAAATATTTATACGTATCTTTCGCTTGGAGTCATCCCACTTCTGACTTGTAAGAAACTAACAAGTCAGAGAGAGCCGATGATGTAGAAATCAAACCATGGTTGGCACTTTCACTCTAGTTTATTAATCCACTTTGCACGTACATTGTAGACCTAGTTATATTTCTTAGTTACTGCTATTTACTTGGAGTCTCAAGACGGAATGCGAGCTCGACCAGCTATGGCCTAGTCGCAGACTGCCAACTCCCCACTTTTATCTTTCAAAATGGCGGTTTGACGTGCGCACAGACAACAACGAGTCAATTACAATATTTTTTTGCTAAACTAATTATTTCATGATTTCACAAACTTTTATATTATTTTATAATTATTATTTAAAATTACACAATCAAAATAATATATGTAAATTAAAAACAACTACATTTCTTGCTGAACACGACACTTGTTTTAGCACAATATCTACATGACATATAAAATCAACTAAATGCCTTTAATTTATTTAACAATAGCTTAAAATATCTTTAAATAAAGTAGAAAGCTTACACGTACTAAATCTGCTCGTACAGTCTTCAACAAACGCTCAAATTGTAAAGCTTTGGCCTTTCTTCCTTGATGTTTAGAATACAATTTGTCACAGGAGTAAGCTTTGTATTGTTAGTATGAGTAGAGTAAAGGCTGATAGCGGTGGTGTAGCTCGTCACGTGCAGGCTATCTTGGATCGGCGCAGGGGCAGTCGGCGCCGCCGGCTCCGCGCATGCGCACATGCAAATAGCATTTTTATACATTTTTGTGGCAAACTGTCGACAATCACGTCACCGTACGTGAGTACCTAGCCGCGGTAGTGCCTGTCGAGAGGTTCCTTTGTGGCGCCGCGCCGCACCGCGCTGGGAAGACTCGCCACTCGGCCGGCCCATGCCCATGCGCATGCGCATACATCACCTGCTAACTAGGCTGTAACTGTCGTTTTGTTTGTGAGTTCAGATAACATCATGCTGGTTGACAGGACAATTACACAACTTTAGCCAGCGTTTCTGGCTATATAGTAATGCTATTTGGTTACACTCGAATGTGTTTCAATTATTTAACAGCAACAAAAAGTTCCCTTTAATTTGACTGCGTTGCTTTAATTAAAACGAAAGTACCTAAAACCTTACTAAAGTGTAGTGTAGTGTAACGGCATGCCATAAATAAAAGAGTGTTGTACCTACTCGCGCAGCGTCAACCGTTAATTAAGACCATAAATAATAAATAAAAAGTTTTTGCGCTTGCCGTCTCGAAAAAGGACGAGAAGAACATAAAAATAATAATATTTTTAATAACGTAATGATGCGCTGTGAGCGAAGTCGCGGGATGGTGCGGGCGTAGCGCCAGGGGCCACTAATTCGGATTCCGTTTACTCATACTTGTTTGATACGAGATATTATTAATATTTTTAAGTTTAGTGTTAGTGAAATAAACGATAAAAAATCAGTAACTGTAGAAACAGAAAACTTCTTTGCCTCAGCTGCCTTTGAATCTTCGCACCGAATTAGCTATGTAGGTTTGTTATTTTGCTGATTCCTGGTTTATTATTTTAATCATTTTGCTTTAGAGTTTGGGTATGATTCACGCAGCTATAAGAGCGTGATTCGGTTGATTACAACACGGTCGGAAGGCGGGCCGCCGCCGCCGCGCGCAGGAAACGCCGCGAGCAACAGAATTCCACTTATAATCTAATACCAGTAATGTGAAACATTTTACTTTAATATTGATTATGATTTTTTTTTATTGACACGGCCAAATCTAATTGACGGTTATTTGCTCGAGCAAACGTCAGTAGGAAGTGCTAGCAATTGGTCAGTTCATTGTACTGAGCTGTATCAAATCAATTACCGAAATACTCTTTGCCGTTGAACGTTTCGCCGAAATAACGCTTTATCGACATTTTTAAAGATCGATCTTAATAAATCTTAATAGCTTTGCCGACGGCTTATTAGTCGAAAGACACCAACGTATGTTGCTATTCAGATTGTACAAAGCTCATTATTCCTTACCAAAGACTCCATCTTTGAGTATTTATTGTACATAGTCAATTTTATAATACCTACTCTTTCCCAATTTCGGTGTATGTTGAATGTGACGTACTTTAGTGTGGTGCGATTATGCAAAGTCTAATATCTGTGTAACATGGTTTTGATTCCTGGTGCGTTGTTCTTTATAAAGTGGTTATTTAGTGCAAAGTGAGGCAGGTGGTGGTCAAAAACTCATTTGGCTAACACGGAACGGACACGACTCGGCACTGCCTACACCCTAAACAGAGTGTCATAAGCATGTGCTGTTGTAAAAATACTGAAAAATGTCTACATTAACCTTGTTAATTGTTATGTGACTTGATAATAACATTGGATTTTATTTTAGTTTCCACTGCGGGGCATCACCTTCTCCTTCAAACGGCACTCTTGTCTATTTTGGGCCTTTTGCTAAATAGTCAAGAGGGGTCTTTCCCTGCACGGAAACAATACATCCACCTTATTTTGGTTTATTTTAGTTTAATTGATACATTCGTCGTTCCGTGCCGTACCCCTCTTGGCGCAATGTGAATACTCTTTTTAGCGTGTAATTCAGTAACCTCGCTACTAACAGTTTTGATAGCTTCGCCATTTTTGATAATTCCCGATCAATTTTAAAATAAATGCACGATTGTTCTGAAACTCAACTTGTTGCTTCGATTAAAATTATTATATTTTTAATATTTTGTTATTCTACAACTGGACAGACACAGTAGTTTTTTTCTTTTATAAATGTATCAGCATATATAGATAGATACATGGTGTATACCGGTATATCTCGTACTTAGGGTAGGAAAAACTCAAAACTGGATTCCTATTAGTCAATGAACTTTTAAGATCATTGCTGTTAGTAGACATTTCCTATGTTATTATTGTACTAGTACCTACAAAGCTACAAACACCTGCTTTATGATTCTTGTGATTGGTTCATGCTTCTTTGGTCTACTAATATAAAATTATACCTAAACTATATTAGTGTTTGTAACCAAATTATTTTATTTTTCAATTTTACATAGAGACTATTACCCCTAGACCATAGATACTAATAATTCAAAAACAGAAAATATAGAAAAACAGGTTATTATATCGCACAGTCGTGCACAGCTTCCCAGACGTTTTATATGGAAACACAAGAATTATGATATTGGAACACCTGCAATAATATCAAAGCATTTTGTAAAAATGTAAAAAAATGGGACAATTGTCTTTCAAATGATCTAGACGTGCTCTAGACTAGAATATTGAGTAGCAAAAAACCTAATGGGATGTTTAGTCTATGTGTCTGCAGTCACATTTTCAAGTTCGTGGTGTTTTGTAAGTGTGATGTCATATTGTTGATATGTTTTCACTATTCTATTTTAGTCTTATAGGAGGCTCTTGGCTGCGTAACTCGGCAGCCTGTGGCGGGTGGCGGCAATTTAGCATAACAACCATAATGACGTCGATTACCGACTGGTTACATCTTGCATGGCGACTACCTCTCCGTCAGTTATACTAAAAAGCTTTCTACTGTACGTTACGTACTTAGTTCTCAATACTATCACGCTCAATATCGTCAAATACGAGCTTTTTACAAACATTTCGATGGCACCTTATAAAACAATTTGCGTAAAACGACAGCAAATTGTATTTCTTTACATAAAAGCACCGGTTTTTATGACCGACTCTGACAAATGACTGCAAATAAAACACACGAGTCATTCAAAATATTTATGAAGATCGAGTTGTCGTCACAGTGCGCGCGCGCAGGCTCGGACTCGGGGTCCGCCCACCCATCGCAGGTGTCGACTTTCTGGGACAGGACAATTTTCAATGGCACTAGTTGAAATGTTCGGTCGTTCTAGTTGGTGGAATTAGTAAGAAAATGTGAACGATGAAACTCAGGTCACCCCTTTAAAAGCGTCCTAATTGCGGCCCTGTGCGCAAGAGCAAGATTCCGCGAGCGAGAATCGATTTATCCCGCGCACCGGGAGCCGTCCCGACAACAACTATTTGATTGAACTCCACCCACTAATTATATTCTTATGAAATAAACTCTGCATTTAACTTCCATACACTCACTACTAAAGCATCACAACTATCTCTACCAACTAGCAAAAGCCTGCTCTACTGCTTTTACATAGAGTTCTAATTTGTCTGCGCGAGAGTGTGTCGAGGATGTACAGTAGCCAGTGGAGGAATTCGAGCGAAATGTTAGCTCTCAGAGATGATCGTCCGTAATAGGAACTGCGCCACAGCACAGGCCACAGTTAGTATGGAATGAGTACTTTGTACTTCGTAATGTCTATAATTAGACCGGCTACCGAGCTGAGCTGACCTAGTGGAATCATGTACGCGACAAAATGTTATCATTTTGCTACCGGCAATGTGTTCTAATATAAGCAAAATGCTTCTAATTTGAACCTTATTCGACAAAAGGGCTGGGTTTGCCAATTACAGAGCACTTTATAAAATTATGCCTATCAAAGAAGAAAATATCAGCGGAAAGACCTCCGTAGACGCGGCGGTCATACATACTATTGTGGAATGAGTATGTAAGGTAATTAAGTAAGTACCTAAAAATTAAGTTTCCCATCAAATGCTTTTGGACAATGTGGACATGTGGAGGGAAGTATCGGAACTGCTTCCTAGCCAGGCGAGCGATCAGCATGTTCACACACATTTAGTGTAATAACGAAATGGTTGTAATCTCGGAAACATCTTTCAAATTCATAATGAAATAAGCTGCGCAAATCCGCGTTAACCTGTCGACGTTGTAAATGCCTTTCCATTAGCTCGGGACGATTAATGCCCCAATATGTATTGCATTATCACTGCATCTTGTAAAAAGGACCCAAACCAGAACAGTGTCTTAATAACAATTTTAATATGCATGTAAGTAATTTCACTAGGAAAAACAAACTAAACAACTTGAAAAATCAATATTTTTAGTCAGCTCGTAGTCAGGAAATCTCTCAGCTAAAATAAAGAATGTCTGTTACGAATTCAGTAAGAGTGTGCAGGCGATACGTCGAATTAAAATGATAAATAGAGACATGCACAGAATATTCCTCACAAAC
Source organism: Eulithis testata (assembly GCA_947507515.1). NCBI lineage: Eukaryota > Metazoa > Arthropoda > Insecta > Lepidoptera > Geometridae > Eulithis > Eulithis testata. The sequence goes on from OX382198.1 coordinate 192,205, forward strand.
TGACAATGAAATTGAAGTTAACTTGGACAGTAACACTTTCTATGCAGTTAGCATTACAACCGATAGCGGTGTCATCCAAACTAATGTAATGTTATGTAGAGGTTTCATTTGGCTATCAAATTAAAATGGTAAATAACTTGAATGAAATGAAAATGAAGTTTATTGTCTATGTTAGATATAAATGTAAATAGTAAACCAAGTTACAAATTATGAGAAAACAGCTTACGTGCTTCAATCAAAAGATATTGCGCAGTTGTTTTTTTTTGATAAATTATACAATTTCTTATGAGACAACTATTTTGTGTCAATGAACCACATTTTTTTTGTCTTGAAAGGGAAAACGATTTCTTTATTCTATATTTAGATTTTATTAAATTACATCAAAATGATAGTGAGCCGGTCCCTATCATACTACCAAGCCTTCGCTAAAAATAGCAATCCTATAACGTGGAAAGAAGTATTAGAGATAGCAGTTGGTTATTACAGTGGTGTGTACAGTTTTATGATGTGACATCGGCGGCAGTACCCGGCGGGAATGTGAAATGTATATATTAGAATGCAGCGCGAGCATCGGCTCGCTTACCGCGCTTATTATAGGAGGCTTCCGAGAACGTACCCGTCGACCTGGGAACAATGTCTGGACAATACATTTGTAATACATTCTAATATTAATGTCGTTATACTTATGACTCTTGTCTTCTGTCTGCAGGTTGCGTAATTTCCGCGTAACGCACCAATCAATATGGTCACAGATTATATAACACTATACTACATGTCTTGTGGTTATGAATATTTTTTTAGTTTTTACATGATTTTTTCTTTTAAATGTTTTTCTAAAAACAAATACACACAGCACAGTAGCCAAATAATTCAATATTTGATAGGCTAAAAATAAAATGAGCTCATGATCATGACTCAAAAATCGCATCCAGATACAATACGGACATCTAATAATAAGAACTGCAGTTTTTACTTGCAGAGGATAGCACGGAGCCTCGTCGAAGTCACTGGCGACCAATCAAGTACATAATCTGCTAAAATACTTATTAGCTGTATTCCAAAAGAGCGTGAAAATAATGAGTTGAGTCACTATTGAAAGCTCACTATCACGGCTCTACATTAACCAAGCTTAAATAAAGTCTTTATTAGTCTTACTAATATTATAAACGCGAAAGTTTTTGAGGATGTTGTAACAGTTTTTCCTTCCTGCCGTAGGGAAAAACTCAGGCAAAGAAGAAAATAAGTTTAAAAACTCAAAATTACAAGAATTTATTTATTCCAAGTACATAGTAACAATTAGGTGTAAATGCTATGCTTTATAGTACTTAAAATTAAGTAAATTAGGTAGAAATTGCCTAAAAGTATACTAAAGAGATGCTATAGCTGAATGGTGCACATCTGACGTCTGACTCGGCGGAAACTTTGATATTTTTACAATATGATACTCGAGTTAGTAGTAGTTAGGGATAGGGAAAACTCTTGATCCGGTAGGTGAGTAGTGGTGAAGAACGGGTTTTAGCTGCCTTTCTTCCTATTCTAACTAACCTGAGCTACTATTGACTAGCCGTTTTGTTTTGGGTATGCGAAGTGAACGTGCTCGGATCTTTAGGTATGGTATCGACCAGCTGCTAGGCTCGTTCGACGCGGGCGTTTTGTGGTGTGGTTCAGGAGGTCTGATCGCCACTTGACAGCCTCGCTGAAGATTATAAATAAAATAAATTAGTTACTGAGTAGGAAAATTTCTTCATCGAGGTACAGTAGGTAGTTTTATGTGAAATTTTGGCAGGTTTTTACCGTTATTTAAAGATATCTACCTTGAGGCTGGTATGGTCGGATATGCTGGTTGTATTTTGTATGAAAATGCTTGAAGACGGTTACGAATGTTCCGGTCCAATCTTGCCTTCGCAAATCGCGTTTACGCCGGTACGACCTGAAGTAAATAGATACGAATGCATGGGTCAACTTTGAGTAGTCATAACGCTATCGGATTTGTCCAGGATCACAGTAGAAATCGATTTTAAATTACCTGTAGTTTGGTGATTCAAAACGTATGACTGTTTTGCGTTCAGCGACCTTGTGTTTTGCTTATTCGCACTGCAAACTGATTGGAAACTCGTATCTCATGTAAATGTATTGTAGAAACAACTTCGGTATTCTTTTTCGAGTATAAATGTGGCTTATTTACCGAAATAAAATTAAAATTCGTTGGTTCGAGATGATCTCCACAATTTTCAAAATCTCCTCTGCCACAGACAAGGAGCTCGGTTTTTTTTATTCTCGATTCCGTTTGGCATGGATCATAGAGTGTTTCTTTTTTATTTTTCTTTGTATCGGGGTTGCCGTCTCGGTAACTCAACTCTCTACCAACCACCGAATCGGTATCGAACGAATGTTTTTTATTATTTTGTTTATGAGAAATATTATGTGAAATTTAGTAATAGTTGAAGTAAAAATAATGCCAATAATAACGAAGTATCGCACCGGTGCCAAATCGCCCTAGCAGGCCGTTCTAGGCCTGAGTTCTTATGATAATGATTCTATCTCGATGAAAGGAAAATTTGAAATATTTTACGACATTAATCTTAGCTTTATTACATTTAGGTTATAATTTTTTTTTGCTTTTTACTTTTTCTCTCATACTTTTCATTATTAATATTATAAAAAACAGGTGTAGGTTAGGTAACTTAAATACAAATATTACGACGAGGACGTCCGGAGAATTCACTACGTGAATTCTTCACCGGGAAAGGGGGTGCTGTAACCTTCGATTTTTAACACTTTACATATAATCTACACGTTAGAAAAAATCATAGCAATTACCTAGTAAAACGTACCTAGTTTGAATCTCCCGCTAAAATATTTCAAATTTTCCTTTCATCGAGATAGAATCATTATCATAAGAACTCAGGCCTAGAACGGCCTGCTAGGGCGATTTGGCACCGGTGCGATACTTCGTTATTATTGGCATTATTTTTACTTCAACTATTACTAAATTTCACATAATATTTCTCATAAACAAAATAATAAAAAACATTCGTTCGATACCGATTCGGTGGTTGGTAGAGAGTTGAGTTACCGAGACGGCAACCCCGATACAAAGAAAAATAAAAAAGAAACACTCTATGATCCATGCCAAACGGAATCGAGAATAAAAAAAACCGAGCTCCTTGTCTGTGGCAGAGGAGATTTTGAAAATTGTGGAGATCATCTCGAACCAACGAATTTTAATTTTATTTCGGTAAATAAGCCACATTTATACTCGAAAAAGAATACCGAAGTTGTTTCTACAATACATTTACATGAGATACGAGTTTCCAATCAGTTTGCAGTGCGAATAAGCAAAACACAAGGTCGCTGAACGCAAAACAGTCATACGTTTTGAATCACCAAACTACAGGTAATTTAAAATCGATTTCTACTGTGATCCTGGACAAATCCGATAGCGTTATGACTACTCAAAGTTGACCCATGCATTCGTATCTATTTACTTCAGGTCGTACCGGCGTAAACGCGATTTGCGAAGGCAAGATTGGACCGGAACATTCGTAACCGTCTTCAAGCATTTTCATACAAAATACAACCAGCATATCCGACCATACCAGCCTCAAGGTAGATATCTTTAAATAACGGTAAAAACCTGCCAAAATTTCACATAAAACTACCTACTGTACCTCGATGAAGAAATTTTCCTACTCAGTAACTAATTTATTTTATTTATAATCTTCAGCGAGGCTGTCAAGTGGCGATCAGACTTCCTGAACCACACCACAAAACGCTCGCGTCGAACGAGCCTAGCAGCTGGTCGATACCATACCTAAAGATCCGAGCACGTTCACTTCGCATACCCAAAACAAAACGGCTAGTCAATAGTAGCTCAGGTTAGTTAGAATAGGAAGAAAGGCAGCTAAAACCCGTTCTTCACCACTACTCACCTACCGGATCAAGAGTTTTCCCTATCCCTAACTACTACTAACTCGAGTATCATATTGTAAAAATATCAAAGTTTCCGCCGAGTCAGACGTCAGATGTGCACCATTCAGCTATAGCATCTCTTTAGTATACTTTTAGGCAATTTCTACCTAATTTACTTAATTTTAAGTACTATAAAGCATAGCATTTACACCTAATTGTTACTATGTACTTGGAATAAATAAATTCTTGTAATTTTGAGTTTTTAAACTTATTTTCTTCTTTGCCTGAGTTTTCCCCTACGGCAGGAAGGAAAAACTGTTACATTTTGCGTCGCAGTGTACTGCGAAAGGTTTTGAGAAATCGGGGCAAGTCAAAACGGGAGCAGTAGTAAGGCATAATTTTAACTCATGGAACGCTTTGTCGGCCTCGGGGCCAAATAACCTATCCATTAAGCGCTGCTGGGTCGCGCCGGATGACGTAAGACCAAAACACATGCGTGTGTAATGAAATAAGCCTCGTCCTGGCACTGTGAACGCGGTTTTCTCTCTTGATTCCATGGAATCCAGAGGTATTTGGTGGTAGGCAGCCTTCAGATCGATGGATGACAAATATTTTGCGTTTCCCAGCTGATCCAGGATGTTGTTGATGTAGGGGAGTGGGTACGCATCGTGTTTAGAGACTTCATTCAACTTCCTGCTATCCAAACAAAATCTGTATGTACCATCCGACTTTGGAGCAAGAGTAATTGGACTGCTCCACGCGCTGTTGCTTGGTTCGATGACGCCGTCTCTCAACATTTGGTCGACCTGCCTGTTTACTTCTGTCAACTTCTCAGGGGACATGGGGTAGTAGCGCTGTTTTATTGGTGAATGGTCGCCGGTATCTATTTTGTGGGATACCAGGTGGGTCATTCCAAGGCCCTTCTTCTCTGCTGAAATTGCTTCGTATTGTAATATGACTTCTTGAGCTTGTTCCCGCTCCGACTCGGTTAAAGAGTCGAAATCATGTAAAAACCTACTTTCCGAAGCTATTGTATTTACACTGTCCGTTTCCGAAAAATATTCTCTTCTATCAAGTAACGCAAGCACGTCGGGTGCGATGTTGAACTGTTTCCAGAAATTTATGCCAAAAATTAAATCGGTGGTAACACCAGGTACGATATAGAATTTGACTATGGCCTTATTATTCTCACCAACTGTTACAGGTAAAAAAACATAACCTGAAACAGGAGAAAATGAGTCGTCGGCCGTTCGTATGTAATGTAAATCATCGGATTCATGCATGGTTACTAGGTTCTGGAAGTGCTTAAAAGCATCGTTGCCTATGATGGATATATCAGCGCCGGAGTCTAGTAAACCTCTCACTTTTAGGTCATAAACGGAGACAGTAAGAAATGGACGTTTATCATCACTCCTGATTTCGTGAACCAGCGGGGCGGAAGACTTCCTATTCGGAAAATCTCTGGTGGGCAGAAGCCGGGACCCCTGTTCACCATCACCAGCTCGATTGCAACTAGCTGGTGTCACTGGTCGCTGGTCCACTAATTGAAGTTTTTTGGGACCGCAGACAACGAAGTTTTGTTATTATTGCATTTAGGACAGGTCTTGAAGGTTACTTCCTTCTCGCCGCAACGATAGCAAACCAGTGTGAATGGTGCCGGGCATGTGGTGAGGCTATGGCCATTGACTCTACAACGGACGCAGAATTCACTATCCCTAGAGTGCATCGCCGCAACTTTTGAAGATATTTGCGCGCCTGATGGATTTTTATAGCATAAGTCTGGTGCTAAACAAGCAGTAGTGTTTTTAGGAGGTTCAGAAAACAATTCAGATCTTTGTTTAGCATTTTCTAGGAGCCTACACTTTTGTTTCAAATCTTTCCAAGTGGTAACTGGATTCAGAGCCATTTGGTTTGTATAGAAAGGTCTAACATTGTATAAAGTAATATTCAGCTTCTCCTCATCAGATATAGGTTTAGATAAACGAGTAAAATAGTTCTGCATAACGCTTAGGTAGTTAATAATACTTTCATCACGACCCTGGGTCCGTGTTCTAATTTCTTGCATCAACCGATGGTCATAATCAAAAGGTAAATATTCTTCTAGCAGTACAGACTTTAATTCCTCCCAGTTAGTGACTTCTGAACGGACTCCTCGGTACCAGCAGAGTGCCTCATCAATAAATAGTTCAGCCGCTGAATTGAAAAGTTTAGAATTAGAGATCGACCTAGATAAACATAACTCCTCTAATCTTTGTATGAAGGCTTTTACACATGTTTTACCATTGAATTTGACATTTAGAGTGTGAACTGCTGAATGTTTGTTACTAGTACTAGCTACTCCTGCAGGTTCTAATTCCTGTTCAGGTTCAGGTGTGGGAGGTGAGATACTACTCTTGAAGTTACACAAGATACCATCTAACTTTCTCAATAAACGATCTAAACGTTCTTGCAAATTACTATGAAGGGAAAATAACTTACTCTCACTACTGGGAGTTGGTATACGACCAAATCTATGAAATAGGTGGTGGCCCAATGCTTGGACACGGTTAAGTACCTTTAGAGAACAAGGTTTAAGAGCTGCGCCTGTCGTTAGATCAGTTAGGCTATCAAGCTTAGCCTGGACAATCTCAAGTTCAGACCCGGAATCAAAGTCACATGTTACAACTTCATCCGAGGGAATTTCCTTGTTCAGGGTTCGAACCTGAGTTCTCAAGGCCGTCAATGTATCTGATGTTGGCGTCGCGCCCCTAATCTTTACCTCATATTCAAGCTCATCCTTAGCCAAGACGTTAAACGCTATTGGTCTCTCTTCCAGCATCTTGGAGTAAGTAGGTAGGAATGTAGGTAGGTAGGGTTAGAAAAAATTACAAATAAGTAATAAATGTTATGAAATTAGCTATGAATAGTCAGGAGGCGAATGCAGAGCAGATATAGCACCAATCCAGATCAAATTTGCATCTAAATAACAACTGATTTCTTCACAAAAATAAAAAAATAAGTTTCCAATGGAACAAATAAAAATAAGTTAAAAATGCTTACAAAATGCAAACCTTTGCGTTATTTTGGTAGTAGTAGTAGGGTAATAATATTATAATAACGCTAAGGTACAATTTTAAAGATAATAAGCACAAAAAGTTAAGAATAAAATGAAATTTTAGTTTTCTAATAACCAAGTAAAATAACTCAAAAAAATGTTAAAATATGACAATTTTTACAGGAATTTTAACGAGATTAGTATTAAAATAGTATAACAATGCTTCCTAGCACTGATTTTAAAGTTAATACCTAATAAAACTGAAGATATATTGAATATTAAGTTTTTCGCCGCGCCAGAGGTCAGTAATCGCTGAGCTATAAATTGACCAGAAAAAAGACAAAATTCTTTACCTTTTCGTCATGTGTCACCTTGTCCTAATGTTCGGGCGCCAAAATGTAACAGTTTTTCCTTCCTGCCGTAGGGGAAAACTCAGGCAAAGAAGAAAATAAGTTTAAAAACTCAAAATTACAAGAATTTATTTATTCCAAGTACATAGTAACAATTAGGTGTAAATGCTATGCTTTATAGTACTTAAAATTAAGTATATTAGGTAGAAATTGCCTAAAAGTATACTAAAGAGATGCTATAGCTGAATGGTGCACATCTGACGTCTGACTCGGCGGAAACTTTGATATTTTTACAATATGATACTCGAGTTAGTAGTAGTTAGGGATAGGGAAAACTCTTGATCCGGTAGGTGAGTAGTGGTGAAGAACGGGTTTTAGCTGCCTTTCTTCCTATTCTAACTAACCTGAGCTACTATTGACTAGCCGTTTTGTTTTGGGTATGCGAAGTGAACGTGCTCGGATCTTTAGGTATGGTATCGACCAGCTGCTAGGCTCGTTCGACGCGGGCGTTTTGTGGTGTGGTTCAGGAGGTCTGATCGCCACTTGACAGCCTCGCTGAAGATTATAAATAAAATAAATTAGTTACTGAGTAGGAAAATTTCTTCATCGAGGTACAGTAGGTAGTTTTATGTGAAATTTTGGCAGGTTTTTACCGTTATTTAAAGATATCTACCTTGAGGCTGGTATGGTCGGATATGCTGGTTGTATTTTGTATGAAAATGCTTGAAGACGGTTACGAATGTTCCGGTCCAATCTTGCCTTCGCAAATCGCGTTTACGCCGGTACGACCTGAAGTAAATAGATACGAATGCATGGGTCAACTTTGAGTAGTCATAACGCTATCGGATTTGTCCAGGATCACAGTAGAAATCGATTTTAAATTACCTGTAGTTTGGTGATTCAAAACGTATGACTGTTTTGCGTTCAGCGACCTTGTGTTTTGCTTATTCGCACTGCAAACTGATTGGAAACTCGTATCTCATGTAAATGTATTGTAGAAACAACTTCGGTATTCTTTTTCGAGTATAAATGTGGCTTATTTACCGAAATAAAATTAAAATTCGTTGGTTCGAGATGATCTCCACAATTTTCAAAATCTCCTCTGCCACAGACAAGGAGCTCGGTTTTTTTTATTCTCGATTCCGTTTGGCATGGATCATAGAGTGTTTCTTTTTTATTTTTCTTTGTATCGGGGTTGCCGTCTCGGTAACTCAACTCTCTACCAACCACCGAATCGGTATCGAACGAATGTTTTTTATTATTTTGTTTATGAGAAATATTATGTGAAATTTAGTAATAGTTGAAGTAAAAATAATGCCAATAATAACGAAGTATCGCACCACACGAGGACTAGGTAATAACGAAGTATTGTGTTACTCTGTCACGCCATAAATACTGATCCGATTTGGATGAAACTTGGAATATATATTGTTTGTGACCGCTTGATTAACACATAGGCTACTTTTTATCCCGAAAAATTAACGGGATCCAACGGGACGCGAACGAAGTCACGGGCGGAATCTCGTAGACAATAAAATCAACCAGTTCATAAGGTGCGGCATAAGCTGTTTCCATACTGCTACCGACACGACACCTACACGATATTGAAGAACAGCTAATGGACCTTATAGTAACGAAACTAGTACTCATCATAGCTCTGAAAATACCTATAATAATATACTATGCATATATACCTACACAAATACCTATTCAAAGATTTGTGTTTACTAGTTACCAGGTATATCTACTATCTCTTAGTACCAAGAAGAGCCCATCTATACTCTGTGAGGCAATCTATAGTGCCAATAAAAACTAATAAGTGGGTTTGTACATCATGACATCGTGACAATTAATGAACGTCAGACGCAATCAATCTACCGGACGCTGCTACTCAACACAAAGGCTGGTGATGAATCTTTTCTGTTGAGGAGCAAAAACATTGTCAATGCCTAGGTATTGCCTAGGTTACCTGGAACCTACAGTGGTGATGATGAGACGTTCTTTTTTTATGGAGCATTTAAAGACTCTTTTCACTTTTATTAACCAACCTCAAAAAAAGGAAGAGGTTCACAATAATTAGCATATGATTATGATTTTTTTATCAATAGTTTGGCAGTTACAGAAGAATAACTGGGAAAAACTCTTCATAAGACATTGCGTATTTTGCTTTCTTGTGAATTTTCTGTGGTGTTTACCCTCAATTGAAGTCCCAATGAACTGCCACCAGCATCATCATTTGATGATAAAGGAGTATAAAATTGAAGTCGGGTTTTCAATTTTTTTAAGTTATAAATTCTTACGTATGTATGTTGAACTGAGTATGAGCATATTTTTAGCATACATGTAATATTTTGAGAATAATGCACTAGCTATTTGTTGTTAGTAAGTGGACGGTGATCCATCTCTATGTTTTTCCTAAAATGCAATTCATGTGTGCTGTACAATTTATACATAGATGAATAGTAATTGCATTAGCACTTATAGTAATGAGGCACGGGCCTGTGCAATTACCAGGTGCGGGGGGTCGGAGGCGGGGCGGTGGAATGCGTCGCCATTGCACTCCCCCCCCGCTCACTGCCGCATGCCGGACCTGTTCCACAGCTGCCATGCACTTCCATTGTGGAACCTTCTATGTACAGCGTGCTGCGTCACACATGTCATGACGCTTCAGGCACGTTCAGTTGAAAACGCACTGAAGGAAATACGATGCCATGCGACTATGTACAGCATGACTATAATGTCATTTTGCTGAGAGGAACTTTTTGCAGGCGTTAAAAGTAATCAATGGTTTTTTTATAGGCTCTATCATAACTTAACACCATCTCCGGTGTTTAAAAATTTTTTTTATTGACTTTTTCTCCTTTAGGAAGAAAAAATCAGCTGAATTATGAGATGTTCTAAAGTTGACTCAGATGTGTATAGTACACAAACATTTTGATAGGTCCTTTATTGTTGATAAAGGACCTATCAAAATGTTTAAACACCGTGATTCACTTTAACCCTTTAATCTGCAAGCATCAGGTTTTCTATCGCAGTAAGTTCTTGTTTCATAACCAGGCTGGTTCATACTGTCGGCAGGCACACTGTACTGAAACGTAACTAACGCATTTCAACTCCATTCATTGCTTCTTGTAAAAAATACAACATCACTAGGTATCTTAATAAAAATAAGATTTTTTCAAATCGCAAGAAATAAATTATGTAGAGATGTTTTACACAAAAAATGTTCACTGCTTGCAGCGTTGCAACTATTGCTCCACTATGACAAAAATACCACAATATTTTATTTGTGACTTCGTGTGAATCTATGCACTGTTGTTGTGATGATCATTGATGATGATGATGTCGATAGAACGGTAGCCCGCAGCGCCGCCACTTACTTCGTAACAACACTACACCGAGACGAGACACACAAATTAATATCGTGATATTATTAATCAGCGATCGAATCGAACAGCACCCAGAGCACTCTTCTCAAAACGGTAGTAAGACATATTTTGCATTATTTCCAAACTTAAGTTCAGGTTAGCCTTATAATGTCAGGGGATGATGAAAGTAAGAACTTCTTTCAGTAAAACTTTTCAAATGTTAGACACATTTAAAAAAGATTGACTGAAAAATACATAAAATATCAAACCTCTTCCATTTTGCTCTATCGACTCTATCTTTTTTACCCGTATTTCACCATCTTTGATTTACTTACCAACCAGCAAACAATTATAACGAGCTTGTTGAGCTACGCACCTTCCATTTTCACATCTGAAAATGTCTGTAATCTTATAAAAAAATTAGCTGTTAAAAGTTTTAAAGTTTGAGTTATCCAACTGGTGCGTTGGCGTCCCATGCGCAGACGCATCCAATCAGTATAATTTGGCGAGCACAGTCAGCTGGTCGCCGCCGATACATAGGCATGTAATAACCCAAACAATATTAGCATGCGCATGCGCGGGGCACTGCGCCGTACGGACTTCAACTATACTTAGGTAGATAGGTAGGTACGTACGTAAAATAATGACCATTGTTCGTTTCCAACAACCAACCTATTGTATTTATTTAGTTTTAAATATGAAATACCTATGCTTAGTGCTTAAAATGATTGGGAGCTTTAGGTCAAACGCGCAGGGAGTCGACGGTATGTCACTGGAGATGCTCAAGCTGACCTTGCCGCAGTCATTGGGTGCAATCACTGCTTTAATCAACCAATCTTTGAACAGTGGCAGGTTCCCTGATGCTTGGAAGGTTGCAGTTGTAAAACCAATCCCAAAAACAAATCAACCCAGCACTCTCGGAGACTTACGACCAATCAGCCTACTTCCAACCCTCTCCAAAGTTCTGGAAAGGGTGGTCAGTACACAAATGATAAAATTCCTTGAGACCCATAACATCTTACCTCAACTACAATCTGGTTTCCGCAGGGGCCATAGCACATCAACGGCACTCCTTGATGTGGTGGATGGTCTTTTGGCTGCTCAAGACGGGGATATGTGTAGTATCCTCGTTTTACTCGATTTCTCCAGAGCATTTGACTCTTTAAATGTTCCGCTTCTATTATCCAAGCTATCCTTCTATGGTTTTGATACCAAAAGTATCAATTGGTTTTCTAGCTACCTGAGTGGCCGGTATCAGTATGTAGAACTTGCGGCTCCTAACGGCGGTACATCTAAATCTTCACTACAACCAGTCCCTCGTGGCGTGCCACAAGGTTCTATTCTTGGGCCTGTACTCTTTATCCTGTACAGTGCAGACATCATCAAAAATATCTCATTTTGTAAGTTTCATCTGTATGCGGATGATTTGCAGCTTTACCACTCTTTTCTGCCCGCAGATTCTGCCAGAGCTGAAACTGAAATAAATACTGATCTAGCCGCAGTCTCGTCCTGGTCTAAGTCTAACTCTCTGGTCTTAAACCCTAAAAAGTCAAAGTACATGGTGATCGGCACTAAAAATAAACTAAAAAAAATAAACCTTTTGAATCTAAATATAAACATAAACGGAGAGAAAGTTGAGCATGTAGAGGAAGCCAAAAATCTAGGACTCACCATGGATAGCTGCCTCCGCTTTGAGACTCACATTGCAGATAGTGTGCGCAACTGTTTTTACCGTCTTAAGTTGCTGTACAAGATCCGTCCATATTTGTGTGAGGAACTCCGTATAACTCTCTGTGAGTCCTTGGTCTTGTCACGGTTAAACTATTGTGATGTGGTGTATGGTCCACGACTTCTTAGCTGTACGGCAAGGCTAATTCAGCGCGCCCAAAACGCGTGTGCCCGGTTCTGTTTCAACATTCCCCCTCGTACTCACGTCACACCCTACTTGAACGCGGCTAACATGTTGAAAATGGAAGCACGCAGGAAACTACACTTGGCAACCCTCCTCTTCGGCCTTATCAACGGCAAATCGCCAGGATACTTATACTCCAAACTCGCTTGGGCGCATGAAAATTGGCATCACTCTAAGCGCACATGTACTAAGGTATTCCTCACGCCGAGACACAGGTCAGTGGCCTTTAGAGGTTCATTCCGATTTGCTGCCTCTCGGTGTTGGAATTCTCTTCCCCCTCCGATCTGTGGCTTGAAAACAATCGGGACTTTTAAATACACACTCAAAAAGGAACTTCTCGCCATTCAGAAGCGATCATAAACTTCACTTCATTTCACTTCACTTCGCTAGTTAGATACCTGCCTGGGTACTAACACACCTAGGTAGGTATCTAAGCACTCACACCATCATTGGTGTCTTCTGTGCTTGTCGCCCAGGTTCTATAGTCCACTTCACTTCCTTCGTACCTATTTATCTAGCTCCCTAGCATTTTTTTCGTCTTCCTCCATGAACAAACAAAGCAAAACAGCTTCTTTACGAAGAAGCAAAGCGAAGAAGGTTCGAAACTTGTTTTGTTTTGCTTCAACCATATTGCGCGCCGCTGGCTGACTGCCGACAGCAGCCGACTGCAGCCGACAACAACCGACAACGCCTGTCACTGTCAGTTACTTGGGTCTCGCGCGTTCCGTAGACCCGCTCAGCGTTTTTTTGTAATATACATAGTTAGAGTAGGTACCTACCTACCTTCCTCGCTCTGTTATGTTAGGATAAATGTGTTCTATGGTTATGTTACTCCATCACCACCTCGCTGCTACACAGATGCTCGTCGTCCGTGAAGTCACTCCAGTGGTCACAGCTGAAAACCAGCGTCACTTCACGATGTGAAGTGGCATTAAGCTGAGCTGTGACCCGTTTTGGCTCACGCATGCACCAGCACGTCGGGTTTGCACCAAGACAGGTAGGTATATAATATATATACCTACCTATATTTGTTCTAATTTATCTACCTAATTCTTAGTTTCTACCTATGTTGCTTTCTTTTTGTTGTGCTGTTATGTATGTATAGTGTGTCCAGAATAAATGTATTTTCTTTCTTTCTTTCTTTCTTTCTATGCGGCATTCATTTGATCATACTTATCTACTACGTACAGATGTTTTGTCAATTTGATTTGATAATTATTTATTTGCAAAACTGTGGTTTCAAAGTATGGATCAGCATTACTACTATGTCCAGCATGCAAATGATAATAATATTATGGTAAAACTATTATAGCATACACGCAAAAAAAATTAAATACTTAGTGGGCATACAGAATAACAAACTAAATTACACAATAATGTAGCCATGTAGCCATATCCCAGCCTACGTAGGTATTGAATTAGTAAACGGCATTTACAGTATTGCCTAGTCGCTACGAGAATATTTCAAAGAAGGACTAACATGATATTTTAATAATAGTGGAAGCACTGTAATAATAATAATGTTAATAATAAGCACTGTATTTTGTGCTATAAATCACCGAATTTCGCCACAGGTCGATTTGACTTGGACACTAGGCATATCCCATATCGACGCGCAGATGCTATCAGCAGATGTCGATACAACCTGCCTCAGAAGTACCGTTGGATACCTCAAAATGAGTTCATATTTCGTTGCACATACAGTACATTGTTTTTGTCGTGTTTAGCGCGGTGTACGCACCTACAGCGGAGCGGCCGTAGCCGATGGATCCGTCACGGCTCGCGCAAATTGAATATATCTTACACAACACCGACGTTTATGTAATGCTAAATTATTTTAAATTGTAATTACTTGCATCGATATCGATGAAAATTTGCGGACAAAAACTGTAAACGGAGGATGCTTTGGAATCACAAGAAACAATTGGCACTTTTTTGATGAAATTCAGCAAACAAATATGATGCAGAATACTCACATGGCAAGGGCAGCATCTGAGTATGGAGTGGCAGATGTATTTTTTCTAATAGCATTAAAGGAATTTAAAATTACTACTTACAGTCTGTTATACCAACAAAACAAGCATTAACAATACTTAGTTTATCTCAACAGTGGTTTTCAACTGTAAAAATATTAATATTCGTTCACTTGTCAGAACATTGTCAACTTCTTATCACAGTAAGTAATAATCCAACGCAACCATTGTACCGATCCGACTCCCATTCGTCTGCAAACAGACACTGTTTGAGTAAATCCGAAAGTTCCCCCATGTAGGGTAGGTAATATGTTTGTTCAGCGTCCCTCGCTGGCCCCTGTGTCGACATGCCTCTATGTCCAGTAGCAGTGGCTTGCGAACCAATTGCCACTTCTAATAGGAGTCTGATGAGAGTTGCGCTTTTATAACATTGCAAGTGGTAGAGCTCCTTGCTATTGCTAATCAAAAACATTTTGGCTATTCATGAATTGTTATGGATACGTAATTATCGGTAACTATGGATAGCTCCAGCTTGACGAAAATTTTAGGTAAGTCAAAAAATAAATGTATGTCATTGTGTCCTCCATTATTAGCGTCTATCTGTATGGAACCTAAAACTGATAAAGTTAAAATATTCAGGGGAGATACACGCTAATTTATTGAATTTTAACGTATTTGTTTAATAGTTAAGTTATCTTGGTTATCTGCAAGGAACAAGCGAACTTAATTCATTCATTCATATTTGCATAAAAATATGGTGATATAAGTACAAAGATGTAAAAGCATAAATAAGTGCCGCATATTTTTACCAAAGTGATTGGCGTGCAAAAGTTTTTAGGTCATCGACTAAGCATTTAACTACTAGGTTCGATAAAACAACACACTAAAAGTCACTGTAACAACAAAAGTACCTACCTATTAATAGTTGTAGAAGCAACACGAACCCTTCTTCTCCCCGAAAGCTCTCCAATATCAACCATTTTTCCAACTCAGTACAAAACTTTTTATAAGGAAGATCAACACTATTGTTTGGTAGGGAGTTGTAAATTAGACTAACCTGTCAACATAAGTTTTTTTTGCGTTGTTATTATTATTATTAGCAAGACGCACGTCCAACCAGCAACAATAGTTATGTTAAAAAATGCTTCGAGTTTTACTGTTTGGGAACATAACGAGATCTCAGTTCGGTGCGGACTTCTAGTATTATGTGTATTCGCGAGCTTATAACCGTGAAGGTGTTTGTCACAGTTTGCAAAGCGGTGGGGTTTCAACCCCGACTCGGTGCCAATATAGTGATGCTACCCGTTAACAGATAGCGTGTCCAACCATATCTGATAAAAGTTTACATGCTTTTTTTTACCATCTAAAATGACGTAACTTTTGATCTTCACTTATTCATTTAATTATAAATAACTTCAAGCAGCACAATCAAAATTTACACGACATAAATAAAATAAGAAAATTGCTTCGATATTACTTACAAGATAAATAAATACCTACCCACGTTTTCAAGAGGCATTTCCAAAAATTTAATAACTGCGACCGTTTAACACAAAAGATACGTGTAAGTTATTGTAACTAAAATAATTAAAAAAACATTTATGGATAATTAATAGGTACCAAATTTTAATATAAAAGCATGGTTTAGTTCGTCTACTCGACAACAGATGGCGCCAGCAGTACACATTTGGGCTCTTGCCTCTTCCTCGGACGGCACCTCAGACAAAAATATCATCTACGGTCAGCCATAGCGCAAAAGCTTGATAGGCATAATATCTTTTACTTTTTAATTAGGTATTTTAAAGTCAAACATGTTTAATGCAATAACAATTAATACATTTTCATGGACATAATTTATGGACATAGAGAACATGGACCTAGTTTAAAAAAAAAACTTTTAAAACTACAAGAATTACAAAACATAATTACTTATTATACTCAATTAAGATACCTTACTACCTACTCCCGCTATGCTGCAACACCACAACTAAAAAAACTACGAAGGTAGGAGTCGAAGTATGAGCATTGAGCAAGCTCTATATTATTATAACCTTATTATACTTAAATAAAGATAATTCAAATTCTGCAGAATTTGAATTATCTTTAATAATCTACATTATTAATTATTAATATTGATAATAATTAAGTATTTTGTTTTATCTGATTAATATGTTTAACTTTATAAATGCATTGTTAATTAGTTTGATGAAGCAATAAATAATTCTAAATGTTTAATATCTATGAATAGTTGTGTAACTGGCGATGATATCCTTGATTTAATTATTAATTTATCTAAAACGGCTGGCTAAGTGCTTTGGCCTTGTCCTCGTACAAATATTCCGACGAATTCAAACGAATGACTATGTCAAGAAGCCATGCTTACTATTTACTAAAAAAAAATCTCAAAATTACAGATAGCTAAAAGTTATTCGGTAGGAACCCATCAACAAAGTCATTTTATTTAGTACATTGCTAGAAGCATAGTTAATTACCTAAATACCTATTAAAAATAACGTATTTTAAACGTTTTGGAATAGGTAGGTAGGTAGGTATATAATAATAAAATGTTGTATTTAGTTATTATTATTATACTTTATAGCATTATTTTATTCTAGACGTACTTATTAATTTAGTTATATTAAATTATGTTACTAAATTAATAACATTATTATTATTAATGTTCAATGTTTGTTATTTGAACAGAGAATGTTGTACAAACACAAAGTTTCAGTGGGTCAGTGGGAGAATTCTAAGTCATAATATAAGTAGGAATGTACATTATATTAAACTGGACTGGAATACTAAAAGCCGTTTTGCTTAATTCATTAATTATTATTTTATTTATTTTATCATCATTAGTCACAGCGTGACTTCACCCGCTGCTATCTCGTCCAAAATGTTTTTTCCTTTGTTAAGGTGACTACTCTCAATAGTTAAAGCAAGTGGAAAGTAACTGAAAAGTCTACATACCTAATTCTGTGAGATTTAATCTTCATATTATATCTTATTTAAATATTTTAAAAAACAAAGAAAACAAAAGAAGTACAACTTCGTCTTCTTTTAAAGTTGATGTTATTTATTTTTTTGGTTGCACCAATGGATGGACAATTTAATAATTGTAATAATATCTATTTAATTTGCGAATCAAAAACCAGTGCGTATTTAACCGTCACCCATCGTCCCGCGTGGACGAGTGAGTAGGTAGGTACCTACTTATTTTCAACTTTATTCTTAAGAAAAGCAATGGGGCCAACTCTCAAGGTCATCGGTTCCGGGAAGCGTTCTAACTCACCTACTCACTAACTTTACTTACTTTAGGAGGTACCCATAACTATTATTATTTTTCCTAGATAAATGAGCTTTTTATTTTATATCAACGGAATTAAAATCATAAAATGTATTAAAATAGTATGAGCCGTCGGCGGCGGCGGCGGCGGCGTCGTAGATCGGCAGTGGAGGGTGGAGGCGGCGGGCGGCGGGCGGCGGGCGGCGGGTGTGGGGTGTGGGGTGGGGGGTGTCGGGCGGCGGGGCGGGGCGGGGCGCAGTAATTAGATCGTGATTAGCGGCGCGCGGCGCACGGGGCGGGGCCGCCTCCCCGCGCGGCCAGCGCGCGCCGCGCCGCCGCCGTGCGCCTCAGTCCGCTCCGTGCTGCCGCCGCGCACGCACGCGTATGTCGCTCGCTGTCGAGTTCGGTGATGTGAGGTGGCCCCCGCCGCTGCCGCAGCGCCGCGCGACTTCCGCGCAGTTTTCGCGAATAAGTAAGCCAGTTGGAGGCTCGAGAGCCTTCGAGCCGGCAAGACGCCGTCCACCGTGGATCTGAGGTACGGCGCCATGGCGGCGACCACGTACATGCCCGCCGAGATGGAGCTCGGCAACATCGGCGGGTACCACGCCGCGTCGCCGCGCAGCGCCGAGCCCGCGGACATGAAGTACCAGCACGCGCTGCACGCGGCCGGCAGTCCCTCGCCCGGCGCGCCCGTGCTCTCCAACCCGTGGTCCGCCTTGCCGCCGGGCGACCCCTGGGGCATGCACCAGCACCATCACCATCACGCGCACCAGCCGGACGTCAAGCCGCACGCGGGACATGACCCGCGACACTTGCAGCACTCGCACGGCTGGCACGCGCCCGTCGTCAGCCCGCACTACGGCGCCGGCTCGCCCGTCGCCCTGCACGGCTCGTACCCCATGCCGGGAATGCACCACCAGCACATGCTGCGCGACATTCAGCCATCGCCGCATCTGCACCATCACATGGAGCGGGACCAGCCCGAGGAGGACACGCCCACCAGCGACGACCTCGAGGCGTTTGCGAAGCAGTTCAAGCAGCGTCGGATCAAGCTCGGCTTCACGCAGGCGGACGTGGGCCTCGCGCTCGGAACGCTTTACGGAAATGTGTTTTCGCAAACGACGATCTGCCGGTTCGAGGCGCTGCAGCTTTCGTTCAAGAACATGTGCAAGCTGAAGCCCCTGCTGCAGAAGTGGCTCGAGGAGGCCGACTCGACCACCGGCAGCCCCACCAGCATCGACAAGATCGCAGCGCAGGGCCGCAAGCGCAAGAAACGCACCTCGATTGAGGTATCGGTGAAGGGCGCGCTCGAGCAACACTTCCACAAGCAGCCAAAGCCGAGCGCGCAGGAGATCACATCGCTTGCGGACAGCCTGCAGCTCGAGAAGGAGGTGGTGCGAGTGTGGTTTTGCAACCGGCGACAGAAGGAGAAGCGAATGACACCACCCAACACGCTCGGCGGTGACATGATGGACGGCATGCATGCGCATTACGCGCACGAGGCGCACGCGCACGGCTCGCCCTTGCAGCACTCGCACTCGCCACCAGGTCTGTCGCCGCAGCACGCATTGCCGCCAGGCGCTCACACGTTGCAGGCGCACTAACAGTTCGCCCCGTGGGCGCCGCCAAGGCCCTACTACTCGCATTCCGAGCCGCACTAGCGCTCCCGCGGGTCGAACTCAAGCCCGAGGCCACCGCCGATGTAAATACTGATCTGTGCGCGCGGTCCGCCTCGAGGACCTTATGGACGATGACGATTGACTTGTTCGTTATGATTTCAGTGAAGTCGCGTTTGATCGTGTGTAAGTTAAGATCGAAGCCAGTAATCGTTTATATTTTTTTGTCGAGACGCCGAGGTTCCGAGTGATTGCCGATGACGTTTAGCTAGATAGTCTAATTGATAAATGAGAGCTTAAATCGGAGGTGGTTCCCGGCGTCGCTTCGTGGTGGTCGGTCGCGCTCGCTCGCGCACAGACTCTGCGCGGCTCGTCCCGGTAAGTGCGACACACACACCCGTGTCCGGCCGCGTCCGGCACGGCACGGAGCCTCGCCTGCACGGGACGGCACGTGTAGCCGGCCTCCGCCGCGTCGGACGGCACGTAGCCTCCGCCGCGCCGGACGGTGCCTGTCGGTGAGAGTGCGCGGCGACTGTTCACTTTTGTAAAGGACGATTTCATCGAATTTATTTATAGATATTGTAAAATAACGTTCATACACGCCTACCCGTTAGGGCGGTCGGGCGGTGTGGATTACATTTAAATCGTTGCTACTGTAAATTTATGATTAGAGTTGAGAGAAGAGTAAAAATGTGAATCGGGTCGAAGCTTCAAGGGAATACGAGTGAGTCAATAGGTGCAATTTTTATTTTAATTAAATGTAAAGAAGCGAGATGAATGCGAGAGCAGTCATGTTCGTAGACAAGACAAGTAACGAGCGTGGTACGCGCGGCGTTGAGCCTCGTGTCGTGCGGGTGTTGCTGTTGTCCGCACGACAGGGCTGCCGCGGCCGAGGCAGCGTGCTCGTCGCACGCGGCACGCTCGGTACGCACTCGATACACACCTAGGATCCCACACATAATTTATTAAAATATTATTAAAAGAATGCAGACACGATGCCAAAATGGTTTTATTCCTGTTTTTTACTTGTTTTGTTGTTTTTTTTCGTTTGTATGTATATGTGGCCGACCTCGGTACTTAAACTTGTAAAAATAGGTATTTTTTCTATATAAATTAATGTACCTACGACGTATAATGATGATATATATTAAAAAAGTTCTTTATAGAAATGGAAATATGGAAATGACTTTTATTGTACGTGTCCTAATAATGATCTGCCTCAGTTTCTGTAACGATAGTCACAACAAGAGGATCGGTCAGATTATGACTGATTAATAGAGTTCTTGGAACGGACATTGTCAGTGTTAAAGTGATTTCACTAATGTAAGAGCAAATAGATGGAGATAGGTGTGCAAGTTTAGCGACTAATATTACTTAGTCTATAATGTTTTATATTATTATCTAAGTATTTAAAATAAATCAGAGTTAATATTTTAACATGAGAGTATTTATTGATAACACCCGGTCAGAATCTTATTAATTAGAAATGAGAAAAAAGCGGGTCTCGGTGATATTTTTGTTTATTTATGGCTGCAGCCGCGGCGGCGGCAGGTACGCATCCGAACTCGGATCAAACCAAAAAAACATTTGACAAACTACACCTATACAATATTATAATGCCCGGTGAACATTTCATTATACCTGTGCTTTTTTTGTTTGAAATTTGTTGGTTACAAATGCAAAGTGTCTATTATTTTGGGAGGGTACGTACCTATTTGAACTTTGAAAATATCTTACTTGTAGTAATAGGTAAAGTGCATGATATGCTTACAGTTATTGAGTGTGCCGTGTGACGGAATATTTTATTATTTCTGAGGTATTAATGCTTACGTACCTACTGAGCATTACGTATTTATTATATTTTTCTTTGCTGGACCCAAGTATATAAAAATAGTTATAGTCTGTTTTAAAATATAAATAACAAATTCAAATAATACTAATATCTAATTAATTGGCACAAGACAGGTTTTCACCAAAGTAGGGAAGCGAATTTACGGCTAAAATTATCGCGTAACGCCTTCTCGCCGATAGCAAAAAAAAAATGCTCGTAAGTATCAATTTGATAGCTTTCTCCTGTCAATATTTACAATCACAAAAAATGTTGAAGGAGCTCAACCGTTGGGAATCGCGTACAGCAAACGTACGCGCTCCGGAGCAAAAAGTTGACGTGTTACCGGCCGATAGTGGCGAGTGTGTGGGACCACTGGCCATAGACAAAATGACATTCCACGGCTCTAATGATGCGTCGCGCACTCGAGTGAAACCTACGACCAGAGCGTCGTCGTCGTGGACCACAAAAACTATGACACTAACCGCCAACATACAAATTTATATTTCAGGAACTTAAACCAATAATTAGCATTTATTATCAGTTTAATTAACTGGTGCTAATAATGTTTATAAAGACGGAGGAATTACTAAGCCATGGATAATTATTATGCTCTCATGATAAAATTTATAATGCAAGTAAGATATCTACCCACTCACACTAAATCAGTATAACATTATGTACATTGTTTAATTACTTATAAATGATTATTTTTATTGAAAGTTATGCTCATATATTTGTAGTTTCTTTATAACTGAAGATACCGAAACATTGATTTTCTTACCCTGTACCTATACGTAGGTACTTAGGTATATTATTAAAAAAACGTTGTTATACATCGGTTTTGCTCATTCTCGTGTAATTTTTTGACAAAGCATTTTAAACGTATTACTTAAATGATTTCAATGATAAATAAAATAGGTACCTACTTGTATAATTTTACGTTTATATGGAGTGAAGTTTCATATTTTTGAAACTAAAGACCATATTGTTAAAACCTGTGTCAATATTAATTTGTTCTCAAACAATGAAATTGTTTGTTCAAATAGCGAAAGTAAAACATGAATTTTATTGAACCTACTACCCAGTGTCAATCAATGTAGGTACAAAGCCAACTGAAGAAGTTTAGAATACTGAATCAACACTGCAAAAAAATTTGATTCTATATTAACGAATTAGTAAACACCCGCATATTTTTATACAAGTTTTCCGTTTTCTAAACAAATACTTTATAATCATATGGAATATTTTTAAACGTTTTGAAACTAGAGAAAAATTACACCAAAAAATGGTTAAAATAATAAAAAGCACCAAACACAATGCGACATGCACAAGTGTAGTCTCCAAGGTTGCAGCTATCAGTAAGAGACCTTGGTCCGTCGGACACGACGCCAATGCCGTGAAACATACCTACTTAGCACGAATCCATGCTATGTGCCTAGTGAAATGTTCACTGTTCACATACAAGCTATGTATATTAGCATATACCTAAACGATTTGTATAGTAAAAGTCTATGGTGACCTAAATATAATAGGCACTTCTTGTACTTACTCATTTATTAGTTACGTAGGTGATTAAATCAAATATTTATTAAAATTTGTTGTGGTAATAAAATTAAAATGAAGAGATAACTCCATTATAAGTAATAATGAAGAAGTAAAATGCATCATAAAAATGTTAGATAGTTTTTGTGTAAAGATCACTCTAAATAATAAACTAGTATCATTGAGGCTCGACATACTACTCTACATTTTACTAATCCGATAAATAATCATAATTTAGATCGAGTTTTAGTGGATGATCAATCTTTATTATATTTTTGTTTGCACAGATAAGTGTTGACATAAATCCAAACAAAAACCGAAGAAAAAAACAATAATTATACAGTACAGTCGTGTTTTGAATTATTTATGAATAAATCATGACCATAGACGGTTACCGAATAATGATTTATGCAATGTTATTAATCAGTTAATACACAGGTACCTACTAGCTAATACAGTAGCAGATTCTTACGAAGAACTTTAGTTATTTCTAATATTTAAGTACCTATTCAAATATGACATTTTCCTTAAGCTGATAGAAACAACAACAATAAATAATTACTCAATGAAACCTATATAATTGTAGGAAAACCGCGTTTGAAGTACCAATTAATTAGGTAATCTATTTAAATAAAATAAGTTAATTAATAGCTTGGAATAATGATACAAAAAGCTTCAATTTAGGTATGTTCGTTTAATCAATAATACAATACAGAACGGCAGCCCTAACTATTGTTATTATTATTTTCTAAAACTACACGGATGACGACTGTATGATACTTCTGAACTTCCTAAAAGTACGTGTAGTGTAGGTACATAACTTGATTAACTGTCTAATGGTACATTTACGAGAGTATAAACCTGCGACAATATTAATTAAACTAATTAGAGTGTGAGTTGATTGATGGCCTTACCTAACCGGCGACATACAACTGGCTCTTAGGCCTATTGCTTGCTATAATACTTTTACTAGTAATTGACATTATATCAAATATAATTAGTATTTGATTTTTAAAGTTAGTTGCCTAAAATATTTCAACGGAAGGCAGTCGTAGCAGATTTACTGATTTTAGATAGTTGGTATGTCGCACGTCAAAACCTGGGCTGTGCTTTCCAATTGCATAGCCTGCGTCTGCACGTCGTAGTTCTTGGATGTAATATTCAATATTCTAAGTAAGACGTCGTTTACCGCGATGTCGATACATCGTGTAGTCCCCCGTCTAAATATGCTGAGCTCTGTAAAATCCAAAGCGTCTGGTTCGAGTGTAACTGGCAATATTGTCTCGCCAACCTACCTGTCAGTTTTTCTGCGTTTGTCGTAAAATATGTTTTTAAAAAACGGCGTCGGCAGGTGCGGCGAGCCAGGCAGCGTACAGCCAGCTTTATCAGCGGGCATGTTGTATTAAATTTATAGGTTGTACGGTTTTGGTAGCGCGGCGAGCGGTCCCGCTGCCTTGCCCTTCGCTATGTTACCTCGTCGCCTTCTTTTTGTGCCGCGCCATCAAGTGTTCTGTGTGCCTCGATACCTTTTGAACTTAATTAACACGGCGACACGCGTTAAAAGTGCTAGAAATTTTCAAATCTAAAGATAATCTGTGAGAAGTCAAACGCTTCGAATGCGAATAAAACAATTAATTCGATTACCTAAATGAATTAATGTCAGTAATTATACCTAAGCGATTAAAACTGGTGCAACTTACAAACAGTCAAATCGCAGCAATCAAAAGAGGTTCGAACGCGCATTATTTTCGACAACAATAAACTTTTATCAGTGAGTTTACTGCGAATTACCGCATAAACAGTCGGAGCGGGCGCACTCACTTATACCACTGACAGGCGTGAGGTAACACTCAACACAATATATGTATATTGTTATGTACAATCAAACTGTTTAGTTATTTTTATAAAAAACATTTCTTTGCATAAGTTTAATTTAGTTAAAACAGACAGTAGACTGCAAAGTAAATACATAAAACATAGGGTATGAAAACTAAAGCACGATAGAATAGTTTTTCTGTTTTATATTAACTTTTTTTTTTAAAGAGAGAGATAGTTAATCTTTTGGGATGATAGGTTAAGTAAAGTTAAGTGATTATAGATACCTTCTAAACTTTTTTTGGTTTTCTGAGTTTTGGTCGGAAGAAGATGCTATGTTTTGTAAAAATTTGTTTGACAGGAAGCCGGGGCTTCATGCGCTCTATTTTAAAAGATCAGATAGCCAAATTAAATAAAAAATCATACCTATTATTATTATCTATTATTATTCTAATTTAACCAACTGTTGGAAACTAACGAAAATTTACGTTGTGTCCCACAGAGTATATATATTTCAATGTGAAGGCCTTGGGTCGGTGCGGGCAGGAAACATACAAATAAAGAAAATTGATAAAGCGAACCATCGGCCTGTGAAGACGTTACCAGTACCTACCTACTCGTACCTACTTGAACAAGGACAAAAGGACTATAAATCGTATCTTCAACTATAAAAAGTTTGGGTAATATTGGATTTAACTGGGAATTGATAAGAGTGAAGTTGGTGAAGCAAGTTTTGTCACGAGCACTGTAACTATTTATATCTGAATGTTTAGTGAACCTTCTCGGCAGACAATATAGAAACTACACGAGTTTTAGTCACAGGTCATAATAACTTTTTCAAGGTTATATTATATTTTGTAAAAGTAGGTAGTTAATGTTTACGAGTCCTGAAATAAATTGAAATTTATCAAAAATTAGTACTAATATTGCGTGGTCTATTTCCCAGCTCACCGCTCAATTTGTTGCACTGAAGTCGTTGAATGTAATAAATAAATTTAATATTTATTAAGTAATAGAAAATGATTGATTACCATTATTAGTAGTTTTAATGATTAAATGGTGTTTTATTTGAATTATCATGAATTAGTTCTTTATAAGCGCGTAATAAATAATTTATTGGGCTTTACGGGGAACTATTACTTAGAATAATCGCTATTTACTCATTTTATTTTGCTTTTGTTATGAGGTTTGAGTACCTATCTCAAAACAACTTTCTTATTTGTTTACTTATTAATACGATTGGAATAAGACATAACGGGAAAATTTTCTGAATGTATTTTGTCTCTATAAAAGTATTGCCAAAGGTAAAATGTATTTTAAGATTTTAACATAAGCTTGCTTAAATATCACTTGCCGCTGTGTAGAGATATAATCGGTTAGAAGGCACTAACGTTGAGCAGGCCCTCTAGGCAAATTGGGTATCCATATCCAGTACAGGTGCCCTCGATCTGATTCCCATTTAGAAGTGTCGAGTGCGGTCAATGAGGTCTAATTATACGGACGGGGTCACTGCCGCCGCCGGCGCCCCGGGATCTGGGACAAACTCACAGGTTCACTCATATCTCTTAGGTATGAAATGTTATCTACTGTCTTAATATTTAGAACTATATTTAACTTCTTAACAGCTGTAGGATTAATAATTGTATTCATGAGTAATAATTGACTTTTGCCTACATATTATTATATACTATGTAAGTGCTTATCTTGCTTTACTCTTTACACTTGGAAAGTTAAAAAAAAATGGTCCTCTTAGACTCTTAGCATCTGGACCCCTAAGGGGATTTCTGAAACCTTTCTCCAATTTTCCCCTGCCGCCAGTCGCCGTGGTAGCTAAGGGGATTTTGGACAAAAGTTCTAGAAATCCCCTACGCAGAGGATTTAGTCAGGGGAAAATTGGAATGAGCCCTACATACCACAACGTTAATTGTGACGGCTACCTACTATTACAGTTTAAATTTTATTACATTATTTTTTATTATTTTACCTTATTTTTTTGGTATTAATCAAGTTTTCCCTGTGTTTTTTATTGTTTAGAGTAGAGTGAATAGGTATCTTCTAGGTAACCGTGCTACATCGTAGACCACATCATTGCTTAACATCAGGTGAGATTGTGGTCAAACGGATGCCTATATTGTATAAAAAAAAAAAGGTTTTACTTAAATAAGACTTTATTTGGTTTATTAAAATAATTTGAATAAATGCAAGTTTATTAAGATTTAGTAGCAAAACAACGGATCATAATTCCAAGTCAGAATTAATATAGTAAATTTAAATACTTAAACTTCGTTTTAAACGCAAAACACTGCATTTATATTATCTTTATTCAATAATTAATAATGAATGGAAGATTAGCGCAAAAATCAAATCCATACTAATATTAAAAATGCGAAAGTAACTCTGTCTGCCTGTCTCGCTTACACGGCAAAACTACTAAACCGATTTGAATGAAATTTTGTACACAGATAGTCTAAAGCCTGAGAAAGGACGTTCAAGGTGAAAGTTGTATGGAAGTATCGTGATTTTTAGAGCTAGAAGCTTGAAACTTATTTGTTAGGCTGTTGGTTCGATATAAATAAATATGACTATGGTTCGATATAAATGAATATGTTTGTGAAAATTGTAAAATGATGCGTGGGGGGGGAGAAGTGTAGGTTTGGGGCGAATTGGGCTATTTCACGCGGACGAAGTCGCGGGCACAGCTAGTAATAAATAAACTCATTGTTTAGAAAGTTTCTTGCTTCATTATGATTAGAAATAATTTAAGATAACAACTTGAATTTTTTTGCAATTATCGAGATTGATTTTTATTTTAATAATGATTAATTATAAATAAATTACATATTTAAACTGCATTCATTGGGTGTGTTGAATAGTTTTGTCGGTTATTATTAATTATGTATTATTATGAAATTACAAAGTGCATTGGTGTCTTTTAAGTAGGGTTTTTTAGGACCTTAAAACATTTTTTATGCATGCATCCTTGCATTTCATTTTTATTTAAGATAAAATATTTTTGGTCCCAATCTCACCTGATGGTAAATGACGATGAAGCAGGACATTTTCTATAATTATTATGTAAGTAAGGTTTCATCCACTAAGTACATAACTATAAGTACCTACCTAGTAGGTGGGTAAATGTTTTACTGAGAATCAGTATAATTTATCTTTAATTTGTTAAAATATTCTAGAGCTCGTAAAAGACAATAATAATCAGCATCATTTTAGCCGTAGCGTTGCATTTACAACTGTTTTTGTAATTTGTTTATCGAACGGCAAAAAATCGCTGGAAAAAAAGCATCCAACGAAACAGCAACATTTGTAATCAATGCCACACCGTTTTCCATTTGGTTTACATAATCCAAGCTCCAGAAAACCGTTTATAAGACAATAGAGTGTCGATCAACGCGCCAATGATCGCAATTAACAGACATCATCCGTGGATACAATTATCATTATTCAGAAAATTAAAAGTAATAGAGTTACCACAATTACGGACTGTGAGAACAGTATTTATGAGATGAGATAACACTTTCGTGGAACGGGTATACGCGCAGTCCTACTAGCAGTACTTACTAACTTTGGTGTTGATTTTGTACTACACAAAACATCATTCGGACAAATCTGACTAAACACAGTAATATGTAACCATTGCATTATCAACAGCGCAGCTTTAAATATAATACATATAAACCTTCCTCTGGAATCACTCTATCTATTAAAAAAAACTGCATCAAAATTCGTTGTGTAGTTTTAAAGATCTAAGCATACATACATACAGACATTAGGACAGACGCGGGAAGCGACTTTGCTTTATACTATGTAGTGCTAGTGATACAGGGTGCTTCATTAAATGATGTAAAGTTCTTCAAATCCCGTGTCTGGAACATTCGCGACAAACAGTGTGGTGCGACTATGTACCGTAGGCTTCGTGTTGTGTAATTGAACAGAATCTATCGCCAGCCTTGACCGGCGCGTGGGAGCTGACACTGTCACAAATACCTTCGTCTGGTACTCTGTGCACTTACCTACAACAGTACTATATCTAATAAGTTCTACAACCGGGTTTTTCTTGACAAATATTTATTAGATAAAGATAACTATCTTAGCTACTTGAAAATATTAAATGAATAATACTCACGACTGTACCACACATTATACTCCCAGATTTGTAGGTACTCTACTGTCTAAGCAGGGTAGCCAGAGGCACGGTTGCTATACCGTTTCTATATAATATCACCATCATACAAAAAGCTGAACGGTTGCTCCTTGGTACCATGATCATAATATGGATACATTTTTAATATCTCTGGCTATATGTGGTAACTTTTAATTATAATTTATGTAGTTAATGTTTCGAAACCTATAATCTCATTAGCTGTACGTTTTCCCAAAATATAAAAACAGAAAAAAAAACAGTCTCATTTTTATTGTAAACTTAAAACATGATAAATACGTACTTGTTGTCATTTAATGACAATATGGTATGAAAGCTGTGCATTGGATCAGAGTGGAATACTTTTAGAATCAATATCGTGATAAAAGAATTTGAGTTTTTGCGGCGTTTGGACAAAGTCCTTTGATACGCGATGCGAGCAAATTGATAAACTAAATAAAAACGTTGCAAATGGCTAGAAGCTTTTAGCTTTATTGTTATTGCCATTCTTATAACTAGGTGCCTTCTACTGTAATGCTCCAAGAAGGCATCTACTTAGCGACTTCAAGAGATTCTATACTTTCTGACAGCCTAATTGAATTTGTATAAATTGATGGTAGTTGTTGTGAGTTTGTACCGAGCTGACTGGCTATGAGGAGCCAATTTCTTTATTCATATTACTAGCATTAACAACTGCGTTGTCAAACTTATTAGGTACTGAAAACAGTCATGACATCAAAATATATTATGATCCAAACTACAGCTACTAAAAAGGTTACAAAATAAAGCTCTACATTATTTTTTGATCATTTGACGAAAATGCCGTAGGTAATTCACCGTTGCACGATAGAGTCGTCTTAGTGTGTTGGGTCCAGCACGCTAGAAGCTCATTTTGAAACTTATAAAATGCAAGACACGAAAAAGGTAAAAATGTTTGCAAAGTTAGCACATTATACAAACCCCAATACAAACTTTTCCGTAATCATGGCACACTATGGCGCGTCAGTTTTCCCTCTCCGCCGCTAGATGTCGCCAGGCGTCGCGCCGCCTTCACAAATGGCTGAAAGTACTGAAGCATTCTGTTTACTCCCGGTGGGTGGGACGCTGAAATATCGAGCACTGCTACATACAGATACCTAGCTGGAGCTACATATAGCGTGGAGCCACGCCATTGATGGATATATTTGGACGTATCGGATAAACTTGTGTACTACATAGTTTATTTGATTTTACGCTTGCTATGTAGGTAAAACGCTAGCATTATTGAAGTTTTGGTATGTCCGAATGTTCTAAAAATTGTAACAACAACACGTAACAAAATGTAAGCGAAAATTATGATGAACAATACCTATTTAGATTTAGTAGATCTCAGCGCAATAATGTGCGTGATTGAACCATTAGAACTTAGTCGCTGCAAAAAAGGTTGGTACATGAAGAATAAATGAACTAGTAGGTATTAAAACACACACACATTTTTTTGTTTATTTGATGATTAGAAAGCACGTGTTACAAAATTATAATTAAGTAATTGCAATGTCAACTTAAGCATACTAATTTGATTAGGCGCCATTTTTTTTGGTCTAGAATGTATTTAGGAAACAAGCCTGCCTTCAGGCAGTTACCGTTTCTAGTTTAAAGTCTACTTTTACTATCATTACAGGTTTCTCTAGATCTTTCACTTATCTAATAACTAGCCTATCGTATTTATTATTCATGTTTACTCAAATAATTAGTGTTGTGTAACCACTCGCATACAAATTGACTTAGTAATCTACCAAATTTGAAACTTAGCTAACTTCCATTGATTAGATTAATTATTGAATGTGGGTTTTAATTACAATATTATATTATATGGTCAGGTTTACTTAGGTACCTACTGTTATCATTTAGTATACGGAAATGTCTTATGGAGACATCATAATAAAAAAAAAGGTTTATTATACCACTAACTAAATGATGGAACAAGTCGATGACCCTCCCCATGCCAAGTGGTACCCACTGTCTATAACAATGCATTGCCTCACTGAGGATATCCAGTGAGGACGTGGCCTGTGATGCTTTGCACTGCGGCCACCACTGTTATATTAAAGGTGTTAAGCCTCATGTGTTGTAAATGCAATAATGTGGTACTTATGTAGCTCAAGGATTACATATATTTTTAACTAGCGACCCGCCCCGACTTCGCACGGGTGCAATGCAGTGACGATGATGATCTATCAATTAAAAAAACTGCATCAAAATCCGTTGTGTAGTTTTAAAGATCTAAGCATACATACATACAGACATAAGAACAGACGCGGGAAGCGACTTTGCTTTACCATATACTATGTAGTGATGTAGTGAAGTTCTTCAAGGAAGCTCTAAAAAAATCGTATTCTGAAACTTCCTACATAATATAATGTACCTGCCTAGAGAAGTACATGGTATGTGAAGGATGTTACAAACCGTTTCACCAGCTGACTATAAATCAACCAGCACAGCTATCAAACCTAACTTATTGGCGACACTAAGTGCTACGGAAGGACATTTTTATTTAAATTTCTTTTTTTGCAGTTTTGAAACCTGCAACACTTTTTGTGCTTAAGAATGTAGTCGCAACTCAAAGATCTCGTAAACATTACGTATCTTTGCCTTAATCAAGTTTTTATAAAAATAGTTGATAATTTTAAACGAGTCTAGAATTAGTGTCGCAAATAAGATCTCATTAAAATAATTAAGTACTTATCTAAAACGAGAAAAAATGGTTTTACATTCGTACGTTAATTTGAAGTGTTATTAATCTATAGTTTGAATAGTTGTGTAAATAGCCGCTTAACATCAGGTGGGGCATCAACTTGTTTCATTACTTTTTGTCATAAAAAAGTACCTACTTAGTGGCGGTTCGATTCCCGAGGACGTTTCTATGTAAGTGACAGACATGCAAGCCCTATAGAATGGCTAAAATAATGGAAGTTGTTAAAATCGAAGGAACTGGAAATCCGTGTCTCTGTGTCATGCCTACTCCTTGAAGAAACAGATAAATTATGTTTGATTTCATATGTATTCAGTATCATCATTTTCGTCATTATTTATGCCCATTTGCATTCATGTGTTACATAAATTAAATTATTTTATGGGCTGACCAAAACTTTTCTAACTTTATCTAACAAATTCCTAGTATCTACATGGCACACGGAAACGAAATATCTTGAACACCAATTTCCTGATCAATTACTTAATCCAAGTTATGATGATTGATAGGTGTGTGTCGTCTGGCCTCGCATCCTGCAATTTGCCGTCTGGAGGCTGGAGTCGCAAGTCTAGACTAGACGAAGACGGGCGGAACCGGGCGATGAGCTTGTCAATCTATTGTCAACTGAACGAAGAACGCGTAATTGGATGCCGGAGTCTTCGGGAATTGGAGTCAGCCATGCAGGAAACTGCACTTTCATTATTGAGGAGTAGTTGTACATATGAAAAGTGAACAGTGAGTTTTATGAGAATTAAGGTACTTTATATGCGCTTTGACAATGACTTTTTAATATTAATAGTAGAGATGCTATATATATATGCCGAATACTCAAACGCGACTTAATATTAAGTTCAAGCTTAAAATTATTGCCATCTCTTACAAATTAGTAATGTCATACAGAGGCAGAGCAATTTTAAGTGGTGTTTAAATTTGAGTCACGTTTTAGTATTCGGCCATTAGACATGTTAATATAGTCCAACTAGATAAAGATTTAAACTCTCTAACCTCCTGTAGGTACATCTTAGAAGGGTCTTCTGTACCTAGGTAAACTAAGTAGGGAACCAATAGGTCCTCTCTACTCACGTTATCTAGAAAAGGTAACATTCATTTATATTAGTTTTTTTTTCTATTTTTGGAAACGTACACATTTTTTGTGCTTTCTCACGAGCAAGAGGTATACCTCCGTTCTTATCGATTCAAGGAAACTTTTTGTCAGTCGACGTCAGAGCGAGTAGGTATGTGTGCATGTGGAATGCACCAACACAACTCTATATCTACTAGGTACTTGTTATCTTTTAGGTAAAGTAAAGACGTTATCTTGGAATTTTAAATGGTGTCTACTTAACGTTTTAACCTATTGTTTACGCAGATTGCACTCTTAAATATTCAAATCACAAATCAAGATAAGTAAAGTTAATTATAAAATTGGGCTTTATAAGCAAACTGTTTAGGTTAATTCGCATAAAGTAAATAAAACAATCGAGTCTCACAATAGCATCTCACTTAACGTAACGTAACGTAACGTAACGTAACGTAACGAGCGTTGGCACCGACATTATCATACGAACAGCTACCGTTCTATTCATTAATATAATAACCGGTAATTATTTTAATATTCAACAGAAACGAAATCGATTACCGCCGCGAGCCGATCGAATACAAAGTCGCACAGATCCACTAACAGTTAGTAAGGCGTTGCCGCAGATCAAGTAGCAGTTTGTACCGAGTTGTTTCACAGCTTCAGCAACAGTTAGTACAGTTCTTGGAATAATTAACCGATCATACGTCGATCCCGATCCACTCTCGATCTCGCCGATGTTGGATTTACATAATGACATTGTTAGCAGATGCAAATAAACGAGCCGCGGCGCTAGGCGCGAGATACTGCCCGCGACTTGCTCCGCCGACCCGCGACCCGCGACTTTTTGTCGCGCGACTCAGAGTGAATACATTCGTGACAGTTTGCAAGTCTATTAGCGCTTCTAAAAAACTAGCTATAGTACGTACTTAGTTTACTTATTCTACATGTTTAACAATATCACACTGTACTGTTTGTACCTATTTCAATCAGCAGCCCAACCAAAAGATAAAATAAATTAATTGATTTAAAACCGCATAAAGCAAATGTTGCAAATCAAATTAAAAATTATGATTATGATATTTGATCAAATAATATCATCACTTGTCTATATCACGATACATAATAACCACGTGGGTCACGTTGATAACGAGATAAACGGGGCTCTATGCTCAAAACACTCGATATAGGCGAGATGATGTCCTATTACGCGACCAGATATAAATCATAGCTGTCACCGGAATTGGTGTGACGTACTTTTTCTAAAGTATTTTGAAGCGGGTTCCTCAAACCAAGTACGCACACTCATGGTAAAACCGTTGAGAACTGTGAGACTGCGTAAAAAAATAACCTTTTTTGAATTCAACCGGTAAAGAAACACGTTTTATATATACAGACAGCATTAACACCTATTCGTCAGATCTAATTCTGATTGTAAAGTTATGCAAATAATAACACCTAAGTATAATCTAATAAGGAGATACAATCAATCATTATGATTACGCAATTTAATATGCAGTGGGACAATTCCGGCAACATGTTTCAATTGGTTTAACTTGTATGATAATAACGTCACAACTGAGTTGGGGGTAAACTTAGTTTTTGTTTTTTTATATGAGATAGAAGATTGTCCTTTGGCCACAGTATCACCTGATGGTAAGTGGCGATGAAGCCGACGATGAAGCAGGACGGTCGAGAAGATACCTATTCACTCTTGCCTTGAAAAGACCCGGATTGTAGGTTTCAGGAAAGATGCATAAAAGGATTTCAATTCCTTAGCAGTTTGCATAGTGAATGTTTTATCAAGTACTAAGTGCAAACTGCTTTAAGAAGGTTCAGATTATGATTTAAAAAGATTAAAACAACATTTTTTTTATCAAATCATCAACTTGTGCTACCTAGAGTCTTTAACAAAAAAACTGGTACCTATACGATCTGAAAAAAATAGCCTACACAAGTTAATAACAGTGGAAGTTTTTAATTACTACCTACGTCTCCTAATTATAATTATGTTGATAACGATAACAAAAAACAACATTGAATCGAAGTTATAATAAAATACATTTTAACTGTTATAATATCTGCTTATAAATCTGTAACAAAGTTGAATAATTGAAACGGTTTTATTTCTTTAGTCACAGTCATAGATACTATAATAGATACTATGTATTAAACACGATGGGATGGACCAAATATATTTTAAGATTAGTACTTAAAATGTAAATAGATGAGAAACTATAATTACATACAAGTTTTACTTAGTTAGAGCGAGGAGTCAATGTATAGACTCCGCAAAGGTTTAGCTATAAAGCAACTACTACATAACTAAACAAGTACCTACTTAATTTAAGTTAGATTGCTTTTGTAAACCTTTTTTATTGAAAATAAATATTTTTATTATTTTATTATTATTATTATTATTATTCATAAGTATAGGTATGTGTGTGGTTTATCCTCAGCCAGCAGTCATCCTCGTCACGATAACGATGTACGCTGTAGGTAAAACAATGCTTCTGAAATATATCTCGCCAATATATCGGGCGTTTTAGTATGAGATGCTCTACTTAGTTTTCCTGCAAAAAGTTTTTTCAAAAGGAAGGAAAAAAACCATTTAGCACTTTAAAACCTTGATACTAGGTACATATAAAAATTCGTATAGTTTTTTAAGCCTTGGCTCGTAAACCAACTTACTGCAGAATAAATAGTAGTTAGTGAGCACTTACCGCCGGCAAATAGGTCATGTGTTACAAAATAAATATAAGTCGGAAGAGAAATGAGCTCACGTAAGTTACTTCCACTGTAACCTACTAGGTGACATGTAGCTTTCGGTAGTCGAGATTTTATAGAGTACGACTTTAACCTGGGACGGGAGCGACACGACAACGAGACGACTGCGATGCGACTCTGCTCAAACACAACTTGGATGTCACTGGTACGGTAGGTATCGTAAGTATTTGCAGTACCCATAAGATAAATCAAAAAAAAAATATTTAGACGTTTACCGTGCTTGAGGATTACAATTCAATTAATTATGTATTAATTGAATAGTAATTATTTATCCACATCTAGTAGTTCATATGACACTTATAAGATTACCATATTAAAATGTTTAAAAATGTAAGTACCGTGTTTTATTTCTCCCAGACCCTGCTAGGCTTACATTGGGAATGGAAGGCGACAAGCTTTATCTCAAACTCTATGAAATACCAATAAGATAATGCAAGTAAAGGAACCATTGACAGTTCGCTATAGGCAGTAGCTACCATCAGGTGGGCCATCAGCTTGGTTCATCATTTAGTTGTATAAAAAAAAATTGCCAAGACATACTAAAGCACCACTACATGGTGCTAACGATGATAATGATCATTTCGCCCATGGTGACTGTGATTATCAAATGCGCTATGGAAGTATTATGGCTAGCGTCCACGCAGGCCCGCATCGCACGCATCGGACGCATCGGACGCCTCGCACGCAACGGATTTTAGTTTGCCTTGTATAAAAACTCGTCCGTACGGTGCGGATCAGTGGACGCAGTTGTATGAGTTTTTATACAAGGCAAACTAAAATCAATTGCGTGCGATGCGTCCGATGCGTGCGATGCGGGCCTGTGGACGCTTGCCTTTAATGGCCATTTATTCAAATCTACCTATACTCTCTAGGTTTGCCTTTACTATAGAATGGCCACAAAGCTATAACACCACAGACGAAGATACTTCGTCTGTGTATAACACCAATTAATAATGATTTATGACATTATGTCAATGGCTCTGACGTATTGTCCAATAGAATGAGGTTTGATTTCGCATTATCGTTCAAAATTAGAACACGATTGACCCCTAGCCCCTAAGCCACTTGACAGATCGAATATAGGAATATATCAGTTTCCGTATCCGGCTATCCTTGGACCATATCGGATAGTGAGTTGGATGTCGGTCACGTGGATGGACTTTACTATAAGGATACAATGTTTTACTTAGAGTTACTGACAAAAATTACAATTTACTTTGTGTCAATATCTGGACGATTAGTTTTTGACGTTTACCGATCCCGACACGGTTTAATAGCTCTGAACTTTAAAGGAAAGAAAATGTTAGATTGTCTTGCGCAGCAAAAGAAACATATAGATATTCGTCTAGTGTTTCCATCAGAACGTTGTGTTCTGATGTTGCATACCCCTTCTGGTTATTGTGAAATACATCTCAATAAAATGTATGAAAGCACTATTATTATTGAGGTCGCCGACGGATTAGGTTCTGCTAAAGTAGGCTTTTCTAAAAGCACGGCCGGATCAATGTCGCACACAGGTTTGTAACTTCGCTTCTGGGTCAACTTTAAAAGTTTCGAAATAAATAGAATGAACAATTTTATAGTCTAAGCCTCAGCCCGTCGTCTGATTTAAAAGTCGTTACTCAAGCATAAAATGAGTTAAATTCATATTAAAAAACTGTAATCTACGCTTTATGTTTGAGCAGCTAATGAGAATATAGGCCTAGCTTCCCTCGGATCCTG
This sequence comes from Eulithis testata, assembly GCA_947507515.1. Classification (NCBI taxonomy): domain Eukaryota; kingdom Metazoa; phylum Arthropoda; class Insecta; order Lepidoptera; family Geometridae; genus Eulithis; species Eulithis testata. The sequence goes on from OX382198.1 coordinate 229,315, forward strand.
ACAATAGCTAGCTGAAAGTAGCTCTCGTGATAAGTACATGCCGTGACAGCAATCGAATGTCATGGTTTCTTGTTTGTTCATGAATGCCTATCGCTAACATTGCCAATAATAGGTACCTACACTACCTAGTTCAGAACTCGATAGATCGGCGTCACTAAAGCGCCCCGTTAGGCCGCGGTACACTGGAGAGAGAAACGCCGAGAACCGCCTTGATTTATCACCCGTTTAGAGGTCGCCCAAGAAAGTTTTAATGCGCCTATTTTATGTTCCACTTGTAATAACTATTTGTTTGAATAACTTATTCGCAAGATTAAATGCTTTGTAGCATTTGCACGACATTTTTCTTTGCCTCTTTTGGTGGGCGTACATAGTACTAGATTGTGTCAAAAAAAAATTAAGTAATTGCCACCTGGTGCAGAAGAAACAAACTTATAAGTCATGACAAACTGTTAATAATACCCCGAGAATCGTTGCAAAGGCCTGTAATAATCGTTCTGCATCGCGGCCACAGGACATTGGCAAAAACTTTTAAATTGGCACAGGCTTATTTACAAACGACGGGTAATACTCGGGTTAGGGAGGCGAGTTGTTGCGGTTCTTAAATCAATTACACGTCAAAAGTTGAGGTAAAAAATAATGATATATTACACGGGGCATGATGCGGCCGCATAAGGGCAGGTGCACGCGGCGCGTGACGGCCGCGCGGCGATATCTCAACGCGATAACGCGCTTCCTTCACGGCCCTTCGTTTTACATCAACCGCATGTCCTTTACGACAGTGACAGTTTTGTTTTACGAGCGGCGTACATGACGCCTCATTCGAAGAATAGCGCTTCTAATAGATAAGAAACGTTTCGCCAATTTAGCTGATAACAATATATTTTTGAAGTAGTTTCGTTTTTTTTTAATTAAACCGGTTTTTACAAGAGTTTTTAACCTAGGTTTGATATCTTATAGGCAACTATTTATTGTACCACATGTAAAGCCTAAATAGTTTCAACACAAATAAAATAATAAACTTTTTATAAAGTTGTTATGTTCTGAAGAACAACAGGCGTGCAAATATACTTAGAAATCATAGTAGGAAGTATCTACATGATAAAAGTATCAACAAGTTGTATCCACCGGAAACGATAAACGAGTCGTAAAGCTAATCGTTATAAATAACCGAGTCGGAACACAATGTCAGCGAGAGCCTTCCGCCTCAGGGCGACGACGTGACAGTTGCGACACTCGCGCCACTTGGTGACCTGCAGACGCTCCACAGGGAGGACTGGAATACAACATTCACGGCACAACACCTAGAAAAGTGAAATGTATTACCAGGCAACAGCTGCTTTAAGAATTTCTGTCATCTAATAGGTAGAACCTTTGAATCGCAAAACATAGTAAGCTTAAAAAAGAGTAGGTATCTAATGCGGTTCCTGCAAAGAACTTCTACTTCTAGAATACCAGCAGTTAGAGCAAACATTGTAAGTATGACGAGTCACGTTGGTAAGTAACTAATTATTCTAGTAAGCTCTAAAAAAAGGCATTCTATAACTTGCTGTCTTCCATACTCAGCAATGAACGTACTATAGTAGGTGCCAAATAACACCGCAATACAGGTCATTAGCCCACCTTCACCACGATGTCGCAAAATTTAATTTATGAATGGCTAATTCTGTCGCTTTCCATACAAACCTGTCGCTAAGACGGTAATCGTTCGAATCTCGTAGTACTGTTTGTTTACCATACATAAATTGAATTTTGCGACATCGTGTTGAAGATGGGTGAATGACCTGTACTGCGGTGTTATTTGGCACCTACTATATCTATGTATCTATACTATTATAAAACTGTAAAAAAGCCAAAAACTAAAATTAAAGATATGGATAAAGTAAATATACAGATCTACTAAATAAACGATTCTGATTCCGAAAATCGAGTTTGTCTGTCTGTTTGTTTGTTTGTTCGCGCATCAGGCCTAAACTACTGGACCAGTTTCAATGAAACTTATACCATTCAGAAGCCCCTTTTCCGGATTGAAACATAGGCTATATTTTATTGAAATGAAAGACGTGGGTTCTTAGATACAGCTTGACTTCTCTAAACCAAAAGCAGCCTTTGACACGAGGTTCATCGTATGCTGGTTGACAGATATTTTTTGGTGGAAAGTTTCGCACGCGTACGAAGTCGCGAGCATCAGCTAGTTGTAAAATAAAAATATAAAACTGGAGTAATTTGTATGTGTTTGACAAAACCACAGAGTTATGGAACCACCAGCCCCTAATGGTGGCATTTGGCTGCACGCGTGGTTTCTAACAAGTCACCGCAACGTAAATAAGGCACAAAAAAGCTTTTCGCTTTCCTACAAAGCGGCCACCGCAATTTTAAGTATCGGCCGGAGACAAGTACATAAAAGGTATGATTTTTAGAGATCAAATATTTTGCAGAATATCAAGTGTAAGTATAAAATTCTTTTCAAAGCAGCCAGTCACACCATTATACATAACTATTACCTAAGTCTCTACTTGCTGATAGAAAAATTGGCATGGAAAATCAAGCTTTTTAAAATGTTATAAAACGTAAAGAAAAAAAACTCTTCAACATGATGCAGGACCTAAATACTGGGTCAGGTAGGAGAACCCCTAAATTAGTGGTATTTGTGGTATCCTAGCCCTCGGCGCGTGCGATCTCGGTGTTTAGGCATCGCGTGTGGACAGTGCCTAATTTTGGGCACTTACCTTCACATTGGCAGATAGACGATCGATAAATTGTTTGAATCTCAACAAAATTGCTGATTTTTCATGCCATTATGTTAGTTTTTAATTTTATTTTAGCGCTTCCAGACGTGCTGGGCGCTGGCAGCTCTAGCAAGTAAACTTTTTATTTTGTCAAACATGTACCCAGTAATCAGAAAGTCATTTAATTTTGGTACTGTAAGCTAATGGATGTGTGACTCTAATAAATACCACCGCGTTGACCACTGTCCAAATAGTTCAAAACCAAACTTTCTCTTTTATTTGAGCAGTAACCCAGTAATAAAATCAGGACGAGTTTTTTTCACGAGGACACCATTCAATCATACCCACCTGTAGTAATTAGCCTTTGTTTCTGTAGCCCAGCAGATGCGCACGCGCAGCGCAGGTGAACGCGGCGCGTTAGACGGCTACCCGGATTAGAGGATCGGTCATTGTCTTATTAAACCGACTTGTTTTACATTATGGAAGTGTGTTTGTGGGGTACATGCCCGAGCCCGTGTCATATGACATGCTGGCCGGGGCTAGTTAGTGCTCTTGTTTGATTTTTGTATGTAAGTGTGGATTTCGGGTTTATTTATACTACAGTAGTACTTAGTTTAATATTTGTCTCAGGACCAAAGAACAATGTGGAGAATGTTTATTCTGAAGTTTGATTAGGCATGAGTAAATGACAAAGTGTGGAAGAGTAGAGTTTATGTACCTACCTAAGAATTTTTGACTTTCAAAACAATAATAATCAAGGACTAAAGTACACCAAAAGATTAATGAGAAAACTATAAAAAAAATAAAAAAAATAAGCAGAACATTTACATTTAAGAGGAGAAGCACCGCCTAATCAGGCGAAGCCACAGGACCTAAGGGTAGTTACCCCTGGCGCAGATTGCTAGGGTAGAGATTTTTCCTTCTCCCAGCCGGGAGCAAGAAGACCCGTCGTCGTCGCCTGATGATAATAATGATGAACAGTTCGTACCTACTCTACTTGATTGCATCTTGCTGATGCAAGATCCCTCCGAGATAAACTCTGAAACTCCACAACATCAGGAATAGGAAGCGATCACAAGTTCCAAACTATATTTATCGGCAACATTGATGGATTGACTCGCAAACTCTGCCCAAGAAGGGGGGAGTGATAGGTGTCTAGAAAACTAAGCGCAGCCCACGGTGAGCGCTCTACCTAACAAGCAGAAATCAATCTTAATGTCTAGAAAATAAGGTAAAGTATAGCTTGTAGGTTTGGTTTGAGTGGTTAGCTATTTTTACCACCCAATGACACGATAGAAGTTGTAAGTTGTAACGAGGAAGTGTGCGATGGTGCACAACGTGGATGAGCAGGTTTGTTATCAGGACGCGCTCGAGTGGAGCCTCCGATACTGGAGAATAGTAAACCCACACCACTGTGAGACCATTTTAATTGTAAAAGAAAAATATTTAGACTCTTATCACTCACACAAATGAAATAATTAATCGGTACTTATCCAAACACAAAGTACAAATCTATTAAGGTGTCAGAAATCCATTTCTCAAACCTCAAGACAAAGCAGGTTGAAATAATTGGAATTCATTAATCCTGCTACAGAGCAAATAAGGTATTAGAAGGGCAAGGAACTAAAAAGCATTAAGAGCTCGCACAGACCACAGTGCGTATTAATTTGACGGATCCCGATCGCACCAAACAGCAGGTGTTCCCAAATTGTCTATGATAAATATACACCATCAATATTGTAGAGAGATGGCCATCCTTTCACGGTATAACATAAAACGTAATTGTGGTCACGATGATCCGGAACACTTATTAGTTTTCCGATTACATGGTCTTCCAAAGCGAAGCTAAAAGAATTAAACGTTTAAAGTGTATCGTTATATAGAGCAGCTTTTGAGCTGATTCATAGATACACCACTAAAATATAGAGGTATGTGGATGGCACGCCCAACATGTTGTTCGATCACCAATACAAGTAAAAGGCTGTCAAGAACACCTCAAAGCTTAGTAATCCTGACTTACTGGACAGTTATTGGTGTCATCTCAAACTTGATTTGGAATTAAGTTCTAACACCATAAGCGGCAAATAAAACGTGTAAAATATGATCATCTGACGACTGCGTTCGTTACAAAATTAATATTGTAAAACCCGTTCCAACATCGTGTCCCTAATTGGCTTAGATAACGCTGTAGCCTAGGGATCGTTCGATTGCTGACAAACTCTTCTTACGTTATTGAACTATCAACGATACTTTTAATAAACACCAATCTTTAACTAGCGATCGAATAACAGAGAACTTGATCATCGAGCCTTGATGAACTCAAATTATGATAATTTGTATCGACTTTATAATCCAGCATCGGCTCGGGAACCTCAAACGACTGTGGATAAAAGAAAATGAGTACTTACCTACTTTATAATTCATAAACATAGTAACTGACCATATTTTAAATTATGTCAACGAGATTCTTAATCTGCGGTAATAAAGTGACAGTCTACATAAATTCAAAAAGGCGTATGTGTGTCTTCAGATTGTGAAGTGGTCCGGTCGCGGTGACCGGCAGAAGTCCAGTGTGGGGCGAGGATCCCACGCGCGCAACCCGCGCTAAACTGGTCGATCGGCTTCGACTCTTGGCTTGCGCAACTCAACACTACAGTTGGTTTCCAATTTTATGTTGACCGGTTCCAAAGTTGTCTTAGCCTTCTAATTTCGGCTCGTTTAGATTGGAAAATATGTCGTCGAAGATATCCGAAACACAGAGAGATCGAGGTTTCACTCACGTAGCGCACGCGGCCGAGAGTGTCGCCGCGGCATTAACATTCCTACCAATCATTGTCGTCAATCTATCGCCTGTCGTGCCATTCATTAGACGCTTTACGATCATCGCTGTGGGATTTTTCATTCGGTTCTGTTTCGGGAACGTTGGAGAAATATTGGAGATGTCATACCGATATCTGGCTAACGGAACTGTTTGGAAATCTTAAAACACATGTTCCGTTTGTATCAGATGTACTCTACGATAACCTTTTCGATGTCATCGGTATTAAATTGCCCGATTCTCATCGTTAGTGAATGATGGATGGTGCACCGCTTGCCCTTCGGTTGGTAGAGTACCTAACTTGGAATGAATTCGGTGAACATTTGAATTGGATAGTGAGTCTCAGAAGCGCGATGTAGATAATATCGTCCCACTCGGTGTGCTTACGTTACACTTGTTCTGAGCTGTCGCACTAATCGGTCCGGAGTTGTCTGCGTGGCGTGTGCGTCGCGTCGGCGTGGCGACGACGTCAGCCCACGCGCGCCTGTACAAATACTGTCGGCGGGGGACCGAGCACAAATCAACGCGAGCGGACGTGCTCCGGACCCCCCCGGGCTCCAGCGCAGGGCTGCCAGCCTCCAGGGAATCCTTAACCAGAACTGCATCTATGAACTCTGACTCTGGGTATTAAATTGGAAAGTTAGGGTATTCCTCCTTTGTTTTTGCATTAAGGTCAATATTATCCGATGCACCGATACAATAATGCTTACTTAAAATTGATGTCATAAACAAAAGCGCATTTGACAAGTTCTGACAAGCATTGACACCAATCTACAAGTCTTTACACCGTTTATCTTTATATTGACTCTACAGTATTATAATGTGATCTGTGACTCTACATAACTAGGTAGTTGATATTATTAAGTAGTAACTATAGATATACTGTACAATTGGACTGTGACTGCTTAACTTGACTACACTACTGGAGAGACACCACCTTTTACTTTTGAGTGTCAGTTTATAGGAGTGGAGTCCTAGCTGACGGTAACCGCCAGCCACCCTCGCAGCAGCCCTGGAGAGAGCGCCCCCCGTGGAGCCGGCCGCGCCAACATCTCTCACCTCGCGGCCGTAATGAACAATATAAATGTGCCATTTGGCTCGCGCCGCCGCTGACGGCCGCCAGCATGCTCCAACAAGTCTAGTCTTCGATGCTGACCGAACTCAACTCTCAGATTCTAAATTCTAGAGCCATGAGTTTTTACCCACCTACCCAGTCTAATTCAAGGGTAAAAACCAAGATTCTATTCTCCTGATCCACAGTCCATAAAAAACTCTTCAGCGATATTAACTTTAAAACATTCAAATATAATGATCCACGATTACGATACCCAAATAAAACGAAAACTAATGTTCGTAAACTGCCAAATAGCGTCGCCTATTATATTGAAATTGTCCTTTTTCCGTCAAAAGGATGTGATGTGACAGGACTATTATATTATTAGGACCGTTTTGGGTAATGATAGAGGCGAGTGCGCGACCTCAGAGCGCCGCGAGCCACTAATCGTGCGCACAAAAACTTTGGGCACTTCATTATAAGTTACGCAGAATATCGAACAGTCTTTACGTGAACCTGTACGTATACGTTTCGTTGCGATGGTCGAATTGAAACCAAATGCTGGTTGCACACGAGTGGCATACCTCTGATGGAGTGAGCGCATGCAACTCTGACGGGCAGGCATCTATAGGACAGGAACCAATTAACCCGCCACCAAATCAAAATTAAAATCTCCAAAAACGATGAACCTCGAAACGGGATTCCAGACCCGACAAAGAGCTCGACCAGCGCACAAATCTAACAGACAATAGTCGCAGCAAAAAATAAGTTCAAAGCTGAATAATCCTGCAGGAATTTGGAATCTAAATTCGCGGATCGCATTTCGCGAATGCTCTCGCGTGTTACTGCATTATTATTTAAGTTGGGGCTTTTAAAAGATGGTTCGGATGGCCCGGTGGATGGCGAGCTTTTTTTGGCGGCGCGTGCGCATGCGCTGCGCATAATTTGCGCGTCGGACTGTAAGAGTGCACTTTTTGTAGTCTCGTAGAGCTTGCTGGCTCCTATTAGTGTTAGGAGTCGTCTCGACACTATGGTGTGGTGACCTTTGAATGGTGCTAGGATAAGTTTTGCAAAAATAAGTACCCATAGAAATTGAACCTTCACCAAGTTTTCGGTGGTAAGTAATACCTAAACGTTCGTAAAATGAACCATTTTGAATGCCTGCCGCGATCCTAACTATAAGAATCTACCTTGAGCATTACATTACCAAAATATCGTCTTGTATTTTGTAAGATTTGAATATAAACAAACACCACCAAGGAGTGACAAGAGTACTTAATTATCTATTTTTTATGTGCTTGTTACTAAGTTATTCAAATGTATAGATAATTTTGTGGCATCGTGAATGAAATGGATAACCAAACACAAACAAACAACAATAATAGCAGATAGCTAAAATGAAAATAAAAAACATCCAAAAGTGCAGGTAAGAAAAGGGGTATCAGACCCTTAAAAACAAAAATTGGTCGAGTGTAGCTCCGAGCGATGGCCGAGACGTCTCGTTCCTTTTACGCCGCACAAAAAGTAATTTAGGCGGATGACGGTATCCAATATGATAACAGGAATCCCGTTGCGTAGCCTCGGGGGCTGCCACACTCGACATTTATAAAATCGAGAGAGATGCTATCGCTGTTTTTGTCGCTGACGATTGTCTGCCAAATAGTTGACCTCAGGAGGAGCTATTGTGGAAGCAGACGAGCTTGGAGCCGCTGAGGGGCGAGGGTGCCGGGGGCAGCCGTCACTCAGCCGGTCGTCCGTCAAATGTCATTCGGATCGCAACACAATGGAATAGACTTCGCAAAAATGGTTACGCGTGTCGTAGCCCGACATCCTTAACAATGGCCGGAAAAAACAAACAATCGAATAGAAATCGAAAACAGAATTTCTTTCTGATGCGACAAAACGGGATTTTGGAAATCCGGTTTTTAAATTTTTGTTTGGTTTGGTTAAGGCGCGCCTCCGGAGACCATTGTCGACGTGTCAATAGGGCTCGGGGACGAAATAATGACTATCCAATATTGAAGCCACTAAGAGCCTATGAGTATTGAGTATCCCACTTAACGCAAGGCGACATTTGAATAGGTTGAAAAGCTTTGGGTGGCTTCCGTTCTCCGCATCCTTGCTTGTCGAAGCTACCAGCTTCTCAGAGAAAACAATCCCTTCAGACTCCATGTTATTGTAATGATTACATCACTTCAGAGATTCTCTGTTGTTAGTACAACGGTGGAGGTGGGTTATTAGAAAGACAAATCGTTGAATGTTGTAACTAGTAACTAAGTTTACTATATTTTTGAATGAGTCACTACAAAAGAGTCTAAAACCACATCTGCTTTGTCATATGTAGCTCAGGGTCGAAAGGTCCTAGCTGGATGTAGTTAATGCCATGGGGAACCTGGAATAAGGTAAACAGTATCAGGTACCTACCTATGGTGCATCACGATAACTCTTAGAGTGAGTCACTCAGGTTGTGTGCAATGTCCATGAACATTTTATTTATTTATTTAAGTAAATCAATATCTAACACGTAAAATTGAATCTAAAAAACGTGACCAGCCCACAGGCACTCTACATCGCATCGGTAAACTCCAACTGCAAGGTGAAACCATTACAAGCAGTATCTGTACCTAGTGAATTTATTTCAGCGGAACGAACACATTTAAAAACAGCTCTTCCTGCTTTGTAACAAGGTGCAATTCCTGCGTTGCGTAAGTAATTTTCAGTGGACAGTTAAACACTGTAAAATGGCTCGTATTGTGATGCAATAAGGTGTAATGAGAGCGGTGGGTGGTAAACAATAGGAGGCAGAGGTCGCGTCCGGCGTCACACACCTGTTTGTATCACCGATGGCGGTTCGAAGCGTGCAGAAATAGACATAAGGTACCATCCCAATTTGATTTCGATAATGCATCAAGATTTTAAGTTACAATTAATTTAATTAATTTTAATTTTTAGTTGTTTTCAGTAGTTGAAATCACTTCGGCGTAAAAAGTTCAATCAAGTGTCAGTTCCTCGCGAGTAATGGCCAAAGCTAGTAAAAAAAGAAGCGAGGACGAGGAAATAAGAATATGAAGCAAGGTTTAATTATTTGTAATGTTTGCGTAGGTATTTTACTATTGAGTAACCTTTCGATTGAAATAAAAAATATGATATGCTGGGAATCTGATGTAAGTTGAACGAGCTCGGCCCCCACTAGGCTAGAGACGAGGAGAAGGAAAGTGACAGCTCACGTACTTTACGGCTATAAAAGCGATAACAGTAGAAAGATTCCAACGATTCAGTTTCTACCAATAGGTACGAGATGCATGCAACAGGTTTTCCGAATCTACCGTGGGAAAACTTCAAACAGAAAACACGAAATACACAAAGTTAGGTAAATCCATTAAAAAAAAAGTTTCAAACTAAATTAATGATTATTTGAGTCTTACGTTATTCGGCGTCTTGCTTTACGAGGGTCAAATCATATTTGAAAGAAATGTTATTGTAAGCCCTGAGTGCAAACCAAAAAAGCGATGATCTAAAAAAGTCCCTAAACCATTGCCGTTGTTCGCCATAAAAAATCATTGTCAAAAGGTGAGAAAATCTGCTAATTAACACCTCAGCCATAGCCGCCCTACGGGAGGCCGCGAGTACCACCATTGTACAATTCATAAAAGTATAATTAGCTTTTGTTCAGGCGTATTATTTTTTGAGCGGAATCCATCGCTATTCTCTTGCAAAGCAGGGAAGCTGTTTACGTGTCGATGAACAGTAATTATAGAGGTAAAATTGCGGTCACAATATGTCACCCGAAATATCCAGTCACGATTTATAATTGGAACTGTTTCTGGAATAACGACGGTTTTACGATCGCAGGAGCGGGAATTACTGTTAAAATGTAAATTATGGCGAAAAAAAACGGCAGAATGTCGTCCCTTTGTCGCGTGCCGTTTGCGTTTGTAATGCTTGTATAATTAATGCCAGTGCAGAGATACCTGCGCCTGCGCCGCCGCTAGTGTCGACCGCTCAGGTGCAGCATTATTTGGCTTTTTTGCCTTCACTTCCCCTTTGCATAAATTAACATTTTGCGACATTCTCGAGGTTAAAGGTCAAAGATTACTTTGCTTGGATCTTTGCCACGATCTTTGTGACCCTAAAGACAATGTGAAAGCTCTCCATCATCGAAAACTCTTTTTTAGAAGTAATACCTGACTTTTAAACGCGAAGTTTTGTAGTTTTTTTAACTACAAGACTCAAGCTTCTTCGCATCTTTGTAAAGTCCATCATTATTTTTATTTGTCGAACTAGTTACAGATCACTAAGCGCATTGTTATCTACTGTGAGCATCTTCACAGCGCACTGGTATTCGATTATGGACCTTGCACCTCAATCCTTGAGTTCGATTTAATTTTTCTCTTAAATTGTATCGCGCATCTTCACCTACATCTCATACCATCTCGTTGTGTACCTTATGCAAGTGCATATTATAGGTCATTTTTGTTTGTAAAGGCAAGGGGTCGGTGTCACCTGGTCGGTCGAGGTCGGCAGCTGGGCGCATCACTTGACTCGCGCGAAAGGGATGGGCCCCTGTGAATCTCTAACGGAATCCTGGGAATCTGTGCGCCTGCGCAGATAACTACACAAAACACGCGTTTTCTACACAATGGTAACGCGATATGTTTGCTGCACAATTTGGAAAGATGACGTTTAAGTTTTTCAGACCATAATTCAATGAGGTTAGCTTTCGTTTTAATAATGCATGAAACAGAAGATTAAGCACCCAATTAAACATTCGTTAGATAAATGTTTACATAATAATTCAATAATTAACAAAATTTTACATTTATAATGCTCTTGCAAAATGCATTAAATCTACGTGACTTTTGTGGTAGAGCAGAGCTTTGACATTGAAGGAGTCAATAACGAGTCGTCCCCAGGAGCCGCACTCTGTAAAATATAAATCAAAGAAACATTCGTTGCTAGCCACCGTTACACGGGAGAATGGTCTATTTAATGGAAAAAGAAATTAGAATTTAAATAGATTTGTTACAAAGAGAAACACGAGATGAGCCGTGTACGCCACTTCGCCGATTTTCTAATAGATCACAAACATTCATTCTCGAAACCAGTTTCCGTGAGATCCGTTAGTGGTTTATGTAAATTTTTTGGTTTATGATATAGCTTCTAGTTAGCATTCGAAAGATTCGACGAAAAATACAGCCTTCGGCCATCGCTAGTCGTACGGATAACGTTCAACATCATTTCCAAATTATAGAAAGTATAATTTAGTGCGCGCCGTAAAATACACATTAGCAACAAATAACAAATCTTCACAATATGTTTAGAGATCGATGGCAATGTGTTTACAAGGCGGAGCTCGTAAACAAAATGTTTACAACCAGTTACATAAAGCAGCATTATATGAAGCCACAGAAACTGTGCAAATTGACGTGCTCGAGTGCGATGCTATCTCGGCGGGCATACACACTTACCCACATCTTATCAAAACCTACCTGCTTATTTATTCAATTGAATTTGATTGCAGTGCACGTCAAAATTCAGCTCCTGAGATCTACAATGGTCAATAGGAGCAGATTGTGGGAACGTTCGATCGTTATTACGTAAAGTAACCGTTCAATAAGATCGTTGTAATGAAAAGAATTTGATTAGTATGCACCTTCGGGATGAACGTTAGAGTCGCAAGGGAATCCAAAACAAGTTTGTGATTAAACGGACATCTCATAGAGCACATTGTCCGCGTGCACAGAACCGGATGCTGTCTCCGGCAGCAGCGTCTCGCGGCGCGGCGTCGACAACCAGCCCTAAGACATCTTTTTGTGCGTCCCGAGCGCCCTTTCGATGCGTCATTGAACGCGCGAGATGAAAGGAACCCATCAGCTGATGGTCACTCGCGGCTAACGGTCAGTTTTTGATCAATTATCCGATCTAGCCGAACCCGCTCCTAACGCATTCTACGTTCGCTCCCATAGAAATTGAAAGCTAACCTGTTTTTATTTCAATAATAACGACCGTTTGGAATAACGTAGGTTTCATCTTAGAATATCCGTCCGGGACAAAGGGAGAAATCGAAGAAGGATGCTGCGAGATAGTATCGCGTTTCGTGAACTCTGCCGATGTCTAATTTTCAATACAATGGAGGTAAAAAACTGGCCTAAAATAAATGTGTCACAGTGCCACCCTCCGCCGCCGCGCCGCCGGTGCATACAATGCACAAAGGAGTCCTCGCGAGCGTTTGGCGGCGCACAATGCTGCACCCACGCGCATTGTCGCCGGTATGTATGCAGCACCGGGGCCTAGTGCACGTGTGCAACTCACAGAAACATGTAAATCACCTATTCTAGAGGTGAAAGTTGAGGAACTCGAGAAAAGTAAAAGTCGCGGCAGACGAGTCGATGTCGCATCTGCGCCGCGGCTGCGATATTATGTTAATTCGCTTTGTCGATATGCGGGGGCGTGCCCGCTAAAGGGTTTGTTGCGATTGTGGGCCCTTATCGTGTTTTGGGCACACAATGGCCCGTCTTGAATTGTGTTCCACAAAGAGTCAAGAGGACCTAAAAAACTCGAGTCTCATCTCATCGCATTCATTTGGAGCCGTTTTACTTTTCAATAATCTTCTACAAATCAGTCAATATCTTTGTGACGATCGCTCTCTTATTCATAAAGACGCTATTCATTATCTGCCTGGCGTCGCGTTTTGTTAAAGCTTCGATCGCGTGATTTATACTCTTTTTGACAAGCAAAACAGTTCTCTTGTAGTCTGCGATATCTATATCTTTGCGGTTCATGTCACCGTGAGTATCGACTAGTTTCGACTCTATTCAAATGTTTATCGAGCTCACCGAAATCGTCCGTGACATATTGGTTTTGTGTATCTTTAATCAGTGTGTTTATTAATGTCATGTTTCAAATCGTAGATTATTCTGTCGATTGACACAGTGACATTCAAAATTAGCAATAAAACTAAACACGAAAGTGAGTGGACGATGAGTGTATCGCTCACATTTTTGATTGAATGGGCTATAATGATGTGATCAGGTGCGACTTCGAACCGGCCGTTTGTGGCTATTTGCTGTTAATGGACGACTCGACTACTTGCCACTGCTCGTATTGATGGCAATCTTTTAAACGGCAATTTGTCGGCGGCACCGCAAGGGAGTCTTTACACAGCGCCATATGTCGCGAATCGGCGAACAGTTCAAATGCATGTGCGTTTTAATTGTGCCATTATGGCGTGTTTGGACCCTTTGGGGTCAATTCCGTGATTTGTGAGTACTCTTACTCATATTTTAGGTATTGGCCGTGTTTGCTTAAATAATCCTAAGCACATTCTTTCAAATCATCAGTTACTTCCAATGATCTGATAAGCTCATTTATGAGTAAGTATTCTTCTACGGAACACCAATATCTCTGCAATATCGTTTACATCGAATATCATTGGTTATTTCAAATGTTTCTATGTAAATTAATAAAAAAATTATTAGAAGAATTATTCTTGAATGTTTAGAAAGACCTTTACTACTAACGAATTATCCAACACTTTTATTGGACAAACAACGTAACGTCTTCTGACGCCGCTTACAGTGGTATACAACAAACAAATCGAGATTTACGCTAAGTTCATTCGATATTGGTTGCACAGCACAAGCGAGCGGGCAGCGCGGCCGCGACCCGCAGCCTCGCCAGCGCGCGCTGGCCGCGGACCACCTCCTATTGTGCAGCGAGCCACATTCGCCGCCGATTCCAGCCAAAACGTAAATAAAGACAGATGTTACCACACTCTAAAACGCTACCACATTATCTACACTCGACATATCACCAAAATTCATGCACAGATTTGCAACCATAACTGTGGTGTTGCAAAGTTGAAGTTGCAAAAGCAGTGAAGCCAATGTTACGTGGTTTTTCCAGCGTGGTTCGACGCGTCTAAGCTTGCAAGGTCCCGGCGCGGCGTAGCGCGGGTGTGTGGGTAATTTTACAAAACCAAAATTGTAGTAGTAGAGTTTAATAAAAGTCATATCAAACGAGGATGGTATTGACAGGCGCCGCCGATCGTATCACGGTCATTGACGCGACGCTCGCGCACTCAAATTAATATTACTCTGCTATAGATATTATGGTTTGCAAAAAAAATGATCTCAGAATTATTGGAATGTCGGTTTGCATGCGTGACCTGCGCCAAGCCATTTTCGAAAGCCCTAGAATCGTCCAAATTTGGTATTTTAATTTAAATACCAGATCATTTTATATTATAAAAATGAATATTCATTTCTTCTATGTGGGTGTTATAAAAAACTAGAACACAGAAAGTAGCGAATTCTATTCTTTTTAAGAATTTCCCAAAACAGGCTGTAGATAAATCACGGCTGATAAAATCATAGTAAACTATGTTATTAGGTAACGCGCTGCCTAGACATTATTTAGTGGTGCCTAGACGACGACGGCGGCGATTTGATGATCAAATGAAATGTGTGGACAGGTCGACATTGTTTTATGAGTTTGTAATACACTTCATAGCTAAGTGGGTGTGTGTTTTGAAGTTATTTTCTATACAATGATCCATAAAACACATCACCAAATAAAAAAAGGCGTTCATCATCAAAAAAACAATTGGACTTTCATTTTCAATTTTACTAGGTAGGTACATACTTTTGTAACAGATACGTGTGTAGGTATGAATAGGATATGATCTGTGGTATGGGTAAGGTTCAGTTACTGTTGGACAATTGCAACAATAGTTTTTATTAAATTTATTACATACAGTACAAATACGCAGTAAAATGACAAACAAACAGAACTTACAAATCCACCATTTGGCAGATCATTTTGTATCACCACTATCAATATAATTTGCTTTGAGTAATTGCATTAGGGATTCTTCCACTCAATAAAGCAACCGCAAACCAACTATAACTAATACGCACTCGTATTCGTTCGGCCACTGTATTTCAAGCTAAATCTACATAGATAAAAATCTGTTAGCTACTGACTGACTGTCATTCAACCAACTATATAACTAAGCAACGTGTTTGTCTAAATTAATTTTATCTAAGTAGAATTTTATTTTTTAATCATGAAAATAGTCCAGCACTTTTTTTGTCCCTGTAATTCATAAAATAATAAAAAAGTTTAAGATAAATAAATTGTTTTTGATTCTATTTGAATAAACCTACCAATTTGAAAATGACAATCTGCTTTCTTTGGCTGTGTGTTCCAAGTTGCACAACTGCACCCTCGCGGTCTGCCGCTGATGCGATTCGATTGTCCATTCACTGTGGTTGCTCATCAATCACTTCATCTAACCTGTCATTGTGTATAGAAAAAATGGTTTACTCAATAACAGAATATTATGGCCGATATATTTTGTGGAAATACCAAGTTATACTTATTCTGATTCAATGATACAAAGTGACGCTGAATAGTTTATCAAATACATACCTATCATAATACTTGCTTGAAAGTTTATTTTATGATTATATACATTCAAATGATTAAGATAAAAACTCGGAGCTAACAAAGTGTGCCATGAGATGAGCTGAGCCTAGGAATTAGAAACTATGATGAAGTTGAAAAATTAATGACACATTAAAATAATGGCGCAGCTTTCTATCCAACATCTCAAATCCATTAGCTACTTATATAACTACTCATTTTATGAGCCTTTTAACCTGTAGAGTCTGGGTATGCTGGATTTTGGTCAAAATAATAAAAAAAAGTAATGTATAAGACGACGTTTTAGACTTTAATAAATATACCCCTGAATCAAATAAGAAGCCGAAGTAATCAAATCAATTAATTAGGCCCCTTGCACACAGTGGTTGCGGCTGCAAGGGTCGCTGATTCGTCCACGACTTTATAATTAATAGACTCTTGTGTTTCGTTACTTGTGGCGAGTGCGATAATGTGAATCTACTGCACATTGTATCAGATCAAAGCGGATAATTTTTGAAACAAGTGCTGTTTAAAAAAATTCAAAACGCATCTACTTTTAAAGAATAGACGATATTTCTTGTTTTTCTTTTGAATGTTTCTTCTTTTATAAATGAGGTCAGCTCTAGAACTATAATTATAATTTAAGAACGCCTAGAACGCTATATTAAGAAACGCATTGTAACAAACGGTATGTTTTGCGTTTTCGCTTTGAACATTTTCAAACCGTATACTTGTAGTACAACTCTGGGTGCACAAACTGGGTAAATCAGTAGCTCTAGAGCACGTCTGTGACAAATTGACAAATCAATGCAGCCACAATAAGCGCACAAAAAACGTCCCCATCCCTCGACACGACACGCAAATCGTGTTACTCTAATCATATTACGCCCTCGGTTGCCTAAAGCCGACTCTGGCTGATGAGCTATTCTCTGTAACGGCTCAATTTGTGGCTTATTTTTGAGCTTTAAAATGATGGTGTTCAAAACATTCCATGGGAAGGCTGTGGCGGTATTCCCTAGTTCGTCGTTTTGCTTTCATGCTTCACGAACAGAACAGCCTGTACAGTTGGTTTTTGACCTTGAAGACTTGATGCTACATGACCTAAATGCTGGGTCACAAAATATTCTAATGAATTAGTACCTCTGCAGCTGCAATACCCCCTTGAATTATTTTACAGGTTTTGGTTTATATCTCGTCACAATGAGATTTATGGTACCTATAATACCACAGATCATATAATACTGCCTATAATAACCTTCTTTTCTTCGTGTCTAGTATTCACAGCTGTCTTTATACAAAAATAGAAAATTCTATTTTTGTATTAAGACAGCTGTGAATAACTAGTAATTTTACTATTTAATTTGATTCTTATTGACCCACGTTTAACATCATTGATTATGGATTAAGAATTGTAGATACTTTGTACTTAATAAGTTATTTTCTTTCTTATCTGATAACATATGGAACATTTTATGGTTTCCCTTCTATGTTTGCATGCCTGATTGTCCTAGATAGCAAAAGCACAATATATCTTCCTGGGGCTTATCCTCTGAATATAATATCCAGAACTATTTTTAATAAATTCCTTTATAAGTACACACTTCAATTAGTAACAGTGAGCTAATCACCACACCAGTTATTTCTTTAGAAACTCTATTTCTCAAAGTACCTTGCTCGTTGCACATTTTTTTCCCTTTTATCTAATATGGAATGGATTAAATTACTACATAGTTAATGTAGTAGGTAGGCTACTACCAAAATGAGCGTTTACAAAAGTATAATGATAATATACCGAAATTGGCGCAGTTGTGCAAATGTCGTTTAGTTGTCACAGTTGTTCTGTCAATGTCAAGTAGCCAATTAATATTAATATTCACGGACACTTAAGAGCCTTATCACAATACGTCAGAGCTCGATATCTGTCAAATTTCGATACCAGAGCCTTCAACTTGCAGCAAACAGAGGGCGCACATTGAACGTCGCTTTACGCTTGATTTTTTACATTATACCTAACTAATCATGGTACTTGAAGATTAGGTAGTTAGAGTCATCAAATTAAATAAATGTCACCAATATTTTTACACTCAGGCTGGAATACTCAAAACCTGAAATACTCACAAGTCATTCAAATTTGAGCACCACTTAAAATTGCTCTGCCTCTGTTTGACATTACTCATTTGTAAGAGATGGCAATAATTTAAGCGGGACTTAAATTGAGTGGGGTTTGAGTGGCGTTTGAATATTTGAATATTAGTTTGTCAAATACATACATGCATTTTTATCCATGTATATACTCGTATACTTGTATGTATTTATATACATATATATGCGTGTATACGTATATTTTGTGTATGAATATACTAGCTTCCGCCCGCGTCTTAGTTCGCGTCCCGTTGGATCCCGTTCATTTTTCAGTGTCAATCATCAAACGGCTATATCTCGGAAACTACTCATCCTAGAGTTCTCGTTCCACAACTAAATGAAAGGTGTGATCAAGATCTAAATTTTTGATGACAACTGTCAAACTTCAAACGGCTATATCTTGGAAACTACTCACCCTAGAGTTCTCGTTCCACAACTAAATGAAAGGTGTGATCAAGATCTAAATTTTTGATGACAACTGTCAAATTTCAAACGGCTATATCTCGGAAACTACTCGCCCTAGAGTTCTCGTTCCAAAACCAAATGAAAGGTGTGATCAAAATCTACATTATTGATGACAGCTGTCAAACTTCAAACGGCTATATCTCGGAAACTACTCACCCTAGAGTTTTCGTTCCAAAACCAAATGAAAGGTGTGATCAAAATCTATATTTTTGATAAACGTTTGAAGTTTGAACTACTGTTTATTTTGGTATAAATTTCATTCACCAATATGAATTTACTATGGAGATATTCACAGCTAAATCTGAACGTTTTTAGGAGTTTTATGGTTTTGGAATTGGTGTTTTTTATAGATTTCGAAGACATTGTTCTGAATTCCAAGGCTGCATTGGAATTAACCAGTATTTAAGACATATTATTGTATACTTTTCATTTTCTCTGCTTTGTACAGTTGTGCAGCTTGAAAAAGTGCCCGCGCGAGTTTTTTTCAAAAACATGCTTCGGAATATTGGCTGTAAATAAATATATAAGACAAAATCGGGAAAAGCGAGGCCGCTATGGACTATATTTAAAGCTGTTCTTCATTATACAAGTTGAAATTGTCGAAGAGTTACAGTTTCTCTGGTTAAGAACGCCAAACATAGGTAAAATCACGGTTTCTTTGTAATAGGCCTCTTAACACAACGCCTTCTAGTCCCAAACTGCGAAAAGTAATTGACGCGAAAGTATGCAAAGTGGATGGCATTATTATAGTTATAAAATTGAGAAAATGACAAAAAATTATAATAAATGGATTGAATTTAATTGTTGGTGATAGAATGGTCTAATGAGCTTTGTTTTATAGTAATTCTATAAAGGTTTTTTTAGTAAAGTTAAAGTCGGCCATGAGAAACTAAAGCACGTCGACAGTCACGACTCATTAGGCTAAGCTAAAAGACCAACTCACACTCATTTTGTGTGTTACAATAATGCTAAATACAGATTACTAACATTTATAATGCTAAGCGTAAACAAATTCTGACATTTGAGTTCCACTAAAGATACACAAGTGCAAATAAAGCTCTCGACCGCTAATGATACTCCAATAAACCATACAAACATCACTAAGCGGACAATAAATAAAAATTACAAATTCAAATTCATAATGTGGAGTGTCTGTCTGGTAGCGCCTGAGCAGTGAGCATGCGCCGCGGTCGCCGACACCGCCAACAATACGTAATAAAAATTATAATAGCATTATTTGTTTATCAATAAACGATTTGCATGTGTTAAGTGCGGCCGGGTGGATTGGCTAGTGCCAAGTGTCGTGGGATTAGCATCTCAATGCGCCGGCGCAGCTCGCCGCCACCGACGCCTCGTGAAACCTACTCCAGCATACGCATGATAAAGAAGACCAGTAGGGTTACTCTGGACCGCTGTCGTTCCAAATTAGATCCGGATTTTGACAGGATTTAGCGTCATTTTAAAATCTATGGATCTTGATTGGTCAAGATTAACCCACCTGGTGGGCTACTTAGATTTTGACAGAAGTCCTGTAATTTTTCAGTACAAAATGACGCGAGATCTGTCAAATTCCGTGAATCTGGATTGGAACTGTGGTCGAGAGTAACCCACCTGTGCTGGTACTACTAGGAGTTCATTTTAGCAATTTGGTGACAGAAGCAAAAACTCTTGACTTTAAAGGCAAGCGTCCACAGGCCCGCATCGCACGCAAAGGATTTTAGTTTGCCTTGTATAAAAACTCATACAACTGCGTCCACTGATCCGCACCGTACGGACGACGCTAGTCATAAATGGGAACGCAGTGACGTCATTTATACTTTTTGTTTTGCTGTGAACAGTCAACAAAAAAAGTATGTAAAATGATGATACGTAGTCTTCTTAGTGTATGACTTAAAAATAGCAATTATTTTCTTTTCATGTGCTCATACCATAGACATACTACATATAGCTATTTATTACAAATATAAATAAAATAAAATTGAAAGGTGGTGTTTCGTCTCATTGAGACAAACAGACTGGTAGTCCGAAATAGTAATAATAATAAACCTTTTAGAAATATTTTGACCTCTACGAAACAGTTAATTACATCCGTATTTATAAGCAAACTATTCGCAAAATGTTGAGTAGTTCGCGGTCGTAGCAAGCGACGCACGCGCACTTTTTATTTCAGCAAGTCCAAGTAAAGTTTCATTTCCGTTCCAACGCTTTTGTAAAGCAATTTGAATACTCCATCCGAAAGTGAAGTCGCCTTGAATACATTTAAATTAATTACAAACTATGTATAATGGCGTACGGTCCAAGGACGATTTTTGCATACGTTCGTAACGGCACTAACATTTTAATATCGATTATGCAAGGTTTCTTTATTTGTATTTAATCGACAGAGATCTTACTTAGCTGGTTGTAGGTTGATATCAAGACAAGTGTGTGATGTATTTACCTATTGTTAGTTGTATTGTGATAAATTAACATGCTCAAAGTTATTTAGAGTTCTAAGTTTTTACAGTTAGATAATTTAGTATTAGTGAGATTTATTCAAGTAGATATAAAATAGGGTGAATGTTTTTGGATTTTGGCTCGCCGGGTGCAAGATACACTGGAAGCTGACCGCTCACAATAAATAAAGGGTTGAACTACCCTAAATAATAAAACAGGTTTAAGTACACTAATTTAAATAAATACCTGCACAGCGCAAGTGAATAATTTTATTCTATTACTTTCTATAAATTGTGTTAAAAATAGTTAACAAACCATGACCACTTTAGCTGCTTTCTTTTTTAATTTTATTTAATGTAATTATTTAAATATATTATTATTTTAAGCTGTAAGTAGGTTTAGTTAGGTACGCAATCCGTTACCTAACGCCGATAACTTGATTTTTTTTAAAGTTGCTATATTACGTAGACAACTTAAAAAAATAAAGTACCTAGGTTATTTTTTAAAACCAGTTTGCTTTTAACACGTTATTTTTAGAAATTAGAAATAGTCATCAATCTGAAAATACTAAGTAAATATCACCTTGCCAAACTGAACCATATTTAAGCAGCAGTTTCATTATTATGAGATACTAGCGACCCGCCCCGGCTTCGCACGAATGCAATGCAGTGATGATGATGATGTATTATACATATAAACCGTCCTCTTTAATCACTCTATCTTTTTAAAAAAAACTGCATCAAAATCCGATGTGTAGTTTTAAAGATCTAAGCATACATACATACATACAGACAGACGCGGAAAGCGACTTTGCTTTATACTATGTAGTGAAGGAAGTACACTTTACGTGTAGTTATTTATGTATATTTTGTATATACCATTATGTATGTATATTTTGTATATAGCTATTTGAAGAGTGTCATTCGTATGACTTGTGTGTAGTTACAAATTACACGTTATTGTTTTTCTGCACATTAGGTAATAGTAATAATTATATCAGTAGTCTAGTTCCCTTAATACAAGCTCTGCTTAGTTTGGGACTGAAGGGTATGAAATTTCCAAGAATATTTATTTTATATATCTGCAGTAAGTTTTTTTATTAATAAAACTACCAGCAAAGTATAAAACAATTAAAAACAATGTTCTCAGCATTTTATAATATCGAATATCAAAAGTTCTATGAATTTTGTAGCCGACTGTACCTTGCGGACGGGTATTATATATATATATAGGGTGTTTCACAATGCACATCAACGCTGTTATGGCTATGTTGTATCTCTTTTGATTAAACTTCCAAATGTTGTTGTTGTAAAATTATTTTGCAATCTATACGACTGACATTATTTACGAGTATATTCAACGTTTTTACGAAAACGTTTTTCTACAAAAATTATTTACCTTTCATATTGACTATTGAACATTGTCATCTAAAAACATTAAAATAAATAAAAAGTTTACTGCGGACAAGTTACAGTTACGTAGAAACTGGCAATATTCTGCGAACGGTGGCCTTATCGCATAATACTATTTCTTCTAGACAACCTTTACTAATAGCTAATCTAAGACCAAAAAACTACAAAATAGTAGCATCTATCTTTTAAAATTGTGATAACATCTGGATCTGACAGCTGGAAAGATTTGAATGAAACTCTGAATAGATTATAGTTCTTACTAACGTAGCAAAATACAAGGCAGAGGACATTATACGGATCCAGGAAAGTGCCTTCAAAAATGATGATAGCAAATGTTATGCAAGAGCTCAATGAACCCTGCGCATGCGAATGTAAAAAATGATACTCACTATGTGTAACTATTTGCTGAGGAGATGCAAAGTAAGACCGCGTCTGGATAACATGTCTTTAATAATTGGGAAAAGCTTAAATTCTAAATTTGTGAAATCAGGAAGATTTTGACTTCGTACCCGTTAGGTAATTAAGTTGTACAACTTCAATAAAATGTGAATTGTGTGTTCAAAGTTAAATAATGAAATGGCAGCACCCCACGGCAAGTCCGCGATCAGCGTGACGGCCGCGCTGATCGCCGATGATAAATGAACATCAGCCGATTCGTACAAATCCGGTAAGTCACGGCGAGTTACCGGCTTTGTCTACTTGTCACGAGATTCATCGCCGGAAAACATTACTCATTCCATCAATTTGTACTGATTTTTGCATACACTCACTAAACATTATTTCTCAAGCAACAAATCAGGTGCAATAAAATAGTATATTTCATTACAAGTGTGGAAAGGCTGTCATTGCAAAGAGTTCCGACAAAATATGTCTACCTGAGCCGAGGCGCAGCCGAAGGCGAGGGTTGACAGTCGGAACAAGTTGCAATGACGGTTCCGCACGTGTACTGAACGACTATTTTTAATACAGTTGCGAAAAAATGAAGCAATTAAATAAAAAGAAAATTTCTGAAAAATGGCGCCAACCGTAGAATATAAGCAGAGATTTTTTTTTCTTCACCCATTCTGGTAGTCAAAGGGAACTATGCCCATACAGCCAAGTCTTCAGTAGAATTTTTTTATTGATATGAAATGAAAATTAAATTTAATGAGATGAAATGAAATGAAACCTAACCTAACTCATTCAATCAAATCATTAAATCTGATATTGAAACAAATTAGTAGCTTCTTTTTAGAAATATACGTATTTGCATGAATCATAAAAACTTCTATGAATTTTTTTAGTAAAAACTTCTTGGTTGGTTTTTCTTTTAGTAGACATTATTTTGACAGTTGGGTAAGAGAACGCACTAGTTTGGGAAAGGTAAAAAAAAGCACGAGTGTGTAATAGCCCACATCCCGAACGCTATACGTCCCTGAAATACGCCACTTTTTGAGCAACTGTATTAAAAAAGCAAAGTTTGTTTTGCAACCTACGAAATTATATATTTTTTTCTAGAGCGGTCTTTCTTTTACTACGAAAGTTTACGCTGAAATACGAAACCGAAAATATGATGTCTCGTAGCACGTACTGCTACGAGTGCTACGCCGAGGGCTACGAAAAACACTGTTAGATATGCCATTGTTAATTAATTTGCTTAATTATAAAAAAAATCAATGCAAATTGAGCTATAGATTTAATATAGAATACTTCTCATTAATTTATGTTATTTAACACAGAAAAAAAAAATTAACACCATTCTTACATTTTAAAATCAAGTGTTATTTATAAATTATAGTTCTCGGACAGTTTGCGATGGAATTCTACTGCTAACATTCGTCTATTACCAACCGACAAACCACGCTATCAATATAGAAGGTCGGTTAGTATTCAGGGACTTGGATATAATTACCTATAAAAATAAAAATTCATTCTTGCATCAAGCGCTTTCCTCAACTTATACAAGAGTTTTGTAAGAAAACATATTTTTTGGGTGATGTGTGTTTTTAAATATCCCTAATTTCAATTCGGATGTTTCAGTATAATGCAGGTTCGTAGCTTATTTACAAGATGAACGCCACATCGCTAGTTGACGACGAGATTACGCAGTTACTAATCTACAGAGAAGATTATGATCAAAATAAAATTTGAACAAAACCAAGATTCTTAAAATGGTCTTCAAGGCAAGTTAGTCACTTAGTTTATCACATTAAGGCCCGTATTCTTATCTACTGCAAAAGCACTGATCCGAACTCAAGCCGTGCTCAAGCATACATTTTTATATGTAAATCTATACTCAAATCTACGCATGAGTAACGATTTTTGTATCGGCATACGGGCCTAAGGCTAAGAAAAAAACTAAAACCAATCTATCCGCTTCCAAGGGTCAAAGGCAAAAATATATTAATATTCTATTCATTTTAGAAGGAAGTTAAATAGCCTGTATTTGTATTCATTATCAGCGGCGTGACCTACGTGTGAGACGAATAGTGCCTCTATGCACTACGCGGACCCGGCTCCATTCACACACGATTATGTCAAATATTTTCATGAAAGAAGTCCCGTGGCAAGTAAGTGGAACTAAATGACCTAATTATAAAAAAAGATCTTAAACCAGGCTTAGATTCAGCTTATAGCTAGCGAGGAATTAGCATCTAGAATTACCTAGTTTATAAGAAAACCCTAAATTATCCTTGTGGTTTGAATAAAAGATATTTATCTTTGACTCGGTTAGAAGGTTTGGTCTAAATATAGCCACGAGTTAAAACTTCTTTGAAAACAAAACCGATAGATTGTCGCAACATTATCAGCCATCAGTTGAATGGTTTTAAAGACGTCTTCCGTCAATCCGTTTAAAGCTCGCGTTTGTCGTAACGCCTTCGGTAATGGAAACGGTTCCCAGGGGCATTAGTCCGCATTAGGCACGCCTGACGACATGCATTGTACTACCGGACTCGGGGCGACATGAGGACACCGGAGTAGATGGTTGCCGCTGCATATACGAGACCTTGTAGACTTTTGAAACTCACTTACTAACAAATACGGATAAATTTTTGATTGTCTTGTCATCCATCGAATTCCAAGTATCATTATCTTTTCACAGATTAGAGAGCCTTAAATTCCGTTTATCTCCAACTCAACAAATGCTTTACATTTTTCATTTCAAATGCACCGAAGTGCATTGGTGGGCTTGAAGGTACTATCAGGGGTACATACCGTGTAGACTAGAAAACTTAGGCTCAGATTTAATTAGAGATTTCCATCGAAAACTGTCAAAAATGTATGCACATTTTCGTAAAGAACTATGATAAAAGATTTTTTTACTTGATCATAAATAGTTAGGTATCTAAGAGTAGGTGAACTCATAACTGTTTCAGTGGGCATGTACTTTACTACGACGCTGACGAATCAAATTTTATGAAATTGCTCAATATAAAATATTTTATAATCTCCTAACAAAATAGGTGCAGTTAATCAACAGGCGACATTAAGGCCCCTTCGGACGTGTCGAATCGAAAAAGAGACGTGTCATTCTTCATGCTTAGGTACCACTGTAACTAAAGTGAAGTAGCACTACACACAACCAATGGCACCACACTGGAGCTTCAGTTCTGTGTAAGAAGGTACAAAAAACCATATATATGCAGGCTTTGCATATAATTTACGAAATGCTGCCGTGCCTGGGACATGGTTTGTAGATGGAATAGGCTTGCGCAGCACCTATACCGTCCTCTCAAGCTAGTTGTCCTTATCCACATGTCGATACTTGCGGAGCCGACTATGTAGTAAGCTGCGTCATAAACCATCTACTCAAATGATGTAGACAAACCAAAAATATCTGATTACGAATATCATACAGGTAAACCACAGAATACTTGGTGTATACTCTACCTACGTAATCCTAAGGTTCATTAATCAGAATTTTGTCACTATTTGGATGGGTGACCGTTAGTGGCATTTACATCTGAGCACTTCCGTGCTTCAGAGGGCATGTTAAACTGTCGGTCCCGGCTCTAGCAGTCGTTAAGCCATGACGGAGGCCTTAAGGCGGCCTAAAAACTCCGTCACTAGGGTTGGCCACTAACTCATACGAGCTTGCTTGCTTTTTATCAGAATAGAATAAAGGGCCTAACGCAAGTTTTACATTTGAAAACTGTCTTCACTCAGATCTTGTATTATTAGAGAAAAGTAGTTCTCGTGGGTTCATACATCATTATGTAAAAGTTCTTATGTAACAAACATAAAAATAATAAAACTAAATTGAAAACATCCTGCTTTATTTGAAGTCGATTAAAAACTGGCACGCTTGAGATCGCAAACTAAATACTCAGTATGTTTTTGCAGCTGATAACTCGTTAGCATTACTGACGGTTTTTATGGGTATTTCACGAAACGTATGATACGAGAAATAGTTTAAGAAGAATGATAACAACGGTTCGCGCGAACGCCGCCGCCGCGCGCCGCCGCCGTGACGGACACAGGTGGCAGAACATAATGTCTCTCTAGCAGCTAAAGATCTACCCCTATCTTATAAAAAGTTAGAGTAGACATTATGTCCTGATTACGTATGGTAAACCACACATAATGTTTACTCTCACTTTTTATAAGATAGACCACTTGAGTCTAGCTCTGGCACAACCATACCGATTCACTTTTTTCTAAGCTAAATTCACTCGCTGCTGAAAACGACAAAAATGTATGACAATTGTCATGATAAAGATAAAGATAAAAGAGTGTTTATTTGCTAAAAACATGTGTACATAAGGTGGTATGGTTTCATAGGTGTAAAACAAACATGTCTTACCGGCAAATTGAGATGGCGTGCTACATTAATGTCGCTGCTAATAATTTAATACATCATTGCAAAATAATAAATTTGTTTGATAAATAGACACAGTAGGAAAAATACAATCAGATTCAAATTTTATCATAATTAAGTATAGGTATGCATGTGACATATTGTTTAGAAATGTATTTGTTTTGCTAGAAAAACTCTTGCTTATTTAGCCAAGTTTACATTCTGTAATCACTGGCAATGCAATTCACAACGAAATACTTAGTTATTTGAATTAGTCACACCATTATCCCGGATAAGTACGAGACTAGTCACGCTATACTTACGTATTCATCATATTTTTGCGTTACTAATAAAACCGTCGGGAATTTCACTAATGAGTAAAACCATAGACGTACCTAATGATGACGTAAGTATAGCCATATAAAGTAGTTTCGTTTGAGCAGTTGTAGAGCTCTTGGTAACAGATTCGCCTGGTGAGATACCTATTGTTACCGTAGAGATGCCTGTCACCAAGCAGTAATGCTTGCATTGTTCAATACCTTGTTTACATTTGAAGGTTATCGATAGCGTGTGATTATTACAAGGCAAAAAGGAAATGCACCGACCCCGCTCACGTCAAACTTTGTACCTATCGCCGAAAGAACGTTCCAGTCTCAGATTGCTCTTAGACGATTTAAATCCTTGTTTACAGCTGTTTAATTAAACCTCAACATGTTTCGCCTTTGAAAATTTATTTTGTTATGTAATTGTATGTATCTAAATAAAATTGGTACAAAAATAAGCATGCAAATCCTTAGGATTCCGATTGATATTTCATGTACTTATACAATAGTCCCAGTAGGTAATCTGTGTCCATTTGCTAGTTTTAGCACGTGTTAGTTCTTTTAACATAGTTTTTAAGTTTCGTTTACTAACTCTATGGATGTCATGCCCAAAATAAAATGTCTTTATTTAATTTTTACTACCTATTATTTATTGTTATGGAATGATCTTAGCCTGTGACATAACGGACGAGTACTAGTGATAATACTTATCCCGTAAGTATATGTATACCTACTTACCTAGCGAGTTATTTATCCTCAACATGATATTTCATAAACTGCGGAACGTATCGGAACATACTGATGACCCACTTGATGTTAAGCGGTTACCTTTACTTATTGCATTACCTAGTAGGTACATACAGAACGTGTCCTGCAGAACATGTTTAATTTTTAAAAGCAGAAAGTTCCAGCTAAATCTTTTATATCTAACATAAATAAATAGCACCGGTCTCAGTTGGCGGATGTGGGCCCCGTTATATTAAATTTGCCTAAAGAAAATTTAATTAAGCGAGTTTTTCTTTTTATTTCACACCCCAGATTTCATTATTGGCGCGAACCAGCCGAAAGGGTTACTTCCTAGAGCTAAGAAACGTTGAACGTAATGTTAACATTGTTATATTCGTTTTACATTCTATATTAGTTCATCGTGCAAAGGTGTAGGTGTTTTCAAAAGTGACATCAATAGTTACAAAAAGTGTTTGGCCCCTTGCAGCCAATTGACACTACGAACGATATCCAAGAAAAAAAGTTTATCAAATGAGTAATGTATAAATTCAGAGCCGATATTTCCATACATTTTGATTTTGTTTTCTATCGTTTTTAAACTGAAAACTTAGCAAGACAAGGTGTAACAAAAAAGAAAACGTCCACCATTTTATTAAGAGAGATCTAAATGTTCATAAGTCTGCGCTCAGTGCTACAGCTAGCTACCGACGAACGTGAAAAAGTGGAAAGTGAAACAAAAAGTTATAAAAAAAGCAGTTTGGAAATCTGCCGTAAACTGAATTTACGAGTGCTTATTAAGCGACCCTCACTAACATTCATTATAAGTCGCAATAACTTAAAATACAAAGGAAAATATGAGCCCGGCCCAGATAGATAGCACTGCTGCTAATCAAGTTATCCTAGATCGCACAAAACAACATCACGACAGGGTCACCAATGAGTATGTAGAACACATTTTTTTTACTTTTGAATCCTTATATGTTTACAACGCCTTGACCGATTTACTCAGTAACACAAGAGTGCTATCCACACACGTAC
Organism: Eulithis testata; assembly: GCA_947507515.1. NCBI lineage: Eukaryota > Metazoa > Arthropoda > Insecta > Lepidoptera > Geometridae > Eulithis > Eulithis testata. Next base: position 258,658 of record OX382198.1, read on the forward strand.
CAAATTCTATGTATCGAAAGTTGTTATGCTCTAGCAAACATACAACGCTGATTTGCCCAAGTTAACACTAAAATCTTCGTTCGCTTCGCTCACTCGTTCTATTATTATGTATTATCCTGTACTCGTAATATTATAAAATGATATAAGTACGTTATTGTAGCGTATTAACGCTTAGTAATTTCTGTGGAGTCGCGCCTCACTAGTCGTTCATTGGAATTCACTAGAAACGAATAACATTTTCAAAATTAAATAAGTTACACAAACAGAAAAACTAGCTTCATTATTATAATACATTTTAATCAACAAATTTCAAGACACAGCAAACCGTAAGTACTAGTTTATTTATTACTAATAGTTGGCCTCAAACAAAGATCTCGCGATGTTCCCAAAAATTTAATGATTTAAATTTACAGTTAAAAATAAAAACCCTCGACCATGAAAATCTCCTGTGATCCTCGTCATCGTCGATGAAGGTTTCACAGTGTCTTTTATAATATATTTATTGTGTGGGCACGAGTAAATAAAATAAAAATAAATAAAAGAAAATAACGGACATAGGCTACTTTTTAATGCCAAAAAGGTTGTAAGAGGGGGGTGAAAGTTCCTTAACCTTTTTTATGAAAACTTTTTTAATATACCATTTGAAATAACTGTCAGTTGTTTGACAGTAAGAGTTTGAATGGCAGAACAACGTCTGTCGGGTCAGCTAGTAATAATTATATGAGATTAAGTAAGTAAGTAGCTCTTTGTCAATATCGTGAAGATGAATTAGTGTCGATGACAGTTTAATAACACCCATTCTAAGCTAGTCCAAAAACAAAACTTATAGGAAAATAAATATTAGGTAATATCTAAATTTACGAAAACTTTTAATGTAGGTATATTATTTATTTTAGATGCAATCGTGGGGAACCTTCACAGTGACACTTTGGATTTTTCTCTTCAGTCTGTCTCTTGTGTGTACCGATGCCAGTGAAGACAATGGAGAAGAATCTGACGCTAAACAAACTCTGGAGTCTATCCGATTTCTACTTGACATTATAATGCATGAGGTGGGGAATGAAGCGGAGCTGTCTAATGATATGGGAGCTGTATTTTTGCGTGCTGATTGTGAACGAATAAACAATTCTTGTTACAAGGGATCCAGGATGAATATAGGGATAGACGTATATGGATAATTTTAATGTACAATTTACTGTAATTTGACAAGGAACTAACAGGAAAAATAAACCAAAGTTAAAACGTTGCACATTTTTTGTTACACAAAATATTGAATAACACCCAGTCCAATTTATTTTCTACCTTCAACATGTATTATAGTAGCTGTTGGTGTGTTTAGTGTGCTTCAGCGTAGAAGGTAGATAAAGATGAAAAAAGACAAAAATGGTTATTGCATAGTCTTAAAGTTAACATTACATCTTACAGTAGAAATAAGTGGACAGTGGGAAGTACAGTAGGCACCTAACTTAGATACCTACCAACCATTTGCTAAATTTTTGCAAAGTGCAATGTTAAGTCAGCAAGACCTCGGGTTAGTCATAGTGTTGAGTTCCTCGCTCTAACTAAGCACGTGCTTGTATGTAGTGAAAGGATGGTATCTCCCTTCGCGTGGTTTTTACAGAAAATAAAGCATTTATACGTTCAAATCAATATAATCTTTCAAGAATACCACTTTTCTCGACTAAATAATAATAAATAATAAATAAATCGTTTATTTTCTCTCTACAAAACAGGGTAGAACTAAACATCTGTTACGCGCCATCAAAAACCCTTCGTACATCTTCTTCTTCTTGTTTTATCATTTGCTATAGACTATATAACTGCCACACACGGCATGGGTTAGCCTGACAATATTTAGTAAGCTTTTAGTAGAGACGAGGGCTCCTGCTCTGGCTAGCTCAAGGCACGACGTGATGGTGTTCTCGGTACGTGGTTACACCGTATACCGTATCTACATGAAAGTTTCAATGTATTACTGTTCATGGTAACAAAGTAAGACTTACAAAGCACAGCGTATTGTTCTGTAGCTTCTCTAACTTAAGATCTAAATATACTTAGACTGGGTTTTCTTGTTTACTAAAATTAGTCAATACTTATGAAGTGTAATAATAAGAATGGATGTGATGATAAGAATGGTTGCTTATATACTAGTAATTAATCTATAGTGGGGTAATAATAAGTGGGGGTGATAAGTACTGTTTAGGTAGATAAATGTTATAGCTTAGCGGTTTCGTGTGTGTTTGGTAAATATCAAAAATAGTTTCAAAAATCTTAATAGCTAAAAATAGCTTTTAATTGGGTCTAGTAGGTGCAGAGTAAACAAAAGGTCAGGACTTACCAAAATAATAACAATAAAAATAGCGGGGGTAAGCAGGATAATATCTGAATTATGAGGTAAGATATAAAATAAGGCATTATCCTTATTTTTAATAGATCCTCTGTTTTGTCGTATGTTAGTGTTATTAGGTATTTTGATAGGCTTGGTTTGCATTCGTTGTAAGATAGGGCATGTAATTGTATATTTCTGTTCATTGTGTTATATATGTAAGGGGATAAGAACGAGCTGTGTTTTTGAGCAAACCCTGTCCTACAGCGCATTGTTTGATAGACTTTGTCAGATCGCCTCGCGGAAGTTTTAGCAGTTGGAAAACTTATATGGTTGGAAACTAACTTATAAAACTAACTGCTAACTGCTTAATGGTTGGAGGTAGAAGATGCTGTTTTAATACTATTTGGTGAATGAAAATCTGTCTGCAGGTGAGGATTTGGGATTCAAAGTAAAGCTGTGTGGTTGGGTACCTGTACGGGTGTGAGAAGGCCACCTTTAAAACTGCTCTCTGCGCTCTTTCAAGCGGTAGCATGTGCGTCTTTGCTGCTCCACCCCAAGACGTTACGCAGTACATCAGGAGGGAGTGACAAAGAGCATGATAGAGCAGCCTTAACTGAGCTTCATTTGCCGCATGTCGTATATTTCTAAAGACCGCGATGAGTTTACGGACCCTGGCTGTAAGATTTTTTATGTGGCTTGCGTAATTTAACTTCGAATCTATAATTATGCCCAAGTACTTAATGGTTTCAACAGTATCGATGGAAGGACAGTGGCAATTTTGGTCCTGTTGGAGTTGGCAGCTTATTGAATGAGCTCTTATGCGAAGTGTGCTATTTGGTGCTTTATTATTTCGCAATGTGAACGCTAGGCATTTGGTTTTGTCTGCGTTTAATGTTAATAGATTCAAGTTGAGAAGGATAGAGATCTTATTGAATCCTTCTTGTGCACTTTTAAAAGTATAATTCCAGCTGTAACCTCGAAAAAGATGGACGGTATCGTCTGCGAAAGCTATTAGTTTGCCTTTAGTTATTTCCATTTGACATATTTGGTTTATATAGACCAAGAATAATGTTGGTCCAATTATGCTTCCTTGAGGAATTCCGTATAGCGACACCGTGGCCTCTGAGCTTATGTAGTTGTGGATTTTGACACTTTGCCTACGGTTACTGAGATAGCTCTAGGTAACTTTCAAACTGTGCTGTGTGTGATGTGAGGCCACTTGAATTAACTGTAAATAGAACTAAACAAATAGCTAAAACAACATTCAAAATTATATGTAATTTTTTGGCTACAAAAAGATTGCGGAACTGATACTTGCATTAGGCATTATAAAGCTAGCCTTAGAGAATATGATCTATGACTATAACTTTGGCGGTCGGTCATTACTTGGGGAAAGCAATAAAACATTCCAAAATAAAAAAAAAACAGTGCGTGCAGTCCCTACGCGCGGGAGAAGTTATACTTCGAGTGGCACGCATTCACTCTCGCTCTGTGTTTAATGTGAAATTAATTTAGTATTTATTTTTATGTACTTAACCAATATGCAGTGCTAAATTTTCACTTCAAAATAAAAAGTAAAAAGTTGCATGAACACTGCCATTTATTATATTTTGATTGTAGCGTATTATAGTCTCTTTCTATTCCCCCCGCTGTCAGTTGGCAGTCGTTTATCTTCCAAACCACGGGCGGTCAAATGCTGAATTGGTCAACACTGCCATCTATATTTGATTGTAGCATTTGTAGCGTATTAGCCTCTGTCTCTTTCTATTCGTGGGGAAAGAGAAAGAGATGTCATCTCGTAACGCAACGTTGTTGGAAGTCGCATTAGACGTCGAAGTATGACTTTGTGACGATTCGGACAAAATATTTTGGGACAAATTGTCCCAATTGTCACATTTGATTTTAATAATTTTTGTTGTGACAACTTCAACAAATAAATTATGTCCTGTCCTTATCTAAGGATAAGGACCTAATTTATTCGTCAAACGAGCGTTATGACGGAAAATTTTTCCACAGAAATGTCACTTGTTGTTTTCTTTACGAGTAATCAAGAACATCGTAACATCTATATACTGTATATCTATTTACTAAAGCGAATAATATGATATAATCTGTGGTAAAGCATAGCTTCTTGTAACTAAACACATAATTATTGCTTTCATTGACTTAAAAGCAAAAGTAGAAAAGTTCAAGAAAAGCCGCCCTCAAAAATTAATAAACAATATTTATACCTACCTACTAATTGACCGAGTGAGCGAAGCGAGCGAGATCTTAATGAAAACTTGGGCAAAAATGCTTTGTATGTTTGTTCGTCGAGATCTTTTGTACCGCTTATCCGATCTTCACAGAATTTGATAGGTATACGGATAGTACTCTTAAATTTTACTGGTTTGTAAAATGAAGTAAATCGGTCAAGGGGCCGTGAAGTTATGAGGGTCCAAAGAGTAAAAAAGTCGTACAATAATATCAAGTGGGATGTCATATGATATGGTTTTGTGTAGACATTCCAAAACCGTATTTATTTTGATTCTAAGTCTAATAGTTTTTGAGTTTTTGTAAAAATTATAAAATTGGCATATATACATATATAGTCCTCCACATCGTTTTCGATTACGGCGACCCTAACTAAAATTAAATTTACAATTACATACTTATTATCTTAATTAACCTAAATAACTTATAATCTAATACTACTTTCTAGCATGAGCCCTAATATGGCTAGCTAGACCGAATTTAGTTTTAAATATCCTGTCACACGATTGGCAATAGAGCTGGCCTGCTGTGTTATATGTGTAGGTGTAGGAGGGCTTAGGTCTTTCTTTACGGATTTGGCGTTTTACGTCAAGTGTCTCGAGTCGATTTTGCTCAAACGTTTTTATCTTATTGTAGGTGGTAGAGCGCCAAGAAGACCTTTGGCAAGCAAGCTCCTCCCAAGAAGATGAGTCAATAGCGCATGCGTTCAAATGTCTTTTAAATACATCCTTAAAGCGCAGATGCTGACCACCGTGTTTGCGCTTACCTTCGGCCATCTCAGAGTAGAAGACAGCCTTAGGTAAACGATGGTCATCCATGCGAAGGACATGGCCACACCACTTGAGCTGTCGCTGCATCAGAAAATTGGCATACCCAGTACAACGTGAGCTACCATTTTTTGGAGTTTCAATGATTTTGTAGTTCAAGTAAAACTGGTACTTAGCTAGACGGCGATTTCGAAGCGATTTGCCAAGTTTAGTACAACTATTGTCAATAAAAATTGTTTGGGTTTAAATTGTTACCTCCGACCATCACGACATCTCAGTTTGGGGCGAACTACTAGTATCACTAATATGTATGATGGGTTTGCTACCTAAGGCAAGTAGAATTTCGATCCTTAGCAACCACCACTCAATAATTTAATAACATCACCGAAATAAATCGGGAACGCGGGCAAATCCGGGCATCGATAATAAATCGTAGTGGTATCCCATCGCACCTGACTGCGATTGGCCAAATTCATAGTTTATGAACACTTGTCCCCCGCTGGGGGGTGTCGTAAAGCATAACTGGAGTAGTCCCGGAGCCGGGTCTGGGTATGATATGAACCGAAGATATGTGGGGAATAGACAGGTTCGGACGGTAAAAGTATTTAATGTTTGGCCAACTAATCCGACATGACAAATGGAATTTTTTGCGTATTAGACCCTATTATAGGTGTGTGTATACATATTATACATATTGCATAGGCAGTATTGTATAAACAAAATTACAATTGCGGATTTAAAATTTTGAATAAATTGTCAACTTGTTAAGTTACACGGCTTTGTGTTTCTCAATGGTTCAGTTCAGCAGTGAACTGATACAGGATCATGATGGATGACTGATTAGTTTATAGTTGTAAAGTACTTATGACGTAAGAAAGTCCGTAGTGTCTCCGCGGGGTTATGATTCCCTAGGCGAGTACGAGTGCGGCGGCAACGCGCCTGACGACCGATCAATTTTTGATCAACTCTAATCTGTATTTACAATTTATGGAGACTATATTTCTTGTATTTCATGGAGTTGCGGAGCGATTCCAAGCCTTTTCTGAAAAATCGGTGGCAATCTTAAAAACTAAGTAAGTATTCGATAGAGTACATAACTAACATATTGATTTATACATTGGAGAAAACTAAGAGTTTTAATTTTAATGTCGTCCAATAATAAACAAGCTGTCTTGGCCGCGCTCGTCCACCAAATTCAATGGCTTAAATGCCGTCTTGTAGAGTATAGACTCTATTTAGGTTCATATTAAAGATTTTAGAGGCTCGAGCTAGCCGTATCGACTACGGCCCTATAAGTGCACTTGAGCTTTAAGACGGTGAAGATTCGAGTTAGGAATCTCATCCTGAGGTGTGCTAATAGTCAGTATCATGCGATGAGAAGCTCATTCCGTGATCAGTATAATTGAGCTAATCGATTACCCGATTATCATTTTAATCGATTTGAAGCCCGCGAGAGACTCTCGATTGGTCATTATTTGTAATTGCAGATTTTTTGTCATAAGTGTTTGAACGAGGCCACTGCGCTAATGTTTAGCCAATTATTATAATGATTTTGACTACTTATAGCGTTGTACGAGTAGTTCATCAACAAGTAGAAATAGCTGTATTCAAATTATATTAAAACAGTTATAAAAACTACGAACACAAAACAAACAATACGATTTGTCTGAACAGCTCGCTCTCGGTAATTGAGAGCATTAGGTAGTCGAACTTAACGACCGAGTGATGGAGTATCGATCATTTTACAATAGTATCGAATAAACAAATCGAGTCAATAAATCATCGCCCAATTGCGTCGCCCTGGCTGTGATCGGATCTTTCACCGCCTCGACAATAATAATTATCTCTTTGATAACATTGATACGCACTTGGCAACATCTCTCTACTGAATACCCTTGATTATCAATGCACCATTAACTAAGGTTTATCCATCTAGATGTCAATATCTCTTTATCTACTATTCCCGACGATACAACTTAGATTTTTGCACCAAGTAGGCATTACCGCCGTCGTCGCCGAGAACTTTTGAAACTTCTGATCTTGTGAATGTAAGTGCATGTCTACTTTGCAAAATTATTATAGCCCTTTGTGACTGACTAAAAATAGCTATGTGTCCATACACTAATAAGTGCAGAAGAAACATCGAGTACACTAGCCCATAATCCGCCGGCCTACCCACGCGTACAATTCCATCTTATAAAACGACATTTTCTGTCTTATCGTTAATTTGAACTGGTTTTAGTTTTTTTCCTCTAATAGAATAGTTTCGCTTCGATACCGGTTGACTAGTACCTAGCCATAGACAAGTATTAATCGAAGAGCTCCGAAAGATTTTAAGCCCATGTTTGTAGATGATACATATATAGTGATCCAGAAATGGGTACTGCTTAAAGTTTATAGTGACAGATACCGGTTTGTCGTTGAGGTCTCGATTGGTGGTTGTCTATGTCTAGGCACCTGGTTCTATAGATAGATAACAGTAAAAGTATATATATGTGTCGCGCGGCGACCGCGACAATCTGTTGCGCGGCGAGTAGTCCAGACGACTCGCCTCCGAATGTCATAGTTTCGTGTTTCATAATGAGTGGAACTCGTTTTAGTGGGTTACGGCGATCAGTGGAGTGGACTGTCCATAAAATACGTACTACAGTTGTAAAGTGGGAGGTGCACTATGTTTGGAACACATCTTGTCAAAACTTAAAGTCTGTGGTTATAAAAGTGGCTTTAGCAAGCAGAGTCGATAAATAATAAAATCTACTGAAATTAATAATCAAAAATTTTAGATCTAACATTTTGACTCGATAAGGGCTCCTTAGGAACCCTTATGAAAAATTAACGATTGCATGAAAAGATAGGTACATTTTTCAGTAGAGTTTCAAAGTATTTTTCTAAAAAAGTGTTTGTGTTGATGTAGTTTAAAGTCCACTTTAGTACGAGTAGCTGAAACTAGGATCGGAAAATGGTAAAATAACGTGCAAAATGAAATAATGGCTGCGCCTATTGGACCGCGTCGATCCGGTTGATTGTGTACGCAGTTATAGATATTTCTATGCACTATTCCTTTTATAGGCAAAAAAACTTATAGCATGCACCAGCTGTAGTATCGCCTTGTATGGCGCTAGATATCACTGGCGCAAGAAACCCGTGCCTCCAACGCACTCTGCGAGCTTCATACCACCTACAAACTATTGCTACTTGTTACTTTACAACGGCAAGTTACCAACGAACTTGTATTCGTGCGAAAACATTTAATTTTGCTTTTGACAGAATAAACACGCTTATTTTTTCTTTCGAATCAAAATCCTCTGCGTGATAAAAACTAGAAAAGTTTTAGGGAGAGTCGACTCTACACGTTTCCGTGTGAACACTTTAGTTTTCATTGAATGTTGCTTCAAAACGCGGATGAGCGGTGATATACCGATACGTGCCGTTCGTTCGTTGGTTCGTTAGCCGAATGCGAACATCAATATTATAATTTACTGTGGCTATTAGTTTATACAAGTGTGCTCTTCCTATTTGATCTACAATTTTTAAATTTCTCGTTTGTAAGTTGTTTGTTTGGTATCTTATCTACTTCTACGTATTGACTATCCGCTTGAATATAGCTAAAAGTTTTATTACTTACTTATATCTAAGTCCCTATGCCACAGAATATTGTGCATATTTTTTTGCAGGTTTTGGTGACATTTCGTTGATTTAGAATACGATTCATGATCGAGTGTATCGCTAGAATAAATATAGTATGTTGTTTTCTTTTTTAGAAAAAGTATAGGTAGGACTTGCTAAAGTGGTGCGCCTTTGGACAGATTGGTGCGCCGCCCCACAGATTCTGATTATTTAAATAGTATGTTCGGTAAAGTGGCAATTAATTAGGTAACTTGAATTTAAAACCTGACTCAAGCCCGCCAGATTAAACTGAAAAACTGAACCAATACCAGATCAATCATCATCATTTCCGGTATAAGTCTTCCACTGAAATAGATGAAGAAAATGAAGATTTTTTTAATTTGCTTCACAATAAATGCTCACTGCTGAGCATCGAGATAGCTCTTATGCGACCTGAACCCAATGGCTTTTATCATCTTTCCTTTTAGTAAGGATAACACACTGGAAAGTGCCGTATAGCCATTCTACACTGACCTTTCCGGTGCGTGGTGTTCTCTTGAGATTTTTATACAACAAGAATTAAGAAGACAAATAGAGAATTATAAATAAACTGTGTAAGGATACTCGACCATAGATCATATCCACATGGTGAAGGAGCTAATGCAGTAGCATCAGTAAATAGTAATCGTAGTATAAGTAGTTCAGCCGCATCGTGTGGTACGTAATCATGCTAAGCAATGCCTCATTCCTAACCAGATGTGATCGAGTGCGCCGCCTAGAGCGACCGGCCCTGGTTTTTACTATCAAACTATTGCCGATTTGATTTCGCAAATTAATGTCTTCGGCCTTAGCGGACCGCCTACTAAGGTGACACGCGTCGGATTTGACCTCATTTGATAAAATAGATCCTTAAATGAGATCAATTGATAAGCTAATGAGCTCTGTTTGCTAATATTTACATATATTAAGGTCAGTCTATATAGTGCAACATTCTTTCAATGTATGCCAGAGCAATAGTTGACTTGCATCGTCTAAGTGATGTGTGACGTCATGCTTTAGAAGCCCTGCGGATTGTCTCTAGTGAAACTGAAGTCAATGCATTTCTTTTTTTGGGAAAGTTCGACTTTCCCAAATGAGTAGGTTAGGTTAGGTTTGTTTGTAAAAAACGCGAGCGAAGCGAGCCCATCCACTGTTGTTTTAACTGACTACAATGCAGCTATTTTTAAGTAAGTCAGCAGTTTAGGTAGGTACCCTCAGTAACTACTGTGCTGACTTGCTTACTAGGCTAAGTACGTCTCGATTTAATTACCTAACGGATTGTTGCTAGGCACGTTTTTGTACTAATTTATAGTGTTCGTTCAATAAACATTATTTGATTTTGTATTGATTTTTAATGGTGACCGAATCGACAGTGACAAAAATATTAAAATCAAAAGTGTCAATCGGGACATTGTGTCCCAATATATTTTGTCCGAATCGTCAGCAAGTCACAGCGTAGTAACGTATGTACAGGTTGTTAGACAAGAATTACTTTCTGTCGTGACATATTTGCAAACGTGGGTGCATTGCGTAAAGATCTGCTAAATTATTGCTCTTTGCAATTAATTGCTTGTCAAAACTTGCGTACGGCATACAAAAGAAAATATTTATGGACGGCTTGTAAACACTTGCATTAATTCATGATCGGGATGTATTACTGCATGCAATATTTTTCACACAGCAAACTTGAATGCTTTGATGAAGAACTGGCAGAAGTGGTTTGTAAAAAAATGCCAAATCATCATCTTAGTACACCCCAGTCTTCAGTTAGCTGGCTTAGGTGTTCGTAACGGATCGATTCAGTACTTAGGTGTACACCATACTTAGGTACCACCTAAGGACACTACCATATCGTATCCTATTTGCAACTAAATATGTTAAAGAAACGCAACTCTTCAATAGTTCTTGATAGTTTTTATTTGAAAGAGTAACAAACATCCATTTATCCATTCATCCATCCATACTTACAAACTTTCACGTTTATAATATTAATAGGATAAGCATAGGTCGAAGTGAGCTCATTGGATATAATGGTGTAAACATTTTCTACAACTTTCACTTGTTTTGTACCATATTTTCTACCATTAGGTACAGATACGCTAAATGTACTAAAAGCTACATTTTAAGTCTGAGATCCATTTATCGTACTTTTTTGTTTACATAATTAACTAGTGAGTAGATTTCTTTTAGACGTATAAAACTTAAAAAAATGAAAGGTATTAGATAACATAATAATAATGTAGTTGTTTAAAATGTATCGCTTTTACAAAAAATATGTAAAAGATAGAGTAGTAGCGGGCGTGCCGTGATGCGTTCGTCGACCTTGTGTCTCGGAGTACAGTGAGGGAAATGCTTTCCTTCTGCTACGGTACGATCATAATGTTACTCTACTTCATAAACAATTATTATTATTTAGCAATATGTGGTCCCGTATTTACATTTACGTCATACATTTGAATGATCTACCATGGTGAGTTATGAGTTATGTGAACCAAAGTACTCGATTGAATTAAACTGTCGTACGTCATCGTTTTCATTGTTGCCTCGGAGCTGTTGAACAAAGAATGACTTTATAAAATGAGTCATCAATGTGGTCACATAAGGTTGCAGCCAGCATCACGTAGATGCCAGACGTCCGGTGCCGTCCATCCTCGGAGCCACCAACCAGTAAGGGTCCTCCAAATAGAGCAGCCTGCGTATCGATACGTGGACCGCATACTAAACAGCGGCTGACGGGAATCGATACCGAAAGAAATCCTACGAGGCGAACAATGTTTTTGACGGTTTGTACCGAGTTAATTTAGGAGTTTTGGTCAGTGTATTGTTTGGGAGAGGAAAAATATGGTTCAAAACCATACCTAAAAACGAAATTGAAACAACAGGCAAAGTTTTCAAACATTCATTTTGTGAGTCAACTTTGATCCAGTTTGATTGGATGAACAAATATCATCGCCATACAAGGTAAAAGTTTAATAACACTTGGTAGATACTTTTCATCAGCCATCATTTTCCATATACCTAGTATTTATTATTATTATTATAGCTACCTATAATTATTTTGAACTGAGTGGACTTACTGGTATGATGATAGATTTTTGTGTTTTACACAAGTAAAAATCTATCATAAGTCAAAAGTCTAGTGACTTTCGTAATTTTTGTATCGACAAAAATCGATTAGTGAAACGAAAACGACTTTTCTGTATACATGAGACTCACTTTACGCAAATCAACAAAAAAAACTGATACTTCGGGATTTGTACAGCAACCACGCAAAGTGAAAACACCACAGTACACTTATTATGACAAGCAAAAACTAAACATTATGAAATTTAATAATAATAGTACACGGTGGATACAGGCATAGCGGAGTAAGAAACATAACATACCTATAGTAACCTTATTACAAAAACAAAATGGGACTTTGGTCTGCAAAGACCTTGCCTTCATCGTATTACAACATAAGACAAAATATTATACATATTATGCAGAATTTCTATCATTATTGATTTTACTGTTAGCTAATTGCCGCATTAACATAATCAATTCACTGATTATACACTAATCAAAATTGTTTGCAAAAATTGGGAAACTTAATTTTCTTATTGGTACATGCTTGTCTAACATTGGGGTCAGGTTATCAGACTTATCAGTTTACCTACATTAAGATAACGGTAATTGAGGCCGAATCTATGCCAATTTCAGAGTAGAAAACTTCACATCACACGTAGCAAGCTTTAAGAGAGGTCGTTTTCTTAAAACTTCTACTAAAATGTGGTTGGAATTTTATGTGATCTCCTGACAGTCACAAAATAGCTCGCAAAAATGTTATACGCTCATATTGTCAAACATAGGTAGGTACCTGTAAAATACTGTACTTTGTATCCCTGGCTCACTGGTACACCGAGCTGGTCTTCCACTGTCCTCCGTCCGTGACCGTATATATCGGCTAACTCCCCGACCCCCTCGTCTCCCGCCCTCACGTCGGGAGACATTGACAGGTCGGGAGTTTGACACATGACAGTTACCTAACCACTCGTGCAAGCGAGGCAGGGTAACGCATCTACTGAATAGATGCAAACACTACAGTACCTATAGTTTTATTTATTCTGAGGTACCTACCTACCTAGCCTACTCTTAACTCAGGTTTATAAAATACACTATCATCGATATTATCATTAATTTGTATTTGTATTAACTTTACTAAAACTTATGGAAATGACTTGACCTGCAGGCCTAGGATGCGCACGCGAGATGTCATGCCGTTCTGTCAAAATGTCGACAGAATGCGCCTTGTTATTGTACATTTTTGACACTTCTTAGTCGTCGGACCTCTTTGAGGACGAGATAATAGTCACGCAGAAATGTCAAAAGTTGAAGATTCAAAGGCGCGTTTTGTCGACAGCATTACCACAGATAATGCAATAGTTCAGAAACTGGTGCAAAATGCCTACATTTTGACAGAATGACATGACAAATATCTCGCGTGCGCATCCTAGGCCAGCTGGACTATAATAAACCACGTAACTTTTTCTATACAGTTTTGAATACTCTAGCTTTTGTTTTTAGTGATAACTATTTTGTAGTAGATCGTCAAACCCTTGGTCGTCTTTTCTTTGAAACATCTAGTTCAAAAGGTTACAAACACCGCTCTTTGTTTACCAGCACATACTTTGTACAGACCTTCAATCTTGGAATCGATTAATTTGATAGGTATTTTTGTGTTTCCGTCGCATGGCGCTTGGCAGGCTCAGCACGTACGCGCCGCGTAAGTAATCACTCGTATATACTAACTACTGGTACTTGCAACCTATAGCCCAACGATATTTAGACAATCACATTTTATTGCACGTCGTATTGTCAATACATAACTTGACCATAATATTATATCGTCTAAGAAGCATGTAACATTATTACGGCACTCGAAAGCATGCAGGAATATTTCTGTTTTTGCACCGAAAAAAAATGTATGTATGGCCTTGTGTGGTCGTTTTGGTCGTCAGTCCTTGTAAAGTGAAACAAAGTCCAAAGTCACCCGGATGCGCGATGGTGGTTAGTATGCGACGCGTGCGCCGGTAGAAAGTGTCGCCTTGGCCGTCTCACTCGGCCATTGTCACTGAACTGCTGCTTGCTGGCGAGGGTTTCTAAATGGGAAATATTGAAACATCACAAAAGTGGACTATACCTACAGGACAGCTCAAAAGACAAATGCATTCATATTTACTAGGTCGTAACGTCATACAGAAGTTACTAGGTCGTAATGTGTTCGTTAAAATACTCATTTACCTACCAATGTTCGTCTGTAAAATAAATCTGCCTGAGCCAAATTACAGTACAGAGCAGTTGATAGTTTGGTTTAAACAATACTGATTTAACTGTTTACATAATAAAATTTAATATTCCACTGTTTCAGCATAAAGTGCAACTAAATTTGGTATAGGCATCCATCACGGGCGATAAAACTCTGCAAAAACCGCGACTCCCGACCAATAACTCAAAACTGAGTGTATCGACTCGCTCGGCCAGTAGGTAACTTACGTTCACGTTTTTTAGACGCTTGTCACTCGTCAAACCGTCGACGAGCTCATGATGGGCTGCCTTCAGTGGGCCTGCCAACCTCCTCCTACCTCCAAAACAGTCTTATCTACTCCTTCCGATCTATCAATTATGAACCTTTGTTAAAATCGTTAAGGTGTAGATTTCTTTGTTGTTGTGACTGATGTGTGGCGTTATCTTTTGTTGCGTGGAGCAGTGGTAGTGTTTTTTTGGCCCGACGACCCGGCGGGCGCGACGGAACCGACGTCCATTGTATGGTAATACTCGGCCGGATTTCGTTCGGGCTCAATTATATTATGAAGCTCACAGGAAAGTCAAAAGTCACCAAGTGACGGTGGTGGGTAGGTATGCTGGTCATTGTGGCGTTACGGTGATCTGGAATCCAGTCTGTTGTGTGTGGCAGAAGCAACGTTTGTAAAACTATGTTCCCTGTCAGGAACTATTTGTTGCAAAACCATATTCAGTTAGATCTGTGTCCCGTTTTTGTGATTCTTCTTCATCTGATGCTAATACTTAGTTTTTGCTATCATTTCTCTGGGAAACTGTGTCTACAACCGGAGATTATTTTGCGCAAAAAGCAAAAAAATACGCCTTTTTTGCATCGTTGTGCTCTAGACAAACATAAATCACAATCATTATTATACTGCTATGCAATACCCACAATGAATCTTGAACCCATACCTTCTCCATTCAACAGAACGTCCTTTTAAGTTACCTGAGCATTGCCATAAGGTTTTTATTATCTTTTTACAGATAGAAAACCTACAATCTGCAACATTTCAATAACTCCATAATGCATGATGCACTGCCTGATGTGACGGTCGGTGGGTAATACATCGCTGTTCCAGTTTTGAGTCATTTATGGCCCCTCTTGCCTATAATGCAATGTATTGTTTTTTACTTTATTATTCTCATATCATCCCTTCTAGTCAAGTTAGTATTTCTGCCTAGAAGGACTTACAGTTTTGTAAGAATATTCGTAAAACATCTACGTAACTTACTGCGTGCATGCCTTTTACGTCATTGATATCCTTTAGTCTTGCAAGTGTCAATGACTTTAAAAACGTTAATCTGTGACCCTTGGAGTCCTTCGAGGTTTAATTGCGTCCCATTCACAATTGCGCTTCTAAAGTCATTCTTTACATGAATAGTTGAATGGACTTTGTAACAAAATGATAATAGTTTTATATCAGCGATCGGTTAAAAGTCATGGCAATATTGACCCCTTTGTTACTTTGTCGCAGTTGAATCAAATAGTGTGATGACTTAGCATATACCTACGTACTTTACCTACTCGTGGAGTTTTTTTTTTGTACTCTGCCTAAGAATTCTGCAAAAAATATTCCAACTTTACAAACAAATCCAGCACTCAACAAATATTTAAGAGCCAATACACAAACATGAGGACAAACAAACCGTGATAAATTGTAAGTGCTGGTCATTCCGCCGTCTGTTGGCCGCATTCCATGTTTTGACTATTCACAAGTTTACAAGTAAATAAATGAATATATGTGGATATTTCACAAAATACAACGCCCTCTAGTTCCAAACTAAGCATAGCTTTTACTCTGAAAACTATATTGCTGATTTAAAATGGCCATCCACTTTTTTTATTCAAATACATACTTTTACACACACACCCAGGGCAGAACAAATAACTATGTATATTTGCAATCACACAAATATTTGTTCATGGTAGGGTTCAAACCATGGACGTATTATCCTCCGTCCATGGTTCAAACCCACAAATCACAGGTTGAAAAGCCGAGCTATACTAACTGAACTGTGACAGATGTCCGTCAAAACGTTCCGTATCTGCAGATTCACTTCCTAAAACTGTTTTATATGAAGCTTATTGATGGTAATTTATTTAAATGATGTTTGCTTCACGTAAACGGGATTAATGCTAACACCACCTTACTTTATTGATTAAATATTGAAATTATCTCGCGAATAATTTACATTTGTTTTTATGAGTGACCTTTGTGGTTTAAATAACATGAAGAAATAGCATCGCGGTGACCGATCACTTAGATATATTATTTACAAGTATAGTTAGTACGTAGCAGCTACCAAAATGTATTCTTTGTCCATCTTCACTATGCCACATATATGATTACAGTTTATTGAGATATACGCGAATATGTAACAAACTGTTCAGAAGGTGAAACAACTTGGACAGTTATGTATGTAGAGTGAGTATTAAAAGAGTAATGTGACTTGTGAAATGTATTTTAAAACGGCCTGCTCGTCCACTACTCATCGACAGCTTAGTATTATGGTTCTGCATTAATTTAGCTTATGCAATAAAGTTTTAGAAACGCGGAATTTAAAATTTGTATAAAAAATACATTTATTTGATCGGCTGTTAACTAAAACAATTTTTTGAAACCTTTTTGTATATGTGTAACATAATTTGAATTTTGAATGCAGCTTCTTATGAATATTTAACGACTTCCTTTATTTCACAATACGTTGCGTGTTGCTAGCTTTTTCAAAAACCGTAAGTTTCGAAAACCAAAACTCGTACCTAACTGACTTTATATGGAAAGTCATTGACATAATTTTGGACAAAGATATTGTAAAAAGTAAGATGTCCTTCTGAACTAATCTGTATCATGTTCAATAAGCATATCAAGTAAACTATTTTAGCACGTGTATAGTATAGACAGGTAGATATTCAAGGCAATTGACGTTATTCTGGTGGCACGATATGAACGCAGCGTGCGCTCCACTGCAGCCGAGCTGTAGCGCTATCAGAGCACACTGGAGCCCGAATTCTGAGGCAATCGGGATAAACCTCTCAGTTCAAAGCTGACCGCGGCCATAAGCTCCGATGTTTATCGCCCGCAGTACACCCAGCACCGTAAAAAGGTTAGCTTGTGATTGAAAAACGAAATGTTTCCCACACAAAAAAAAAGTCGTTTGACGGAGTCACTACTCCGATCGGTTATTGAAATACATCCAGCGATTTGATTCGGATTAGAAAAATGCTGGTGTATTTGGCTACTGTTGATTCTAAATTATTGGTCGTTTTAGAGAATACGCCCAGAGTCTATCTCCGAATTTGGACAAATATTAAGCGATAGAGAACACAGTTTTGAATAGGATTTGCGTAAATATGTCGATTACGAGTCCGGC
Source organism: Eulithis testata (assembly GCA_947507515.1). Classification (NCBI taxonomy): domain Eukaryota; kingdom Metazoa; phylum Arthropoda; class Insecta; order Lepidoptera; family Geometridae; genus Eulithis; species Eulithis testata. The sequence continues at coordinate 276,346 of OX382198.1, forward strand.
CCACACTCGCATGATGGAGTATTCCCGTTCTGACCATAATTTTGTGTCGCGCAGACGTAAACAGATTTAATCGACAATTTATTGCGTATCTCAGTAATGCCCCTCGCTAGAATTGTTTCTAGTTCCCCAGCCGTGACACTCCGCTGGAGCCTACAGCTTCATGACCGAAATAACTAGAATCACAGCTAGGTATAGCCCCAGCGAGACTTACCTCATATTTCTCGAATAGCCAATCGTAAATGCCATTAATCCGAAACCCAGAGACAATAATACAAGTTTATTTTACTATAAGTCGTTGCCGCGCAGCCAGTTCGTGTTTCGTAAACATGACCGTTACTGCGACATTCGACCTAAAAGCTCAAAATCCATATCTGTTTATGGCAATTCTCTGATAAAATACTACTCAGTTTCATAATAAAATCACTTGTTATTTGTCTCAATAGAAATTCATGACAGGCATAATAGTTCAGAACAAGCTGATTGATCAGATAATGTTGATGATTGCGACTGCAAGTACTCACGGTTGCCCAGAGCTTGTACAGCTTTAGTCTTGAACATACCCTTTCACATGTACGCCAATATTTGTTCAACAAGATATCAAGTTCTCCATGCCAATATTTGCACATACTTTGCAGAACTAAGATCACTTTACAGAATTATCTTCTACTTCTAGGGAAGTTGATATTCTAAAGTCGCAAAATAATTGAAAACGCAAGCATGGGAAGTTAATTAATGAATTATAATAGCAGGAAGTGTACACTTTGGTATTTTTTATATTATTCCTTTAGCCGCTATTTGTATACAGTGATTTTTCAAACAAAATTAAAAGACGATTTTCATATTCACCCAACATTTTAATTATGGTAAAATCTACCTGCTTTCACTTTCTCGTGTAACTCATACCTACTCGATATCAAAATATGTCGCAATGTATGACCCCATAGTACGTACGCTCATAAAAGTTCTAATACAAATAACTATGTGGTCAATTAACTATCTCCGGATTGTACCCAGTAATGTAATACGGCATCATGCTGTGATGGCTTGCTTCGCCCAATTTATGACATCCACCAAATAGAGGCTTGCGACACGCTCTTCTATTAACTAGCTGCTATAACTCAAGAGGTGAACTTTCGTGTCGATTTATTGATGATCGGATTGGTCTTGTAAAGCGGAACAATATTTGTACAAGTGCTAAGGCCTGGGCGACTCCGAGGCTAGCACGAGTTTCCACCTAATAACGAGATGGTAGCATCTTGATTGACCACTCTATCTATTATCTTAGATTATCTTATCTGGGCAAAGAAATTCGTTTTCGCAGTAGCGATTGTTGATTTCCATAGATGGATATCAAAGTATTCTACACGTGTATTTCTAAAAATATGTTGCTCGATTCCCACGATGTCCCTCTAACGTACTTTTCAAATGAATCCAGAATATTAACGATCATTAAAATATTCAGTCCAGGAAGAGTCGTGGTCGTGACCGATCGCCCTTCACACTGACCCGGCTTTGTTCACATTACAATTACAAATTAATCCGATTCACACGACAATGATCATTCAACGATTTGGCGGCGCAATCACTGCGTCCACTGCGTTACTCGCAATCACTGCGTCCACTGCGTTACTCGACAATACTTGACATGCATTTGTTACATCGATAAATTTCACATAGACGAAATCTGATAGCCCATTGACCAGTGGTCAAGCTCCACCTGATTGAACTAACGTGGTCAATTCAACCTTCCCTTTCACACTGGAACAATCAGTTTACTTTAGAAAGAGAGGTGTGAATCACCGTTTTTTAAAGGAAAGATGTGAATGGACATCGATAGGGTGTGTAATCCGATAGTTTTGCTTAGTTATGGACGCGCTGTGATCGCTCAATTATGGTGTTTGTCGACGGCGAAGTTAGAGGAAGTTGTAAATAAGTAGGTGATGGGTGATTTGAAACGTTGAAAACGATACCTACATGGATTAACATGTTGAGAAACGCTTTATAAATTCGAATCTAAATTACTGACATCATGGTAATAAATATTCACTTACACTTTATTGTCCTATATGGGATTAAGTAACAAATCTTGCTTACCCACCTACTTTTTCTTTCATAGCTTTTCATAGCATGTACTAGATATGATTGATTTAAAGTTTGGTGCTGGACAACTAAAACATGGTATTTGGGATGATGAACATACAATAGAGTTCAATAAACTCGATGTACGTTCATAGCCGTGCTTTAGGAGTGTTCTAGGAAGCGTTGACTGCACGTCGCGTACGGAGGCGGTAGGCGCGAGAGTCAACACGCTGTGGACACAGAACTAATCCAACATTCTTTGACAATAGTCTGTCAGTAGAGGCCGAAAGAACAGCGACTGTACAGACAATACAATACAAACGACTGTTTCAAAAAATCTCACCACTTATTTTCTCTCTCTCTCTCTTCCCGACTATTGGTCCCACATGGTGGTGGGGTCAGCCTTCCTCACATTCTTCCTCCACTTCGCCCTATCCATGACGTCGTCATCGGAAACATTGCATTCCTTCATGTCGCGGCTTAACACGGCTGTCCAGGTGGTTTTTGGTCTCCCTCTAGGTCTTTTGCCGGAGACGGACAGTTCCAGTACTCGGTTTCCAACGTAAGAAAAGAGTTATAAATATAACCCTTCAGTCTGGATGAGTTTAGAACTGCCAATGCCAATTTCCACTGACAAAAGTGGTTATAGTTTAGCATCGTGATCTTAATTTAATTGAATAAGAATTCAATTGAATGTATTAGTGTAAGTAGTGTGGCGATTGAAATTGTTTTATTTACTTTGGCACTCGTAAAAATGCATAAAAAATTGCAATTTACTAATGTATTTACTTTTCACGTGAAAAACCCTTATGTTATTTATTTGATACTGGTCCAATGTATTTCGATTGTAATAAAATATTTAATGATAATTTCATTTTAATTTTTGATATTTGAATTAAACATTTGAAAACCGGACTATTTATTTTCATGTCAAAATGAACCTTGTGCATAAAAATAAACAAATACTTAGTAATAAAGTTTCACGACTGAACTCTACCAATGTCAAAATGTTTCGTTAATAGTAAATTAAAAATTATAAAATTAACTAACAAGCGCAGGACGGTGAATCTCGTCTTATAATTTAGGTGATTCTAGTTGGCGGTCTCGCGACCGACGGGCAAGAAACTACGGCCTTTTCTAATGCTTTTTTGCATGATCTTTCTTACAAAAATTATACAGATTACTGGTAGATCGCGGAAAAACTGGATCAAATTATCAGGTTACTGTTTATATTGAGTAAGCAGGAAATAAAAATAACTAAATAGGCATTGTCCTGAAATGGCTGAATTATCCTTCGATATGACGCATAGGATACATTTTATTTCATAAATGGATCTGAAAATTGTGGTAGGTACCTACTACTTCTCGTAGTGACAATGATTGTAGAAAATAACTCTCTGCTATCAATAAAATAACAGCTGAAAAAAGATAAATTCATTGAATATAAGATGATCTATTTAGATAATCTATGACCAAAAACACGGCAGCTCAAAGACTACAATATTTGGTGCGAGCGCGGCGAGCGCATTCAACTGTTTACATACCAAACAATAACTGTTAATCATTCTTAATACCCCCGTAATAAGGTTCAAAATGTTGTGTCAATAAGCAGAATGACAATACTGTGTTACTTGACGTAATATCGGTTCGGAGGTAAATGTTTACTGAAGGATGGTACGGCGCTAATCATGTCACCCAACACACGATGATGATGATAACTGCAATAATAGACATGGTAATAACTACATAAGTACAATGCTGTCGTACAAAGAAGTGTTGACTAACCTACTAGGTATGATTTTTGAAGTGAAAACTTCTTTATCACCGTTGTGATTTGAAAGTCGATAAAACGAAAAAGCGAGGAAACGAGAAGAGAGATCCCTAATTTTCGTACGCATTCGAGACTGCTGGCCAAGCGGTCTAACGGATTGGGTCGAATCGAGACTAGCTCGTAGTGCGTGGCTTCAAGTCTCGAGCAAACTCGTTCACTTTTTGCAACTTTTTTGAAGTGAAAACTTCGTTAGCATCGTTGTGATTTGAAAGTCTTTTTGAAGGTTTCACTTCTACCACGTGTGAATTACACACATGTTTTTTTTCTTCTAATATCTGTCTAACAACAATTCTCTGAGGCCACGTGACCGTGTAAGTTCTCGTAGAGCCAAAATTCACAAAATCACAATTTCTGAGTAGTGCTAGTATATTTCGGAACAGCACAATGTCATGTCGCATATTCAAATTCGAAGGTACTTTTCGTAGCTTTGCGCCCAAAGCCTCATTAAATGGGCATAGTGCAATCATCAGTTAAAACCCCATCGAAATCCGACAAAATATTGATAATATTGAGAACCACGCGCAGAATAAAATTGAGTCTGTTTATTTCAAAGTTGTTTAAAAAAGGCTTAAAAGCGCAACGGGAGAGTTGTGTAGTTGTGTAGTTGTGTTGTTATGTCTGTCTGTCTGTACGGTTGGCGCGTGGTTGAGCCGGGTGCGACCCTAATCTGATCGCTTCTTACTTTCAATCATATCTCAGGGCTTAGTATGGACTTGTATGACAAGACAAGTGCTCATGAGGTTTTGACCTAATAGAGATAATTTTATTTTTGTATGGAATATTCTGTCATCACAACAATCGGTTTCAAGATGAAGAAACGGTATAGGATAACCTATAACTTACCTATTGTACCTACTTGTTCATGAGTACATGCCTATCTACCTACGTTTAATTATTGATCACAAAATTACTATGTATTTTGACGCAATATACGCGTTATTATTATATATTGTGTCAATAACGGGACCATATTTGTAGTATTCCGAAATTTTTAAAAACAATACAATTATTGTTTGGTTAAAATTTGACGAGATGTCTCATCCACACTATGTTGTTAGCATGCTTCAATGCTGGGTACATATAGATACTCACGAAATCGGATAAAGAGCGAGCAAGCGATGAGCGTCGCACGCGCAGCTATAAACAATATCTAACGCGTCTCGTAGCGCAGGACATGGCACTAGGTACAAATTTTCAAACCTTTTTGAATTTTACTTCCTTATTATTAACGTTCATTTTTATTCCACCATTACAGAATATACTCTCTCACTTAAAGAAGGATAAAGGTACACAGTTACCTATCTACCTACATAGTAAGGTAATCTTAGCCTCCACATTCTCTACCATTTTCAAGATTTAAAAATCACTCTGTCTCTACATTTTACTGAGAAAATATTAGCTTATCATTCAGTCACCTTTTGCACTTTGCGTAATGGCGTCTTCGAGAAACTTTTTACGAGCGATCTACAGCATGAATGAAGTGGAGTGTCCACTCTCGTCGGCAAACACTCGAGCACACGAATACGCATGATATGTGCCAAATGGAAGTCTCAGAGATGACGACGATGCGGTAAGTACTTGCGTACTAAACTTGAGAGGTAGGTTCGACTATTCGATGGTGATAGTTCTCACAGATTAATTTATATTTGTTATGTTATTCTTAGTAAAACAAGAGGTGTTTGATATACTATTTGCAAAATATTTTATGCAACATTGTTATGTAAATTAATAAAACTGCTTCCATTTTGTGACTCAATGATTTTGCTATGAGCACTGCCTTCATCGATGCCTATTTCAGATCAATATATGACTCTAATTATAGGCAAAAAATCACAATTGACAAACAAATGAAAAACGAATGACACGGCAAATTCTTCAGCAACAGTTTCCAACATGACATGTGTTGTGTAGTCATTAAACTTTTACACCTAGCTTTATAATGAGTTTGAGGTTGATTCTAGTGACTACCAGCTACAGTAAAGACAGTCAAGAACCTATGTATGTACTATGGGCACTGTCGTCAGTAAGAGCATATCCTTATTTGCCGACTGCCGGCCTTGGCGCTACCGCTCGCCTAGTCAATATTTGCGCATACGCACATCCGTAGTGCAATACACTGTGTCAATATAAACCAGTAGGCTTTGTTCTTCTTACTGTAGGCATGAACATTATTTCTGAACACATTCTTCAGCTTTTTTTACCTATAATATAGTGTTTGTTACATTTGCAGACAGTCGCTTCTCTTCTTCTTCAAGGCAATAGAACTTAGCACTGGATTTATTTCGTTTCAAAAGGCTTTTTTTTTTTAGTTTTTATAATCTCATGTGTTTTCCTGTATGTTTCCCACTGTGTCAAACACATTGTGGGTGCAACGAACCAACATCTGCCATTTTACCTCAAATCACACAATGATCTGTGCGGTCACTCCTCCATTGTTCTAGAAACTAATGAAACATAAAATTTGTGGATTAATTGTTTTTTTTTTAATGAAATAAGTAGTGGAACGATCTGGTTCACCTGATTGAATTAAAACGGTTACACATCAATTACATTAATAAAGATTCTGCCTCTCTAAACTCTATCAAATTGTAAAAAGGTTATACATTTGCTTTTCGAGGACATACTGACTGAAGAGAACATGCATACTTAGTTTAATCGAACTTGTAGCTGTACCTCCTCCGACTCAGCTACGGCCTATCTGCGAGTTGTATGATCATTAAAAAAATTCGTTACCATTTTTACAATAAATGTTTACCAGTCGCAAACCATTAAACTCAATTACAATTATTGTTGTAAGCAGTAAGATAGGTGGTTTGTTTTTAACCAATGAGGTTTTGACCGTTACGAAATGCATCGAGATTCATCCGAAGCGAAGTATTTCATTTAAGAAACCAATTTTAAAATGAGAAACACGGAAACGCTATCTATAGGAAGTAATCTTAACCTATTTAGGTTATTAGAGGCTACGTCACACTTTTATGTAGGTATCTAATAGATTGGGCGGTCGGTTAATACATTAACGAAAACACACATTATGTTAATGTGATAGACGGTTGTAAATCCGAGGCTTGTTGTCAATAAAACAGTTATGTAAACAACCCTGGCTGTTTTGACGAAATGACAACCGCTTTATGATGACCGCAATATAGATAAGTCTCAAAACCCTTTTTGCCTTGTGACAGGTACGTAGTAAATGTCAAATGTAGCTTGTTTAGAACCAACCCAATGGTATCTATCATTCAGATTGTTGAATATTTACCAACAAAGTATGTTATGGATATCATCTTCAAAAATTTAATCAAGGTTTAAAAAAATGCAGATGCCTTTAGATTGATTACTCCTGAATTATTCCAGACTTTTCAGGACCACTAAGGTATATATTTTGTTCGGCACAACCTCCTATGTGGGCCGAGTTAGCAGTTGTTACTGATCGATTTAGTGCATATCGACTAAAAGATTATTGTCATCATCTTTTTGTCAACTACTCATTTCAAGATTGTGTGGTGTCTTCTTTTTACCTCCTTTTATCAGCTGTCGTGTCTTCAGCATCCACTCCTCGGTATTCAACTGTGACACGGTGTTTCCAAAGACAAACAAATAAGGACGATGTTTTCAAAAGTCCCAAACATGTTCTGCATGATTCTCACAATATTTTGTGTGCGAGTGGGCGGCACAGTGTCACTCTCCGTCAGTGACACGGGCTTTCTTGTTTGGACAATGGCTGCTATCGGACAAGTGCCGTTTACGTGTATTGTTTAGTTTTTCGTGTTATTTGGAGACATTGTCATTAGTTAGAAGAGAAAAACTAGTCAAAATAAACCTGAAGCCATCGAGACTAGTCACGATTCCTGCCCTACTCTACCAAATCTCAGACAAGATTTGAAAATATGACATTTTTTCGTTACTATGGGATATACGTACCCTTCTATTCTAGGGCTTGTGGTGTGTCGTTTTGGTGATTAAAACATTTAATAAATTTCGTGATACGATCGCCAACAATGAAAACTATTTTAATCCGGCTTAGGAAAACTGTAAATACCTGTCGTTTTTAGATTGTATAAGAGAGAAGTCGCCAAAACCGGTGCCATCATCCAATTAAATATTTACTATAAACGTCTTCAGCTGCCATTAAAGCAACGATAACATAAATCACAAAATAGTTAAAAATCGTTAGAGCCTGGGCCGCGAGTCCGTGACACGAGACATAACATTTTATTATCTTTACGATTTTGTCACCGACATTTTGGCAAATAAATGGCTTTGAGTGTAATTAATTAATATTCTAGATAATCGTAAAACTCTTAATATTAGTTAAATAATGGCTCAAAAATCATACCAGTCAAGGACGTGTGCGTAAGTTGTAGTTTTTACGTTCTCTTATTGACCAAACTTCTTATACTTAGTTTTAATTTAAATAAATTAATGTTCGGCGTATGCGTTCTCAACGCTAACATATTTACAATAAATGAAGACATACCCCTCTATAGATATAACTAAGTTTAAGGATCCGTAGTACATATTATGAAGTTTTATAATCGTTATCAAGATATTGAATGAATTATCAATTTGCGCTACAAATTCCATACATACTATTTAAAACCGTGCAAGTTATGCCAGTCCATCTACTCATTCTGATATTGTTCTTGTACAGTTGGCCACCTGTCTCTAGCTGCGTGGGACTGTGACCACGCGAGTCAGCTCAAGTGGGCTCACACCTTTAGTGATCATAAAAAGATACTTATGGATTTGGACGCACCCATTTTAGATTTCGTGACAAGCTGTCTATAAATATAGTTGTTTTTTGCTGGAGATTTTTTTGAAGTAGATGCTCTCGCGTTATTTGATGGTGAATATGCATTATGGAAGCATATTGTGTAGCTCAAGGGTGAACATGACCCAAGACACTGTTCAATTACATAAACTGTCCCGCAATAGTATTCTAATTTACTCAGGGGCTTATACAACACAAATACATATATGTATACCAAAAAAAGTAGTTCTATAATAATACTTAAAATTACCAATGGTCACTGCACTAGTGCCTGTGCTACTTTTACTTCTGATAGTACTCCAATGCAGTTATTTGAATCACGCGCGCGTCAGCGATATCTCGTCAATGGTTAAAAAAATTCAAAAACTGTTCACGTAAAGTCATGCTCATTCTACTAATGTGTAGTAGTAAATTTTAACAGTGATAAGTTACGCACTAACAGTACAATGAATAATGTTTTTAAACGAACAAACCACTTTTAGATCAACAATAATATTCAATGAATTTAGATAAAGTGTCGATAAATAGTCAATATTATAATAACTCCAAACTGTTTACGACTGCAATTGATTAAAAAAATGTAAGTAAGTACCTATTTAAAGTTATAAATATAAAGTTTAAAACCCACTTACTTAAAAACATATAAATAACCCCATTTTGTCTCATACGCGTTTTTCATACGAGCGTTTGTGTTGTGTAGGTACAGTAAGCTAAAGAAGTACATTACTTTTTCAGAATTTGAAAAATTTGTACTGTTACTCTAATCATTATTATCTAAAGAGAAGTTTCTAATTTTCAGTAATAATTTTTTTTTAAATTTTGCTGCATTATCACTTACTAAAGATGGACTGCACTTTACGATCTGCTCATCTAAATTGATAGACCACTTCTAAAGCTTTTCTAATTTACCGGTTGACGGAATTTATAAAATTCAATACAATTTGTCAAATTCGTAAAATGTATGACAGCAGTGGGCGGTACCGGCCGAACTATTCTCAAAACAGGTCATGGGCTATCAAAGGGTCACAAAACACAGAACATACCGCGTGCCGGAACAAACGGAATGCCATTCAAATATTCTATAACCATCTATGGCTTCATTTCGATCGTAAAACAATAAGAAGAGTTTTATGATTGTAGTAAAAATTAGGATATGTTTACGTTATTCGTTCTTGATTGTAACGTATTTTTCGGGTTGTAAATTAGTAATGATGTCATTTTACGATTGGACAACGTAGAAAGTAATCTTGGTTTTAAAATTAACTGTAGATAAAATAAATTAAGTAAACTACTTTAATATTCGGCACCAAAATTTATGCATAGTTACAATAATTAGTAGCAAAAGTCGAAATGAGTTGGTTTTACTACCTCTCGTTTCAAAAATACTAGGTTCAATATCAGTTTCAGAACTTTGTTAACAATTTCAAAACTGTTTATCTATACATAGTTTTTTTTTTCCAATTCATTTAGTTTTAATTTTGAACACAAAACAGATATAACCACTACACAGGCCTCATGACCTCCAATGATAAACACATGTATTCTACCTACTCTGAATGTCTCGACTTTATTCCAAACCCATAACTTGTGCACGTAAATACAGTAGGCACATTGCAAAAACGATTGCCCTAGTGTTCAACTTATAAAACTAAGCCCTAGTGCTTATGTCAAGATCAAGTCACGTTTAAAATAAGACTAGGAACTACTGAGATGCCATTAAGTTTCGTCATAGCCTAGTGTTGGACGGCATTGCACAGTAATGAACCAGCGTATAAGTACACTGCCGTGTGGTATGTTAATTGATCGAGTGCGCGAAGCGAACGAGATCTTAGTGACAACTTGGACAAAAATGCTTTGTATGTTTGTATGTTTGTTCGTCGAGATCTTTTGAACCGCTTATCCGATCTTAACAGAATTTGGTAGGTATACAGATATTACTCTTAAGTGTTACTGGTTTGAAAAATAAAGTAAATCGGTCAGGGTTGGAAAGCTATGAGGTTTCAAAGGGAGTAAAAAAAAAGTCGTACCAAAATATTTAGTGGGGTGTCATATGATAGGGCTTTGCGTAAACATTCCAAAACCGTTTTTATTTTGATTCTAGGTCTAATAGTTTTTGAGTTGTTGTAAAAATTATAAAATTGGAAAACCCAGTATAACGTGAGCTAACATTTCTTAGAGTTTCAATGATTTTATAGTTCAAGTAAGACTGGTACTTAGCCAGACGGCGATTTCGATGCGATTTGCCAAGTTTATTGCGACCGTCACGAGATCTCAGTCCGGGGCGAACTACTAGTATTATTGACGTAGGTTGAATAACGCCATCCGCATTGGGTACCTACTCATTGCATTCTATGTAAGTTATAGGTACTTAGTAAGTACATGCTGGTAACTAACTATTTATTGCGATATTTTCAGAACAGCCACAGGATAAAAGTGAATTTTTTGTTTGACAAATTCAACTAACAAAATACAGTCAGTATAATAGTATTTTAACAGTAATCAAGTTTTTATAGTACCAGCTTTGCTTAGTTTGGAACTAGAGGGCGCTTGTCAGCTGTGTAAAATGTCCATGTATATGTATTTATTTATAATTTCACTAGCTTCCACCAGCGACTTCGTTCGCGTCACATTGGATCCTGTTAGTTTTCCTGTATAAAAAGTATCCTCTGTCACTTCTAATACCTTCAAGAATAATGTGTACAAAGTTTCATGATGATCGGTTAAGTAGTTTTCGCGTGAAAGCGTTACAAACAAACTTACATTAACATTTATAATATTAGTAGGATGCCTTGGATAGACCGTACTTTTTGACAAAACAGTTAATATTGGAATTCTGTAATCATTGACTTCTATACGAAGGTATTAGGTATTTTACCAAGAGTTTGGGCCAGTCATAGTAGTCATGACTCCGTGACCGCTTACAACTGTTGATTATCAGCTAGCCACATGCCCGTGTCACGAAACCGTCACTAACAAAGCTTTGGCAAATAAGAACCTCTTCAAAATGATTAAAATCTGTAATAAAATGATAGCGAGTGAAATAAGAGTTCGCATCAGCGCTCTCCGTACAAACTGGTGTTGCGCTGTGGCTCGCTGGTCACCACCGTGACGGCAGTAAATCTACCGTTCACCAGCACCCGCTGCCAAACTGTGTGTGAAGTTATTCGTCAATGATAACATTAATCTTATTTTATTGCCTATTGCGGATTAATGGTGAGCAGTACGAGTGCTTTTATCATTGCTAGATATAAGGCTTCTAAGAAAAACACCACTAACAAAAACTGATTTCTTAGTGCGTTTATTGTAATTAATAAAAAGTAATGTGTTGTTGCGCTTCGAACGACAGCATCGCCACAAAACATTTACTAAAGCACGAGTTTTTTTACAAAAAATATCAATTTTCGAGGTTTTCATAAACTAGCCATATGCCTTGAAAACATCAATAGTTACTTCTTCTTTGTATTTGTATTGTGAATGGCTTATCTTTACTAGTCTCTACTTTACAGTGATTCCTGTTGATAACCATTTTTACTAACTTACCGCCACGATGTTGAACAGATAGGTAAATGCCAGAGTTTGCAAATTGCAACATCACAAAATGCCAGAATTAGCAGAATGACAAACTTGGCAGCCAAGTCACAGCGGCCAGCTTTCTTTCAACGTTTGATCGCAGGCTGCTCGGTTTCGGTAACTGAAATGAAGGAAAAACTAAACAACCACCGTGGCTTGGGCATCATGATTGGGACACTAAGGTGCGCCTGCACCCTAATGCATTAGAAATTTTACCTTCTTTGATTGAGTGTATCAGATTTTAGATTAGATATTCAATCTGTATTCTGATTAAAAAGTGTGCAAAAAATTGTAAATATTAATTCTTCCGATGAAGTAATAAATAGCTCGGAAAGTGGAATGGTAACTCGATGGCAATAATGTATGGAAGAATGCTATTAGCATTGATTTCATGACTGCGTAATTTCTTCTTTAGTCCGAGAGCCGATTTACACATTCATAAGTCCAAAGGCGAGTAAACTAGCGGTAGAGTTACACTACGCAAGTGAGGAGTCTCTTGGGCCTTCTGATGGAATGTTCCAGGCGGTCACTATTTTGAAGGGTGACTGCTGGTTCAACGTTCTGATTTATAGTAATATGAAACAGCATCTTTTTTACTAAAAATTAATAAATATGATGGACAGTTTAACAGTTACCAAATATGAGCCGCTGATAGCGAGACCCTAACTCCACTATAAACAAGCCATAAAGTGTGATTTCTGTGATCCTGTCCGTGTCTATGACTCCATCAGTTTGTTGGTAGGTGTTGGTGGTCAAGATCTATAAAACGTAGATGCGATCTATCCACAAGTGGTTTGAACTAAATAATGTAATAGAAAAACCCACACGGGTCTAGTACACGGCGATTCCGTTATCTGCCGTGATACCGACGCCTATAAGTTAACCATTTTACTGCTTGACGCCACAGGCTAGCTAACAGTTAGTTGGGCAGACCACCTCATGGGGTCTAAGCTCAAATGAGACCGATTGTCGATTGGCTAGGAATATCTTGTATCAGTGCAGTGTCGTAACAAGTTATGTGAATACGAAGATTGAATTCAATTTTCAATCGAACGATGCTTTCACGCGGAGTTTACAAAACTAAGCATAATTTTATGGGTCGGGATATGAAATAACAACAACCTTGTCGTTGGATGCGGCGCTTTTATTTCGCATAGCACATCATTACATACCAAATAGCTTTTTAACAAATTACACGACTCACATTACCAAGCCTCCATCTTACAATTGCCCACCGCTCATTCGATCTCCATCACTGTCCACTCGTGCTAAAACATTATAATATTTTGCGTTCCATACAGCATACATTTTTATTCCAAAAACTTGCAAACTGTATTGAACTTGTCATAATGGCAATACTTGCTATCTTGGCTTGTCAGCAAACGATCTAACAGCAAGTGCTAAGGAGCTTCTAGTGTAAGACCAAACATCCAGAAATATGGCAGTTTCTTGAGAGTAGGTAAACAAGTGTGTGGCTTCAGTGCACAAGTTTGAAGTGTTGAGTTGGGGTCGGCGGCCGGCGGACTAGTACCGGCCAAGCACGCGTCACTAGACCATAGAAACAAGTAGAGTTGCTCTAAAGTTGAGCTGAATAGTCCAATCGGAGTAGATGTCTCAAGATGCCGCACAGTCATGTACCACTATATTCCGTTTGGTTTGTGCTAGGGTTTTGTATGGGTAAAGGAAAAGGTGAAGAAATTATCAACTTAGTTCGCTTGTAATAAACATGTAATAGACAGTTGTTCGTCAAAATATCTTCCAGGCATCATGCCACAGTAGATTTTTACCCTCTTTGTACACACGCCTCTGCGTGTGTACTTTGACAAACTGAAATAGATTAATTTTTGTTGGTCTCAGTGTTAAAATATCAATCTCTTGCGTTTGAGCTTGATTTTCAACGACCACAAAAATACTACGTGATATGACGTCATGTCCGTCATCCACAGAGTTCATCAGACTAGAGAAGAGTGCAGGTGAGCCTATCCTCCCGTTATATCTTCCGTGATAATACCCGTTAATTAGATTTTCGCCTGTCACGGCGGCTGGGTGCCTAATGTCCGGATTAACGCCCAAACGGAAATATCCACGCCTCGAGCACTTTCATCTGCGGCCGGTTAATGTTGCGAATCTGATTTGTAGTTCTGATACTTGCTTACCTGTGGGTTATTTTCATCGACCCCACCAGTGGATCAGATGAGAAAAAAAATCACACTCATTTGCATAGTGGGCTCGGTGGTAGTCGTAGTTCTTAGTCATTCCAGTTATTAATGTGAAAAAATCCTACTAATATTATAAACGCGAAAGTTTGTAAGTATGGATGGATGGGTGGATGGATGTATGGAAGGATGTTTGTAAAAACTACTGATCCGATTTGGATGAAACTTGGAATATTATATTGTCCGTGTCCTGGATTAACACATAAGCTACCTACTTCTTTTCCCGAAAAATTTACGGGATCCAACGGGACGCGAGTGAAGTCGCGGGCGGCACCTAGTATATTATATCTCATTCTTGTACTTGTAGTTCTTGTAGGTGCCACATAAATATAAATAAATAAATATTCACGGACACTTAACACAACGCCTTCTAGTCCCAAATTATGTAAAGCTTGTACGATGGAAACTAGATGGCTGATAGAATACATACATACATTTTTTTTGTAAATACATACTTATAATACACTAGCAGCGCCTCGCGGTTTCACCCGCGTAATTCCCGTTCCCGTGGGAATTCCGGGATAAAATATAGCCTATGTTCATCAGGGATAATGTAGGATTCTAATGGTAAAAGAATTTTTTTAATCGGTCCAGTAGTTTCGGAGCCTATTCAATTCATACAAACAAACAAACAAACAAAAAATCAAACCTTTCCTCTTTATAATATTTGTATAGATGTATAGATGTATAGATAGAAACACCCAGACACAGAACAAACATACAAATGTTACAACACACAAATGTTTTGTTCTCGGTGGGGATCGAACCCACGACCCACAGCACGGTAGGCAGAGCTACTACCGACTGAGCCATGACATAAGAACATACCGCGCCAGCGATCGCTCTGGTCAATAGTTTTACAATGACGTCACACCAGTAGAACCAGTAGTGGGGTAGTAGTAGAGAGGGTGACACCTGAAGCTACAGGCGTCCATAGGCTACGGTAACCGCTTACCATCACGTGGGCCGTACTTAGTTGTGTAAAAAGGAGCTTATGATTTAGTTGCATTACGCAGAATTTACACACTGTGACACGCCTATTAATTAGTAGAGTTACACTAAACGGCTTGCAGCTCCACAGTCAAGTGGTCGTTGCTACGCAGTGTAGCTCTACTTCACTACTGTGCACAGTGTAAATTGCCTCTTGGACAGTGGTAGGTTGCAAGTACAAAGCAGTTTATGTGTACTTGAGGTTGTGTAGATCGTTTGAAAACCACCAATAAGGTGGTGTTCAATTTCTAGAATTAAGACACATACACTGCAAAGCTCATGAAGAATATAACAAACCTAAAAAGCTGACTGTACTCCACTCTCACGTTACTTTTGTACTGCTACTAGTGTCGTACTACAATAGTATTCTGTTAGTGCTTCTATGAACTACCTGTTGCCTCTGAATCGGCCTGCCTGTGACACTTTTACAACCGTAGGATAAAACGAAATCTTCCGAGTAAAATATTATGCTCCATTAAAATGTTCAGTGTCTGGAAGCTGTGTTTATTCCGCTGTATTATTATTATCTATGTTTTATATTTAAAGAGTAACCGACTTCGAAAAAGAGGAAGTTATTATTGAGTGTATTTTTGGCTATAGGCTTTCCTGAGTTTATGATTATCACTGTGGTTCTAGAAAAACGACTTTGAATACATAAACTTGTATTTCTAGTGATTTTGTCACAACTGTCATAATAATGGACGGTCAATGGTCAAGAGTCAAGACCAAACAAAATCTACTCAGCTTCCAGTTGGTCCTTGTCAAAAAAGTTTTGACAGACAGACGACAAAGTGATCCGTTCTTTTCTATTATTCTGCGGGACCCTAAAACATTACGAATACCGGATTAATAAACCCCGAGGCATATAATATGGTCCCGCGGTGACCACAAATCGCAATCTAAAAAGGCAGTCGATAAAATAAGCATTTCAACACGCCACGCACGGTAGCCGTAGGTTCTTCTATTTATGACAGAGGCTTCGAGCCAGAGGCGAAATTAATTAGAAAGATCACGCGATCGCTGCCTTCAACATTTCATGACGCTCTGTGACAAATCGCTGTATTCAATGGGAATCAATTGACGGGTTACAGTTTTGATAAATTACTCTTGCGCATTGTGTCGAGTGGCCCACTCTAAAGTATATATAATTGGTATTCTCATGCCATTCTCGTTTCAAATGTACAGTCATGGGTCCAAATCCTAGTCAGTGTGACTCTATAATTTGGGCAGATGTCTGTTTTTTTAATGAAATCTAAGTATTCATTTTTTCTAAGTATCATTTTTTTTGTGAATTAATTTTTTTTGAGTGTGATTCCTTTATGTAATAAAATGGAATGCAATACTTACTGATTAGGCACGATTGCGTGGATTTAATAACAAACTACTCTCGTGTCGATAATTTGATAAGTGGTTGAGTACGTCGGCGCTTTTTTGGAGGCCGCGAAACAATAGCCGTTTAGTGTTTACCTACAATCAATATAATAATCAGGAGAAGAAAAAAACTCTGATTTCACGATCTTGAAAACGTTTACCTAATTATATTTTCTAGTGAATCGATACTCCGACATTTTCAGTTGGTTAAAAAACCTAGCGATACAACAATTAGTCGCATGTTTCGAAACACAACATCACGTTTTATCATCACGAAACTTTTCTGGTTGTTTACGATCTAGCACAAATAGATTTGTGTCCTTACTCAACATTCACAATAAACGTTTTAAGCTGTGTAGTTCTAGATGCTAGTTTCTGGTAAAAGTCGAAAACTCGTTAGTCAAAATAGGAGAGCGCACAGAGTTTGAAAAAAACTGGGTTATTTCTGTTTCAGACTACCGTCTTTCCCATTCACACTGGGCCCCAACAAGAGCGATTATCTGCTTTTGTTACTCGTATGGTGATAAAATCTGTAGTATTCAAAATACCCACACTTGTCTCGTCAATCGGTGGTTCTAAGCACGGCATACCCAAAGTAAGACTTTGAAGGTTTAATTGGCGTAACGGCAATGTTTTTAATTACCACCGACCCGTGTACTGTGGACCGGTACACTGGAACCAGTTGGAACTCATCCAAACATACCTATTTTATAACTGTAAGTTTGCTCTTACATTTATGAAAATCTTCTAGACGTTACTTTATCCATGGTGCTTAAATTTAAAACTATTGCACTTTTGCGCACCAAGCTTAAAATCGGTTGGTGCGCAAAAGTGGAATGCTTCTGTTTTAGTCAATATACTTTAGCCTTCCTGCACAGTCCGTCCCAAGGCTAGAGAGTCTTGGGACGGACTGTGCTTTCAAGTGCGGACTGTGCTGTGTTTTTCAATAGGGCATCTAAATTTTTTTTGTAAATACAAACATAAGTACATAGTAAAATTTTATTATATAACCCCATATTAAATGGCGTTGAAAATCATAAAAAAAGTTTCTTCACATTTTATTAAGTGGTGTGTACAAAAATTGCACACGAGATCCAATCACCAATTTCAGCATAGCTTATCTCATTTTGTTTATGATTTTGACCCAGAAAATGTGGTCCCATCAAAATACTAGATCACCTTTATCTACCAGTCTAGTCTAGTTGCGTATGCTTGCACCTGCGGGGTCATCAAATAGGATTTTACAATTTTATGGTTTTGATGTGTTTTTGTAATTGCTTATAATTTTTAACCATCCGTTTGTATTTTGGTAGAAAAAACCTTACATAGGATAATTGAAACGTGGATTAGAACAATCAGCTCTGGTAAACTGCATCCTTTAGCCAAGTGTACATTGTACCATATTAAATCTAATACGAATGCAGTAAAGCACATTTTAGATAAACAGGCAGTTGGAGTGAGTAAGCACGTATCTAATGCTATACCATTTTAAACCTTGAGTTTGTGCAACAAAGTACATTTCAGATAGGCACCTGGGTAGAGTGTTTAGACCACAGTAGAGCTGCAACAGTGGTCCAAGTTAATGCGGAATGCAATTCTCACGTACTTCTTATAAATATTTACATGTGGATGGATGTATAATGTATGATCGTTGGATTAAATAATTGTGGGAGCCGCGGAAATGGCGCCTACATCGACACTTCGGAGAATACCAATTGGATTAGTAAAGCAAACAAAGTAGGGATATTTTGCGTATTGAATATTAATTTACGATGTCATTTGAAAATATAACTGTGAATAACGGTTTTATTTTGCTAAAATTTTACTGTTCATAGATTTTTGCAAAAAATACAATATTTAAATTACTAAAAGTTAATCAAATAATAAGTTCATTACATTATTTTCCATCAGTATAAAAATCTGGTGAATCAATGAACATTCCACGGGACGAAGCCTTGAATAACTGTCGAGCAATTATTTAATTTCCTATTCTAAAAAATATAAAACGATTAAGCTCTGCATAAATAATGCAAGTAGTAGAGCTAAGAACGCTGAGAATAAAAAAGGCTTATTCCGATCGAGACCACCGGCCAGCCCACTGGTGGGCCGGATCGGAAAAAAATCCCATCGAGCCCACTCATTTGCATAGTGGGCTTGATACTAGATACTTTCAATAATATATTATAAACTGATATTATGAAAACCAATTGTTATCTTGCTGCGGTACGTACAACTCAAGGAGATCACTTGTCCACACCCACCACGACACGTAATACACGTGCCAAATACGCACACAAACACCACTCTCACCCACACACTAACTCGGTACACACACAGTGCAGATGATAAAGTGAAGCAGAATAATTAAATTCAATTAAAAATATTTTTTCATAAATCATAACGAATAAGATTTGTTTTATTTCACGTCGTAAAATGATTAACTGCCTCAAAATGTTAATACTCCGATTTGAATATTCTCCGTCATCTGACAATCGGTGCGCACGCGCCGGTAATAAGTTCCTTTCCGGGTGTTTTTCTGTTTGCGTCGAATTAGTATTGTAATGTATGATAATTCTTGCTAAAGATCCGGTTGGCTTTTTGCTCTCTTAATTCTAGGGCATTACGCTGTTTAACCATAATATTAACGGAGAAAAAGTTGAATAATATTCATGATATGTTAATTTGGAGGTATGTAAGTATTCTTTTAATTGAATAAGCGATGGATAGGTATTTATATCCTTCGTTTGTTTAGCTGTGGCTGTTTAAAGAGAAAACGAACGTGTAGGCTGTCCTTGACTTTGTAGATAACTGGGTAAGTAATGTATGTACCTTTTAATAAATTTATTATGTGACCACGTTTATTGTGTACAACGTACGTAGTATTTGAACGCACCTTTAATGATTTCTTATACATATTTTTGTGATCTTGATGTTTTGTAAGTGATCTGAGTGGTTACCTATTCATGTTAAGTCATGGTAGGTAACATGGTGAGCTTATGTATTTAAACATATATTTTCACAGAGGAATTGGTACTTTGCTTACTTTCTATGTTAGTTTAAATTCTAAAACGTAGTGAAAAAGATCTAGATTTGTATTTGTATAGTAAGCATTGCTTAACACATAAAAAACAGGTCTTCATTAGTCAAACATGCAAAATTTCGGCTCCATTTAAACTTGGCCTTTTAGATTAGAGCACTTTCAAGTTTGACCTCAGAAAGTTGCCTAGATACTTGTTAGCCACTAAATTATGTAGGTAAAGTGTAGTAAATTTATTAAAAACCCTGGACTCCATTGAACCCATTTTTGAATTTGATTGACCATTTATTCAATGAAATCATAGTATCATAGAAAGGTCATAATTAATTTAGATAAGGTGGTTTCATTGCCAGATCTGAGCCTAGAAGATCTACTTATCTAAGCTTCTAACTTAAGCAAAATAAACGTATTTCATTTCTTGTCTCAGTTTCTATTACCAGCGTCCAGCACCCTTACCGCGAAACTCAAAGTTGTTCAAAAACTGAACTATGAGTGTCCCCGTAAATTAAACCAATGTTTTTGATTTTCACTATCATTTCGCTTCGCGGTAGGAGTGCATAAGTTCTGAACAATTATATACTCGAAGCTGATATAATTATTAGGCATGAAACTAATCGAGAGGTGTCGACGTAAGATCTATGATCGATAGAAGTTAAATGATCGAGACAAGATTAGTGCCTACTATTTGCCCCATAATCCCCACTAGTCATCATCAATATAACCAGCCTAAAGAAGTCCACAAATGGACATAGGTTTACTCACAGAACTGAGAGGTCTATTCGTTTTTTTTTTCTTATTTGAACTCGACATAACAGGAAATTATTGGATTATTTTTGTTACAGTTCTTCCGTCAGTACTTTGTGGTGTTTGGATGATGATTTAATGTTTACTCTCTTTTTCCTGTGTGACACAGCTGTGCAATGTGGTGTGTTTTGTATGGAGTTCTGTAAACAATACCGGTATAAATACTTCATCGACAAAATGTATTTTTGATCATCAACTACTGCAACGAAATAAAAGTTTTAATGGAACTAAATTGTAAACAATGTAATAAAAACACTGCGGGTATTGTTTTATGAAAAGAATATCTTAAAATACAGCCGAATAGAAAATCTCCTCATTTTTTTTGAAGTCGGTTAAAAACTAAGTATAAGCACAAGAAGATTTAGACTATTTCGATTTTCGAGTTTCGAACCGAAACTAGTGCTAGTACGAGTACATAATGTTTAGATGTATTTTTTGAGTTCACTTCATATTCGCCTTTCGCGTTGTGCATCGCCTCTTGCGGAGTAA
Organism: Eulithis testata; assembly: GCA_947507515.1. Lineage (NCBI taxonomy): Eukaryota > Metazoa > Arthropoda > Insecta > Lepidoptera > Geometridae > Eulithis > Eulithis testata. The sequence continues at coordinate 297,504 of OX382198.1, forward strand.
CCAAGTCAACGCGCAGTGTAATTCAATTTTTTATCATTTGCGAATTATAAAAGACGTTTTGACAGTACATTGCACAAGCTACACTACTGCATTAAACGCTTCGATTCGCGAATTACGCCACTACTTATATTCATGTATAACATAACCGGTTATCGGATTTGTCGGATGTCTGTCTGACTGTAATAATCATTTAGAATCATAGTATTTAGTAGTGAAACGCCTGTGATTGCTTGAATTTTATTCTTTCTAAAAAAAAACATCCCGCTCTCACACTAAGCTTTGAATTTACCCGTACAAGTATTTACAGAACCTTATAAGTTAGTTGCAAATATAATAATATCAATAAAGTTGCAGGAATATTGGAAAAGAAGAATAAGACCGTTAGTGAACGATTACAACTAAAACTCTACAGCGATAAGATGGTCAAAGTCAATACTCAGTTGTCCAATAAAACCACTAGGATCATTTAGAATCGTCTTATGGTAGACGAGAATGGATGGTAGAGCCTACCTCTAGGGCAGCCCTATGCTAATACAGGAGCTCCCGGGTTACGTGCGTAATAGAACCACTTCTAGTAATTTCCACTTAGTTCCAGGCCATTTTATTTATATCGATCGTAAAGCATGGACGCCATCGGGGTACAAGCATCAACAAAAGCTTACAATTTTTTTTGGAAACTGTAGACAAATTCGGGTTAGCTCAAAAATCTCAATAAATGACTCTTTTGAGTAAACTTTGAAACTTTATTATAAAAATCTTAAATGAAGCGATAAAACAAGGCTAAAAGTTTTGTTCCAACTAGGTAGAACAGGCTGTTATTGTATCAAAAAGTTACTGAACAAGGTATGGAATCCTAACAAATACTTATCTCTGTTGATCTGATCATTACGATACCGGATTCATATCTATACATCAAAATAGTTATATTTTTACATTGCTACATTATTTTTTTTCTATGTTATTATTTTAATGATGTGAACCAGAGTCAACCACACATCATTACACACACCCTTATATGACACACACACGGACAGTTAGGATAAACATTTAACCACATATTTATGATATAATATGTAAACACGCAGTACACGTTATATCTAGGCATTTTTTTTATGTATCAATTATGAATGCTTTTAACCATGCACTTTTGTCGCCCACTGTACGTACATGTACCTATTAATAATAGTTCATCTATGGCGAAGGTTCAAATTGACCATATAAGTGGTAAAGGATGTCCACTGGACTTATTATTATAATCAACCGTGATGCGACAACCAAGACCTTAAAAAAGTTTTTGCTCTAAGACTGAGAACGTTTTAGTAATAACCCGAAAAAAATGTTTTTTACATATTTCAAAGACATTTTCTAACTTGGAAAGCGGTACAAAACATTTTGTTAATACAGAAACTTTATACGTTTATATGAAAAACAAATGAAAATACAAAAAGAAAACCGTTTTTAAGACTAACCAAATAATGTTGTGAACTTCCCATATAAAAGACTTGAACGCGCTCGCACCGAGCCAAGTCGAGTTCCGCACCATTTTGCAAAAACCAGAACTCATTCAACTATTACTAGTTATAGAATACAGGTTTTTACTTTATTTCTTTTTGTTAAATTTCCAACACAGTTTCAAGATAATAATAATCTTACGGTATCTTGTTTTTTTAGATGCGTGTTTATCGCCCCGGGGGTCCCTAAAGGTACCTCTGGTACAACCGGCTTATATAATAATTGCTGGCCATTTTCCTTTAAAATACGTATTTTTTGGCCGCTATTAACACGCGGTTGTACCACCACCGAATAATTTACTGGCGATTTGAAGGAAAATTGGGATTTTGTTGCAATACTGCCCGATTAGTTTGTGGGAGGAGGCCGGGGTACACAGGGTACAGTGAATAAAATTAGCCAAAAAAACAACTATTGCGTCATTTTAAGAGAAACTATATTACATCCTCGTAAGTATTGGTCTGTTTCGAATACCGTACTAAAAGCAGTATTTTTCTATATTTAGTAGAGTTTTCTCACCTACATTCCATAAGCATTAAAAAACGGTCTGTGGTACACATTGTTTTATTACAAGTAGTATTGAACCAATATTGCCAGACTCCTCTCCGCCTCAATTCACCGAACAAGTCGATTGCGCGATATTTAAAGCGTTGGCAACTACTAATGCGTAAACTGAATCGGTGCCATCGCTAGCGGACGATTATGAGCCTTTTATCGGCGGCTTATTTTAGCAGATCTCGTTAGTCGTAAGATAATAGAAATGGAGTAAAACGCAGTGTTTATGTTTATCTTATCACTACAGCTGATTCTTACCTAAGTCTTGCGGAATAGCTCCGGATTCTGAATCCGGGTTACTATGAATATTAAAGGAAAATTGAATTGAATTTTAATCTTCAAAGTTTTGATGTAGTTATCTCAATTTACGTTGTATTTACTCTTGAAACACTGCATATGACATTCAATAGTATGATTCACTTAGTTTTAATTTAAGTTACTTACCCATTAAATTTCACTAGGATTTACTAGGTACTAAGCAGGATGATAAAGTGTTGCAAGAGTAGAATTGAACTCGCACTGCAAGCGTCCCGCGCGAGGTCACGCTTGTAATTTTGCTGCGTTGGCGAGGGCGTTGGCTCTCCACACGAGCCATATACGGCTGCAAAAAGCACGATCAGTACGTAAAAACAACTAATTACACGTCTTCATTTGACCGTGATGCGATGACGTTTTTGCTGCGTGTTCCGGACGGGTGCGCCGCTGGGAAACTGCGGGAAAGCGTCGGTAATTACGCCACCCTTCACGCCGTATATGGTCAACCCCAGACCCGAAGGCAGTTCGAAGACCCCCGCAATGCTAGGATCTATAAATATGAACAGCGAAAGTTACGGTTTGTTTATTGGATGCGTGTCGCAAGCACTGTCAGGTGCTGGTAATATATGCACCTGCAACAGCAGCGCTGAAATTTGAATAAACTCAACTGCAGTTTCAAAAACGACATTTTTGCAATACATCGAGATTTAAGGAGATGCAGAGATGCGAATGCTGAGATGGATGTGTGGAGTGACAAGAATGGATAAAATAAGGAATGAGAGTATAAGCGGAAGTTTGAAAGTAGCGCCAATAAGGGACAAGTTGAGGAGTAATAGGTTAGCGTGGTATGGACATGTCATGCGGAGAGAAGAAAGCCACATTACGAGAAGAGTGCTAGACATGAATGTGGATGGATGTAGAAGTAGAGGTAGGCCAAAGAAAAGATGGATGGACTGTGTGAAAGAAGATACGAGTAAGAAAGGAGTGAACACCGAGATGACGGCTGATAGAGGAGAGTGGAAGACGAAGACATGTACCAACCCCACTTAGCGAGGGACAAGGGTAGGAAGATGATGACAACGAGATTTACATTGACGGATGTTGATTCACCCGATGCATTTTAAACTAATTTGATCTAACAGCACTAATAACCGTCCCTTTCTCATAAACTGAAACACACAAAAGTAACAAGAAACACACACAACGTCCAAACCACAGAAGCACTCAGATGAAAATGCTAAATTAGTAGCAACCTTACCAAATTCTCAAGTACATAACTCGACATAATGAATTGGTTTATAATTTGTTTGTATAATTCTAGTTGATTTACATTTGTTGAAAGGCCGACGTGTTGATGTATTGCTGCCTGCGCACGCGACGGATGGTTCCGTACATTAATTATGTATACATACATACATTATTATAATCATAATCATATACAAATGTATTATTCTATTATGGACTAATGATGTGTATCACATCTGTGGTTATATTAGCGCTGTTGATATCAAAACTATAATACGTGATTATGCCTCATTATAATACATAGTAGGTAGCATTTATATATTTATTCATCGTTCTTGGTTCAGTTCGGCATTGGCTTTTTTTATGATCGTGTTTTTATAACTGTGATACAAAATAAACATATTTAATTTTTAAATTATGATCTAGATTAGATTAAAAATATAACGTAAAATAACTTCATGATCTGGTATTTTTTACAGTGTTGTGAACTCAAACTATATTCTAATGCCGACCACCACATCAGCAATTTTCGGAGTCAATATTCAGATTTAAATATTTATCAAATTTTAACAGAATTTATATCCAAGTTTCGTAAACCAATTTCGGTAATATCGTAACTTACTAGTAACGGGGGCTAAGCCTACCAATTCTACCATAACAGTACCTAAAGTCGTGTCGAAATTCTAAAATGTAACACAAATACCTCATAAACAACGTCGCTGATGGCTCTTCGGCCCACCAGCACCGGTACACAGCGTACAACACAGTTTGTACACAGGCAACCCACAGAGTAACACGTAGCTACTACTGCTTAGATACACCTTTATACATATTGAAACCATGGAATAGGGTGTAGTGAGTATCAGAATACGCGTTTGAAGGTGATCATGATCAGCTAAAGTTTCACAATTTTCACATAACTATCTACGCGTATGTGGGTAGTACCTACATTTGTAGATACTAGGTAAGGCATTGTGCACATCAAATATTACATAGAACGCATAATATGTACTAAAATATTCCAATATAGGTTTATTAAATGAATATTAAAAATTATATGACAATTTTTATTTTTAAGTAGTTTGTAAAATCCAATCGTCTAACATACGAACGGAATACTACACAACCCTAAATGCTATATTTGGATGTTCCTCTGACTACCATTCATAGACGATATCTAAGAAGATGTTGTATTGTATTGTATACCACGCTTTAACAGTTGTAACCCTATTCCACATCGGTGACCCCAACCAACTAAACAGTTTGAATATGCGTAACTCCACATAATTTGTCGCCTATACATTTTTTTCTCATAGCTACTGTTTAGTTCTGGCATACAACCTACCCAATATATATAGGTAGGTAAACGTATATACACGTAGGTAGGCACGATGAGATCTATAAACAAGTCTCTATATCAATGATCCTACGCACTAGATATCGGAACGGTATATGAGCAGTGTAGCCCAACGTTTAAAACGCTCCATTATACAATTACATTTTATAGGTACAACAGCTATCGTCTATTCTAAATAAATTAAACTCTTTTGAAGCTGACTGACGATCAACGCACAGCCTAAACTAAAGTCCTAGAGGTCTGAAATTTGGAGGGTAGTATCCTTATATAGTGTACGGGTGTACGGTACGGTTGCGAAATTTCGAAAAATTTTACCCTAAAGGGTCTTAAATTAGGATCAAAGATTGCGGAGCGTACAGAGTGTAAAGCCCCGTTTTCACTAGGGGACATGTCGCGGGAACAAATCGCCCGACATTCACGTAGTGGTCTCCGGTGACTGTAGAGGGACACGAAGGTCGCGCGTGTCGACGCTCGCAGAGCATCGACCAGCAAGCTGCGCGACTCGTAAATGTCGGACACGTGAATTTCGTGTCGAGCGACAGAGTCGCAGAACATATGTCCCCTAGTGAAAACGGGGCTTAAGGATTTGTTGCTTTGTATTGATTTCTATAATAGTAGAGCGTTTATGATCGGCATATCTGCGTTTGCATAATTGTAAACACCGACGCCTCGACGTTTTTATAGGATTTTTTTGTGACGGATTATGTACGTTATATGACTGTTGTGAGACTGGTTTCGTCACGCAAAAAAAAAACATTTTACTGTGTATTTTATTCTTGAAGGAGCGTACTTAAACCTATAAGCATATCAAATTGCAAATAAATCATATCAAAGCATATAGGTAAGTATGTAATGTCAACGATAACTCAATAAACTGAACCCAACATCGATTACGTTATATCTTGTTTTCAACAAAAGTCTAAACCGGTGGTATTCCTTTAGGTATATTTTTTTTAAACTGGCTTCAAGTAACGCCCGTCTGCTCGCCCGCGGACGTAATTACCGCGCTATATCGGGACTCGATGAACCACCATCTTTATTCGCGCCCATCAGGATAAACCTAAAATGTTAGTCGGCGGATCGCACGTCTCCTGCCGCAATGTCTTTTAAGAGTGATATTAAAAATAACTTAGGCTTAAGTTCACCACACGTTATAAGAGCTGGTTATTGATAAAAATAAACATTGATTAGACTCTCGATGGATATGTTAGTGTCGTATATCAATATTTTATGTACGTAAGTACCTTTTGACACCAAACCTGTCTACCAATCTACGCCCTAAATACAGTACTTTTAATGTAACTATCCGTATGCGTGTTGATGAACTTAGGCGTCAGTATGTAGAGATTAAAACTAGTTGAGGATTATTTAAGTAATTACTTTAATTCATACAGGAAGATTATTGCGATAAAATGTAAGTAAGCTTTTTTAGGTTCATCTGCTAGTTTTTATTTTTACTTCTCGGCAGTAGCTTGTCAAATTCAATGCCACTCTATGGTCCTTAAAAAGTGTGATGATCCGTAGTTCAGTGGTTGACGGAAATTCCAAGGATATCTTTTAGAAAACCTACGTCCAGCAGTGGTTTTTTACAGGCAGATAATATAATGATGGGTTTCTTTTTATTATTATCTAGTTCTAAAAAAATTAACCACAAATTACACCACAAGAACAGAGATAGGAGAATTTCACAGACCTACCTAACAGGCACAATAAAACAAATAAATTTATGAAAAAAAAAACCAGTAAAATTGTTTCTCTAACTTCTTACTGCAAAACACTAGCAAATTATTTCGAGCAGCACAGTACCATGATAGCGCAGTAGCGCAACTACACAGTTATTCCAAGTACGCGTAAGATCAATATCCTTAGTTCAAGTTCGCGCTACTGTTGTTTTTGCGAGGTCTCCACCCACAGTATAGACGCAGAAGAACAATAAAACAAGGTGTACGTTTTAGTATAAAAAGATATACTTTTTTTTTTTTATTTAGGTGTTTGTTAATCTGGGCAAAGTTTCTCACAGGTGTGTGTAGGCACTAGGCATGGCAGTCGTGGGAGTAACCTGCTCTATAAATGCTATACTAATTTTGTTAACCTGTCAAAAATTTCAAAAATTTGACCATCACTTTCAAATGCACTTTACACATTGATCTAGATAAGTGTACAGTTTGAGTAACGACATACTAATTGTGATCTTTCTTTGCAGTTGTATCCTGCCAGATGCTACATTTATAGCTCCAGGATTGGTTACAGTATTGCAGAAGCTACACTTAATAGTATCACAACATCGATGTTTGTTCTGTGTCTGGGGGTTTCTATGTATTATAAGTATCTACTTACAAAAAAAAATATGTATGTATTCTATCAGTCATTTAGTTTCCATCGTACAAGCTTTGCTTAGTTTGGGACTAGAAGGCGTTGTGTTAAGTGTCCGTGAATATTTATTTATTTATTTATTTATCGACGACAGTTTACAGGTGTGTTACTGGAGATTTATTTACAAAGTCTGTATATTTGTGGCCATTCTGGAGATGCTAACTTCTGCCTGTCACCCTATGGGTCAATTTATACTAGCGCACAGTCACAGATAACACCGGAGCTAGACTACTGGATGTCAGTTACAGTGGCTGAGTGGTGGCGGGTGGGGCGACTAGTTTTAATTGGCTCAAGGAAGCACGCTCGAACGATTTCGACTTGCTTGCTTCTATCAAAACAACATTTGCTAAGAATTGCTATCAAACTTGTTTGGTAACTAGGTACTTGATACTGGTACTAGTAACTATGGAAAATGTTGTACCTGTTGCTTTGATAAAATTCCTAGTCACACTTCAATGATCAATTTATGGTAATGTAAGGTCTAGAATAACGTAGGTATTTTATTTTATGTTTTAATATAAATAGAATTGATAAGCTTTTCGAGAGATTTCGAGTCTTAAACATAACTTTTAGAATTACTAGGTACGTTTACATTTACACCTGTAACTTGAAGATCTTTCAGGTGCGTAAAATTCAATTTTTTCTCGTATAGGTACCGGAAGGAAGATCTACTTCCTCTGCACCAGCCCATTAGCAAGCCATAACAAATTCCCATTCAACTTGAGATCGTGCGATTCACATTAACAACCCATAAATTAAGAGCAAACGAAAACGCGACCTACCGCACACCATCAATGAATATGCAAAATAATGGAAACAAAACGGCCGGTCCTTCACCCTGGCCCTACCGACTGTGCCTTGAACTGTGGCAAGGCTTGTGCTCTTGAAACACCATGGACTCCATTGAGGATGAAAGCTGGTTTTCGGCGCTGGTAACTTACCTGGTAGCGGCTGACGGGAGATTGCAGGAATACGCATTAAGTGGAAGAAGGTAAATGTAGGCAAAAAACTAGGCAACTAACTATACTAGGTTCGTATTTTTATGATTTGTAGAGCCTTAATTTGCTTCTGTGTCAATTTCGTCGCGTATTTATGTAATTTTTCACAAACAGTAATTATTCAGTGTGAATGCATTATCTAAGAGTTGCTATCAAACTTGTATATCCATATACGAGATACAAAAAATACCATGTTTAGGTGCAGCCTCGGAAAGCGAGTTATATGGAAACCGGCACTGGCAACCTGTTTTCCATGTAAACGAATCGTTGCATCTCAGGGCTGGCACTCTACATAATTAGGCGGAGTCGACACATGCTAATCGATCGCCACAAAAAATCCCGCGTGTTACAATTATGACAGCTCCCGCCACGAGCGCGCCGAGAATTTATTTGAATTACAAATTGAATGTACGGCGTGTCACTTCGAATAAGATTGCAACGCGAAATGAGTCTTATCACACTGGATTTAGATTCAATAGAATAAAACTGAATAGACATAATCATTTTGCACATTATGAAAATCTGGTGTGTTTGTTATAAATTAGGCTGTCAGTCTGTATTACATTGATTTTAAACGTCGTCAGTCGAAATCGCTAGTATGCAACCATAGTCAAATAGATGATAAAGTAGATATTTCAGTGACAGCGATGGAAGCAGTAGGGTGAGTATACCCACTGTACTGTGCTCGTGCAAGTACAGTAGACAGTTTAGCGCTGAGAATAAGTAATTTGATATTATGCAAAAGTGATGATACCGCAGTTAAGGCCGACCTTGACATAGACCCATAAATAAGAATATCTTAAGCACTCATACATATGGACGCCGGTTCGCACACTCAAATATGGTAAGTGCCGGCTTATGAATAAATTTTATTATTTAAAACGAGGAATGTTCATTACTAAAACAAATACCGTAGTAATACAGGCTGCTCCTTTTGGAATCTTTCAGCACCTACTCGTTATAAGAAGAGCCGAAGAATCCGAAGGCAAGGCTCAGTGGCGCGTCGTGGGAGAGACCTACGTCTAGCAGTGGACTGATATAGGCTGATGCTAATGATGATTATGATAGAGCACTGAAAGATCCATTTAGTATATACAGGCGTATATAGTCTGAAGTAAAGGACGCCATTTAAAATTCAAATTAGTAACTATCAAAGTAGTTTGAACCCATTGCAATAGCTCATAGATTTCAAGATTATTATTACAGAAGAGTAGGTTTGAATCTGCGTTTGTGTTTTGCACATGACAGCTCATCAGACGCAAATTATGTTATCAGTTTGAAAATATCACTGAGTTTTTATTGTGATCAAATGGATTTAGTGTTAAATGAGCGCTCAAGGTGAACGGGGTAGACACTGGGTGCGCCCACGCACCTCCTTCGCACGCAGGGTTACCATACTATTCGATTCCAATCTGTTTTGGATATTGTGCAACAATCAACAACAATCTATTACAATTCTGCAATCTAACACTACCCACTGTTTACTCACATTTTGAAATGCGAATCGAATTGAAGATCGATTATCACGATCAGTTTATTTAACGTTTTTAATTTGTAAAATCGATTCTCATGAAAAATGCATGACGCAGCCCTACTTATGCCTTACGTCAACCTCAAAACCGTTGTATTTGAGATTCGTGAACAAAAGCTAGCACCTACTGGTGCCTACTCGTACCTACCACTCAGGTTAGGTGACGTAACTAATCCTTCTAGTCTAGGCGATAGAGTTAGTAGGTATACCTATTTAAATATTACAAAAATAAAAAGTATCACGAAAGAATTCCAAATAGTGTCTGATTTATTATGTATATTTTTTTTGTTAATAATCATAATTGCTAAAACCGATACAAAAATATGAATCACGTTTCTAATAGTACCGTTTATCTTATTAAAACTAAAATCATTTCAATGTTTCTATTAAAAAATCGTCGATTTCCCCTCTATAAAATTCATTAACTGCCGAAATATGCAAAACACCTGTATACTTAATATAAAAATACGCATAATTATTGTAATCGTCAACTCATCACACTCTAATCGCACATTTCGTTGCCTTTTCCTTGAATCGAGTTAAATCTCGATTCTCGACGGCAATGACATTTCAAACCACACAATTCTTGATAAGCGAGTTGCATTAATGTGTCTAACCTTGTAATAGTGACAATATTTATAACATTGAAATATCAGAATAACAATTTCGTTAAAACAATGTCATAGTTACACGTGGTAGAGATAAAAAACATTGAATTTTTTTGATATATCTTCAACAACTTTTTTTTAAATCATAAACCTACCTTGTTAGAAACAGAAAAAAAGTAATCCTTAAAAATTAACACATCTACAAAAGTAGATGTGTTAATTTTTAATTGTAAGAAATTAATTAACTTTTATTTGAAAGCAATGAATAACTGCAATAAAGAAATCTAGCATAAAAAAACATGTTATAAAATGCTCATGATTTATCTCGAGGACAAATATTTTATTTTTATAACTTGTTGGATATCTGGTTGGATACCTACTTTTAAGTAGAATATAGAATACCTATAATAGAAAATACCGCTCATCGATAGCGTACTTAAATCTGTTAATTTACTTAAATTACTAGTATAGTATTATATAATCTGTGCTTAAGTAATCATTAAGTTAAACATTTTATAACCTAACTTCATTATAATAACTCTCCTTATAAATGGATCATACTGTAGTTGTGAAGAAACATCAAAATTTGAGATCACTGTGATCGAATGAATGCAATATGAGTATTAACATAAATTCTGTATATTCATTAAAAATAAAAAAATTGTGCGTGGAGTCCCTACGCGCGGAAAAAATGAAACTTCGAGTGCCACGCATTCACTCTCGCTCTGTCTCTTTCTATTCCCCCTTCTCAGGAGCGTTAAACGTTTAACGCAACCTTGTTCTAAGTCACATTAGAAGTTTCACTACAAATATAAAATTAAATTAAATTATTAACTGTATTAATCTAAGATAAAAATAATTATGACACTAATAACTATAAATACTAACAATATATTTGTACAGAATATTAAGCTATTCAACCTAATAATATTTTAGAAGTCAATCACACTAAAGGCTATTTTACAACCAAACAATGTCTCATACAAGTTCATACAACGTACAAATCCGCGAGCAACCACCGTATTAATATTTATAGAACGATTTGAATAGATCGCAGATACCACTAGTTAGCAAGTGTGAACTTACCCGATCAAGATCTCCTTCAATTAGTCTATCAATTACGCTTTTTGTAATGTAAACTATACCTTATTTTAATATTTAAAGTACCTACTAATTATATTTATGTGTGTATGTAACTATTAGTTTTTGGAGTTGTGGCCTTAATGCCAGGTTTTTAGTATGACAGCTTGATACTGTGTAGCTAGTGTAGTGTGTAAAAATATACACAACATGTATGCAAAAAATATAAAGTCTTACCAAAACAAAGACTCGAGTGATTTAGTTTTTCAGTGAACTTTATATAAGACCAAGAAACTCTGGTAGTGGTTACTAATGAATGCTTGAGCAGCAATTTGCACTGGTGCACTTAACACTATGTTACATTAATCCTACAAATATATTTATAAACAATAAATAAATAATCATAATAAACTAATTAATTTCAATTTTGAATCTTGATTTTTACAAACAACCTGTCTGTTTTTTGATAGGTTATAAAATTAGTTAAATTCGTGAGAAAATTAATGTATAGTTTTGCGAGTTTCAAATAGCATCATCGATTCCTGTGACGTCACAAACACACACATTAACACTATGATATACGTCAATGACTTTCAGTACCTATCGTCGTAGAATGATGGTAAGAATATAAAATCTATTTGTGACTGACTGACTGACTGATCAACGTACATGTCAAGCACCCTGTAAGTAACGTATGCAGAGAATTAATTTACATGGATTTTTTTGCAAAATTTCAAATTTTCAGCGAAATGAGCTGACATTTAAACCTATATTTACTTGTTAAATACGCCCGAAGTCGCGTTTATCCTACTAGTTATCCACATATAAGTATACTCAATACGTATGTATGTGAATCATTTGTTTTTATCGCCTATTAGAAGTGTTTTACTAGGTATAATAAAATGCAGGAACAGCCTTGTTTAGAATAATGTGTTTACTCAGTCATGTAGGCTTTAGTATATCTAGTGGAAAAACAGGTTTTAATATCTATTATTGTAATACTTTATCTTTTTGAATGATGAATCAGGAAGGATTAGGCTAGAACTATCAAATTTTGGACACTAATAATATTCGATAAAAAATATTAATATATTATGATTTTTTTATTAGCGATCATGAATTATTTAAGAAGTACTAATTATTTGATTTATTATAGCAGTAGAATTGATAGGTAGGTGTAGGTACGAGTATATATTTTACATTTACTACGACCTTGACGTACTCTATGCTTTAAATATTTACCTACTTCTTCACTTAGGTACCTAATATATTCCTTACGTATTGGTTTTCATGGAGTATTTATGACTAGTTTTGACTCAAAATCTCACATAGACCTTTTTAGACTAGGCATTTTTCATTTAACATTTTAAAGTATGTAAGCAAAATTTTCTACAATCAAAACATAATTACATGATTATATATTCCTTTTTACAAATTTGAATTAAAAATGTTTGATCTTTTTTCCATCAGTATAAATAAAAAGTGGTTTTTCTTTCCGTTACAGATGTAGTAAGGTACACACAGTTCGTACGTTAAGTTACATGACGTCATAGTATCAGCATCGCCATCAAACTTGATGATTCCCATCAAAAAATGGTGCAATCCAGTTCTAAGCTCACAGAGTAAAGGGTGGCAGTCCCGTCCCGGCCGACTAACGACAAAAGGAAGGATGTGTACGTGCCTCACAAAGCCGCTGAGGATATTATCCTACGCTCGCCGTATTAGGACTCCGCCGACGTGTGCAGACTGAGGGTTCAAATAACGCTTCTTTATGCGATGACTGATGTCATTTTTATAGATTTTTGTTGCATTTTATTGGAACTCTGACGGATGTTACGAACGGTTATATCAGCTCCTGTAATGATCAGGATGTTAGATAGATAACGGAGTTAGGTAGAGTTAAATATGGTGAATCTATGACGTAAGAGTTCTCATGTGACTAGAAGTGGCTTACCATCGGACTTGGCTTATTCAGGTTATTCCCCTCAAGTTCCCCCTGCGAAGACTTCTGACATTTGAGTTTTGATCAAGACTAGATAAACCAAATTTCTACCGTTTACAAATCTTTTTGATTTCTCAGAAGCACTAATACCTACAGATTGTCTATCTATAGAGCTCAAGCGATTGCAAAAACCGAAATTGTATTATACTTACCAACATAATCCTAAACATGACAATCGGAAATCTAAACCCCGACTTACATAACGCAATCAACTATTTGTTTATTTCTAAACGTTGCAGACAAATCCTTCTGTCACACACGACACTGCCATCATTTCTGTTCACTCAAATAACCTTTATATGTATCAAAATAAGGTCTATATTCCCAATGGATGTGGATAAATGTGTGTGCGTAGGATCTGATTAGGTGTACGATAATTCTCGAAGTCGATTCGTCGACAATGCTGGCTATCTCACCATCTCGGCTGACAATGTTCCGTAAATACAGAGGTTTGTGACTTAGGAGATGCTGCTGATACGAAGCGAGATGATTTCGTTCGATTTTATCTTTTTTAGAACAGTTTTGTTTAATTTTCAAAAGTTTCGAAACTAGAATTTATCTTTTAGTATTGCAGAGTAATTAATCAACTTAGACTGTGGCTACTGTTGTATACTGCGCCATTTGAAATATTTGGTTTTAAAAGCCAATTGACTATTGCATAAATAAAAGACGCACTTATTTCAAAAGTATTTGCTATAAGAACAATAGATTAAACAAACAATGACAAAAACTCAAGGAAATATCACTAGCACCTCAGATTCGGAAGTCAGATAGATATTACAGTGAGAATGAAAGGTCACGCCCTGGCGCAAGGTCACGACCTGAAGTCCAAAATCTGATACCATCTGGAAAGACGTGTCCAAAACCGTGGGAAGCCAAAACAATAGTCATTGTAACGCTATAAATCTACTTATATTATGGTAATTAAAATGTTTACGTCATTGGATGTGACATTCAGATGAGCTCATTATATTACCTACCACCGTTACCATATCTATATCTACGCTCATTTATTTCTTAGATTCATGTGTTTCATTTAATTTTGCTATTAGTAAAGCAAATCTTTAAGCGATTTGAAATTATTAAGCTTTTTTGTCTTCATCTAGCAAACCGTGCAAAAGCCTCTAACATCAGAAGCATTAGAGTTTTGTGTAATTTGAAAATGCCTGTGAAAAAAGTGATTGTATTTTTCCAGAGTAGCGAAACTGCATGTGTGATAGCAAACTGAATGTCAGAGCTGTTATTAACGTACGTCATGACACCAGCGCCCTCTGTCGGAAAATACAAGATGCAAGATAATCTAATCACCGACTGGGGTTTGAGGTCGTTACCACACGTGGGAATCTGAAGACAATGAGGCGGTAGACACGTGCTACGTCACAGACATTGATTCATCGTCATCATCATCAGATTTTAATTAGATTTTCTAGTTAAATGCTGGGTTTTTAAAACTACGGGTTTAGAAAAATATTCGGTAAGGTGTCGAAATAATGGTGATGAGAATCTCAAAGGCACTTACTTATGCTTTTGGATTTTAGTATCTAAAATGATATCTGGCGTTAATTTATGATGTGTATACTGTAATTTGGTAGAGACTTGGATACCTATCATACCGAATATAGTGAGTGTAAAGTAAAAAATAATCTAATTATAATAAAACTAGCCATTGAAACTAAGCGGAGACCCCGGAAGCGTCACATATCAAACACATCAGCATTTTTCCTTTGTTGCGTGCGCGCACGGGCATAAGGAAACACCTTGGACTGGCGACAACTCCCAACACGCTAAATCCAACCTTAAACACTTCGCAATAGGCACCACAACTCTAGCACCTTCACGTAACCAGAGTGACTAAAGTTATCAAAGAAAAATCAACTCTGAGCTCTCGGTGGGAAGGTTTAGGTTAGGTGGGTGCAGAGTGCGTCACGCGTTAGCAAGGACGACCGCACTGTGAAGATAGCAGTGATAACAAAATGTGGAAAAAATTGCTTTTTGTTTTGTCTAGGAAGGTGATACGTGTAGGTCAAAAGTGTAATAATTACGTTTATATAGATTTTTAATTTGAAATAAATCTAACACATTTTAATTTGTTTTGGTTTTCACCGACTAAATAATGCTTGGCTTGAAAAAAATTACCTGTAATGCGCATCAGTACTTTCACTTTGAAATAAAAATCATGGGATATTTTTGTTTATATAACCTGCGACCTGACCCCTGATGTTACGGTCAAACAATTAGTCTAACAAACCAATTAAGTTGCCGTTAAATTGCGAATTAAGTGGTTGCTTTGATTGCCGAGGTTGCAACGTGTAATTATGAATTACTCGTTTCGAAAATATTAAACCTAAATGACTTACCTACGCTTCTTCATAATTCCAACAGTTTTTAAAAAATTTGAGATAAGTCGTTTTATTTTGATTCTGCTATGTTTGATAGCAGCCCGGTGAGGTCCACGCGAGGTCCATACTTGCCGATACCAGCAAGTGTTCTTAATTTCCAGAAAAAAGTGTCTGGTATGATTATACCTAGTAGGTACATTTTCAACCAAAAAGTTGAATTAAAACTAGTGGCTCTATACCATTATGCATGCCAAAAGCACCTAAAAAACTGTAGCGAGTAGCTAAAATGTCAGCGTTTAACGGAACGCGCGGTTCGCGTGACGAAGCAATTTCAGTTATTTACGGATTCGTATGAAAAATCCAAATATGGCGGCAATTTCTAATTGAATCGTATTACGCTGTCAGTGTGAAAACCTGTTGGCTGTAATTTGCAATTAGCATGTGTTTCGGTAATAAGGTGGAGTTTTTGTGAGCTGGTAATGACCAGAAAACATAATTTAATCACATAATTTTAAGCTGATTTTTGTATGTCTCATCGGTTCTTATTACATTGAGTTTTGATTGTAAATACTATTATATTTTAAAATTCTAATTAATATAATTATGTAGGTAATAAAATCATTTTCTAGTTTTTGAAGTTACCTTACATTCATTTTTCAAGATATTATTGAATTCAGTTTTTTGGCTTTGAACCAAAATATGAAAATTTCCTGTTCCTTAAATCCCTAAAAAATCCCTAAATAGAGATATTTGAAATGAAACCGTGTCATTGTTGAACCCGTGTCTCATCGTCCAATAGAGGGTGCCTCATCAACGCTGATCGATCATGTTATGACAGAGGCGCATCTACGGTCTTTGTCCAACTTTAGAACAGATGTTAGAAACTATGGATGAAGACTCACGAAGAGATGATATAATTTTTGGATACTTTTATTTTCTGTAGTAAGTATACAAAAAAAACTCCTATTTCGAACAAAGTTTCTTTGATTCTTTGATAGTTCAAAGACCCTATGCACTAATGACGTTGCTAAGTTAAAAAAAATCATGTTTGAGAAACCTATGCCTCACTATGAACTTCTTGGAGCGTGGAGGCATCGGTATGTACTTAGAAGATTATTGTATGGAAGAGATACAAACAAAAAACGAATACGCAGGTCTGTCAAACAACAAATGACGTATCCAAACTTCCTCTTCCACGTGCATATTGTGTCGGATAAAACCCAGAAGAGGGTAATGCTATTGTGGCGCACGATTGATGGCGACCCGGGATTACTGATAACGCCTTATTTAATTTCGATAGAATTTGGGAGCTTTGGACAACGCGTTGGAAAAGGGTGGACGAGGAATCGCGTGATGTATTGGGCTGTAAAGCTCTGACGACAGCAGCTGAAGGATTTTAAAACTATAAAAGGAGGAGGCCCGGGAGAGGGAGAAGTGGAAGATTTTGGGGGAAACTTTTGCCCAGCAGTGGGACGAAACTGCTAAAAAAAAAGTAAAAATACCTATTCTTGGAATGTGGTGAACTAAAAAATAGATATCGAGGAACAGCGATGGAAAGTATCGTACTGAAAGGGTTTTGTCAAACAGCTAGCTAAAGAAATAGATGAAAATGGGATCTATGAAGCTTCAAATCACTAGTTTCACCAGGTTATAATCAATGCAGAGATAGACCACCTATTAGCCATGCAATCTACACAGCAAGCCATACAAAAATAGAAAGTCAAAGTCAATGTTTCAATCAGTAAAAACACCATGATTATTTAGAATTTATACTAGGGCAAGAACCTACATAACTACTGTAGTCACCAGGCGCGGTAGATTACCTGGTACATACTACTCAAACATTTTCAAAGATGTCTAAGGAGAGCAATCAGAGGCACGTCCAACCAGCAGCTCGTGTTCTGTGGTTACCGCAACAAGTAGGTATAATTAAAAGGCAATGATTCGTCCTCATTGTGTGATCAGGGGGTGGTATTGAGATATTTAGGGGGTTGATGTGGTAAAGCTGTCTGCACATGATTTATGAGTAGAGAAACGATTTGAGCTCATGAATCATACAAAATCTGTACGTCTATTCAACGACGTTACTGTATTACACTTCGATGTGGGTTTGAGTTCTAATGTTCGATTATTCCAATAGAAATAACAATTAGGTATTACTAAGCATTTAGATAAGGTAAAAAACTAAGTAGAAAATAGTAAGAATGAGCAGATTGAAGAAGCGGTGAGGTGATATTTTTAATGAATACAAGCCAGATTTACAAAAGGAAACCTAGGAGGTAAGTGAAAAATATTCTTTATTTTCTTAGGCACTCCCGCTTTGCACTACTGAAGGGAATGTGAAGAGAAATTTTACTTTCCCGTTAAAAGTGTATTTCCAGTACTACAGTTTGATATTTCGAATTATTTACTCAGTCCTGTGAACAGTGAAATAAAACACCATGCACGATAAAATGCATTTCCCTCAACATTAAAACTATTAAGCAATAGGTTAACTAGCTGTCCCGCTACTGGTATTAGCTGGCACGCACCTGCGCCGTCGACCGCTGACAAGCCGGTCGCGCGACGCAACTGGGACGCAGCGCTATCGCTGCGATCTGTCGCACTAATCCCGCAAGGTCGAGTGGACCTTTAGAAAGGTGTGTCTATTCATAGACCTAACTTACCTTGGTATGTTTATTTATTTATTTCTTTAACTAGGGATTTTCTTCTTCTTCAAAAAATTTCACCACTATAATTTTATTCTGTAAATGTGTTTTGTGGATGAGAGAAGAGATGCGAATGCTGAGATGGATGTGTGGAGTGACAAGAATGGATAAAATAAGGAATGAGTATATAAGAGGAAGTTTGAAAGTAGCGCCAATAACGGACAAGTTGAGGAGTAATAGGTTAGCGTGGAATGGACATGTCATGCGGAGGGAAGAAAGCAATATTACGAGAAGAGTGCTAGACATGAATGTGGACGGATGTAGAAGTAGAGGTAGGCCAAAGAAAAGATGGATGGACTGTGTGAAAGAAGATATGAGTAAGAAAGGAGTGAACACCGAGATGACGGCTGATAGAGGAGAGTGGAAGACGAAGACATGTTGTACCGACCCCACTTAGCGTGGGACAAGGGTAGGAAGATGATGACGATGAAATGTGTTTTGTCCAGTAGGAGGCTACTTCAATTCCACTACAAATGGCTTTCTTTAGGTCCTCAGATCGACTTCAAATAAAAGCATACTAGTCTTTGATTGAAAAAACCCGTGTGGATACCAAATAATCACTACATAGTATAAAGCAAAGTCGCTTCTCGCGTCTGTCCTAATGTCTGTATGTATGTATGCTTAGATCTTTAAAACTACACAACGGATTTTGATGCAGTTTTTTGTAATAGATAGAGTGATTCAAGAAAAAGGTTTATATGTATAATACATCATCATCATCACTGCATTGCACCCGTGCAAAGCCGGGGTGGGTCGCTAGTAATACATTTCCTTGATCATTTTACACAACGCCTTCTAGTCCGAAATTAAGCAGAGCTTAAAAAAAATCATAGTTCTTGACTATAGATATGGCACGACCAGTCAGCATACACAAAGCAGCTTAAACAAAGTCATGTTATGTCACAACTGTCCGTCTGTCTGTCCAGCGGCGACTCAGACCGGCACTGCTGATAAATATGGAGGCTTATCTCAACTTGGGCAATTGTGAATTATCTAGATAATTGACGGGTTGGTCAAAAATGTCAAACAATAGGCGAGATTGAAATTCTACCACCTATTTGAGTTAAACATTGATTGCACGACTGTATTCAATTTGAAGGTGTGAGTGTTATGCAGTCAGTACAGTCACAGACACATGTAACTTAATTGTTTATGTGTCATTATAAATGTATGAAGAGCAATGCCACATAGAGCATGTTTTCGATGAAAGTGCTGTAAGAGGTAGTGCAGTTACTGTTAAACGTTAACAATGAGCTTGTTTTGACAATTCCTAATTTTATATGCAACTTTTTGATAATCAGTGATATCTAATGATATATCACGGTTTACCTTATAAAGTTGTTGCATGACAGCCATATAAATAATACTATTAAATTAAATAAATTACTTGACAATGAAATAAGCTACTAATTACAATAAATAAGTTTTATTAAATGTCAGTAATAAATACAATGACGTCAGTACCTAACTAACAAACCTTCGTATTATTACAGTGCAGGTTACCTCACGTTACCAACGTGGGTAAAAAAGAGCACGGAGGTATTTATCAATTACCTGCACGATTACTAAAGTGCATTTTCAAACGCCGCGCACTGTACTGATAATGATCTTGCACTTGAAGACAGAGAACTATGGGTTTCTGTGCAGGAATGACGCTGGAGCATCTGATAATGGCAACTACATTAGTGGTTATTTACTAGGTTAGATTTACGTCAGTGTCGAAACTCTTAGGTGAACTAAAATAAGTACAATTGTTTTACTTACGGCCGAATACTCAAACGCTACTTTTATTCATGCTTAAATTATTGCTATCTCTTATGAGTAATGTCAAACAGAGCCAGGGAAATTTTAAGTGGTATTTAAATTTGAGTGACGTTTCAGTATTATGCTTGAAAATAAAAGAACGTTAAAACTCACTAATTCCTACTGATTTTATCGACAAGAACAAAATTTGTATTCATTTTGAATTTTGTAGTTTTTTTTTATAATGTGATTCTGTGACAATAGTAATGATGAGTAAATAAATAGACGAATTAAAGTTAATTATTAATGCAAACTAAAATAATTTTAAACGCACGAAACAATTGTAACTTGAGTTAGATTGGATTTTTTATTTTTTCCATTGGCCCCACCAGTGGGCCAGCCGGTAGGCTCGATGGGAATAATCCTTATTTTTCATTATCTACAAACTAATCCGTTTAAGAATTTAGTTGGTGATCAAGGAGTTTGAAGCTGGCAATGATATCTCGTTGAGCTCTATTGTATGGAGATAAGTTTCGTAGCCTTCCGTAGCAGTTCGTAGCATACACTATCTGATAAATCTTACAATTTGTTACTACTACCTTGATGATCTACTGACTGGATCTGCGCCTACTGCAGTGAAGGATTCATAATTATTATTTCATTTAACGATTGTTGGTCTGATGTTGTACCGGTCCACCGACAACGTAGTAACTATTCGGTAGTCAACGTCGGGGCCAGGTCAGTATGGGGTCAGACAATTCCAACCCTATATTCCTATATTATTGTGTTGAGTGTCCGTGAATATTTATTTATTTATTTATTATTATTATTATTCCAATGTTATTATTCCAATTTGTATTATTCCAATTTTGTTATTATTCCAATTTATTATTCCAATTATTATTCCAATATTATGACAACATGTCCTGCTGCGTCTCTGCAAATGGACACCAATCAGAATACTTTGCCGTCACCTGTGGTGTTAAGCAAGGTTGTGTACTTGCACCAACTTTATTTGCTTTATATTTCTCTGTTGTTGTTAGGGAAGCACTAAATGATAATACGGAGGGCATTCGAATACGTTTTCGCACAGACGGTGGTGTTTTCAATTTAGCCAGGCTTAAAGCCCTAACTAAAGTCTCGTATGATATGGTTACAGAGATAATGTACGCCGACAACCTGTGCTTTGTAGCCGAGACACCTGAGGGTCTACAAAGTTTGATGGATAAGCTTGACGCTACGTGTTGTAGATTCGGTCTTAAGATCAGTGTTAGTAAAACTGAAGTCATGGTAATGGATGCAGTCAATCATGCTCCGCCGAATCTGCTTCTTGGCGATAAGGCTCTAAAGCAAGTGGACAAATTTAAGTATTTGGGTAGCAATCTCACATCAAAAGCCGATTTGGACTCTGAAATAAACCATCGTATCGGCGCTGCTTCCGCTGCTTTTGGGAAACTTCGAGTCAAAGTTTTTCGTTCTCATAACATCAAGCTAAGCACAAAAATCACGGTGTACATGGCGATTGTTTTACCAAACATCCTATACTCCTCAGAAACATGGTGCCTGTACCGCAGACACATAAGAACCCTCGATAGGTTCCATCTCAAATGTCTTCGCGACATTATGAACATACATTGGTCGGATCGTGTTAGAAACACTGATGTACTACGACGAGCTAATGTCTGCGGAATGGAAGCATATCTTATGCGCCGTCAGCTTAGGTGGTGCGGGCACCTATCACGAATGTCCAATGAGAGGGTGGCAAAGCGCACCTTCTTCTCTGAGCTTCTGGATGGCAAGCGGAAAATTGGCGGCCAACTCCTTCGATATAAAGACGCACAGAAGAGGAACATGAAAAGATGCTCCATAGATCCCTCTTGTTGGGAGTCACTGGCAGAAAATCGGCCTGAATGGAGAAGTCTCGTGAAGCGTAATGTCTACACCTTTGAAGATGACCGAAGGCGCGATCTAGATATTAAACGCGACCAACTAAAAGCTAAACCGCCTTCAAACATTAACTATAACTACGTTAACGGCGCTCTTACATGCACATTGTGTGCAAGAACCTTTAAAGCCAAAATTGGTTATTCAAGTCACATTAGAGCCCATCATAGGCATCAAGCAGCAACAATGTCGCCGTAGCCGAAACCGGCCAGGAAGACATCATCATCATTATTATTATTCCAATAGTTACCTATGACCTAAACTATTTATAAAAACCATGTATGTATGGTTTTTATAAATAGTTTACGCCATAGGTAGCTAAAAGGTCAGGTAACAGTCAGGTAGCAGGTTCTCAACCAGAATAAAACGTGTGATATATTTTTATTTGTTGTTTTTTTTTTCCAGCATTTTTTTAATAAATCTCATAATATCTATTGAAATTTTCCTTTTTTCTTTAAATTTTTTTCTACAAGGCATTGTTTGTAACAAGATAGATAGAATATAACAAGAGTTTCAGGTTTATTAATTACCACTGCATAAAAATGTAGCATAATTCCTAGCGCCATAGTTATTAAATGTAATACTAACAATTTAATATAACGTAGGTACAAGTTATCGGACTGCGGTTAGCATTGAAACTTCGCGCAGTGAAATATAGGTGCCGCACCAAGGCTGTGTACTAGGTAGTCCTAGGTAGGTTTTAATGTTAAGGTAAAGTAAAATAATCATCTACCGGTCACATAAATAATCCAGACGTCATAGGAAAACTAGAAACAAGACAAGAATTGTCATGTAGATATTTAATACGTAACGTACCCAGTAGTTTTACTAAAATCTAGTAATGATGCTATAAGTTCATTGAACCATAAAAGAAGACCTTCAAAAACTGTTCAGCATCAAAGGTCTTAGCCTAGTTAGTATTCGACGATCGCTATAGAATTTTCAATTTTATAGCAATTAATTAATTTGTATAGAAATAATATTTCTGGATTAATAGATGCAGCGACCATTTCTTATTTTTTAGCAACTATAAGAGATTTTAGATCAGCAGGTGCATTCGTTTCTTGACTCTAACTTTTTATTCTAAGTAGGAAATTCGCAAAAAACAATGACATTTTGCAAACAAACACAAATCGCAAACAATCTGTTACAAAAAGCCACGCTAAGTAACACTTAGCGAGTATCTACCAAGTTAATACGATAATTACAACTTGCTGTACATAATGAATACAAATGGCACGATTCGCTGGCGAGACTTTCGATAAACCTCTTTATCGAAACACACTGACGCTTTTCTGCTTCAATTTATTTAAGCAGCTGGTATTTACCAAGCAATAGATATCAAATAGTTAAAATAGTCGTTTCAGATTGTTTGATTTTGTTTGATTCCTTCAAATGCATTATGCAATTTTAATAATTCATTGATGTTTACGTCTTATTCATAGTTTAATCGGTTATAACACTGCGAATACTGAATTTAGTTTGAATAACATGTTTCTAAACTTTTCAGAAACAGATATCAGTTTTATAGAAAGCATTATTAGAGACATAAAGTAGGCTCAGCTTGAAAAGGTTTTCTAAAAACTAGTCTCCTTACTTAGAATCAAGCCTCAACTGAAACACTATTTAAGCTCTTCTAAGTAAGTAAGATTCTCCTTATCACTATATAAACAAAACAAGATGGCACTATCTTGAGGCGATTAATTTAATGAAAGAAGTTGAGAGGGGATTGTAGTTGCCTCTACATTTTTTTCCCAAATATCTACGAACTTCACAAACATCTTTCACGTACTTTCTTATTTGTTAAGAGCAACGGCCAAGAAAATACGAATAGGTAAGTAACCTATAAACGAACATTTAGTGAGAGTAGAAAACATAGTGAGGTTTTTACAATAAAAACTCTCGAGCAAATACCAGAAACAAGCGCACAATGCCAATGCTGAGCACTGACCATCACGATAATCTTATGTTATAATCTTTGCAGTCTATTATTAAAACTGTAAAACTATAGTTCACCGTTAAGCCGAAAAAGAGAACGCGTCGGCAATTAAAATGGCTGGTGGTGGCCACCGGCCGTGTAAAGGTACATGTGAGCATCGGGGTCACAGTACACCGAGCGCTGTACACGCGTTTACAGTACGACTACTCCACACCACAAAGAGAAATAAACCAGACACTACTTCTTAAAACAAGCAAAAAAAACCAGTGACTACTATGTTTATTTTATATTACACCATTACGTTCCAGAGGTGATGGTAAACTACGATATTATTAGTAGATGTATTGTGCGTTGTGAGGTTTAATATACACAGAGGAAACGTTTACCTCTATCTGCTTATTCCACAGTTTCAAATGTATTCTGATGAATTTTCTGCAGTTTTCTTTAAATAGTTTCTGGAATAATAATTTTTAGGCTTCACCATCTGCAGACCTTCCATGATTATTACGAGATCACGTCAAAATTGCAGTTAAAAATACCATTTTCATAAAATATAACTGTTTTTTTGTGGAAACAATTGAAACACGGTGCACTTTGTATCTCTTAACTTATTCATCCAAATAATTCTTACACATATGGAACTATTAGCTTTTGATCATCACCACTATCAGCCTATAGAAGTCTACTACTGGACACAAACTGCTTATACTTTGATGGTTTACTGGATGTATTTCCACTGTGTCCGTCACAATAAGACGTCACTGTAAATAAACTTATTTATCTCGCTCAGCGTGTTGTTGTATTTTAATTAAATTACGTTTTCGTCAGAGATTGTTGTCTTAGAAAAGTGTGAAGTGTCTTAAATTGCTCATTAATATTTATATTTGCTTAGGCCCGTTCGTATTGAAAGCAGTGATATATGGGTATGCATATGCACTGTCCAAACAGGTTACGTATAAGATGAATGTTATAAAATTGCAAAATTTGGTTTATCGCCCGTCAGCTGTGTCACTCTCGTAAATCTGTACAAAATTGTATAAAAGTTGCTAAATCTCTTCGTGGTTGCGTAGCGATCGCACACTCGCAAAAAGTTAACGGGGCAAAATGGAAATCGTTTTGTCTTTGGTTATTTTTTTCCTTATTTAAAAGTGCAATGAAGAATCAGCCTTGTCTATGACCAAATATCAACCCATTGAAAAGAAACTCTTGCAAAGTTATTTCTGAATAAAAAAATTGCTTCGCGTAATTACTCGTAGTGTGTCTACAAAAACTATGACAGCTACGAGAAGTATCCAATTACATCAACTATTATTTCTGTTTTAAACACGCTTTTCTATACTATCAGTTAATCTATGTTTTCAGTAATAGTAACTATGGCTTCTTCTGTGCAGTGACCATACTAACTGCTAGGTTAGCTGTGGTCGAGTAGAAAGCTATGCGCCGTCAATCGCGATAATGGATACTGTTAGATAGGAAAAATTACAAGAAGTATGAGAAACCGCTCTAAAATGACAGCAACATTAGAAAACATATATTTTACTAAAAATGTATTATGAAAATGAGTTTGTTTAAAATTAATTAAAAGTGAAAACTATTTACGTGTAAACATGTTGATTTCAAAAGTTATACTAGTGAACAATTGACTTTGCTGGACTGGACAATTGTCTTGACTTCTACAGAGGAATAAATGCTCTACTTACTCTTCAAGATAAGTAAAACCACGGCGGAGGCCTTAAAGCGGCCTAAAAATTTCATCACCAGAGTTAAGTCATACAAACTTGCTTACTTGCAATGGCGATGATTAAGGTGAGAACAGACTAGCAGGTTGTTTATGTAAACGATTTTAATCCTGACTAATTAGAAGCCCTTCAGCCTACCCGGGTACCTGACACACCGCTAAAATTAGCTCCTTTGTCCCGTATCGAGAACAATTGGTGACGTCACCACAGGTCGTTCACCACACTGATTGATAGCTGGTACGTGATGAGCTGGGTTACTATTCAGCGGGAAACGGCAAGGACTGGCACCATGGTATTGACAGATTCATTTTTTTTTTTAATACAATGTAGGCAACCGTTTGACCATAATCTCACCTGATGTTAAGCAATGATGTGGTCGACGATGTAGCACGGTTACCTAGAAGATACCTATTCACTCTACTCTTGAAAACATCCAAATTGTAGCCATTCGGGAACACAGACGCCGGCAACGAGTTCCACTCTTTGGCTGTCCGCATAATAAATGTAGACGCAAAGCGTTTAGTGCGGATTGGTGGCATATCAACCATGAACGGGTGTCTAGTTTCCGTACGCCAAGTGGTCCGGTGATGGAATGGGAAAGGGGGAACAAGCTCAAAGAGTTCCATTGCACACTCCCCAAAATGTATCTTGTAAAATACCGACAGGCTAGCTACTTTTCGACGATGCTCGAGGCTCAGGAGTTTAGCCTCGACCAACGCATCGTTACCAATGAGCCTTTTGGCTCGTCTGTCTATGGTCTCCAAGGCCTCGTTCTAAATACATAGTACCTGTGTGTGCCTAGAGTCTTTATGATATGTCTTTGCAGGTTTTTACGTACATTTTCAAGGAGTTCTCTTTAAACGTTAAATCGTATCCTTCTTGTTTCGACGTAGTCAAGAAATTTTAATTTTTTGTTTTCTGGTCTTTGCAGTGTCAACTAGACTAATAGGTTGACTATCTATAAAAATGATAGGTCACGGACCATTCCCACACAATTTTGACGTTTTGTATTCGGTAGCAATTAGATCACGTGACTTTTTTGACTTACCTTTGTTTTCCTGCGTTTGCCAACTTGAGTAAAAGGCTGGGTTATAAGCTTATTATTAGGTATAATAACTCTTAGTAGAAATAAATAGATTGTAACTACTGAGCTACTTGTTCAAAGTAATTGCTCCGGCTCCGTTGATCACCTTAATTAAGACGTATTGTAAGTTGTTGTCATTACCCGAATGCTTTATTAAAATAATTATAATTGGCTTTTTATTTTGAAATAGATACTACTTGTAGCGTATTTTATCACCGAGTTAATTTCTCCCAATTTTTTTCTCCGAATCGTACACTAAGTCAATTGTACCGACTTGTTAGAGTTATCTAACTAGTCGAATAAGTTAGAATTATGATCTCAGTCTTTCCGAGTTTTAAACAATTTTTTTGAGAAATTTAAATTTTATGATGCAGTCTGTATTCCTCGATATTTATCATACTAATATTATAAATGTTAATGTAAGTTTTTTTGTTACGCTTTCACGCGAAAACTACTTAACCGATCATCATGAAACTTTGTACACATATTCCTGGAGGTATTAGAAGTAACATAGGATACTTTTTATCCCGGAAAATAACGGGATTCAATGGGACGCAAACGAAATCGCAGGTGGAAGAAAGTAGCACTTAAATAACTAGGAATCGTCGAATAAGGTGATTCTAAGGCGATCCCAAACGATGACTAAGCTTCGAACATCTTGCGATTACAAGAAACTCGCAATCAGCTCGTTGCATCACAGAAGTCGTCAGAAAGATCTAACTCTCTCTGTATGTACGCTATTTCTTACACGACTTGCTTCATTATTGAAGTCTTTGACTTCTTTGATATAATGGTCCTAAGTATCGTATATAGATACAACGGTCTGTTGCCTAAAGTTTTTTCCGAGTGCGCGAGGCGTGACGCGGTCGGCGCGGGCGTCTCGGAGGCGGTGCCGTGCAGTTCACATGCACACGGTATACTCACAACCAGTACTACAACTTTATTTAATCAACCTACGTTTACCAACCTGTACGACACCCACTGGTATATTCCTGCATGCTAACTACCTACAGCTTTAGTTATCTACACTCTTACCGAGGCTAAGTGGAGATGTAGCTAAGTGGAGGTGCGAAGAGGAATGAATGAATGAATGATTTATTTGCGTGAAGAGTGGTACATAATAAAACTTCAAATCAATTATTGATTGAATTAAAGAAACTTGTTAGGTGAGTCACTGCTCCAACACTCCGAGATTGCTAAGACTAAAAACTTATCACTCTTCTTTAGTACGTCATTATTCCAGTATCGGGTCAATAAGCCAAAGAGGGAAGTTCCCTGTCATCCAGTTGTAGGCATGGTAGGCTTCGTGATCTATGATGTCAGATAACAACTGCTTATCATTCTCCCAACTTTTTTAAATGCGATGAGACTCGATGCACTGCTCAGAGTAACTCTACTGTAACACGTCACTGTGAATATAAGCGTGTAACTTAGATTATAAGTTATCCTACTGCAACTGCATCGTACAACATGTTTGCAAAAACGGCGTCGTCACGGCACGGTGCCGGTGCGTTTTTGCGACGGCCACTGGGCGTTTTGCGTCGCGTGCTTGTGAAGTGAAGGACTTTTCGCAACGAGGGTTAGGACAGGTGCAACTATCTGACGTCACAGAACTAAAGAAACTTGCCTGATAATACGTAGGTTCAATTTTACCAAAACCTAAATCTACACATATAACTAAGTTTAGTCTGAACGAATAGTTGTAGGCTTTGGAGTGGAGTGCATTTTAAAGCAAGCAAACTCGTATGAGTTAGTGGCTAACTCTGGTGATGGAGTTTTTAGGCCGCCTTAAGGCCTCCGTCGTGGCTTAACGACTGCTAGGGCCGGGACCGACAGTTTAACGTGCCCTCCGAAGCACGGAAGCGCTCAGATGTAAATGCCACTAACGGTCACCCATCCAAATAGTGACCGCACAAAACGTTGCTTAACTTAGATAATCAGTGAAGATTGGGTAAGCAAGCTAAGCCACGAGCGTGAATTTTACAAAAGTTTTATGCATTTCATTTAATATTTTGATGCGAGTTTTGAAAGTATCAGATAGCAGACAGTGAACTTAAAAAATATATATATTGCGGGGCATTCCACTTTCCGCACCAAAAAGTTGCACACCAAGATTTTCCGCACCTACGCTTTTTGACTGCAAATAAATAAATAAAAAAAAACATTATCTACGCAACTGGTCGATAAAGCACTGATCAAATACTACATGTTGATAAGTCCCCGCTCGCCGCAAGGTGTTGGCAACATTGCGTAAGATAACGATAGCGCAGACAAATGGCTGCCGAGGACGCCTCTGACAACTCATTACGCTCACAAACGGACAGACGTTACTAAAAATATTTAATTCAATCAATAAAACATGAAAGCCTAAATAAAGGCGTTTATACTTTACGACATTATTATGTTACATAAACATTTTCATCGCATACTTACAATTCAATTTTATTATTTTTAAGAACGTGTTAATACCTTCCGAATGTGTAGAATTGGTTTGAATAAAAATATTCATGGCTTGTTATAACAATAAAATGTATTGAATGGAACTAGGTTCTCTAAATGATGAAGGTAACTTATGCATTCAAACCAACAATATAAAAAAAAAAACTTATGATAGGTCTTACATGCAGAGCATGCTAACAAAGAATTATAACCGTTTATTGTCGACAGCGACCATTGAGAAGCTTTCTTTTTCATTCTATGAAAAAAAAACAACTGCATTTAGTAATCGTATCGCATACTATAAGGATTATCATAGAATACCTCCTATAGATCAGTAGTCTTAGCACCAGTTAAAATCAAAAGTGACGATTGGGAGAATTTGTCCCAAAATATTTGGTCCGAATCGTCACTAAGTCTTAGTGATTGTATCAAATCGCGAGTGAGAATTTTATGTTATAAAAATAAATCTGTTAACCCATTGTATGACTAGTAGTTTATGAAATAAGTTCAAGCATTTAGTTATTAGCAAAAGTTGTCTGGAAGAAATCGTATTATAAGACCACCGTTTGCAAGCCTTGCAAGCAAGCATGTTTTTAGCTTACTGTAAGTTCATTTTTTTTTTGTCATCGAATATTGATTTATGCATCTCGTTCTTTCAAGTTCGTTTTTTTAGCATTCATTGCCAAGAAAACCAGTGCTAGAGGCCACAGAGGCCAGACACAGCGCGAGACCGCATTAATAACCTTTGCGAAAGTACCCATCTCTATGACTCTCTACCATTTATTGTGAATTCCAAAGAAACCATCGGTCACCACTCACCACCATCAATTATACATTATTACACTATCCAAAACTGTTGTTTAGAATAAAAAAAAACCGGTTTCAGAATGTTTCGAATCGTAATAAAATTGCGTAAATGTCAGTGGGTCAGCTTTGTTGAAATAGTTTGTGTCATTGGCAGAAATCATGGCATCACTAGGATTTGAAACTGTGGCCTAGGGCACATTTATACAGACTGCAGCTGGGACTTAGCCAGCTGCACGTGGGCGCTAAACTGCTCTTGGTTCTAATATAACTCATAGGTATAGGTTCATCTAATTATCGAGGCTATTTTTTCTTGATCGAAAGAGATGACTGTGTTCTGTAACGCCTCGCCATGTCATCAGCCAGCTTTGTCTCGCCATGCCATGCCAAGCCAAGCCAAGCTAAGCCAAGCTAGAGTTGCCTCGCCATGCCAAGCCAGCCTTGAAAGCCGCTATGCCAAGCCTAGCCCGTCAAGCCAAAAAGAGCAGTTGCCATAGATTGAGATTCGATTTTTGTTACTGATGGCTCGAGACGTCATGGTGGTTGGTGATAAAATTACCACCGGGTATTTCTGAATTCTTTGCGGTACGGTGGTAGCCTGAACGATACAGAACCTAAACAAAAAGATTGTTACAGAAGAAGGAGAGAATAAATTGTTGTGCAAGTCATTTTGTCTCCGTTTTAGTTCAAAGATACCTGTTATAGTAGTTGCCAAATAACACGGCAATACTGGTCATTCACCCACCTTCACCACGATGTCGCAAAATTCAATTTATGTATGGCTAATTCTGTCGCTTTCCATACAAACCTGTCGCTAAGACGGTATCGCTCGAATCTCGTAGTAATTTTGCGGGAATTACTACGAAGAAGGTGGGTGAATGACCTGTACTGCGGTGTTATTTGACACCTACTATAGTTATAATTTTTTTAACGGTTTACAAGTTCCATGCGATTTGAAAAGAACTTCCATTCACAAAATGTTTCACTCATAGCTTAAGGAGGAAAAAATTAAACATTGATAAGACCACCAGCAGACACTTATAACAACTTTAAGAATAGACAATTTTGGTTGACATTTTACTTGCATTCATTGGCCTCTATAGAATGTAAAGAATAGGAGTGGCTCCAATTTGATATCATTCAAACTTTTTTTGAGATTCTAGTTTCCTTTAGGTTCTTGTACAATGCAAATAAAACATCATTTACTATAGAAATAATTGAACAACATAAAGTTTTGTATTTATTGTTATCAATTGATTTTGTATCTTCAAAATAAACTTTTAACCTTAGACATATTGTACAATAAGTTGTTTTTTTTCTTTTTATGTGACAAACTAAATATTTTTACCACACTGATACTTTCTTAAGCATATTTAGCTACCACATTTTACACCTGGAACGAAAAAATCCATAAAACGATAGCAAAACTACTTAGGTATTTCTTCAATGTATTTCACTACAAGTTGCATATGCTACATTATACAACTACTCATAAAGCTCCGAGCCTCTTTCAGAGCAAACTCTCGCTTGTCATTTTATGAACACTCTTTTGTACGCACCACTATTTTACCATGACCTTCCCCCCCTCTCCGATTAGCTCTGGATTTTCTTAGCTCCTTCGAGTTGGGAGGCTTGCTGTCGGTCCAGGTTATGCTGGTCAGCTCAGGTGGAACACAATACGACATGAGACAATGCTGGCAATGAATATGCATGTGCCATCATCGGTGCAATTTGGCCGGAACCGTCTTGTAATGACAATGCGACAAAAATAACATGTCTGTACACTGACTGCAGGTAAAGATTCTTCCTTAACATTAGTCCAGAAAAAACTAATTAAGAAGACTTACTTACCCTACTTATTTCTTTCGATTCATGAAATCATCAGTGCACCATTAAAAAAAAAGTAGTGCGTGAAGTCCCTACGCGCGGAAGAAGTGAAACTTCGAGTGCTACGCATTCACTCTCGCTCTGTCTCTTTCTATTCCCCCTCCCCAGGAGCGTTAAACGTTTAACGCAACCTTGTTGAAAGTCGCATAGTTGCATAGTTGTAGAAGTTTCACTTCAAAAAAATCTTGTGGTTTTTTACGTATGTAATTATTTACTTTATTAATTTTAAATGCTAATTAGGTTTAAAATATACTTTGAAGGTATCTACTTATTTTGATGCAGGTTGATAAAAAAAACCGAAGATAAGTTGCATACATACATACATTCTGTATATATCTAGCCAACGAGCGCCATCTATGCATAGAAGTAGCAGTACCACACGTAACCCGTCCCCAACCATCTGCCCTGAAACGTTACAACGCAAAAGTGATACATCATACAGGAAACCGTACTACTTTGCATTGCAAATGAATGGATTCCTTCAATGTCACAAAATATATCGACAATATCCTAACCCTGGGTCACAATTAACATATAAATACCGAGTGATTCTCAAGTATTGATCGAATAAATGGGTTATTTACGGGGTTAAAAATTAACATAACCATTAACCATGGTTAAACTGCGCGTGAGATTGCAGCTGGTGCTAAGGTGGCTTTGAGATTAAGTTACATAATTTAAAAAAAAGTTTGTTTACAATATTTCGGTTTTCGTTACGATATTTATAAAGATAAGAATCATCCAACTAATTAATTTCATTAAAGCAGGTAATTAATTATTAACTAATAAAAAATATAAACATGTAAAGTTACTTTAGCTCAGGTCAAAACTTTTTTGCATAACAGTCGTTGGTTACTCATAACATGACACTAAAATCGATTAAATGAATATTGAAGCGAAATTTGTAAACATTTTGTGTGTATTCTGTAAATATTGAAATGAGTCAAGAGACAGCTGCACGACAAAACGATAAGCAATAAACAATATATCACATTTTGTGCATAATGCGCAGGCAACACCTTTGCCATTCTCATGCTAATCCAACAAAAACTCATTGATTGGAATCAATGAACGAAAATTTGAATAATTTACAGATATATCATCGTAAGCGTAATCATCGTAATTTAACTATAAAACATTATGCAAAGAGACGGATCGAGGCCCACCTCCGACCGGAACGCATTTATAACGTACGACGTCGGATCGACCATAAATAAACATACCGTTGCTATCGGAAATCAGACAACCATCAAATTAGAAAATTACAAAACTGTCCCCGCAATTAGGTAACCGCGCCGGCATCCGTGTACAAATTGCTAATTAAAATGATAAAAATCTTCGACTACCGCCCTTAAACAAAAGCGCTCCTGAACTCAATAAATTCGCTAAATAATAGTTATCGAAAAATAAGTCAAAAACATTATCGGCATCCGGAAAGCATAAAAATATTTCAAATCGCAAGACAATAGCGCGGAGACAATGGCTGCGCCGCAGAAAGGGACCACCACTTTTTTTTACAAAAAGTGTGTTTTTTTGCGAACCGTCGTCGTCGACAACAATCAGCACCGCCCTTACCAACTTTTTTCAATAACGGTGCCGAGGTTTGTTTATTTTGTTGGTTCAATGATATTATTGGTAATGGGTTTTTATATTTGGAAAAAAAAAACATGGTCTACTTGTTTATTGCCAAAATAAAACAGTTTTAGTCTCTGTGGCTAATGTAAATAGTCCATTTCAATTAACTGGTGCTTTGTAAGGCCGACCAAAGGTATCCTATTCCTAATTTTTACAATGTTTACCACTTTTACATAATTACTCAACTTCAACATTGCTTTTAGTACCTACACTTCAACATAGATAGTTTGCCGGTAGTTTTACCTACGAGCACATTGTAAAAACATACAAGTTGACATGTCAACCTACAAACATAATTTAAGAAAAGAAAAAACATGTGAACATGGCAACACAAAGCGCGACCGCGAACCCGCGACCCAAAGGTGGCAACACTAAATAACGGCCGCGCCGTTTCCGAAAACCGTAAAGGAAGTAATTATATATTCTAATCCGAAACCAGGGTCCCGGTTCATATGTCACTCTGCACACAATAAAAAGGTATGCACGACCTCTTGTAACGGTGGGACTCCTTCGACATCCCTGAGAAAAAAATATCACCAAGAACACAATTCTAAACGTAACAGTCAACGGGCAAAAAATTGCATACTTACTTATAATCCATAAAAATAACGGAAAGCTAATCAATCTGAAATAGCTCCTATGCCAAAGAACTTGCTATCAAAATTCAATATCAAACCTCGTACGCCACATTAAAATTTATGCGCGCATTTGCATAATGTGCATAGCCCCTAAATTTTATTGAATAAAAAAATAGGATGGGTAGAAACTTTTTTGCATAAATTCTTACAAAAGAAACGGGTTAAACCATTCAGGAAGTAAAATGTCGTAGATCCGTTTTTATTGAGTTCAAAAAACATAGTTCAAAAGTTCACCTTTTCAAAATAAAACCATAAGCTCCAAAAAATAGAAACTAAAATGGCACAGTAGTCAGAATTGCAATACACCTTTTTGCAAGCCGACACCATTCGCGATGCACAATAGAACCAAAATGTACCTGACTATAATTTATGCGAGAATATTAAGAGAAATGTACCTGCCCTTCTTGAATATTAAGTGCAACCTAACCCCTGACATTACTGAATAGGGTTAAGATACTATTTGAATGGGAATAATAAAAAAAATGCAAATAAACTGTCCCCACGTTTTTGCGAGGGTTACAGGTATACCGCGCTATAGAAAAAAAATCACAAGCGCATTATGAACTGCATTTATTTGCAAGGGGTTCTACGGCGAGTATTGTGGTACTTGCTGGTTGCAACACTTGTCACTTCGGCGTATAATTTGGGTGTGTACGGTTCTTTTCTTATGCATATTCGGTCGGGGGTCGTGCATAGATAGTTCTTTTCTAATAACATTTTTTTATTATAGTTTGCATGCAAAGATTTATAGTCGTCTTTACCGTGCGTGAGAATGCAGTGAGATAATCGAATTTGCCTATAGAGGCATCCACCCCAGGCAACCCTTTGTAGGATGCATGGGAAATGTGAATATTCAAACAAGGTGTCATCTCTAAGAATATCGATTGCCGTTGAGATCCTTTATAAGAGCATGGGAATTGATTTAGTGAAAAGGAAGAGCCCGGGGTTTTTTGCATAATCTATCGGTTGGTGACCGTGAAGCATCTTTGAAAGGATATAACGGAATTTTTCGATAAAGGGTTGAGAAAAAGTGTTCGTTGAAAATCGAGACCGTTACAGTTTTTTCAAGTAGTAAAATGACTACTGTCCGTTTGTATGGAGTAACTGTTTTGTTTGTTGAAGGACATTTGGCTCGTTTTAACTGTTTTGTGTGTACGCTCATTACTTTTATGAGTTTAGTGGTCGTCTGTTTTTAAGCGACTACGCTTCTTTTAAGTAATTGGATCGTGTCGATTTTGGGCTCATCCAAAACAATTTTTTTTTCGTTACAATTAACTTGTTAAAATTTTATTTTACATTTAATTGCTTATAAGTATTAACTCTAAATATTATTTGAACCAATAGGTAGATAAATGATAGTTTTGTAGGCGGTAAACTTGCCAAAACGTGAAATTCTGAGCAATTTGCCTAAACAAATAAATACCGAAAAAATGTTTAAAGCGGCCCAAAACGATTTGCTCTAGTTTTTGCTGGACCGTTTGTACCAAAACAAATAGTGACCGATGTCGTCAGCTCATTGTTTCGCAGTTATGACGCAACAAACAGACGGACAAAATGAAAGAGTTGGCAAAAAGTTTGGTTGTAAAGTTTAATTGGTACGTTGCGATTTATACAGGATGCTTGTAAATTTAGAACTTTTTAAAATGGAATTTAAACAAATAAAAAATAATGGTGTTTTTTATGGATATAAAAATATCAATCGCATAAATTGATACAATATTATACATCTTATTATAATTTAAGCAATTTTATTGTAATCCTAATATTCGCGATGTCCAAACTACAAGATTTAGTGTCAAATTAAAA
Organism: Eulithis testata; assembly: GCA_947507515.1. Taxonomy (NCBI): domain Eukaryota; kingdom Metazoa; phylum Arthropoda; class Insecta; order Lepidoptera; family Geometridae; genus Eulithis; species Eulithis testata. The sequence goes on from OX382198.1 coordinate 333,722, forward strand.
ACTTTGGCATAGAATTAGAATTATAATGCTAATTTATAATAATGATTGCTTGTAAAAATTAATATTAAATGTCATGCTGACAGTATTGATATGATTTATACATTATTTCTTGACACTTTATCTATCCAACTGAGGCTAAATCTAAGCTAAAAACTAAGAATTTTAAGCATAATCAAAACCTGAACTCTAGTTTGCAACACTAACCTCGGCATGGATGTTTATCACAACTCTGTGTTTACTACATTGGTAAAAAGAGGCTCCTGTTGCAAAACGTATTTTTAAATTTCGAACACGCTGTCAACATTTCTAATTTTTCTATAGGTCGCTTTCACGTCGAGTCGTAAAGAAATCGCCAGCAAACGTTTTTAATGCGTTTGGTATTTTTTGCTCCAATAAAAACGGTGCGTATTGTCGCGTCACAGCGGCTGAAGGGTTAAGTTATGCAAATGGGTTCATAAACAAAGTGGGCCCGATTGACCATCACATCTACATACAATTATAACTGTACGGGTGCTCTCAGAACTCATTGTTTGATAATATTTTGAGACGAATGGGAGCGAAAGGTTCGTGGAATTTTCTATCGCGTTCAACTTTTGTTTTGGGCAAAGAAAGTTTTTATGTTGTGTTATAGAGATATTTATATATGCTTAATTTGCATAATCACCTTAACGTTGAAGCTGTAAAGGAATGTTTAAATAAATATTGTCACCGTATCCAAACTCTAGCATAATTTTCGCGTCTTTTGTTTGTTCATTTTCACGTGACGTGTACAATCCCAAACCACAGGCAGCGCTTCAATTTTTTTTTAAACTCTGAAAGTAAAATACCTATATACCAAAAAAATTACTATTCTAGTTAAATTTGTGTATTGATTGTCAGACAGTCAGTCTCGTTTTATATAGATTTCAAGGAAATAAGACGTTGGAACGGGTAATAGCAGCTAAAAACGTCTCCCGTAAAGAGTAGGACGGACGACTCTCGGCGACAATTCGCGTGTAATACAAACCGACTGAGAACCTGCAGGGTGCATTCCGAAGCGCACTACATTATTGAAACAAACAATATTACCATATAAAGTCAGTGGAGTCTTTATCAGGTAATTTAAAATGAGTAGCTGTTGATATTATTGAGGAGAGTTGACATTTGTGATCAGATAACTTCCACGAAGTAGGTTTGATGTGAGAATTGCGTATTATGAAGATAGACGCAATCAACGATATTGTGATAACAGAATATGCAGAAAAACTTCAACCGTTGATTTTTCGGGATAAAAAGTAGCGTATGTGTTAATCCAGGTCACGGAAAATATATATTCCAACTTTCATCCAAATCGGATCAGTAGTTTTTGCGTGAAAGAGTAACAAAGATCCATCCATACTCTCACAAACTTTCGCGTTTATAATATTAGTAGGATAGGATTATTGGCAAATAATCAAGACTGTGCCTTGGGTGACCTGAAAACGTTATCCCAGGAAGGCAGTCGATGAAAAATGCCCAAAACAGGTTCTTCCTGAAATTTCCCTAAATCAACAGTTTTATCCAACTTCTGCCACGACTGGGACCACTGTGGGACCTCTAAGGACTAACCCCTGCGGACGGCGATGCGTGCGGACGTGCGGACACAGAACCGTCGTATACATGTCAATTTTTAATTGAATCTTGCGTTAAACATGTTATTAAAGGTTCTTGGTAAGGTACACCTATTTTTTGTTTTGGTATTTCTGTCAGTTTAGTATGAAATTAAGAAAGCACAGAATTTTCTCAGCATGCACACGATACTAACGGACTTGAGGTAAATGAGGTGATTATCAAGAGTATTTTGTTTCCTTCCTGATAAGCAAAATCTGGGAGCAGTGACATCTTCATCTGAAATTAATTAAAATAATAATTAGCATAAAATCGAAAAAAAATTGCTGAACAAAGCTTACACTAAGCTTCTAAATAATTCAACATAATAATCTATGTAGTGTAACTCAACCAATTGTGTATTTATTTGGCGGTGAATCTTAAGAGAGCTAAATCTACAGGGGATAATCAGACCAGTCCCAAAGAAATCGCGGGGGCTATATTGGCCCTTTTATACACCTTGACGCTTTCAGAAGAGATCTTTATTATCAGAGAATGATACTGCTACGTTACTCCTAGATTTTTTAAACTACTGATTCACTTTTTATTAGAACGTTGTTTTTTGACCAATTACAGAGAATAGAATAGTAAATAATAGCTTAGAGCAACTAACCACAAAAACAACATACTAACTATCGACCAAAATTATTATTTTGAGAACACGAGCCGAGCGAAAAACGCGCCAAATGACCGTGAGCGGATCGATGTCTCGATACGTATAATCGATACTTATAAATCGAGTCGGTTATAAGATGATAAAATCGGCCGGTTACGCCGCCGGCTACTGGGCGTCGGCCTAAGCGACGATTACTCCGCACTCCTTTTATTTTGTTACCGGCCACTCGATGCGAGATTATCGATAAAATAATTAAATGGTTACTCTCGAAATCGATTCCCGCGTGTTGTTATCGTGAGGTAGGTATGTTGGACTTTTTTTTGGTGGCGAATAGTTTGGAGATTTTTTGCTTTGATGTGTTCTTTTGCAGAAGTTAGAAGTTTGGAGATTTACCACAGAATGACGAACTCCAAGATAAACTATTACATAGAGAGCATTTTTACGTAAAAGTTACAAATATTAGGTATTCATTCCGTAAAACTTTTTATCTCAATCGTACACTTCAACTACGGCCAATGGTTATTATCAGAAACAAACGTAAGTAAACTCGCCAAGTCTTTGTTTTCAGTGCGTCTCACTGTGTTCAATCCATTGGCCCCAAACACTTTCCACTTTATTCTAAAACGTCTTAATTGTCGATTTGATAGCTTCTGATTTATAATACTTCCCTTTGTCGGCGTTCTTATCTGGTCTTTGGGCTTCCGCTCAGATGCTTCGTCGGAGACACGCAGAGGGCTCGTAACTTAAGAAGCAGCACTTTTGTAAGAAATATCTGAGAAAGAGATTAAGAAGAGGATTTAAAAGACATTCTTATTAGATTAAGACTCAGTGAAGAAAGGAAGGGTACCTTAAGACTGCCGGTAACCATGTTTTCATAGTAACCAGTTGATGCACTCCGAAAGTAAGATCTTATCTTTTTAGAGAGCTTCAACTAGTAAGCAAAACCGCTAATATTGTAATATTTCATTTACTTGACCGTACGGTCAAGTAAATTCATCACTCATGCATCTTAATTACAACCTTATGGTCATTCGTAATATTCTATGTAGTTTAGTTTTACTAAAAATAGGATACCTACTAAATAGCAACACTGTGTGGCTTTTTCCGATACGTAGCAACGTCCGTATGGTAATATTACCGATAGTTCCAATAGTTAATATGAAGCATTCCACTTTTGTACACTAAGAGATTCTACCCGGCCATTAGACACCTTTAATGAGTTTTGAGTACTAGTGTTTGACGCTTGCAGATATTGACTTGCGGTCGGTCTTTCTGAACCCTTACAGGGTTACAGTTGTGAGCAGTTTTTTGAATATTTATTTAAAATTAATTCAAATTAGTTTTCAATTGCAACGTTTCACGATCATAACATTCTTTCTCTCGCGCAAACTGAAGCGCCGAAACTTTACACCCATCTTTTTACAGCCAAATAAAGACGCGTTTACATTGTAATCAGTTTTTATATACTTGATTATTTGCGTTTTATTATCGCACGACATTAAATCAAAGGCACATTCACACTATCAGTGGATGTTTCAATCGTGAGGTACAAAAAGGGCCGTGTGGGACATACGAGTGATGAATTGACATGTTCCCGGCCCATTAGGAGCCGAGATAAACAGCCATTTAACTCAATCCTTAGATGATACAGGGTGGTCATTAACTTTTAATGGGATTTTAAAAGGTGCCGCGCTGTAACCTATCCCGGAGGTTATAACGGGATCTGTCACACCCGTTCTTACAAGATTATTCAAATTCCAATACTTTGATCTCACTAGAACACATAGAAACGTACTTGAAGTTAGCAACATTTTGAGATTTACGCAATTTTAACTACGAGGACTTATCTTTTTAATTTGATAATAAGACTCATAGTCTTATGTATGGCCGAGATCCAATTTAGGTGGTTGCGCCACAGTAACCGGTTTTATCGTGATACATGAAAAGCTTAACAATTAATACTAAACGTAAATGTAATTAATATGAATAAGATTTTAAACTTGGACGAGCATTCGACACTTATTGAACCTTAATTATTTAAATAAATTAGAGATTTAAACATCCTGTGAATGGGTATTACCGATATCAGCTTTTAAAGCGGCGGCCGTCGGTAGCTCATTAACGATCGGCTTCCGTCAATAAGTCTGATCGTGTGTGCGCGCCCTTACTACCGTATAATAAGTTGAATTGTGTGTACGCGCCCTTATAGCCTACCGTGAAATTCTCACTGACCTTATAGGCCAATCACCTGCTTCTTTAGGGCTGTCACTTTATTTCTACTTAGTTGAAAATTACCTTATTGGAAGTTTGAATAAAATGACAGATACATGTGCAATTACATAAGTTACTTTAAAATAATAATAAATAGTTATCTACTAGTAACATTGCAATAGGTTATCTAATAAAAATAAAATGAAAACGCTCATTGGATGTACTATATAAAGTTCTAACCAGCCTTATTTGGATCTAAATAACTAGATTATCAAAAATATACCTATTGGGCTAACTATAAGTTTCTAGTAAGGTTCTAGTTGGCAGCCCTGTTGGAAAGGGAAGCGATATATTTGTGGCGATGGTTATCTAATTAAAGTTGTTACGGTCGAATTCTTAAAATCGAAGGAACGACCGTACATTGAAATTACGGTGGTGTTTGGAGAAAGCTCCTTGTAGCTATTTTAATTACCTTAATTTTGGGTCTCAGTCCGATCCCAATTCTATTCTAATAAACTTTACTTAGTGTCTATTAGCTAGGTCGATCTATTTATAGTTTTTACATAATGTATACGTATTTATAAACGTTTGTGGGTAACGTGAGCTTCCGCTCGCGACTTCGTTCGCGTCCCGTTGGATCCCGTTGATTTTCCGGGATAAAAAGTAACCTATGCAGTATTTTTGAAATAAATAATAATTATAATTTTTGATATATATTCCAAGTTTCATCCAAATCGAATCAGTACTTTTTGAGCCAATTCGTTACAAACATACTTAGGTACACACAAATCTTTCCTCTTTATAATATTAGTATTAGAAGTATAGATTATTGTGAGAATATCGCAGAATGTTTAGGACTCGTCAATACGTTATCCTTTGTATGTGTTTGCAAACGTCGTGTCACATGGATACCGAGAAGTGGATTGCATACGCAATGCACGCACAGCACCATCAAATTCACTCATTATTGTGTGCAGTTAGCCGAAAATTATTTATTTTGTTTTTTTATCAAAGAAAACAATTAGCATAAGTCTCAATAAAATCGACATACAATATAAAAAAAAATAAGAATAAAAAACCCGTATGCTGATAAAGAAATTGGTACTCAACACAGATTAGTCTTATACCTTGTCTGTTTTACTCAATCATTATTTGAGTAGTCAAATCGATGCTTAAGTAACAATTCGACAAGAGATTTTCATACAAAAATCTATGCTTGAAATTAAATGAAATACGTCCGGAACAGTGCATCAGCAGTAAATTAACATACGAGGTAAAGTGTTGAAAATTCTCTATTACCTAACTATATATTATCGAAACGCCTTAGAACTGTAGTTAGTAAATGTCTTGTTTACGTTTCACCGTTGTATCGGAGCACTTAGCTAAAGGCAGGCGCTAATGAACGGGTTAATTAGATCCGCGGTCGTGGCGCTATCGACACGATATCGTACCACTGACAGAATAAGACTCTCACTCAAACGTATTGAATAAAAAAAAAAACAAAGTTTTTAGTTTAATATACCTAAAATTAGAGAAGTATCTGAGAATTTTGGACCTGCTGACGTTTCGGAGAAAATATTTTGGGACAACTTCTCCCAATTGTCACTTTTGATTTTAATATTTTTGTTACTGACGTTCCAGTCAAAATCAAATGAAATTGTAGGTTGATTCAAAGTCTTAATATAGGTTTTATGTTATTTACTAGTGACACACTATGACGTATTGTCCCAGGGACTACAGTGTGTCGTTAAGTGTACGCATAGGTTGCCCCTGACGCTGTATTAATCGTCTTCTATAGATGTAAAGGCCTATTATTTATTATGACGTATATGACGTAATGACTGATATCCAAAACTAGCCGAAATATTATAAAAAAAACATGCTCGTTTTAAATAATCTAAATAATATATTGTGAGAATAACCTCCAGCAAATTATTCAAACACATTAATATTGTCACCTTTTAAAATAATTCAGTAGCTGACATCAGCAGTCTTGCTCTCCAAAATAAATGATATATGCTTAAAAAACTCCAAATAATATATCTAAATTGGCATTCCTCTCGGAGTACATTTGCGGCACCAACAACATAATCACGAGACCGCCCCGATACCGCGTGTCTCCGCTTCACGCCGAGATAACGTTAGGGCCTCTACACACGATCAAGCTAGCTTTAACGGACTGAAAGATGTTCGTTCAAGCTAGCTTCAAACTTGTGGATTCTGCTTTACAGCTACGGGTTACTGGCTGATATACAAAAAAATCCAATGGCCGCGATATAAAAAAAAAAAACATGAAACATGTTATGCAAACTTTTTACAAATATCAAAATATGGAGACAAAGAAATCGATAGTAAATACGGTGCCTAGAACCTACGTAATTCTTTTACAATATAATTATTTCAGTAAGTGAACTGTTTAAAAAAATACAATATTTTACAGCAATTATCCCTTTTTAATCCCAATAAATAAATACGAGCTTAATAAAATAAATTCCTGGTCGCGTGTATCATCCTAAAGTATATTCATACGTTCAATTCATTTCTTGGTTCTTTTCTCGGCTGCCGAGGACAGGAGACACGGAATAAATTAAGCTACCGGACTTTGATCTGCTTATTTAGTAGTTCGATTGCAGCGATCCTTTTGATGATGAGGTACACTTTACCCTTGAACTTCTTACATTTATAAATAGTACAAAACCTTCTTCTTCGTGTCGAATATTGATACAAAAAATTGTTATTGTGTTTAAAATTACGTTCCTAATACTTAGCCAATAGTGTTTTAAGTTTACAAAATAAAGTAAATGACGACTAAGACATATTATTTTACAATATTTACAAAATACATATAAAAACAGTTGAGCTGTCTTCAAACAGTTTAAAACGGTTTATAGATAGCTCAACTGGTCCAAATCTTAAGTTTCAAGACGGGAATCGATCTCGCATTTCTTGTGTATCAATCTGACAGTCCTACTTTGCCACACAGGTTGTCGTGTGAAAGTGCTGTACTCTCTTATTTCCGTGTAAAATGCCCTTATCGTAATACTAAGCAAACCGTTAATAGTGCTACTTACTGCATATACGATAAATATCGTATTTGCAATACAACCATTATTTAGCACCTGAGTACATTTGATAAGGATAGTGCTTAAGTTAGTTAGGTCCTACTTATTTACTAAAGTCGTCCAAGTATGTATTGGCATAGATATGCAACCTTAATAAGATATTACACTGTTTAGTTATTTTCTTGAAAAACAGGCAAATTGTTTTCTACTTAGTCACTTTGTAATAACAATTTTTTTCTTGTATAATTGAGGATTGCAAACGATTTTTCCAACTATTATTAGGTTTTCAAATCCTGCCTTATTGTTAAACCTGCCAGACTTAACATGGTCACGGTCAGACATATTTTTAATGTCTTACTTACCTAATAGTAACACCAACTATACCGATTTCATATTTTCAGAAGCTATACTGAGTTATCTAAATTCGACAAGCAAAAAACAAACCAAAACCATTTTTGGTGCTTTTAAACGTGTCACAAATTTTTTCTCCTTCGTAAGATAAGGCGGCAACACACCAGGTTTTAAGGTGATAGCAAACCGGCCGGATCAATCGCACGCACGCGGCAAGATTTATGGAGCCAATTACCGAGGTGCACTAATAAAACACCCGGATGCGCCCGTCCAGTACCTCTGGATTAGGGAAATACCGAAACATTGTGAGAAAACATGACTTTACTTGATAATTGGATTGGTCAGTGTTTTCATCAATACAAACAGTTTTGTCTATGACAATATAGTATGGAATTAACTTTTTTGAGTGTGCGGTTTTGTCAGTGATGATCCAATACAAATAGTGTTATCGTTAAAACATATGAAAATCTAACTGGGATCAAGTTAGAGTATGTTTTGATACTATATTGGCTTCATTCTGTATATTCAAGTAAATGTTTAATGACTGTTTGAAACCCTAACTTTTTTAGACTCTGATTTCAAATATTTTTATAAACTCACAAAGTCATGGTAAATTCTTTTTTTCCCTTCTTTTTTTATTTTTTAATATGTGATCGTACAGTATTTTATACAACATTTTCAAAGTAGATTCCATTTGGTTCCCAAGACTTGTCATTGCGCAACTCACCATAAAAACATTGTTACCTCGAACTAACGCACCAAATGATGGCCTTAAAGCGATTCCCAAAAAAAGGCCTTATAAAACCTTAATCTCAAAGGTTTTACTGACCATGGATCAACATGGGACGTGTGAGAACTAATTATGAAGCTCTTATTTATTTCTTAAGCTTATTGGAATACTAAATTCTAACTAGAGATAACGAATTTATGGATTTACAATAGCGTCGATTTATATGTACGGATCTTGGATAGAAAGACGACCTAGTGAAGGTTGCAATAGGGGAATGCAAGGTACAAGTTACACTCGATTACTTTGCTCTTAGGGGCAGGTATCTATTAGATGTCTGTCTATGTTCAGAAGCTGTCCTACGAAATGATGGTGTTCGGTACATGTAAGAATCGTCATAAGACCATTATTTTAATAAATCTGATAATCTTGATATTACCATAAATCATATAATACTGATATTACTTAAAATTGACGTAAGTAAGTAAATTTGTTGTAATATTTTGGTATTCGTTTGCACAGCAACGCTAGATAAAAAGAAAGAATATAAGTAGATGACCCTCTGGTATTGCATATGGTAGCACAACTAAGCCAATCAATATCAGAGTTCCAATATAACTTTGAATAAAAAATGACCATCACAATTTCAAAAAATCGTGCATCTCCAATCTCAGTGCGAAGGTGTCTCGATGGCCATCGGACACGGGCGTCGTCACGAGCTGGATAGAGACGTACACATTCTGTTCTGCAGATAATTAGCACGCGGGGTGCACAGGCGCCGCTCGATCGAGAGATAGTCTTCGAGTGTGAGGTTGGATACTGGATACCAGGTATAACCCTCCTTTTGCTCCAAGTAAGAAAAACACATTGCAACACTGTTGCTTTAAATATTTATTTCCAGAAAGTGCAAAGAAGCTTATTCATTTATTTGAACACCAACACAACGTACACTTATTATATCATATAAGTAATCATTTCTAAATTTATACATATAAGTGCCACTACAATTACAGGTGAAGAGAACACGCTTAAAATATTAAATGAGAAAGCTTTTTTTAATCATTCACTAGTATAAATAATAATATAAACAATAGTAGTAAATAAAGAAAACACTGCATTAAAAATAATGGTCGGTTTCACGCACAACCTCTTTGGATGCTAAGCCGAAACACATTTAGAACAAAAGAACATCGAAACTCACTCCACAAGTTCTAATAGTCAACTTTCAACTGTTACTTTTATTGTTATTCGATACGGTAGATCACGGAACTTCAATTTAATACCCTATTCTGAAATTAGCTTCCAATCTGAACGTAAATTCCAGAACACTTATAATTCTTATAAATCGAATAGGAATTTCTCGGCCACAGATTATAAATAGGGTATAGATTCCGACACCGTTCTTAATAAGTTTAACAGGAGAAACGCATTTAACCGGCCGGTAGCCGAGATAGTGGGTTCGAGTCCTATCTACACCCACATGTAGATGGAGAGATAAACAGGTGGCCGTGGGAGGTGGCATTATAACTGATAGGTTATCTCTCAAAATTATGGAAATGGTTCGAACGCGGATTTTTTTTTTACGTTATCTGTTGAAAAATAGATCTTTATATTTTGATTTGGATGCTTCAAACTTCAATTTTTTTAAATTTTGGTGGCAGATTAGATTTTATAATTTGTGGTAGGTATATTGACAAGTTTTCCATCTAGTTATTGGTATAAACAAAATTGGTTTTGTAGGAGTTATTTCAAATAGAGATTTTGGTATTGTATTTAAAGTTCTACTAGCTTTACAATAAGATTGCCTTTGCAATTTATACAAGTAATCGCAGAATCATCGAAACTACAACAAACAGTTATATCGCGACGGAAAATCCACAATTAGCATAATCTCTAAGAACATAAAAATACGAACATTCCACAAGATACATAAACTACTTACAAAATAAAATTGTATAAGAAATACTAAAGATAGCGCTGCTAACAAGCATCTGCCAAACCAATAACACCATTAAGATGCTAGTTCCTTAAAAAGCCGATGTTGTGTCATAAAATCAATGGATATGGAAAAAACTACGCTTATCTACGATCATAGCTATCTCCTAGATAAAGAGAAGTACCAGGCGAGCAGAAGTGCCTCGGAGATGTTATTGTCGTTGTCAAGTGTCGACGGAAAAACTGTAAGTACAAGTATAGTGTAGTCTTAATGAGAGTGGACAAACTGGATGGCGAAGGGCCGGCGCATTGGCATAATGTGGATAAGCGTCAATGTCGATATAGAAATGTGGATACTTTGATATTTATTTACCAAGTTAATATACTTGCTATAAATACTTTAAGAGAAAAGATTTTATATATTAGTCATATGCAACAATAAATTAACCACAAATTACAACAAAAGGCTATAATTTAAAACTTTGGAATCGTATGAATTGGAAAATATTGCTATTTTTGCAATATTTTTTGTCACATCCACACCAAACCGATCAACCATCATAACTGCATCCCTAAAAGGCAGTGGTGTGACTACGCGACCGGTCTGCTACCGTCGACCTCCGCTGCTCTCCTGCGCGCCTGGTACTCGTGCGCCGCTGAACCCTGTTGTTTTTACCCACCTCGTGTTTGTGCTGCTATTCAGATTGTATGCAGTACCAAATATCAAATACCACTACCATTTTGAACCGTAAATTCAACAGTATAAGAAGCAAAATAGCTTTGATTGTATTATTTGATCGGTACAAATGCATTTCATTCAAGTTTCTTTGTGATATTTGAAATATGACGTAGATGGGCTTATGTATTTTTTTTTTCGAATACGATCTCAGTGTTTGTGATATTGACGGTTTCACGCGACAGTTATGGGTAGCAAATCGTAATCCAACTGTATTATCTTGTCACGGTACGCCACTAGATAGCTTCTCTTACAAATATAATTTTAATATAAATAAAACTCCATGCATCCAATATCGTTTTCAGTATTTTTACCCAACTAAAAGGTTTAACTTGTTTGCAGAAGACCTATTTTAATAAAATAAATGATCAAATAGGTGAATGACCGTTTTAAAACTCATAGGCCCGTATGCCGATACAGAATTAATTACTTAAGCATAGATTCGAGTAGAGATTTTTATACAGATATGTATGCTGGAGTCAGGATCAGTGCTAGATCACTAAATCAGCATACGGGATGAAAAAAATCATAAAAATCTTAATGTTTTACCACTATTAGATAAATAACTAATAATTTTATCGCAATCAAATAATATCTACAAAGTAAGTTATCGAGTCTAGTCCTACAAAAAGTCAACTATTTTGCGCGAGCAGGCATTTATCCAGTAGCGTCTACGCGCTGGTCTCCTGGTACCGCCTCCAGCCTCTCCGTAATAACAACCTCGCTGTCCGTACTACATTTATTACTCTTTATGCCAAAGGGGTAATTTATCGAACCAAATCTCATTTATTTTTGTTGCTTGTATGACATTTTAACAAACATCTAACGATAATTACTAGATAATTAACCGTAAACACTATTTTAATCGGTGCGGATAACATAACAAAAAATTACCGGATTCTTACATGGTCTTTTTTTTATTTATTTCACTGCCACAAGTAGGTGTCAGTGAGTTTATTCAAGCAGTCAATTATATTTTAATAAACCAACACCATTAATTCATCACATCACTGATTGAATTATTTTGAATTCATATTCAAAACACGTTTAAAATTTAAATAATAAGTAGGTATTGAAGCCCTGTTTATGCGCACGCGCCGATTGTTCGATGATTTACGGACGAAACTAAACAAACGGATGCGAAGATCTAAATGGAAGTCCGATGTTGCTATGTTGCCAAACAGAACTGCTGCCAAAAAACATAAACCAGGGTTTTTTACATAAATAAATTATTAAGAGCAGAAATAGCCCCCTTTACGATTACTTGAACCGTTAAGCCATGACGGAGTCCTTAAGGCGGCCTAAAAACTCCGTCAACAAAGGTGGACACTAACTCATACTTGATTACTTGAACTTCAAGTCATTTGGACGCAAGAAGTTCGTAGATGAATAGTTTGTTCTGAAATTCTGTTTGATAAATAGCCATGAGGACAAATTTCAATATTCTGCATGAAAAACGATACCAAGGATGCTAAATTAGTATTATTCGTAGTATGCAGTAAAAAGTAAGCACGCAAAAAAAACTTGTATGATTGTTTCATCATTTATTTTAGTAAGTTGTATCAAATCGCGTCGCATCGTTGTTTGTTTCAATTTGTACGAACATATACTATAACCGCGGTCTTCCAAACGACTAAATCATCTTCCGTATCGAACAGAAAATCGATTATAAAATAAAGAAAGCGAGTCGAATGATTGATTAAATCGATAAATACCGCGGCGTGGACGATTACTCGAGTAATTTGCGTTCTTGTAAAAATCGATTACTTTTATTCGCAATTACAAAACCCTTGATTACTGAATGACGAGTACGTGCCTTAGGGAACCTATCGATTCATTTTATTAAATGTGTCTTAATTCCATTGATCTACATATTAATTATACAGTTTTTTTTTAATGATCAAGCTAGATACGCCTAAATTATCATAGAATATTATTTTAATTTATTTTAGATGAGATCAGTTCAGCTGTTTTCTTATGAGAGCAATAAAATACTTAACTTATGTCTCATTTGCTACACGAGTAGGTGCATCGCAATTGCAGTTTATTTAAGTAGTCGATAAGGTAATTGAAAAAAATTCATTGGAAATAATTTAGTAAAAGCTATTAGCAAAAATTTAGTTCTTAAAAGCAATTCACATGCATCACTTTTAAATTCATTTTGAAGGCTTTTATTTAGGGTAAATGGTCAAAGCTAAACACCAAGTTTAAATCATGATTTCACACAATTTATGTAACTTGGTAATTATAATTGTATTTAGTTAAATTGCTGAATTTATCACGAACACTTAAATTAACTACTTAATTTTTTTTATAATAATTGTTTGGTTTTGTTTTGTTAAATCGTATTTAAATTTTTTGTCATAATTATAAAAATACCTTTGTTTATTATTCAAATGAACCCTAAATGAGATTCAGGAACAATAAATACATCTAAATAAATATGTCCGGTTGTTAGCATAATGTTAAATAAGTATAATAATTTAGTTGAATCGATTGCAAGCATGTTTTCACGCATAAAGTAAACTCATTATGCAAAAACAATAATTAAGTAATTAACCTAAGCATTAGAATTTTGGAATTATGCGAACACAGCTTAATTTTATATTTATGAAGGAAGTTCTTAACACCTTGTAGTGATACTGTAGATTAGCAACATAAATATTGAAAACATAACACTATTTATGTAAGGGCATTTAATATTCTAAAATAAACGTAAAATATAAATTCTTAGTACTTCAATGATGAGATGAAAAGTAACCTTTCATCCATAACGTTTATCGACAACCAACTTACTAATAGGAACTATCTAGAGATAATCCCTACTCATATGTCAAACTTTATTCCTAGGAATATGGTTGGTTGGTATATATATAGACTTGCTAAGTATCAATACCTAGAGGTACTTATATGGGTTATAGTGAACTCGTATCTTCCACTTTTATTACCTTTAAAAAGCCGTGTATATCCATATTTTAAGCACAACCTACGAAGGAAAGTTTAAAAAAAAATAAGTATGAGGTCTTGTTATGTTCACGTGTGGTCCAATTATGATGTATAACGGAGAATCCGCAGGCGTACGCTTCCGGCACTAACCACCAGATTTACATTAATTTATAACTAAACAAATGAATAATTGAATATTAATGCTTTTTAGTTCACAAATAATATATGACATACTATATGATTTATGCCGACTTAATGACAATACAATGATTTATGACGTACAATTTTAAGGTGTCATAAGAATTGGACAAACAAATTAATGATCTGAATAATTTTGATCATAATATCGGTACCTTTTAAGATCAAAAAATTATTCAGATCATTAATATATTAGTCATATTTTATATAAACTTTTTAGAGTTGACACTGTAGACTTTTTAATTGTGTTTAGGCAAAATGGGTGTGCCAATTACGTTTTTACTGCGTGATAAAAACTTGTTTTAGAACGCAAAACTTGTAATTATAGCGCCATTATGAGCCGTAAACTTTATATGCATATCAAACTCGTCCTAAACCCAGTAGCTGTCTGTTTGTCCGTCCGACGCTTATCCCAAACCAAATAGAGAAGCAACAGATTTATTGTGTATCGATCTTGAAACGAAATTGAATGCAGTAATCTTACAGCTATCTCTTTCACACCTTTAGAGATGATCGGTCTTCTCGTTCTATTTCATTCAATGATCTCGATGTACAGGACTTGATCTTATTTTCGATTAAAGTATGATGAATGAATGAATGCTTACAGTGTTACCGTATTGACGGGCGAGGTATTATTCCGTTCAACACTATTATTGGTCTTTTATTTTTAAAAGCTGTTCATTGAATTCATTTCGTATAGAATATTATTTAGGTGAGGTCTATTATGACGTATAGAGTTTGGTTTATATTTAGGCTTTTTCATAAATACATTAATTAGCAGTATTGAAATGTTTAATCCATTAGCAACACTCAAGCAAACGAATTTATATTAGAAAATGTCTCGACAAAATTATCGATTGATATTTACGCAATTTTCTTATGCAGTCTTATTAGGCTACAACTCGATTATTGGGTGTTTGTGGAAGTGAGAATTTTGTTTTTCTATTCACATAATTTGTACGGAATGTTTAAACTGCGAGTTATTAAATTTAAAAATGTAGGCTCGGCAGTTCACTTAGGAAGTTAATAGGTGGCTACCTCCATACGTGGAGCTAGGAGTAGTATTATACAACAATAATTATAGTCTATGACCGACAAATACGCAGATAAGTAATGCTAAATTGCTCTTAGACTAACAGTTTTTTACATAAAAATACCCTGAATTTGTGAGAAAGATTGGAATCTTATAGGTATTGTTTTAGAGTAAGAATTACTGAAAACTAGTACCTATCGTTACTCTTTGAGCAGAATCAATGAATTCAAGAGCTATGAATCCGAGTAACAAATATTACAGCCATTATTAAAAAAACTAGCTTATTGAGATAAAAATAAACTTTATAGACCACTCAAACACTTCATCCATATGGTTTTCAGTAATACACTACCTAATCGTAGAAAAGTATTGATCCTGACCATGCAAGGATAAATGCTTGATAAATAAAACTATACAGAAATAACCGTAGTATTTCGAAACAGAAGATCTAGCTCTGTCCACATCCCACGGCCGTAAATAACAGTATACCGCCTTGGAAATGATATTAAATTGACACCTGATATGTGGAGGATAAGTCTAGCAAATCTTTATTGACGATAAGGCCCGAGGTCGCGCCAAATACGCGGCCACAAATATTTTAGGTGAGTTGCTAGTGTTGGGAACAACTACGCTGAAAATATGCCGAAATATCAAATGCGATTCTTGTAATTATCTCTCAAAATACAAACAATGCCATTTTTGACCGAAACATTGATCTTGATTAAATTTATGATCCAAAGCTATAGAACTAATAGTAAATGCACTATTTAGCTCTACATCTGTAGTCAGTAGGTACCTAGGTAACTATTATACCTTAAGTACTTAAAAAAAGTTATGTCATAGTCACGAGAATAAATAAAATTAATTATTTATTTTCTGAAAACTACAGTAATATATTATCCTACTAATATTATAAACGCAAAGGTTTTTAAGTATGGATTAATGGAGGTTTGTTACTCTTTCACGTAAAAACTACTGATCCGATTTAGATGAAACTTGGAATATATGTTGTCCGTGACCTGGATTGACACATAGGCTACTTTTTATCCCAAGAAAATAACAGGATCCAACGGGACGCGAACGAAGTCACGGGCGGCACCTAGTATTAAATAAATTCACTGGTATCTTTTTGACCTTTTTCAACATTCTTTATCATAGTAGCAACTTCGGGAATTGGCCAAATGCCGAAAAAAAAACCAAAATGCAAGTTTTTACCTTATCATCTAGCCGAACCTTCGGGTAGATAATATCAAAAGCCGAAGATAAAAAAATCTAATGCTAGAGCAGCAGTGTCAACTAACAGTAATGTTACCAGTTTGTGAGGACATTCCTCGGGCGGCTGTTGAAATCGACGAGAACCAGATTGTTTACGTTTGAGATAGAGATAGCTAGGCACGAGATGCGGGCGAGGTGCGATTAGTGTGGATAAGACTCATTAAACGTTCATTAAGGCTTTAAAATATTAATCTTCCTTAATTTTAAGCTATTTTACTGTAGAGAACACCAATACTATGCACGATGACTTCGCAAAATAGGTAATGCTTAAATACAATTTATTTACAGGTCTACGACGTAAGAAATGCTTTGGTTCGATACATTTTTCCATGATCTGCAAGTGTTTTGTTACGAGTGAAATCGTAAACTCTTTTTTGTATAATGTTTTGTGTAACTGGGTATCGTTATAACTTGTTTCTTAAATCTACAAAGCAGTATCTACTGAAGAAAACACTGAGAATTGACATCAAAGCTATTTTTTTTTTCAGAAATTTCTCTTTAACCAACTTCAAAAAAGGAGGAGGTTCTCAATTCGGATGTATTTTTTTTTATGTTTGTTACCTCAGAACTCCGTCATTTATGAACCGATTTGAAAAATTGTTTTTTTTTATCTGAAAGGGTATGCTTCCAGGTTGGTCCCGAACTGCCATCATCATCATCATTTGATGATGAAGGCGTATCAAATTGAAGTCGGTTTTTCCAGTTTTTTAAACTTATAAATTATTTGATTCGAACATTTAGAAGGAA
Organism: Eulithis testata; assembly: GCA_947507515.1. Taxonomy (NCBI): domain Eukaryota; kingdom Metazoa; phylum Arthropoda; class Insecta; order Lepidoptera; family Geometridae; genus Eulithis; species Eulithis testata. The sequence continues at coordinate 351,185 of OX382198.1, forward strand.
CAGATTTATGTAATGTGACAGATTCTTGAACTTCTTACCATTTCAACATAAAACTAATACACCTTGCTTAATTAGTACAAACAAACTTAATTAATTAAACTCTGGTAGCTAAAACAAACAGTCTTATCCACCCTAATAAAGCCAGCAAGTTTCAATAAGTTGCCATACTGGTACGGCATCAGCACCGGGCGACCTTCCTAGCGACAGGTCACTCGGACTAGAGCGTTGCGAAACTACCTGCGCCACTACCAGGAGATCAGCAGTACGTAGAGTAGAACCACAACTTATACCTTTGTACTACTAGGAGTAGCAGTGGGTAGAACCATAACTAATACCTCGTATAACACCAGGAGATCAGCAGGCAGAATGTAATCTATACTAGTAACGTAGGCTTATTTCCTTATCATCTGTGTCTATACTAATATTATAAAGAGGAAAGATTTGAATAAATAAATAAATATTCTTGGACATTACACACAACGCCCTCTAGTCCCAAACTAAGCAGAGCTTGTACTACGGGAACTAGGTTGCTGATAGAATACTTATATACATTTTTTTTTGTAAATACATGCTTATGATACATAACAGACACAGAACAAACATCTATGTTTGCCACACAAATGTTTGTTCTCGGTGGGGATCGAACCCACGACCCGTCGCACGGAAGGCAGTGCTAGTACCGACTGTGCCACATCGCCTGTCAAATTGTTTGTTAGTTTGCATTGAATAGGTTAGGAAACTACTGGACCGATTTGAAAAATAATTTCACTGTTGAGAAGCCACACTATCCCCCCGGGTGACATACGCTATATTATATATATTTTCAAAAAAAATAGTGATCCTTACTAAAACTTCAAAAATGTAACCGTAGGTGTAAAAAAATGTCCTAAAAAGTTAAGATTTTTGTTACAATATTTATTTATTTATTTTGTGTGGTGTTTACGATCAACAGAACAGTCTTAATCAACTGCCATCTTTTGATTTAATACTTAAGATTCAATTTAAATCGGGTGTTGCAGTTTTTAAACTTACAAATTATTTTTAAGTTAGGCGTCACGGCTCAGTCGGTAGTAGCTCTGCCTTCCGTGCTGTGGGTCGTGGGTTCGATCCCCACCGAGAACAAACATTTGTGTGTGGCAAACATAGATGTTCTGTGTCTGGCTGTTTCTATGTATTATAAGTATGTATTTACAAAAAAAAATGTATATATGTATTCTATCAGCCATCTAGTTTCCATAGTACAAGCTTTGCTTAGTTTGGTACTAGAAGGCGTTGTGTTAAGTGTCCGTGAATATTTATTTTATTTATTTATTTATTTAATATCATTGCTAAGGCTGGTCCTCCACCGGCGGTGGTTTTTGTCTTGTAAATCAATGTAATTGGGGACGTCGAGTTCCGGTTAACACCTCGCTGTAACGAGAGTCGTAAACGCTCTGCATACCCTTTACATACATTACGGCCTGCCACTGGATTCACTTATTTTTTTTTATATTGTTTTAAAGAGCCTTAACGCTGTCATAACGGGTTTTAACTTAAAACAATTTCATAGAGTTCATAGAAGCTTAGCGAGTTTATTTTGTGCCTACTTCCGGGCTTGGTAACTAAAACCACACTAAGGCCCGTATTCCGTAGCCTTACTCAAGCACTGATCCGGACTCGAGCATAGATTTTTGTATGAAAATCTCTACTCAAATCTATGCTTGAGTAACGATTTCTGTCTCGGAATACGGGCCTAAAACTACCACTTTTTTTGCGTGAAAGTGCTATTATTACAACAGGATACGTGACAATGATGATGATAGCATAGTTTTTTTGTGTAAGATTTTTAAACTTGACAGGCGTCATGGCTCAGTTGGTAGTAGCTCTGCCTTCCGTGCTGTGGGTCGTGGGTTCGATCCCCACCGAGAACAAACATTTGTGTGGCAAACATAGATGCTTGTTCTGTATCTGGGTGTTTCTATGTATTGTATGTATTTACAAAAAAAAATGTATGTATGTATTCTATCAGCCATCTAGTTCCCATCGTACAAGCTTTGCTTAGTTTGGGACTAGAAGGCGTTGTGTTAAGTGTCCGTGAATATTTATTTATTTATATTTATAAAGAATATTGCAAAATCTTATGAGATTATTTAGTTTTCTTGATTATTTTTTAAGAAATAAATAATGCTTTTTACAGCTCTATAAATTGGCCATAGTGGAGTGTGACATCATCATCCATAGCGAATTTAAGAAGATTCATCCAAAAAAGAGAAATTATTAACAAATTTCCTAATTTGAATAATCGAGGATTGAAAGACTAATAAAATACTTTTATTAATATTTTCAAGCAGATATGAATCAAAAAGAAATTGATTTAGAAATGTACGTAAATTGATAGAGGAGCTTGTGCCACATAAACACTTTAGAGAAAGTGTTGCAAGATACAAAATAATAATATCCTCACTAACTAATTATAATTATTTTTTAAATAAAGAACTTAGACTTAATCCACTTTTAATTGGCACGTCCAAAACCGCACTTATGTTAGTTATAAAAACAAGTTAAAAACGTGATCAAAAACTGTAATTATGTAAGCTACTTCTAAAATATACTAATCGCGTACTATAAACCAACATAGTTTTATTACTTCCATCAATTTATGATATCTACCTGATAGAACACTGACTCGCGTCCGTTGGATTCGGCTTAACAACTTTTAATTTTGATATTATGTCCAGCAGTAAACTACTGCAGGCTAAAATGATGATAATGATCTAGCCGACTTATTGCTAAACTGTAATGATGGTGCACAGAATCAGTACTTTGAGAATTTTTAATATTTAACTAGAACGTTTTTTATTTGACTAAAATTAAATGTCATTGTTGGTAAACGTCAACGTGGCAGAACCAGATTGAGATGGCGAGACAAATTAGACGTATTTTTGAAGGATTGGCCCGCAGCTGCACTAGATCGTGAGAAGTGGAAGTGGGATAGGGAGGCCTTTGCCCTGTAGCGGGATGAGACTGGCTAATAATAATAAATTAAATTTACTTGAAATTCAGACAATAAAAAATAACAGTTAAGCTCACAGTAAAATAGACATTAGATTGAAGTTTACATATGTGTGATTATCACAAACTTTGGTCTTCCAAGGTCTCAGCTGAATCCAGTGGTCACGAAAAGAGATCCGTTGATCAGCTGACGCAGTGAACGGATTTATTTGATCATGTAATATTATTTTTAATGAATAATGAATGCGGTTAGCACATGAAGACGTATTAATGGTGCTAAAGATTGATGGAAAAATGTAACTTTTATGGATCGTTTTGAGCTTTTTATGATCCTGTGAAAATTTTCTTTTTAGTTTACAAACGGGGTCAATGTCAAACTGTTTTTTTTATCATTAAAAAAACACAAATTTTGTAGGTTATGAATCAGTTGATCAGATTAAGTAGGTACGTAATAAATGACACTATACTAAACTTTATCTGGTTTATCTTATAGTTAATAGTTAATAGCAAAAAAAATGTTGTCTAAACACAATACAGAAAATGATTGTAATCAAAATGATATTTGGTTTTAAGGCACCACAAAGTTTGGCGCAGTTTGACTAAAAATCACTTAGCGATGATGCTCGAAGAGAATAAAAGGTGATGGATGTGATATTAATTTTAACAGTGTCATATTCATCATCATCAGACTTGTAAGTTTGTAGCACTAATTGACTAATAAACTTTTTCTTAAAACCTATCAAAAATTTAATGATTTGTTAGTTGTGTGAAAGTATCATTTTGATATTTTCTCCCACATAAGACACTCATATTTTGCATCATTATAAATGTGTGAAATTTTGAGTTATTAGAGAATGAGTTAGTGCTTTTGATAACGTTTTATCACCGACAAATGTACAATCTCCGTAATAACGAAACAACCTTGAATTTATGGTTCTCTTCACGAATGTACTGTACCGATGCCACGGGAAACTCAACGTTATTCTAATTAGTTTTATCTTTTACTTTGTTCATACCAGGACTTGGAAAAGTAGGTAGTAAAAACGACTAAAAGCTCCTAATTTGGTTTGAAAAATAGACAAGACTTTATACTACAGCTGTGTTTGATAGCTCTAGACGTAAAGCCACCAACTCCAATGATGACCACAGTGAAGCAAAAAAATGCAAACTATACGAAACCATTTCAAATCTTTCGGTCTCCAAGTGCAGGGTATAAAAAAAATAAAAAAATAAATATTCTTGGACATTACACACAACGCTCTCTAGTCCCAAACTAAGCAGAGCTTGTACTATGGAAACTAAATTGCTGATATAATACTTATATACTTTTTTTTTGTAAATACATACTTATAATACATAGTAACACCCAGACACAGAACAAACATCTATGTTTTGCCACACACAAATGTTTGTTCTCGGTGGGGATCGAACCCACGACCCACAGCACAGAAGGCATAGCTACTACCGACTGAGCCATGACGCCTGTCATTCGCCTGTATAGAAGTATTTCTTCTTATTATAGGTACATAGTGGAAAAATATATGAAAGTTTAACCAGATGGATATCAAGTTTCAATTATTATTGTGCTCCATCAGTGGAGACGCACTCAACAACAAAATAATACTGTGTAGATTGTGAATATTCTTTTCGTTTTCTAAAAAAAATAACAGTCCATTTACTTCATTCTAATTTCCCAGCGCTTCTCTGCTATCCATACTAGTGATGCGCCGTGCGGGACCAGCCGCAGGTTTTATTGCACCATAAAGTACTCCGTATCCGGTATCTGGCCGGGCCGTTACGTATTCTACCCAATTGTTGGCCACCGTAGCTACACAAGTCATGGGGATGTGAATAGGTTTGCACTGCTTGGGAAGATGAAATTGAAAATAGATGCTATATGTACCTATATTTTATAAAATTTGGTTTAGAAAAAAGTAAAAGCACTAGGTGACATTTAGCATAGTTTTTAGCTAAATCTAAAAGGCTTTAAACTAGAGGTATTTACAGAATTATTAGTGTGTACTGCTAAGATGATATTTTTTTTCCGTTTTGAGTTTCGTGGAGTTTCTAAGTAGTTATATTTTTTTCTATTTATAAATTTATTTAATAAATTTTCTAACAAAAAATTTATTTATAGGTATTCTAAAAAAAATTATCTACCTACACCTTGATGGCCAGATTTATTTATAGTAGTAAAACAATAGTAGTTAAATAGTCATAAAAATTCAAAACAATAATCAAAATCAAACTCATTTTTAGTTTTTTTTCCATCAATAACATTCTAAATACTCATTAAACTAATTGAAAATAATAGTTATAAGCAATATTGATTTCATGGTTATTTCCAACCGTACATTTTTATTGGCAAGTTATTGTGATGGCTGATTCTAGAGCTGGTTAGAGTCAATAACAGTTGAGTTTCTTTTTAGTATAACTCTTTGAAGTGGTCTAGATTTGGAGATAATAGGTTTTTGTTAAAACTTTATGGCTATTGGCACTCTATATTTCCCATAACCATCAAGCAGTCCCCTGCTGGACGAAGGTATCTGCTAAGATACGCCACTGAGGCCGGTCTTCATCTGCTTAACGTATTTTTTAACCATCAGTTATTAAAAGTGTTCAAGCCATCACTCGATGGTGCAGCTCTGGGTCCCGTCGTCAAAACCATGAAAAGTTCGCAGCTGCCGCTGAATATTCATGACGAATGTGACCGGCCCGCTTTCGCTCTCGGTAGACATACCGTTCGGCATACCAAGCCAGTATCCATAGCGTCAGGTCAACTAAGCATCGGTCAACGCGGTCAGAATTTAGGTGAGTGTCCGCTGTTAGTGCCAATTTGTACTACCTATAGGATCTTGTAGTTTGATTACACGCACTTGAGTCCTTCTCATCGTCAACAAAGGTCTCAGAGGGTGTGCTCAGTGGATGTGCTAAGTGAGGTATTGTATCGTTATAGGCAGTAGTTACCACTTAACGTCAGGTAGGCCATCGGCTTGTTCCATCATTGTTCTATGTCTGGGTGTTACTATGTCTTATATGTAGGTATTTACAAAAAAAAAATATGATTATTCTATCAGCAATCTTTTACAAGCTCAGCTTAGTTTGGGAGTAGAGGGCGTTGTGTGTAAGGTCCAAGGATATTAAATTTTTTTTATTTATTAAGTTGTATAAAAAAACTAGTGCGCCTCAGTAGTAGGTCATGCAGGTACATTTCAACATGCTGCATGTTTCAAAGCAATAACTACGAGGACTTACTAATTTTAGGATTCGCTCACGAAGGCTATACCTTCCGGCTAATGGCTCCATATCGATTCTCTGAATCGAATCGCAATCGAGTGTAATTGACTCGAAATAGGCTAGTGGTATCTTGGTTTTGTCTTGATTGCATATAAAAAATATAAATTCTAGATTTCCATTATTTATAGCTTTTTTACTGACACAAAAAAATCAATGCGTATGTCCGGTAGTGCACGGTCTCCAATAAAGTAAAATGAATAGCTATTCATATAGCAGAAGACTCTCATCATCATCAGCATACTCTTTATTAACTGGCTCTCACAATATGCACCACTTATCGAGCCCTGTCATTGCATCGGTTTGATGCATCCATAGTCTCGCTCTATCAAACTCTTTTTGAGTAAGCTCTGTCTTTGTTTATATAAAGGAATAAAGTACAATATTTCATTTAGCAGGGATAGAATGAACATTTGCGTGTTCGGTCTAAATTTACACTAAGATTATCGAACGTCATGGTCTCAAATTATATAGGTAGTCTAAACTAAGTCTGAATATTTGTAAAGACAAATTTTAGAAAATACTGAACGGATTCCACTTCTAATTGCTTAGGCATTTGATGCTCATAGAAATAAGTAAGATAAGTTACTAATAGGTACGTAATAAGCATTGGCATACCAACTCTTGCACATAAACATCAATCAGTCGTCACATTAGAGATACGGGTATTTGATCAATTAGTGTGGATCTCAGTCTTCACTTATCAGGGTATGAATAAAACCAGGGTATGTTCACATCTACAACATCGATAAACCACAAAAGATTAAAAAAAATATACTAAATAAATACTAAATTGTGGACTTAAAGATCCACAGGTTACAATTAGGTACTAGTCTAGTGTTTCATGCATTGGATTACGCCTTGATTCACCTGATGGAAATGGAAGTCGATGGAGAGTCGATTCAAGAAGGCCCAATATCATTATTTCTAGATTTCTATGAGGTAAGTCTAGCAGAGGACTTCTGCAGGTCAATATAACGATGTAACCCTTTAGATTATAGGTCACATTAAAACATTAAAATCCAACCACCATATTTAAATGAAGTTCAAAAACAATTTAGTAAAATGAAACTTTTTATTTTACAGTCATGACCATCTTAGGATATAAATCAGTCATAGTCAGTGTGACTGCCGCTTACTAGACAACTATAATAAAATATAATAGTTTCGTAACAGTAATCATGGCGAGCGGAAAAACACGCCGCGTGACGTCTCTTGATTTATAGAAAACCGTCGAGATACCAAAGACCACATTTTTGCTTGTTTAATTAGGTTTCGAGGCAACTCTAAGGTTTCTAATTTCAATAAAAAAAAGAGAAAAAAATACCGTTAAATTGACAATTTTCTTTGTCTATGAAGTCAGTAAAAAATAAGACAACTCCTAAACACTGTAAACGCCTACTTTTTACCTAACGACACGAATTTTACAAAAATAATATACATTTAGTACAAGTCGCTTTCACACTATAATCTCTGTGGTGTCATAACTCACAGCAAGCTAATTACAAATAAATATTCAGTGGTTCTATAAAGTTGAGACTAATTTTTCATTGAGTAGGAAAAGCCGAGATAGATAGAGTTGATTTCCTTGAATTGCTGGTAAAGTTAGCTGCAGACTAGTAACACCCTATATCTATGCACAAAATGTCAATAATGTAAGGTCAAGCTCTTGAACAGTCTGTCAATTCAGCTGTATGTATGGCTTGAATGGACGGACGGTGTCAGAAAACCTAACGAAATATACAGTTATAATATACAGTTTTTTTAATACGATTTTGCAGCAAGTCAATAGAATTAAGTAACTTTTTTTAAACCATTAGGACAAATTTGCAGTTTGTCTGAAAATTAAATGTGCGTAGCTAATAATAATAATGTAATGTCAATTATTACACATGTAATGCACTGTAGAAAGATGTAACCACTTGACGCCATGGTCTACCGCGTGTAACCTTGTTAGCAATATTTTTTATTAACGCAAAACAGGCTTCAATTCGCACTATAATTATTTTCAATAAATATTTATTGATATAATAATATCTTGCATATAAAAAGTGAAAACTTACGAGCTTACGAGGTCAGTCACACACAGCGTTTTATAACGCGCGTGTATTTGGCAGAACCTGTTTACAGAAAACTAAATGACCTACTAACTTATTAACCGTAATTGTTGCTACAATAGTACCAAAGCAATTTCGTGATTGCACGAAAAACCCGCGCGTTTTATAATCATGTGCAAATACCTTTAGGCGTTTAGATTTAAATAAATTGCCAATAAAACCGACAAGTAATTACTTATAACTTAAGTTATTTACATTACGGGTAAGTGCTTGTAAACGGCTACTTAAATTTATCACAACATCAATGTAGTTTGCGTGCGTAACTGAAACTTTGAGATTAAATTAATTTTAGCTACATTCAAGTTATGAACAAAGCATGTCGTTTTTTTTTATAATTTATACAGTCAGTAATAAATACTAAACACAACATTATAATCGATACATCGTGACTAAATCTTACTTTATCTAAACTTTATAGATCCTAGCAATATAAAAAGTTAACTCTGCCTGACTGTTTTATATAATTTGAAGTAACATACACTGCTTCTCATGTCTTTAGCACATACCAACAGCTGCATCCAGCATTGGCGTGAGAAGATGCGCGTGCGCAGGTCGCGTGCGTCACGCTCGTAAAGCTCTGCCGCGGGCGGCGTCGGGTCAACACGCATGTATGCAAACCTATTAACTGATACTTATTTATTTGGGCTTTTGATTTGAGTTTTTATGTGATTGCCCAGTTTCATTGGCATGCAATATTTGGCATTCATTTCGACCGGGATGCAATATTTTGCATTTCACATAAACAGTAAACACCCTTATTCGTAAGTCTGGAAATTTTGTTGGCAGAGATACTCTAAGCTTTGGTTTACTTGTATATTTTCCTGGTTCTACTGTTTTTCACAAAATTCGATCTACCATTACAATATTGGCATTCTCTTTCACGTTGATTAGGCTGAGCGGATGGTACTTATAAATTTTACTAAAATTACTTACCTGCTTACTTTATTCAGTTGTTTAATTCATTGCTGTCTCTTACCAACAGGTTATGTCAAACAGTGACGGACCTAATCAACTGTTTAACTATTTAGCATCTTCATAAGATGTTTCTAAGTTATCCTGCAGAAATTATATTGAATGTAAAGTAAGTGGGCCACCCAAAGGCCTCATTGTAAAACAACAAATAGCCAAATCATTTGACCAATAAAATAGACAAAGAGTGAGTCGTGTCGCGAACACGGAAGAGATGGCGATCACAGTCGTTAATCACGAGGAATCACGTGCAACGTGACCTGCGCAGGCGCAGCTACCGCATGTGTGGACCTACTTTAAAATTGTTTACCTGACTATACTCAACAGCTTCCATTTGATTTTGTCCGAAACGTCGGTAACAAAAATATTAAAATCAAAAGTGACAATTGGGAGAATTTGTGCCAAATTTTTTTCTCCGAAACGTCAGCATGTCCTTTATGAAATAAAGAATTTGTATGTACTTTTGGTTTTAGTGTTACGACTAAATTCAAATATTTATTGGTTTAGTTTAGCACTAGTTTTCGACGGTTCTTGTACGTGATTAGAAAACTTTTTGATACACCTACTTACAGAAAATTGTTGTTGTGGTTCCATTCAACTTAGTTTTGCCCTGAAAACGAACGGGTCAGTCTCAATAACCCACAGAGACATTAAAACTCATCAAATTATCCTTAGCAATTGGGGCACAAAAATAATAGTACCTACTTATTCAAAAACATCAAAAGTTTACCTCGATTGGCAATAATAGTAACAATATTACGTAACGTACTCGTAGGTATGCTCCGTAGTAGTACTCACTCGAAATATTAAAGCAGTCATTGACTTACAGATATTTTATGTATGAGTTCACATTCAAACAAATTATTTAGTCATTTGACTCATTATATTCATTACCTACTTGTTACTTCCGAATCGTTTACAATATTAATTTTAACAATAAGAATCTGGAATTAATTTGTTTATTAATATTACAACGGCCATTAGTAATTTGATATACTTTATTTATACTTTTTTTTAATCAATTGATTATTTCACGTGTTTTAGTAATTGATACTTAGCATTAGCATTTTATTCTACTTATCATGAACATTATTGTTTTTATTATTGCTAATTTAATACATGAATAAAACTAAAATTTTACTTATACAATTTTGATACAATCATTTAATTTTTATTCATTAAACATCAGTTATTTACTTAGTAAATAATTAATTTAGATAAACATTATAATAAATAACATGCATTTAATCACAATATTTTTTTACATAATATAAAGATTATATCTTAATCTTGATACAGAATTAAATATTGCATTGAAAATATAATAACACACTGAATACTGGGTATTATATCGAAATACTTGACTCTTAATCACAGTTACGATTATCTAGGAGGTCAACTAGAGGGATCACACCAAACGGTGACCAGGCAGTATGAACGTACCATCAAAATTAATTAGGCAATGTAATATCCTGTTTACATGCGGGCTATTTTTATACATCTGTATTCTAACACATCACTAACCCCTACATTTTAACTTATACTTCTACTACGTTATTTATCGTAAGAAGTCTGATAGTGCTGTACATACAAATTATGCAAATGAAAGTACTTTTAAGATCTTGAAAATACTAACTTTACATTGAAAACAATATTAAATAAAATAAATAAATAAATATTCTTGGACATTACACACAACGCTTTCTAGTCCCAAACTAAGCAGAGCTTGTACTACGGGAACTAGATTGCTGATACATTACTTAGATACATTTTTTTTTGTAAATACATACATATGATACATAGTAACAACCAGACACAGAACAAACATCTATGTTAGCAACACACAAATTTTTGTTCTCGGTGGGGATCGAACCCACGACCCACAGCACAGAAGGCAGAGCTACTACCGACTGAGCCATGACGCCTGTCTATATTGTAAGCTAATTGGTTACTAAATTTCAGTATGCTACTAAACTTTAATGTAAGTTTTTTTAATAAATCACACATTCATTCAGGTGAGATTGAAGTCAAAGGATAGTGTAATAAATAATGTAAGTAAAAATAAGTAGTTCTCTCAACTAATTTCTACGGTAGGAAACTTTTTGACAGGCGTCATGGCTCAGTCGGTAGTAGCTCTGCCTTCCGTGCTGGGTCGTGGGTTCGATTCCCACCAAGAATAAACATTTGTGTGTGGCAAAACATAGATGTTTGTTCTATGTCTGGGTGTTACTACGTATTATAAGTATGTATTTACAAAACAAAAAAGTATATACGTATTCTATCAGCCATCTAGTTCCCATCGTACAAGCTTTGCTTAGTTTGGGACTAGAAGGCGTTGTGTTAAATGTCCGTGAATATTTATTTATGTCTAGACGAAAACTTTCGCAGTTGGTTCATACCCACTTCTAGTTTTTATTACTCTTTGATAAAGTTGCTCGAGCGACAAGATTTATCTGTACAATTAAGATCACGTGTGATATACCATTTTAGAATTTAATTAAAATATATTGTGTGGACATATCGACGTGTCTGCTTCTGCGGTTATGCGCAGTAACTACTGTCCAGTGGACACAGTGTAATGCAAGCCGAGGGATATGACTGTAGAGCTAATCGTACACACTTTGAAATTTTAGAAAAGAAGCGATATGTCAAAAATAATGCTTAGGCGAGGAAAAAGGAGGAGGACGTAGTAAAAGATGACTCCTGTGTTTCCTACTAAAATAAACACTATCTTTGCATCTTGTTTAGATGATTGAAACATGATGGTGATAACGAAAATAATCACACGAAGGTGTAAGTCTAAAGACGTGATACCGGAAAAGTGATATTGAGTTTAAGGATTAAGGAAAAACTTGTTTGCTAAAGTTGTGGTACTGTTTGACATTGCACTGTGTACCTACTAGCACGATGCGCGTGCGCCGTGATCAAGGCCGCAGACACTTCCTCACCGGCTTCTGCGCAACCATCGACAAATAAAACAATAAATATAATACGAAAACATGTTTTTATTGCAATTTACAAAAACGCAACAAGCTTGTAAAACACACAAGTTTTTCACTAGAACCTCGTAATAATAAAAATACTGTCATCAAAACTAAAAGCCCCATATTCTTTGTGGTGATGTCAGAGCTAATTTACATACTAATAAGTACAGCAACGAGTTACACTGAGCAGTAACGAAGCACCACTTCGCGGTCGAGCCGCGCATGTACCTACTACTCATGAAATATCTCGAAAATGTTTTGAGAGAGCATCAAAAATACGATGACAATCAAAGCCAATCCAGATCTCGAGTAGAGATAGTAGTTGGTATGGTATAAGAAGTGTTCCTTCCTTGTGCAGAGGTATCAGTAGCAGTAGGCGTTTGGGGAGCATCGATTGACCGAATCCGCGCGTAATTTCTCCGCGCGGTACGTGCGCCGCGTACCAACGAGCTTGCCCTATTACGCTGTGCCTTGTACTCTGAGTCAGACGATGAAGCGGTTAAAGAAAAACTGAATATTTTATTAAATAAATTATTAGCAGTGCAATAAGCTACCAAAACCAAATGAATCGCATTTTTGTACGAAATAAAAATCTGTGATTTGATTTGAATAAAACTTTTTGTAACCGTAAAAAACAAACATTAAAAACAGTTTGACGGTCTTTACCTTAGCACAACACAGTTCTGCTTTTCTAGTATCATGCTCTTTGTCAGATCTAAAAGTACTAAATAAACAACTAAAGATAAGCCGCGAGCTTTGCACCACATGTTAGTTATACAGCCCTGGTACTTTTCCGTCAAATATATACCTACCTTGCGTTTAGATTTGTCCTATCCTTCTAATCTTATCCTATCCTACTAATATGTATTATAAATGTGAAACAGCTAGTACATGACTCATGCTAACCTAATCTTACTATTCCCAATATTATACGCAAGGAAGGTTTTCACGGCTCGAAAATGAGTATACATAAAAAGCAAACAGATACAGTTTCAGACAGTGACAGTGAAACTTGCACCACCTCCGTGCAGCATTAGGAGGATCGATGCAAGATCGAAACTACAAGCTTGCCCTGAAAACTGCTTACCGCACTGTTCAAGGGCTTTAGCGATGTATTCGGTACACATTTAATTTTTTTTAAATAATTTTCGTCGACTGCAGTCTTGCTAAAATTCTAAAATTTGGAAAAAAAATATCATTTCAAAAATTATTCTAAGAGTTGCCTGGAAGAGATCGCTATTGAGTGATGAGGTCGCCTATTGTACATTTAATGCAATCTGTTTTTTTTATTTCATAAAAATATGTTTGGGTGTTGTTGTGCGTTTTCATTCGTTTATTCTTTATTCGTAAACCAAGCTTCTAAAAAACTTACAGTTTCTGCTGTCGGCTTAGTATTGGTTAAAAAACTACGCAAAGAGCTATGATAAAATTATTGCTTATGCAAATTACTTGCTTTTGATTTTGTCACCAAGAAATAGAGTAAATAAATAAATAAATATTCACGGGCACTTAACACAACGCCTTCTAGTCCCAAACTAAGCAAAGCTTGTACGATGGAAACTAGATGGCTGATAGAATACATATATACATTTTTTTTTTGTAAATACATACTTACAATACATAGAAACACCCAGCCACAGAACAAACATCTATGTTTACAACACACAAATATTTGTTCTCGGTGGGGATCGAACCCACGACCCACAGCACGGAAGGCAGAGCTACTACCGACTGAGCCATGCCGCCTGTCATATAAATAATTTATATTTCTATAAATCCCAAATATTTAAAAAAAATAAAATGTGAAAGTCGTGCTAAGGGTTACGAGAGATCTCGCAAGATATCTCACGTGCTTCTTGACGTCGACAGATGAGCATAGTTTCCTTATCGTACGACTTCAATATAGAGTTTTAATAATACCTTTGACTACAATCTTACCTGAGGGTAAATCTCTTGATAAAAAGTACGATTGAGTTTTATTGGGATGTCATAAGAAGTCACAAATAGGTATTCAAATTTGTGACTTAACCCTTCTAGTTGTAACTAACAATGAAGCAGGATAGTTCGGAAGATACAGATTGTAGTGATCAGGAAAGACAAATGACGGCAAATGGCTACATTCCACTCCATGGCAGTTTTCAAACTAGAAGACCTTTGTCATGGCTTAACGGCTGTTTTAGCCACTGACAACTAAATATAACTAGTACTATTATAAATCAATTTGCTAGCTATGAAGCTACATATACATAATCCATCGATTATTTTTGCAAACGTGTCAATAAATCTGGATTTTAATGAACTTGTCTAGATATTTTTGTGATTACCTACATGATTTATGATAAGACAATTAATCATTTATTTACAGTTATTCAAGTGGCTATAATTAAATCTGCGTCTTGGTTTAAAACACGGTTGCTTTTTAGATTTATTTATAGCCAAAATACTCGTTCGCTTCGCTCATTCGATAAAAACATTCAAATTAACTACAATGTGTACACATTGCAACTACAAAATATTGGTCACGACTGTCACAAGCTAAAACGTCATAACCTAAAAAATTGTATTTTGAAAAAATCCCTTCGTGCGTTAAACGCGGCCCGGGGGGTGGGGGGTGGGGGTGGGGGGGTGTCACCCCCTGTAATGTCGCTTTATGCAACGTGTACGTGCGTGACAATCACGCTTTATTGTTGGAGACGCAAAATTGAATGGATCTCGGTTGTGGAGCTTTTTACTGCGACGCGACGAGATGTTTCGCGTCTTAAATTAAATTTCTAGTTGTATCCAATTTCCAATAAGCCACAAAAAAAATTACAAGAAATTATAAAATTTATGAACGCAGCAACCCATCCTTAGCATACCTACTATTCATATTATGTGATTTTTTGGGTGAAGCAAACATAAGTTTTAGCGAAAATGTGGTTTAAAAAAAATTGTAGAAGTCTTGTTTTGTTTGTAAATAGTACGTTTCTAGATTTAGTTAGTTAGATCCATTTTCGATCTGCATAAATCAGGCCATAAATACAACTAGTATCTCCCCTCGCTTTCCTCGCTGCGCACGTTCTCTCCCCACTTACTGTATATCTTTTTAAATGTGTACAGTTATTTTTGTGACAGCCCACCCTTAACATTTTACGACGTTTTATTTTGAGAAGAAAATATATTAGCAAGGGAAAAGCTGAGGTACAAACTTGCATTACTATAAATTTCATTCATAACGCATTTTTGTATGAGCTTTTTTTACATCTTTTGGCATTCCCTAATAAATTGCAGGTTTTATGAAAGTTTACAAAGTTTTATTTGATTTGCTATTCATAATTATGTACTAGTCAAATAGTGTGATCATCAAAATCAGACCACTCATCTTGCAAAATTTTCTAAACTGACCCATGGGCAATAATCATTTAAGATAAAGCTAAAAAAGTAGAAAGTGTATAAAAAAACTCAAAGCAGAGCTAAGTAAATACTAGAAATGGATACACTTCTAGGGAAAAATCTTGAATTATTGATAGCAAACTCGTTACATCTATTTTTACGAGGCTCGAGCCTCTTTTTACGACTCTAATATATTTCATGCACTCGGAAAAAATCTATTGGTGAAATTGTGGTGTGTCGATAACCAACCGGTTATAAACTAAGGCTGTTCTATCCGGCTTTTAACCCTTTTCCGGTCAGAAATTTACTGCTACTTTTTGTGGAACAAATCTCGATCAAAATAAGCTCAGTAAAATTACTTCGATAGCAAATTTTGTGCGGGTTTTATTTCAATTCCTCTAATGACAGTTTTTATCTTAATAATATAATTAATATAAATAAAAATATTATTGATAGTACAAATTTATTGTACTACATACATAAACTCAGCAGTAAAGTTTGACGCAGTGTAAAATAATGGCATTTTTTTGTATTTTGCCGGCCATTTTTTTCGTCAACCCTAGATAGTTTGATCCGGTGATTTCTGGTTTGGCGGACGCGTCCACGCATAATCTGTTGTATGGTTACTGTTATTGTGGATTTGTATGTGATGGAGAATGCTTTTTGTGAATTGCCCGATTGTATGAATGTTTTATTATCTTTGACATTCCAAATCTCTGTTACGTCATAAACTGGTCATGAACCCCTTCAGATTTTTGGATCTTTTCAATTCATTATTAAAATCTCAGATCAAAGTAAGTAAATAAAAGCAAGTAGTACCTCAAGGCAACCATAAAAATACAAATTAAAAGATAAAACCGAGAAATACTTTTTAAATTGCAGCATCTTCACTACAGACATAGTATAGAGCAAAGTCGCTTCCCGCGTCTGTCCTAATGTATGTATGTATGTATGTATGCTTAGATCTTTAAAACTACACAACGGATTTTGATGCAGTTTTTTTAATAGATAGAGTGATTTAAGAGCAAGGTTTATATGTATAATACATCATCATTACTTCATTGCACCCGTGCGAAGCCAGGGCGGGTCACTAGTATAAAATAAAATATTGAAGCGAAAGGATTTTTTTAATTTCTTGTAAATTTTTAATTAATTATTTATATTAAATATTTAATAAAGATCTTTTCAGTTTTTTTTAGTTTTATAGCTAGCTTAGGTTTGGCTGTCAAAACAAAGATTTCTCTTTACGAATACCGCCCGGCCGGATATTGCATAATATCCGACCGAAATCTCTCCATCAATGTAATAAGCGGCAATTCAACGCGATTCTGCACATTCCGCTAATAGTAATCCGGCAGTTAGTGCGGCTATAACACCTTCGTCCCGCGCCACTAACTTACTATTGTACAGACCTACAAATTATAGAAAATGACAGGCGTCATGGCTCAGTCGGTAGTAGCTCTGCCTTCCGTGCTGTGGGTCGTGGGTTCGATCCCCACAGAGAACAAACATTTGTGTGGCAAACATAAATGTTTGTTCTGTGCCTGGGTGTTACTATGTATTATAAGTATGTATTTACAAAAAAAAGTATATAAGTATTATATCAGCCATCTAGTTTCCATAGTACAAGCTCTGCTTAGTTTGGGACTAGAGGGTGTTGTGTGTAATGTCCAAGAATATTTATTTATTTATTATTTATTTTATTTAATGATAAAATTATAAATAAATATGGGCTTGCTATTGGTAGCTATTTCAAAAAATAGAAAAGGTTCTGGTTTTTGAACGTAAAAAGTTGGTATTTACTTAAACAATTTAGTTTTAGATTTTCTACATTTGTAAAATAAGAAATGTGTAACCGTTTTAAGCACTTCATAAGTCCGTAAATTTGAGTTAGTTTTAGAAAAACGAAACACTTATCTGCGCCAGTTCTAAAAAGACCGAAGTCTATGCAGACCCCAAAAAGCGACTAGATCATTGGCTAATAATAATTTATTTGCTTACGCGATCCCTTATTGATTTAGTGATATTGCCCGCGACTTGATACATTACAACATTTTGGGATACTACCTATACGGAGAAGCATAATTTTGTGCACAGGTCAGATAGTAATTTACGAGTCTATTTTGTGAATATAATCAGTTACCGCGATTTTTATTATGTGTGTGTAAAGAAATCGGGTTGTTTAGACTCTGGACTTGTATTTAGGACATAAAAACATTGACAATATTAAAAACTAGTTAGAAAGAAAGAAAAGAATGAAAATACATTTATTTTGGACACACTATACATACATAACAGCACAACAAAAAGAAAGCAACATAGGTAGAAACTTAAGAAATACATAAATTAGAACAAATATAGGTAGGTATATAATATATATACCTACCTATATTTGTTCTAATTTATGTATATATATTATATACCTACCTGTCTAGGTGCAAACCCGACGTGCTGGTGCATGCGTGAGCCAAAACGGGTCACAGCTCAGCTTAATGCCACTTCACATCGTGAAGTGACGCTGGTTTTCAGCTGTAGTGTAGTTAGAAACTTGTATTACTGTAGTATTGATTTGAATGTTTATAGTTTAGCCCCAAATACGTAAATATGTTAGCACAAAGATGGCATAAAGCCTTCGTATTTTAAAATGACATATGACATTAAAGATTTAATGAAACATGTTGCGTAGAACACAGGCGATAGGTCCTCGGTCAGTATTAAAATGTGTTGTGCACGCGTTATTGCTAACTACTAGTGCTAAAAGTTCGCATAGGTACAGAAAATAGAGTTCCAGACACGCCAATAACAAATGCTAAAGGTTCCAATACAAATGAAAACGGAAAACCCACTCACAAGTTTAATTTGTTGATATCTTAGAACAAGACGGCAATAGGCGAGTCTGAACTGGTTGTTGATTGATGCTGCTCGGCTTATCTGTGCTGTGGAGTACAGGTTCCGTGTAATTAGCTGGTCTACAGGTATACATATAATACTCTACTATTTTGTTTTCTTCACCTACTGATGCTGGACAAAGGCTTCTTCCAATTCCTTTCAAGATTTGTTGTTGTTGGCAAAGCCCCACTTCTTTGTGTGGAAAGAATTATCACATCGTATTTCAGTTGCAGCTTCCAAAGCTGAACTGATGTTGATGAAAACCTCTGTTCTGTGCTGGATATAAAGTTTCTCGAGACTCGGATCATACTTTTTCTTATTTGATCCTAATTTTTCATCATAGCTAGTTTTGATCAAGGTTGGGGAACCTGAACTAGTTTAACGTTGCCTAGTTTTTATACAAGTATTATTACTTTATTAATAAAACTACTATAATTTCCAGCAATTATGTAGTTAATTGTACCTTACTAGCCAAGCCTAAGGAATGCGGCTTGTCTTACATAACTAGGATTGCTATTTATTTACTACTAGCAGCGCCTCGCGGTTTCACCCGCGTAATTCCCGTTCCCGTGGGAATTCCGGGATAAAATATAGCCTATGTTCATCAGGGATAATGTAGGATTCTAATGGTAAAAGAATTTTTTTAATCGGTCCAGTAGTTTCGGAGCCTATTCAATTCATACAAACAAACAAACAAAAAATCAAACCTTTCCTCTTTATAATATTTGTATAGAGTACAATTTATTATTATCACGGCGCAAAATATTTCTATTAAGCATTTTATTATGCTAATCTTTATAATCATACAAATTAACACCAACAGCTATTTACTAACCTAAATGGTGAATTTACATACACCACATAAGTAACTGGTTAGCTTAAGGCGAAGGGTAAAGTCAGACAACCTTCTCGCTCGCACATTTCAACATTTTTGAAGATATAATATAACTAAATGTAATTATGTGAAATTGCAGACCTTCAGGGTCGAGAGAATAACAATGCAAAGGTTCAGTAAAAATATCACATTGATCCAAACAAGTTTCCGACCAAAAAACTTGTACCAATACGATAAATTAAAGTGCACATTTTTTGGTTAGAAAACTTGTTCAAAAATCTTATCTTCAAAAATTTTGAAATGTGCGAGCGAGAAGGTTGTCTGACTTTACCCTTCATCTTAATAGGTAGTATACATACATACATACCTACATTCGTTTGAACGCTTTCTTGAGCTTTCACACGTGGTGTCTAAAGGGACAGTCTAAAGGGTATACAAAAGATTACAATTTAAAGAGATAGAAAAGGATGGAACGTTTGAAAGCAAATTGAAGGACTTATTAATTAAAAAATGCTATTATAATTTAAATGACTTTTTCAATGATGAACTGCCTGCGTTGTAACTTAATTGAAATGAACACAAACAATTAGCTTTTAATTTTAACTTCACTCAAATCACGGCCCGCTTCCACTCCAAATATTGCTATGCCCTAAGCTTAAGGGCTATTATGCACTACTATTTTAATCTTAAGACCTCACCATGTAACATAATAATTGCAATAAATGATATGAATATGAATATGAATAAGACCGATACTTATTTTATTATGTGAACCCACTCTTATGATCAAAAACCGAGGAAGCTATCACGAGACCAAATATCACCATTATTATTGCAATTAGTCTGAAGTAAGCTCCTTCCAGACATAAAAAGAACCTAGAGTTGGACAGATCTTGACCACTGCGTCCTCTAATTATCTATGTTTTTATCATATACTAGTTCGAACTTTATTCCCCAGCCATTTGACCAGCAGCGCTCCTTACGTGATTGACAAGCTGCTCTCTTGTTAGTTATCCGATTATCAGATCTGTTTCATGAACGTTGGTGTGCGTAAGGCAACACACGCAAAAGCGCACCTGTTCAATGGCTGGTGATTACAGCGCCTAATTAAATTAGTTGGTACGGCCGCGGCCCGACATTCGGACACACGCCCCGGGCCGTCCCGGCATGCATATACAACCTATAGTACAGAATGGATACTTCCAACCAGGCAAGTTTTCTAAGGCCTAGATGCTGGTTTACTGCTCAAGCACTGATCCGGTCTTAAGCATAGATTTTTGTATAAAAATCTATGCTTGAATAACGATTTCTGAATCGGCAAAATACCTTGGAAATATGCAACTTTATAGACATACATGGTGTAAAATGGTTCTTTATAAATAGTAAAAATTATTGTTACAAATAAACGTATATACGTTATCCTAAAATAGTAATACGATACAACTTGCTTGATGTTCTTTAGGATTTTTATGTTTATTTTCGTAAAAACATAAACTTTGATAAAACTTAAAGTTGGCAAGTTCTTGAAGAAAGCTATGATAGACGATTTGATTATTTTTAACACATCTGTTTGTCCAAAGAGGCAATTTTTATCGATCGTTCCTGACGTGTCCAATCTGCACTACCTACCTCATCTATCATTACCGCTAATAACATGGACAAGATGTAATAGTTTGTCAGTCAGGTCGTAAGGTTTTATTGATATGATTGGAACAAACTGCACTGACCCGAAATATATGTAATTATCTCTAATAAAATATGCCCTAGAAACTTAATTAGATAAGCTGATTAGATTTTAAAGTGCTAACCTATTTGTGCCAAGTATTTTTTTCATCATCAGACGGAAGACGGCAAGTGATTGACACAGTGTGAAAACGCCTTCATGGAGACGTCTTTTTACCCGACTATGCGGAGCAAGAGGCGGATTATCAGATAGTTTTTTTCTTTTGGATGGAAAGTTGTTTACATAGGTTAAAACTTACACACGCACAGTTTTGACATTTCATTTTGTTGAGAGGTAC
This sequence comes from Eulithis testata, assembly GCA_947507515.1. Taxonomy (NCBI): domain Eukaryota; kingdom Metazoa; phylum Arthropoda; class Insecta; order Lepidoptera; family Geometridae; genus Eulithis; species Eulithis testata. The sequence continues at coordinate 372,657 of OX382198.1, forward strand.
AACTTTTTATCGCTTACGTGCTGTATCGAAGTAAAAAAAATGGCAAAATTAAAACATTAACCGAGCACAGCTTGATAGCCAGTTAACCCTACCTAATCCGCTGCATTGCTGCACGGCCTGTGCGACCCCCGACTCAATCTTAACCCTTCTAATGAACGGGCTCCTAATGCCCTGCGTTACTTAAAAATCTGAGACCGTCATACTGACGACTGGAGTAAAGAGTCTCAAACGGTGAAAACTATAAAATGAGCTTTTGCTGAAATAACTAAGACACATCCTAAAATATTTTTATATCTAAATAAACAAACACGCCTGCGGATCTCTGGTTGCCAAAGCATAAGGACTTATTCAGCACGCCAGACTACCGCCAGACATTGGAAACTCAAGAGTGGAGCAAAATATTTTTGAGTATTCATGGGATTATTTTTACCAACACCACAAATGTTTAGATCAGCTCAAGTTCAATATTTACTGACATAATGCACGGTTAAAGTACTAAAACTACAAACGCTTGCTATTTTCAACCTTATTACAAAGATATACGTTTGTGTATCGACAGTAAGAAGTCGGCTGTAAATTTTTAGAAACAAATGAAAGCGAGAAGGGTTCTAAGCCATTCTTTAAAGGATTCAGTTTTGAATATCTTTGTAAATGAAGCGACGCTGTTAATGTGAGTTTTATTAGGCTGTGTAAAGCATTATAACTTCTTACTGTAAACAGGCGGCGGAAGATAGTTAAATTCAAAAATGACGCAAAATTTTCGGCTTTCTAAAAAATTCTATTCGTGTTTTGTGATCTAAGCATTTTTTGCCTGATCACATAAAAAATTGTCATTTCAAAGTTTGGTGTATCGACTTTAGACTAAAAAATATTTTAATAGGCACCTAGTAGCTGCTCTGGCGTAGTGGTTTGTAGACCTAGAGTACCTTGTCTAGCATCGAGGCCAGCCACCGAGGTAGTTTTAGTGAGTCGATGTGTCGATCCTAACACTACCTAACCGCATCCCTCTAATGCGCAGATTTTCTCTCTTTAACAAAAAATGTGTCTAATAACTGGCTGCATAAAGCTCAACTTCCATGAGCGTAAAGATCTGAAACTCAAAGTGTGGTCACGTGATTATAAGATAGGCATAGGAGAGTAGGATAGTTTAGTAACTCGTCGAGATTGGTAGAAGCAGTCTGGCAACTTGTAAACACACGAACAACTAATTTATTATGAGAATGGGACGTAGGAACTTGAATTGTAGACCAAGAGCTAAAGTAGCTTTTCATACACTTTAAATAATCCGAGGTTTTTTTAAGACTTTGGTTTAATAAACCACTGCTTTGTAAACAAAATCTTGGGATACATTAGAAACTTAGAAAACAGCGTATTTGCAAACTTTCTCAAAAAAGTGTTTAAAATAGCATTAGAAATGTCTTGGCTTTTCTCAGAGTAAATCTTTCTACATACTTGAAGAGCAAGCAATGCAGACCAAATCTAAAAAAAATCATACAATGTGGTCCTCAGTGCTTTTACACTATTAAATAGTAAGCCTAGAAATTTTTTAAGTGACTGGATATGACTTGAACCCATGACTTTATAGGTAAAGTGTAAATAAGTCTCGAGCTCTCGACTGTTAGCACAGGGTGTTATAAATCTAGGTTCCCACGTCGCAATAAATAAGGCCGCCACCACACCTGGCGAGTTGACGGACTCCTACGTGTGCCGCCAGCGCCCGCGTCGCTACTTGACGCATTACTGTACCTATCATCCTAAACAAAACTGATTTAATTTCAAAATAAATTTGTAGAACTGTATATTCGGTTCATCGGGGACAAGCTAGTATAAGGTCAATCAATACTAACCCATCTGCCATTGGCCATCTTTGACAAAAGAGTTTTTTGGTCATCCAAAGATGAAAAAGGTGACTTTCTAGATTTATATGTAGCTTTTCATAACAAAATTTTATTTGAATAAGCTCTTTTAATTCGTATTTATCTAACCACAATACACAAATACGTTGTTTTAAAAATCAGTTTTAGACAGTTTGAATATGTGGTGTAAACAGTATTTTTTCCCCGATATAAACAACTCATCCTTTAGAAGCGAAAGCTCCAAACAATTTACTTACTTCTCGCGATAATAACTTGCGGTGAACACAAATCAAGTAAAACTAAAGGCGTGTGTACACAAGTTGATAAACAATAAACCTTTATAACGAGACGCGTCATAATCTTCGCCCACCGAGCCGACAGCGCCGTCACACAAATCGCATTATGTTATTTGTTGGCCGTCGAACACACGCTTAAATTGCTTGCTGGCTTCGTGTGGCAGCTGCTTTATTGATGCATAAAGCTCGCAGTACAAGATCTTTCTTTACCAGCTTTAGTAATATTTATCAACATCATCTTCTAGGCTTCTCATCCTCTATATTATAAAATCTGGTTTTGGAAGTCCTAACAGTTACGCAGATAGTTAGATTCTAAACGTTTTTACTTACCAGAGTAGCATCACCATTCAAAAGCATTGCAAAGTGCACGAGAAAACCACCGTGTATACGAGCCTTATCTTGAGGTTTGACACTTGTGTGTGGCAACACTTTTCAATGTGTTCTTTATGGACGCGCAGATTTAGTGGCCGTGTTGATGGTTAGATAATTACAGTGCTATGCTGCTTTTTAATATTTAATGGTGAAGGTAAGGGATGGGCTCGTACATTTTTATTATACTCCTAGGGTCATTTCGTTTCTGATAATTAACTTTTACTTTTATGCGATTTCTCAACAATATTTTGATTTACCTACTGACTTTCTTATTGGTCAACATAGAGTTCAATTATAAGATTTAGTGTCAATAAATATAAATATTCACGGACAATTAACACAACGCCTTCTAGTCCCAAACTAAGCAAAGCTTGTACGATGGAAACTAGATGGCTGATAGAATACATACATACATTTTTTTTTGTAAATACATACTTATAATACATAGAATCACCCAGAAACAGAACAAACATCTATGTTTGCCACACAAATGTTTGTTCTCGGTGGGATCGAACCCACGACCCACAGCACGGAAGGCAGAGCTACTACCGACTGAGCCATGGCGCCTGTCAAGGTTCTAAGTGTAATGTTTAGATGTGCTTCTGTTCGAACTACTGAAGTACTCTCAAGGAATTGAATGAATGTGCTTCAAATATAGAGATTATAGTATTAAGTCGATATTTAATTTTTTACTATCCGTCATGATTTAAATCGACTGGTCCCATCAGAATTGCGCTTGACTAAATTACTAGCATAGCCTGAAGTACCCTTCATCATTGCGACTATGCGTCTAAAATAGTCTAAATACACAGTAGTGACTAATTTATGCATATCGCCCATACAACATAGCACCATACCTAAAAGTTGTATAGAATGTGTGGTATGTATGGTACCAGCTACCACCCACTTCCTAACACGTGCCGACTGGTCTGCGGCGCGGGAATGCGAGGTACATGCAAGTGATCTGATTAAACTGCACCCTGTATATTGTTTTGATATACGCACGGATAGAAAACCAAAAGCTAATTATATTACATCATGTATACCACAGTTTGAGCAAACTGATACCTACTCGACTACTCGAGTGGAAACCGCGTTTAGGTAAGCGTAGTGTAAAATGCTCTCTGGCAAGGTTGGGGCGACGATCTGTGAAATGTAGCGCCAATACTATTAGTAGGTGCCAAATAACACCGCAATACAGGTCATTCACCCACCTTCACCACAATGTCGCAAAATTCAATTTATGTATGGTAAACAAACAGTACTACGAGATTCGAGCGATTACCGTCTTATCGACAGGTTTGTATGGAAAGCGACAGAATTAGCCATTCATAAATTGAATTTTGCGACATCGTGGTGAAGGTGGGTGAATGACCTGTATTGCGGTGTTATTTGGCACCTACTATAGATGAGAAGAGCCGAAGGCCGGGCTAAGTGGCGCGTCTTGGAAGAGACCTACGTCCAGCAGTAGACTGATATAGGTTGAAGATGATGATGATCCGACTAGACATAAACAGATTAGTATACGCCATAAATGCTTGTGATATTGACTGCAGCAAGAGATTCCACGAGTAGGTTATAGAAAGCAATAAAGCACGAATGAAGTCGCGGGCATCCAACTAGCTGTCTTATAAAATCCGATTAAGGTCGCGTATTGGAAGGCGACCTGTATTTTCATCAATAAAGCTCATTGAGAACATAAATCTAAATTTTAATTGAAACTTGTAGTCTAATAATAGTTTGAGGTTGATTCTGAACAAACATGTGCCGAAAATTAAGGTCAATATTACAAAACGTACTCATGTGTAACATAGCTCATTGAGAACAGCTTGTTTGATACAACTAGCTACTCAGAACACAGGCTTTCTTAGAGTAGGAGCTGGTGTACCTACTCTTTAGAAAAGGTATATCACAACTTAGGTATTTTATATAAGCTATGTGCTACCTAAATACTTACCCACTAAGTACTTTCACTTTCAGATGTATGACGTACAGTTTTTCAAAGATTAGCTCTTGTCGGTGTATTGATGCAGTTATTTTCCTGCCTTTGTGTTTTTACAGCTTTTTTTCAGTCAGGGTTGCAACAATTAAAATTAAGTCTGCCATCTTATATCGCTGTCACGTAAGTACAATGACATTATTTTATAGAGCTGTTATAACATGACAAGGAATTATGAGCTCGAGCTAATTGGATTGTTACCAATTTCATAACTTACATACTCAGATCTCCGCCTTTTGTTAAAAGATTAGTAAATAAGTAAACGCCAAGCACTGACATTGGCAAATTCAAGGCAGCCTTGGCCACCGAACAGCTACAAAAAAATAATAAGAATTATAACCAATATGAACCAGCTTTCATAACTTTGCTGTAACAGCAATAGAGATAAACATTAATTATAGTAGAAATTATGGATTTGACACTGACCTCGCGAAGTGGGCGCGCTTGAGACGATCGTAAAAATCAAAGGTCAATAGTTTCTCTACTGTTTTTGGGACATAGTTTAAAAAGTGAACCTTAGAACTGGCGTCCTAGTACCCGGCAGGGAAGCGAAGTGAACTCAAAGTGAGCTTCAAGTGACCTCAAAGTGACCTCAAAGTAAGCTCAAAGCAGGTGAGCATTTTCCCTTATTTATTTTCAAGGATTTGATATTACAAAGATTTACAATGAACTGTTGACTAATAACTTGCTCGATATCACAAAAATATACATTTTAAAGTCTTTGTTCAGTGGATCTCGTAATTCAACTTCTAACTGTAAGTTTTAAGCTGTTTCGAGGCAATAGAGGTCAAACGGTACCGAACGACACAAATTCACAAACCCATAAATACAGATGTTAGTATTTATTTTTATTAAGTTTTTAATGGTTAGTGAAAGCTAATGTGAGATATTTTAATAATATATTTAGTTGCTACCACCTGTTTGAGAAAATATTTCAATATTTCTTGTGAAATATTGAAATATTTTTAAAAATAGTCTTAATTCTGTAAAACATCTTTGTATTCATTATATCTTACAACTTTATATTTATGTATTTTAAGTTTGTTCACAGAATAAATAAAATTTTTGACTGTCAAAGATTAATTTTGAAGTATTTACTGTGTAGTAATTATCAATAGTAAAACTTTTATATACATAATTTGTTGAATTTATTACAACGATGTTTTCATCATTTTAATGTCAAAAATCGATTGAGTCTGTTAAAATGACTATAAATACGAGTGAAATCTTAAATAATATGTAATTAGTACTTGTCTACCTGCTTATTTATCTCCACTAATCAGATGACATCGACTTTTCATCGTACCTACTTATTCTTCCGTTGGCCCTCATTAGCGCTACATAATCGTTAATTATCTAGTTTAAAGGCCCGTTAGTTAATAACAATTAATTATAACTTCACCATCTGAGGGCTAAATCTCCTAATAAAACATAGAAAAAAATTTTTTTTTGGGATATTTGTTGGAAAATCATGATCCCAAAATGGTATCTTCTGTGACTTCAATAACATCACAAAATTGCAATGATATTAATATTATTAGGAGAATTATCCCTTCAAATGTTAATTCCATCTGTGATGATCTTTGAACAAATCATCGTGTTGTTGATTAGGGAAGTACTTTGAGATTGAGACAAATATGACTTGGAAAGTTCGACTCTGATTGGAATTTAGAGATAGCTGGTAAAAGCTCTGCGGCCTGCGTTTCAAGAATTAATCAAAACTAAGGAGTTTAGTAAGAATTTTGATGTAAGTAAATCCAAACAGTCTATCTTTTGATCTCATCAGAATCTGACAAATGACAACCAAAATGATGTTTAATAATTTTTTTCATTTATTTAAAGGGAATGTTATTCATAGCGATCGAGTCAACTGTCATTTTGATCGTATTAGGTATGTCAGATTCTGACAGTAATAAAATATTGCCTATCGGGCCGCAAAACTTTAGTCGTTTTAGTACTTGTCTACCTACACAAATAAATATGGTAATAATAGCTTTTGCTATGCTAGGTGACCATTTTCATTGTGTCGACTCAAACTCGACTAATTTTACAAAAATATACAAGTTTGAGATACAAAACTATACAACAAACTTTCCTAAATCTCTTGGTTGTTTAATTTCAAACTTCTTACAATAAAATAACTTTTAAAATAACCATTTCAGGGTCGGCTGGCTCACCGGGAAGACGAACTTAGTGGAAAATATTAGCCAATTACAGAGAAGGATTGGATTACTTCATGTTAGTCGGTGCTTTTTTATTTTTTCAGTTTCTAACCAATTGTGCCCTGCTTTGGGGATAAATATTTTAAAATCACATTTACTACCAAGAAAACCAGATATTTTAGTGCCTAACAAACATGAGCCTATTTTGTAACCGAGTTCAAAAACGAAGGAGGTTCTTAATTCAGTTGTACTTATTGCTAAACAGGGAAATGTTCGTTTGACGTTGGCACTAAATAATCAAAAGCCTATATAATTTTCATCACATCTTACATACACACTTATGGAGAAATCCAGAACTTATATAATCATTACTAAGATCAATATCATAAATCCAAGTTCTCACCTCTAATTACAGCACTAAATAGAGTCATCAGCTCTATTGCTGCGGCACCATTCATCTTTAAACAATTACATCTATAAACATTGTTGGGAAATGGTAATTATTATGAGCTGTCAAAAGTTTACAATACATCTTGGAAAGGTCAGGTTCGGTAATACTAACAGCCATTTATGAATACAGACGTAGCCTTGACCTCAGTTCAAAAAGGAGGCGCGGAATACAGTTTTTATACTTTTTAAAGTTTTTAAGTATCAGTAACAACGGAAGAAATAAGGTAAAAGCTTCTACTGGTCTTCGAACCTTGAACAAAACCAATAGCATTTTTTCTACATCTTTATAATTGTTTATTGACCTTATTTTATCCATCTAGGTCACGGTCAATGCTAATGACTAAAAGTATACCATAAAGTATGCAATTTGTCAAAAATGAACTGGCAACACGTAGAAAACAAATAAACAAACTAAACCGATCTATCATTGCGTTTAAATAAATAAATCCGTAATACCTCAAGTGGATGGAACTCTCTTATTTACGGCCTCCGAGACGGGAACATAAAAATCTAATGTCGAGCCGAGGGCGATAAATCACCTCACGGGAGCGAGGTGGATGACTTTTATGGCGAAAATTCTGAGGTTTCGACACGTGGTTCCCACAACACAGTGCTGGACGAACAGCTTACTCGTAGACTGCGATCTCGTAGGTAACCTACAATACCTCATAGTCGATAGTTACTTATTTATTCTAAGAAACAAGAATATGCGGAACATAAACTCTATTGTTCATAATTGAATTTATGGATAATTCATTATTAAAAGACGCTCATTGTACCTCGTTATAAGACCTGTAAAATCTTCTTAGTGCGTTTGTGAAACTATAAAGTAAAGAGAAAGAAATACAAAATACTGAATTAATTTTGAATTATTAATGATTTATTTAACAGGAAATTTTAGTCTTCCTTAACTAAACGATGTATGAACTTGATACAAACGTCAGGTGCATAAAGTAGGTAAAGGGTTAGATACTAAACTCCACCAGCTGTTTGCATTTGACTAAGTGTAAAGTGTTGTGTAAAATATGATAGTGTCACACTAGAGAATGATAATATAATGGAATGCGGATATAGATTCGTAGACATCTGCCGAGCGATAGAGATGTTTAAAATTAGTTGAGATCATGTAGCATATCTCTCTATCTATAATTTACACGGTTTTACTCTAACTTTTACAATTTATTGAAAAAATTTAGACTAATTTTTTATTTAATAAGACAAAGATGTTAAGTATTCTAAAGTTTATTAACTAATCATATTCAAAACTTAACTTTCGGTATGCGAGAGCGTTAACCTACACAAGAATCTGGAATCTCAGAGGTTAAATCGGTTTTTGTGTCAAATTTTAATATTATTAGCATCGAGCTTTGTAAAATCTGCCAAGCAACGTTACTTAGCATTGTTCCTTTCCAGTTTTGAAAAACCGTAGCACCTTTGCAAACTTACGTAATTGAACTTGAAACAAATGTGAACTAATTTGTTAGATCAACGAAGCATTGCAATCTCAAAAATTAAATCGAGCCGTGCCCCAGCCTGAGTAATGTTGCGTACGTGTAAGACGGCATTAAAGTGGTACAAGCTAACCCCACGCCGCTGCTACCCCACGCTTTAAATACATCCGATAAAAAACTAAACGACACCCCTCCATCTACCCTCAGGAAAATGGAAACGTCCATAAAAGCAAATTTATCCGCAAATTAATTTGCACCGGTCCGGAATCAAATTACTGCAACGCTTTTTTTTTAATTTATAATTTTCTCTTGTGTTCCAACGCTTCGTACTAAAACACTACCAGGTTCTTCTTACTCCACCTAGGTTCTTCACCTGGATGAAGTCTTATGCTCTAATTATTCAATTATGAAACAATTATAAAATAGTGTATCCATTGACTATTGGTAATTGAAACCAATCAACATTTAAGCAATTTAATTAAACATACTTTTATGGAGAGGCTCTAGTTAATTCAATATTTTCTGTTGGTCGGCTACTGAACTGGCGCAATGTGGTCCGTTTATGGTGTGCTTGGATTAAAAACTTAATTACTTTGGTTAAAAAAAGTGTGAGATTTTTGGAACATGAGTTTTTGCTTTCGTTCTTAGCCAAGGTGAAAATTTTATTAGTGGTCTTGTGATAGACTTTAAGACTGCAATAATAACCAAACACTGTGGAGGAACTTTTGCAGGGATAAAAGTGGTAGATTTTTACTTAATAAAATGCTCTGGGTTACCTATTTCTTCAAAAATGAACTTAATTAAACTTTAAACTGCATTCCACTTACCCCCGATGAACATCTAATAAAAAACAATAGCGTTGGTTTGTAAGAGGGTATTCGCAAAACTCTACCCCACAATATTGCGACTCGCGTAAAATGTAATGGGAAATTACTCTAAAATAAAAAAAAAGTCTCCCTCAAACGGAACCCTTACTGTTACGGCAATTTGGATAAGACTCCCTTGGCACGGAACACTAAAAATTCTACTGAGGCTACGATCGTTCAAAAAAACGCTAACTGTAATACAGCGGCAGACGTAGGGCCCATTCCAAAGAAAAGTCTGTTACGTTACTTTGTCAGTCGTCATAAAGCGGTGTTTTTCTTGGGGGAACTCGAAGCATAAGGAGTCTCGATATGCACATATCCCGGTAGACTCGGTGCTCTACAGGAACTCATAAAACTTCGGCGTTTTAATCGAAATGCTCGAGTCTGTTTTTCTGGCCGAGCACGTGATTTGATTATGGGATACGAATGCAGATGACTATTTCAACTCAAAGCCGTGCCGCTACCAAACGTCTGCAAATAAGTTTTTGTTAAATTACTTTGTGGATGGAACCTCTTACGACTTCCAAACATTTTACTGATCTGCTAAGCTATTTTGATCTTCTTCACCATTTATCTAATAAAGAAGACAATATCGAGTCCAATAAGCCGCCGGAACGGCCTGGCTTACTGTTTGTCCTCCGCAGTTCGGAACAGGAGCTTTTTATAGCGACCGCCCGCGGCTCGCTAATCCGCGCCAAAAAACACAATAACCCAAAGTACCGAGAACCGGCTAAATTACTATCCGGGCCATTCCAACCCTACAGGCAACCAAAGCGTTTGATAAAGTAGATCACAAAACGTATAGTATAAATAATATCGGGCCCACAAGAGGTCCTTGCGGTAAGCCGACGCGAGAGTGGTTTCATAAGCTAACCGTGCGAAACGCCTTCCCAGTTGTTATTGTGAAATGTGAATTATGAAAATAATAAAAAATAAAGCGTTGTAGAGCTTCGGGGGTAGACGCCACGTGCGCGCCCGTCGGAACCAAAACATTGAAAAGTTTAACCGCGGAACAGAAGAGTAGGCGTCCGTCCACGGGAGAGGTTTAATGCGACACGCGACTGTCTTAATTTCCACCATTAAATTGAATGATGGTAATCAAATTATCCGGCCCCTCCGTTCGGGTGATTGCAATCTTATTATTTTAAAGTTCCTGAGGAACGTCACTTTATGGAGGCTTTGACACAAATATCAGGAGATCTTATGGATGAGATTGGTGTGTCTCTACCGATCAATACAGTTTCGAAGATTAAACTTTTTGTACCTACTTATCATTACATTTGACATTCTAATTTCTGTACTTTTGTAATTGAAAAGAAAAGATCAGAAAGTTCTAAAATCAGAAAAGTCGAATAAGTTTGTCCGTTAGTAACCCTAGTTGGAAACCAATTGCTGATTGTAATAAATAGTAATCAATAATCACCTGAGGTTGGTCTCCGTGATAAAGGGTAGCTCACACTCGCTCGTCACTTAATAAGGATTATCTGCACCGACTCCATCACATTCATCCAATATTTATCCTCCGCCACCATTGTATGAATAGAACAAAAATTTAATACTGTTTGTGCCGCGCCGGTCTAGCCGGCGGATTATAGGAGGGTAGTTTTTTAAATAGGGTTACGTTTTTTTCCGAAGGGTCGTGATAAATGACACATGCACATTTTTCGAAATACCCAATTTCGGATTTAAGTCACCCCAAAGTGGCCTGGTGTCCGGCGAGGGGATCCGGCGGCGCTCGCGAGTCATTTACACCAACACTTTTGTTCGAAGAAAGGGTACTTGTGTTTTTAAACTACGATTCTGTGTGAAACGGTGGTCATTCTACTACTAGACTTGCTATAGCCTATTTTACAGTAAGATGATGACTCTATGCACCTTTTAAAAGAACTCTCGGAATAAATCCAATCCAATCATTATTGCAGTTACACAATTTCGCAAATAACTCTTTTAAAAGTTATATAGATTTGTTGGAAAGTACTGATTGATTCATTACTTTCCAACGACTCTATAAATAATAGGCCTTTACATCTATTGAAGATAATTTATAGAGCGTCAGGAGGCAACCTATGCCTACACTTAACGGGACACTGTAGTGCCTGGGACAATGTTTAGATGGAGTAGGCCCAGCACCTATACCATCCTCTCAGCCTAGTCAGACATATCCACAGGAAAGACAAGGTCAATACGTGCGGAGCTGACTAAGCCAAGGGTTTCTTCACGATGTTTTCCTTCACCGTTAGGCTCGTGTTAATGCGCATATAAATTTTCCGAAATGAAATATCCATTAATGCACGGCCAGGATTCGAGCCCACGACCTTCGGATCGAAAGTCGAGGTGCAATCCCACTCGGCCAACACGGCTTTTTAACGACTCTATGTAACACCAATTAATATTACGGGACACAGTTTTACACTGCAGCAGCAGGCATCGTAGCTCAACGACAGTAAAACACGTCCGTCACCACCAAACCCAGAGCTTAACCCGCAGATATTGGAAACGGGGGGTTTAATAATGCATTTTTCTATCGTGACGCCCACCATTACCTTGGGATAAACTGCGCGTAAAATTGACGTTAGAAAAAGTTAACGAGTGTGTTGTATTGGTGTTTAATAACTACGTTCGGCTGTTCTGCAGAAATCTCAACACTTTTTCTGTGCGTAAGTTGTATAAGCAGTTTTTCAATGTAACAGACAGTTGCTACAAATTGCTAGAAGAAACTGCATACTACTTTACTGAGAGTAAGACGTGCCGATGTACGTAACTGTTTTGAAAAACGCGAAAGATTAAATTTTTATTCTGATTTCTTCTCTGGTAAAATCTAGACTCAAGAAAAAGTCTTGCTTGGACATTTTTTTTTACTTTTAGCTGGAAAAAAGAGGTATGTTCGTAGTTAGCTATAACAATTAGTCGCAGTATACCTACCTACCTGTTCGCACATACCTATTCTCAATATATCTTTGCAATTTCTGAAAAACATTTGAAAAACATGTTCCTTGTTTTTGAATTTTATTGTTTGCAATTCTTTCAATGACAATGTTATTAGTTCCTAGTAGAATGATAAACACCTGCTTAATTTCTACAGAAGTGTGAAATTGATTGCTTTGCTTTGTGGGTTTTTTCTATCAAGCTTGTTCCTTAAAAAAATACTTAGTGGATGTACAGTCAGCCTTATAAAAAGATGGTAAATTACAAAAATATTATATCACTGAAAACTAGCAATTGACTAAAGCTTATGTTAAACTTTCAGCTGAAAGCCAATCAAATAATTTTGAAAACGATCTTCTTTTGATGCTGACGGTACTTATACAGTTTAAGCAAGATAACGAGATGTCAGCGCATTACAACTTTTATATCAAACGTTAAAGAAGCATTTCAGACTGTTTACTGACCATAACAGAGTTTTATTTTGAATAATATTACCATTTCAGTTGTTATTTGTGAGTTTACTAGAAAGTTAGTAAAACAAACGTTTTTGTAATACTTTTGAATCACTTTATAGTTCCAACAAGAGATATACAGAGACAAATAGCAAGCAAGCTCGTATAAGTTAGTATAGCCAACTCTGGTGACAGAGTTTCTAGGCCGCATTAAGGCCTCCGTCATGGCTTAACGACTGCTAGAGCCAGGACCGTCAGTTTAACGTGCCCTCCAAAGCACGGAAGTACCCATCCAAATAGTGACCGCGCAGAACGTCGCTTAACGTGGAAGCGAGCCTAGCCACGAGCGCTTCAACAGAGGCAACTGAAGTAATAACATAGATTATGTTAAGCTCGTTGAACTTATTGACTGACAAAACAAAGACTATTTTACAAAAACAAAGACTACACTCGTACCCTCAACATACATGACTTTAAATCCCTTGGTCAAAGACAAATCGAATGACCCGACGACCACTAACAGCTTGCAACTTTCAAAGCCAATAAATAAAGCCCCACTGCTGGGAAAAGAAAACAGTCTTTTAGGAATTTCTTAAGCAACCCTTCCGACGTTAATAAATGTCAGTGGACCATTGACATTTGGTGGGGTGACCTCGCGGCCGGCTGCCCACGGATACGCTCCGTTTCCGACTATTATGGTCACCGTAACCTTTTTTACTTTTAAACTGTAGTGATAAGTGACACGAAGTGAGCTGAGGAGATTGTGACGATTTTCTATGACAAAAAAAAACTTGTAATATTTTACTACACATCTTACTATTTTCATATCTGTCATATTTTATAATGATATTTTTGTAAGAACTTACACTTTTGGTATTGGACATAGGTCTGGACACAGTTGGCTGGGTAACATGTAGGGTATTTTTTTTAGTTTCAGGGAACAAAGGTTTTACGTGTGATACGATGAGTGGTAAGTGGCGTTCGTCATTACTACCTACATTTAGCGCACACCTGCGTATAGATCTTATCATGATTGCAATCTTACTACGGTATTTTACACGTTTCATTAAAATTACGGAAAAACGTACAAAACTGGTTTTTTAACGTTTACTTATAAATATCTATAATTTATTGTAGAAAAACATCGCGCAGTGTACTAACAGCTACTAAAGTAGAATACACTTGCGTATCATACTATATTTCTTAGAGACTACTCCCAGCCAACTGTTGTATGCGAATAATTACGTACCATACACTTATTTATATATTTCTATATTATTATTGCATGTTTAAGTATTATTTATAAAGATGGATGCAACTCCCGCCCGCGGCGTCAGCTCGGAATTGGTCCCAAGTGACCGATAAATGGCCTGGGAGTGGAAAGTCGATGTCTAACTAATTACATCGGCGATCGAGCGAAAAAATACCTTAAACTAAGAATATCTGAAGATTATAGAAGCTTATATTTCATGCAGAATAAAAAAATCTAGTCCTTATAAACACGCACTTTGTTACAAAAGTCAAAAAATGGCTGGAAAATATCTGCCTACATTTTTTATGTAGAGTCATCTTACATTCACAAGTACATACATTATTATGTATTCTGTCATAGCAAACATAGTTATATCCTCTAATATGCGTTTAGTTTACTAGATTATTTAAGTCTCACAGCCTTAACACATTATTTAAATAATTCTCCATAAACATTACCGAACGAAAAACTTATCATAAAATCAGTTCTAAATGATACACCTATAATACGAATACTTAGATACTATCTATAGTACAATTCAATAATGCTTTAATTACAGTGCGAAACAAGAATTATGTGTTTTGCATGCCCATGTGCGCCGGAGTGGAAACATTAGCATGTGGCGGGCTTAAACAATTTGCTTGTTAGTTTCTAGCAATGCAAATATGCAAGTGCAAAAAGTCTAAGCAGGTGTAAAATGGCGGCTAATAATTTACCTTTTTTAGCATAAAAAACTTTATTCATATTAGGAATAGAAGTGACAGCTTTTATATATTTCTTTTATTCTATTTCTGGTCAAAAAAGAGAGTTTAGTCACAGATTATATAGTACTATAGTTTAGTGTACCTAATTTAGATTATTTATATAATGTCAGGAGTTTAATCCATGCCCTTATGAACGAGACGTTGCAGTGTCTGGGACATAGTTTATAGATGAGGTAGGTCCAGCTTATACAGGATAGTATAAGCTGGACCTACCTCATCTAGTGGGCCTTATCCACATAAAAGACGAGGTCAATACGTGCGGAGCTGATTATAAGCTGTAGGTTTCCTCTTGATGTTTACTTTAACTGTTTCTTTGATAATCTTCTATTATTTTGCAATGCAAGTAGCTAAAGAAATATCGTGATAGTAATCCTTTTAGTTACTAGAACTATGTAAAGTAAAACACGATGCAATAAGTCAGTTTAGCGCAATACGCGAAATGCGTGTACGCATTCGCAAATCAACAATTATCGTGAGTAATAACACGCTCAATTTAATATCTATTGGTATAGTAGTTGTAATTATTTGTGAAAATGGTATATAGCAACTATATTTACATAAATAATAAAGAAGGATTAATTCGTAATGAGGCACTTCTGATTTATCGGACGAAGAAACGCAATCTTGTTCAATCTCATTTATTTAATTTTTTGTTTCAGTAAATTGTAACTTATAGATCAAAACCTCAGTGTAAGTTACATGGCTTATTTATACCTACTTAGCCCCACCTAGATTAATTAGGTATCTTATGTTTCTACTCCATCTATGGTTCAAGGCACTACAGTGTCCCGTTATGTGTAGGCATAGGTTGCCTCCTGACGCTGTATAAATCATCTTCAATAGATGTAAAGGCCTATTATAATTATTATTATTATTATGCTTCTACGTACGTTTTCAGACAAGACTCTACCATTGTTGAGTTGCAGTGTAAAATCTATCGAGCGCTGTTCATAGGATAGCTTAGTGGCTCAACTGATTAAAAAAATGTTATCTAAAAACGCATAGCATAGCAAAAAAATTAAATACCCATGTCGATAATTTTTCATTACACAAAAGCTACTCTACATTCCAATCAACACTCCAAATGAAGAAATACATCTTCCAAATGAAGCTATTCACTCAAAACTGTGACATCAGTAATCAGTTTACACGGTGTTGTTGCGCTGTTATTAGCAGCGAGAAGGTGCTCCAACCGTCTCCGTGCACCTTGCCACCACCTTGCGTCTGATATTTCAAGATATCAATTATACTACCCAACAAAACGGCGCTACTACCACACTAACTATCAAAGAACTTTGAAGTCTAATTCCTGGGAGATAAAGTCGGATGTTTCGTGGGAGTTCGAAGTGAGGGTAAGCGGAAAAGATCGGACCCCACGTATAGATTAAAATTATTTAGCTAAGTAAAGTTTTATAGTTCTATATTAGTGGACACGGTTGTCTTTTAAATTAGGTACCAAATACGATCGTTGAGATCTTGATAACGATTGAAAGTATTACAACGAAAATTGGGTTATTTTTACTTGTCACGGTATTAGTTTTGTTAGACAGTAGACAGCTGGATAATGAGTCGATGAGTAGTTGATTGGAATAGTAAAAACAGTTGAATATCAACATTACAATGTTGCATACAGGTTTTCTCCGGCACAATAATGTCTGATTTATTCCACTGGGTGTTAATTAAGTAACTTGGCGTCTAAAGGACCTTAAAAGGAAATACTATATCTGCATTGCTTCATCAATTCCTTATTTTCTAATCAGTTTTATTATAAAAAAGTTGTAGTTGTAGCTGACTGTAATGAGGAGATATATGATGTACCTAGTGATAGAGTATAGAATGTGTAGACTGACAGAGTTTTACGACAATTAAACGTTTTTTTGAATACCCACTTTTATAAGAGTCACAAAAGAAAGTTTACGAGATACGTAGAGTGCTAATTATGAATGTGGACGGATATAGAGGAAGAGGTAGCCCTAAGAAAAGATGGATGGATTGTGTAAAAGATGATATGCATAGGAGAGGAGTGAACACTGAGATGCCGAATGATAAGGGAGAATGGAAAAAAAGACCATGTTGTGACTAGTGGGATAAGGGCAAGAAGAGGAAAAAGAAAATAAATTTTACAATAAAAAAAAATATTATCAATTTCATGACTCTACGTCTCTATGGCCAACGATATAAGATTTACCACGAGCAACGACGTAAATCGTAAATCGACAACATAATTTTACGTAAACAACAGTAAAGAGTGTCTATTGCATGCGAAGGTGCAAAAAAACATTGCACTACACACAATAATCACCCGTGTAAATAGGAATGCAAAGGCCGTTATTGTGTGCAACAGTTTTGATGTAACGGTTTACTTGGGTGTTTGGTTGGAGTTTTCAATGCGTGACGCGTGGTCATTTCATTTTTTATTGTATTGGTTCAGCAATGATAGGATTGCTTTGCAACTGAAATTACAGCGATGCTTTACTTGCCTTAGTAGATATTCCCCTTCATCTCCCTAGGGACAACATAAGCTGAAGTCAAACCATAGCGGTGCTTTTGTGCTATAGTTGCAACCAAACCCATTCAATAAAATAAATAAATATTACCATTGGTATGGACCAATAACAAAGAGACCTAGGTCGATCTCCAATCAATGACGGAGGCCTCTATTCAGCAATAGTTTACTGATGACGATAATAAAAAATCCTTAATCGTGCCTTGTTAATCGGAATCTTGATTTCTTGCAAGGACTCTATTGACGAAGATTTCTTTACAGATAACATTATTCTGGTGTTCAAATGACAGTATCAACAACGGCTTAACTATCATCCTTTTTTATTTTAGCCATGATGTAACATTACTAAACTAGTCCGTTCCTCTTATCGCCCTTCAGTAGGAACCTGCCACTCCGACCCATCACCTTAAAACTATCCTATCTCAACTATCAAGAGCCATCAAGTTCGGAAGTGTAGCAATAAGCAGTAAACAACTGGAGTCAAGTGCTAAACGCGGTGATAAGGCCGCCCCGCGCCCCGCGACGGTCATCTGATAGCGAGCGGGCGCAGTTACCCTCGCGTGAAGTGTCAGGCCTTCACACTTACTGGAAGAAGCATTTTTTGGAAATAGTTTTTGGTAGTATTCCCATAGAGCTGATAATACCGTGTGACGTAAGTACTAATTAATTTGATGTTACGTACTTTTGCAATGTTCCTCTAAAAATCTGTATATTTGGTCTGGTTTCTGTGTCTGATCTGTGTCGTGTGGGATAATTAAACAAGGTTCAATTAAAGAATCGCTATAGATATAGACTAAATACTTAGTACTAACTAATAGAGGAAGGCGAGCATTGAGAAATTTACCTAAAATCTTGGGAATTTCTAAAATGAAACCTTGACACCTTGACTTTAGATTTATTAGGCGTAAGCGTTTTTATTAGTACCATTCGTATCTTGGACAAACCAATAAAGCCATAATCGATGTTCTTGGTTGCGTCAGTTTAATGATGAGCTCATTTTATGATTTGTTACTTAATAAAAAAAATACTTTTAATTTACACAGACACCGTTTACCCTAGGCATACCAACACATTTAATTTAGGTTATATTATTTCTTAGGAACAGAAGTTTACCTAATCAACGTTTTACTAATCGACCACATCACCACATCAGGTGAGATTGTGGTCAAACGATTGCCTATATTGTATAAAAAAATAAAAAAAACTTATATATACTATTTAAGAATGTATCAGAAAGTGTAAGTATCAATGCTGTGTGATATCACTCGAAGGAGGTATTAACAGCTTTAAGAATTTAAAACGAGTTTTGGAGAAAGAGTTAGTCTGTACGTCATTAGGGTCCGTCCCTCTCAGAGGGCGCCACTTTGCACAACCTTCGCATGTTTTCAGATCCTCGAGTTGACAACTATCAGGTCACAGGATTGTATTTTTCTAGAGTCTAAATTCTAGTCTACCAGATAACTGAAAAAATTATCAATTGAATCATCAGTCGTTTCTTTCTATTGACTTATAACTTCTGGCATTGCTTGGGTATTTAATAAATATTAATTTCAGTAGCATCAGTTGTATACTTACTTGCTATAGGGTACTGGTTCAAAACCAGGTTCGAGCTCGTGGCCACATTACTTTTGTCAAGCCTAAAATTTCTTGTATACATATTTATGGACGGCAAAACTGAAGCTCAAATTGTAGTCTACTAAATTCTCCAAAGAAAATAAACAAGCGAAGTTTAGAAATACCAAGAACTGGTTTGGAAGGCAAATCCTCAAATACCTTGTACGATAGGGTTAGTGTATTGTCCGGAGGTAAGCAGAGCACGCGAATTGACATGCCAGACCCTTGCTTCTTGGCCGGACATTTCAGGGTGTGGCGCAAGTGGTAGCGGCTATACAGCTTAGTCAATTCATCATCACCAAGCATTGATATTGAAATAATTGACTTTGTTAGAAGTATGTGCAATATAACGACGAAAGACAAAAATGCAGAAGCCTACTGTTGCACTCAACCCTCTTCATTGAAGACCGATTTTCACTTTTCCCTATCCGTTAGCCTCTTGCGATATTCAAGTCTGTCTTTAAAAAATCTATGAAAACAGCTGAGTGCGTAGAACTATCCTGGTACATACATAGCCAGCCAGTAGCCACTGAATAAATATTATGCATATCAGCATCGGATCTACAGACTACTTTGCAAAGACTGCTTGATTATACAAAAACTAGCTGCTTACGTATTCCTCAGACTTATAATAAGTATTTAATAAAAAATCTGTATCATATGTGATTGTGATTTTTATTCGTGTAGGATAGCACTAAATATTAGAAGTAATAAGACATGTTTTTCACTTGTGCCTTGGACGCACGATCTTAATAACCATTGTGGCAGCGCATCAATAATCCCGGGATTAGGCGACGGACGGCTTACGCAAATACGATCCGATTGGACGCAGGCCCACTAACTATGTCCACTGGCCACTGTCCACTGTCTTTAGGGGCTAGGAATGCAAAAAATATACTAAATCTTCGTAATAAAATTGTTCAGATAAAAAAATCAAAGTGGTCTAAAGTTGCGGTTGATTTTATCACAAATGTATAGCAGAAGTTTTTGAAACCAGTAGTTTTCAGGACCTTCTTCATTAGCCTGTGTCTGGGAAACCAAAACTTCATTCTATGTTCAGAAAGACGCCATCAAGAAAACAGTTTAACTATGGTTGAACTGAGTAGATCTCTTACGTCTTTACGTAGCTACTTGCAGCACTCAGTGGTAGGTTCCAAATAATGACATTCTTGCGGTTCCCGGCCGCAGCCGGTGCCTCGTTTGTGGCTCATTTGTCAGTTCCATCCACTCCATTTGTGGTCGCTTATACTTGTGTGGCTCTTGCTTACGTCTACAGTGTAACAGTATGAAATAGAGAGCTTTGAGCTTTTACTAACAGAAAAGATTAATTTACAGTGTGAGGTTTATGAATTCTATACTGTCATTTTTTAAAGGTGTCTTAAAATTCTGTCTTATAGCTATCTCATATAAAATTATTTTATAAGATACAGTACCTGCTGAACCGAGAAGCATGTATAAGAGTACTCAATTTCAAAACTTTCCAAACTTGTACCGAAACTGTATCGTGAAAATCGGCAGCCAACCGCAATTGAATCCACGAAAACAAACATAAATAAGCCGAACAACAGTCCAACTTTAAACAGGCATCATAAATACGTACTCTCATACACGGAAAGTTTGGTGCGGCCATCGCATAAATCATCCGGAGCCGCACCGACCCCCGAGGAAAACTGAACTATCCAGATCCCGTAGGCTGCATTCACGTATCAGCTCACATTTGGACAGAAAACTGATAGCTACCCACCAGCGTCTACCTAGACAAACTTACAGTCATATGACAGGAGGAATCATCATGTTTATTTCTAACACTCACTTTTCATACATAGCTGGTTGTCCAGTGCATTAGAGGAACCTTCAATACTTTTATTGGGTCTGATAGACTTGGACTTTAGTTTCATTGGTTCTATCAATAGAACCAACAAGGCACATGGTAACACTGCAGAAAAATACCCTTGTCAATCCTTGACGTAATGCTCTCAAGGTTTTGCAGATTCTGGTGGACCAACACCGGTTGCCCGCTTTAACCCTAAATGCGTTCTAGCGCGGGAATCCGGGCATACCAACTCCCGACTCAGGGAGTGTATGAGCCTGCCCACGCAGCAATATGTCATCCCGGTCAAGCTTCCGCCATTTGTCTTGCAAAAATTCGGGAAAACATCTTAGGAACGTCGCGGCGCGTCGCGTCCGCGTCGGAATGCGAAGGGTTAGTAACACGCTTAATACGCGTGTAGGATTGATTGATTGAAATTCACGAACGGAGGTGGGAAAGGGTGATCTAGTGGAAATGTGTAATGGAAAAATGTTTCAAGTTTATTATTGCCTTTGTCCTCGATAACTTATACAAATGCTAAAGAAACATTTATCGGGAATACAATCTGAAAACATTGTGATTAGATATAGATTTGGATACCTTGTTTTTAGCTTCGTTAAAAGCTGAATGACATTGAAATGCTTCCATTTCATTTCCATTTAATTTGAGTAAAACATGAGCATTGTAACTTTTTGCAAAACAAAAACGGTTTCAAAACCGCAAAACCGCATAGCTTAGCAGAAGTCAGCACAAAACAAACGAATCAATTACCGCACGCGTCGGTACAAAAACGTGGGGGTTTGGCCGCCGCTAATGTCCCGCTAATGCCGCTCATTGCCGGCCGTTTGCGGTCATTTGTGGTCCGACCCGACCGGACTGAGTCCAGAAAAATTACTTTCCTTTAAAAACAGGTTGGTCTTGTCAAGGCCGTTACAAAAAATACTGCTGCCTAAAGAATACATAGTTTTTATCATAGACAACATTTGTATTTATTTTAATAGATGTAGAGCTATAACTGTTCTGCTGTTTAGCAGGCAGGTGTAAATGGCTGGTTGCTTATTTTGCGGTTGTCGTCAATGGTAAGCAATAACTCAATATTATTTGTGGTGAGGCGCAGGATGTGACGTTTTGTAGCAGAAAATGTTGAATTGTTTAACTAACTAGTTTTAGGGTCAAAAGAATATACAATTAAAATCCATAAAACGTTTCTTTCTGACCTCTGTTAGTTACAGTGTGTCAAATGAGTAAATAAAATAAATATTAAAAAAAAAACAGAAATAGGTACAATAACGGTCAATATTCAGTATGGCTTGTAACATAAAATTGCATCAATAAACTCTCGTTTATCAAATTCTCGTTGATATGATAAAACTTTGAAAGCAACAAAAACTTTGCGCCCAACATTTCGGTTTATTCAGAACATCTTTAGATTGGCGCATGTTGACACGGCGTGTAATATTTGCGGAGGCGCAATCAGCCGCCCGCCCAGAGAGCGCCGCCCAGCGCCGTGTTTATCGCCGCCCAGCGCTTTGTGTACTCACTTCGTTTGTCTTCTGCATAAATCGAAGAATTTGAAGATGTCCAAATTATGGGTGTTGTTCAAAATTCTATTTGGGGTTCGTGAAATTAGGGAGATTTTTAATCTCGGAGAAGTTGATTTGTAACATAACAATTTTAACGTACCAAGTATTTAGAGCCACCCTTGATTTTCAGTCACTAAATTGTGGCCAAGGGACATTTTTTGAAAAGCAAAAGTTCAAGTCAATCATTTTCTGACACATGGACGTCCCATAAGGGTCTGTTAGAAGACGAATGTAAGGGATGAGACATTATGCGTCTTCATTGAACGCTAATCGGCGTCCGGCGTCCGGCCGCCCCCAGTGTCCGACCTCAACTTGACGAATATCGGTCCGCCCAGAAGGTAACGCTATGAACAGAGCGGGTAAAGTAACAATCAGAAAAATATTATGAGTGATTACAGGGGGACACAACAGAAAACTCCCGAACTGAATTTTGGCCTATAATATCGTACAAATTAGGAAGTAGGTAGGTACTCAAATAAATAAATTAGATTAAACAAAGGAATCAAGATTCTGCTAAAATTTGAGCACGAATCTTTGAATACAATATCTTCTTTGATCTTCAACGAAACAAGTACTTAGCCATCATAAAAACATTGGGATGATTTTCTGTATCTCATCGTGTTGGTTCGTGGCCCCACCGCACTGTCCAGCCACCTAGCCCTAAGGCTGCGGTCACACATTTTGTTTCACTCCTATCTGATTTGTGGGCCTTATCCCGACACCCGGCTCTGGTGGGAAACAATTACGCAAAAGATATAAACTGCTTTTTCATTGAAACATCAGACCTTGGTTTATTTTATTTGAATTAACAAGATTTTTTTGGAAAAATTGTCTAAACTTATAAAACTGTTTCAAACGTATTTAGACTGAAGATTAATAGATCCTTGATAAATGATAAGTAATCTATACTTAGAAAACTTTTTAAGCTTTGCTTTTAGTTAGCAGCGAAATCAGAAATGATTAATATTTAACCCCTAAAATGCAACTTATAGGTTGTTTGTTTATTACTTTTATTATTATGGACTCCCGTTTCCGCATTTAGACTCAAAGTTGGTCCATTATACGTGGTTGACCAATAAAAAAATCAAGGTACTCTTTGGCACAGATTATATAATACTATACTAGTTCTTTGGTAAGTAAATAAAGTCGCACAAGCAGTAATAAAGCAGCAATGAAGTATTTTTAGTAACGATTACACCGCATATTAAAAACAAACAAAACAAAATGAAGTTAACTTTTAAGATGAAAGGTGCAGAACATCAAATGCTCATCTAAAACTATTATACAGAAGCCGCGCTGACCGCAGTAGCTAACCATCGGTTAAGCATCGCTAACTGACAGTTGAGATTGACAGGCGTAAGCGCATATAATTTAAATATTATGAAGCCGCTAGAGTCGTGTTTATGTTTATTACGATTATGTCTAGTGAAGCAATATAAGAGGTTAACTTGTAGGTTCTGGGATTATAGAACGAGTAAAAAAAATATTTTGATGCGCAAAAAAATGGTACGGAGTTATTAGTAAGCTATGGGACTGGGTACATTTTCATTCAGCATATTTATTAGTTTTTGGTCTTCATGGTGATGATAGTTTTAACTTTAATCTACCTAGGTGTATTATATGAGAATTCTCAAGTTGTAAAGTCACGGTAAAATATGAGTACCTACTTAACTACAATGTTTTTTCAAAAGAGTCTCGTGGAATATTGACAGGCTATTTGCTGGTTCCAATTCAATAACAAAACATTAAAAGAAAAAAAATATGCAATTTATCGAGCGCAGTCAACCAATAGAAAGACAATAGGCTACATAGATCACTCTAATGGCGATTCAATCAACAATAGCGTGTTGGATATCTATCATTCACTGACCAATAACATGCTCAACTAACCTCAACTCTATTTCGACGCAATAAGATTCAAATTATATGAAGTTTTGTAAGTAGGTAATGAGTGGTTTTGTCTATTCATTGACGTTTGACGGCTACCGATACGATACTACACGATAGAGGTCGATACACTTTGATTAAAAATATTTGATTGATGGCGATAGTTGAGTAGTAGATGGAAATTCTGAAACTTATAAGGATCTAGACACAACACCAGATAGGTGTGCAAAGAAAGCTTTTTTTTTTGTTGAAACGTTTTCCAGAAATAAATACTTATAAAAATAAAAAATACAAGAATATACTCAATGTAAAACGGCCCTAGGTATATAAAAACTTACCTACTGGGACAAAGTTGGGTACCAAATCGGTCGCTCTATAAAATATTGGAGGTTTGATCTAAACAATTCTGCAGTAATAATTATGTCGATTGTCGATGGTGATAATGAAGACAAGTGTTCTAGAGACATGGAGTGCAGATCAAAAACTGTCTAAAACTAAAACTGTGCATAACTCATATTATTAGTTTTTTTTTTAATATTGGGTACAAGTTGCGTGGGCCGCTGACTCAATCAGCACAATAGCCTTTGTGACAATACATCGGCGCAGGCGCAGTACGTGTGCGTATTGTTTTACACACTTTCTATTAACCTTTAGCTGTTGTCAAAACGAGTGTAGGTTGGTTGAACTTATGGATGTGGCACAAGAGGTATACCGGTACTATTTTCAAATGTGTTTGTCGCGTATTGCTTGAATCGTCGCGATATTGCTAAGATACGATTTAAACTAATACCAATAAAAAGTCATGTTGAAAGAAGCCTATAATTGTTCCACGCCAACTTTGCCCACATGGGATTCAGCCGTGCAAAATTGTAGGATACTGCACTTAAGGAAGTCTGAATCGACTCAATACTCAATACTCAATATATTTATTGCTTTCACATGGTTTAGGTAAATTTTACATTGGTGGTGGATGTAAATAGATATGTCTCATGGACCCTGCTTAGGGTATAGCAATATGAAGGCAGGCCGAGGTTTATAGATAGCTAGTAGATCGTTAATTAGTATTACATAATAGGTTTGTAAAGGTTGACTCTAAAGTGCCAACCTTTACAAACACATACTAATGTAAGTAATTCGTATGAATTCAACTTGCAATATCAAAATGTATTTTGATAGACATTATGGTGATAAATAGTGCCACCTCCATTAGTTTCTTAGTTTGCCCTCGCGATGGCACATGTGACTCTGCACTCTGCATGACAGTTACATGACTTCCACTACACGAAGCATGCCTTCTGTACGACAATACACGAATAAGTACTCACTTAGATAAAAAGTTACGACCTCATTATCTTGCTGAAGCTATAAAACTTTTCTATGTCATTAATACTTAAATTAGTATATTAGCACTATTACCGTGAACCCCTCATGACCACTACGAAGAAGAATATCAGCCCACGGACAGACATATGACCTTTACCCCTCTTATCTCTTATATATCCCAAACTGTGGACCTTCTCCATTCACCAACTTCCCAATTTCCAACCTCGTAAGTTCATCAAGAGGGTTTAATCTTACCTCCAGTGGCAGATCCTGGATTTTGGCTTTGGAGTGTTTGGCCTCGGATTTTCAGAATGAATGAGGAGGCCTGACCGAGTTTTTCCTGACAATTCCTGGTTTTACCCCTCTTCCCTCTAAAAAAGCTTCCTGGACTCTTTAATGCTTACCTCTTTATAATAATTTAAAACCGATTTAATAAGTCATCGCTTAGAATAAGGTTGGTAAATACAAATATCTTATTATTATCTCAAGGATCAAAACAAACAATATCGCAGTGTTACAAATCAAACTATCAACATAGAAGGTGATCATGTCTGGTCGTGACGACCTTCGCAAACGACTATTCCTCATGCCGGGACACACCAAGCGGGGAACACACCAAGCAGAGACTTCCCGTTTGTCAAACCAGTGTAACAACTGGTTGTACAAACGGGAACTAAACCCGCAAACGATTAATAAATAAATAATGAATAATAAATATTCTTGGACATATTACACCATCTAGTTCCCATAGTACAAGCTTTGCTTAGTACCAAACTAAGCAAAGCTTGTACTATAGGAACTAGATTGCTGATAGAATACTTATGTACTTTTTTTTGTAAATATATACTTATGATACAAAGTAACACCCGGACACAGAACAAACATCTATGTTTGCCACACAAATGTTTGTTCTCGGTGGGGATCGAACCCACGACCCACAGCACGGAAAGCAGAGCTACTACCGACTGAGCCATGACGCCTGTCATAAATACCACTACTACTAGAAATGATTACAAAAAACTGTATGTATTTTCATTATACTTCAAGTTGCATAACATAGTCCAAGATGGCCAAAAAAACTCGCTTAAAAATTATAGAATAAAATAAGCTATTAAAAAGAGCTAAGCTAGCTACAAATATAATTTCAAAAAGCTGCGTGTCACCCAGGCATTAGCACAGAATATAAGTCTAAGCCCGTCATTACATTTAGCTCTTAGGAATTGTGTCAGACGCATAGGAGTGTCCTACCACAGAGAGTACTTAGTACTTGTCCTACGCAAAATTCTCGACCAAATAACACGACTGCTAAGACAAGATATCTAGACAAATATTGAAATACGGGTACCGCACTCTATAGTTTATGATCGGCTTTCGAAAACATGGCAGTAGTAAATATTGTATCAAAAATATTAATTCGCATTTCATTTAAATATAATAAAATACACTTCAAACTATTTATATGAAATAGAAAACTGGCCACACTAGACATAACATTGTAAGTGTAAGTGTTGCCCGTGCTGTGGGTAGTGGGTTCGATCCCCACCAAGAACAAACATTGGTGTGGCAAACATAGATGTTTGTTCTGTGTCTGGGTGTTTCTATGTATTATAAGTATGTATTTAAAAAAAAATGTATGTATGTATTCTATCAGCCATCTAGTTCCCATAGTACAAGCTTTGCTTAGTTTGGGACTAGAAGGCGTTGTGTTAAGTGTCCGTGAATATTTATTTATTATTTATTATTAAGTTGCAACTTAGCCTTCAAGAACGGTAGATGTCTCCTAAAATTTATTTTAGTGGTTCATGTAGATTTTTTTAAAACTTTTAACCTTGCAATTTTAAAGCACATTATTGTAAATCATGATCAAGTGTCATAGGTCACGCACAATCAAATGTAATAAGATAAAATCTTACACTTAATATCCGTATATCACCTTAGGTTATCTAGTAGTTAAACAATACAATTATATTAACGTGCACTTTAAAAAACTATAAATAAAATAACTGCATTTAAAAGTGTTGTAAAAAGCCATCTCCTGGTGATTTAATTTTACTGTTTTGGCGAGGATTTGCTCAACAAAATGTATAATTCAATTGCAATAACCAATTCGCGTCAATCAATTAATACTGCTATTTATAACTGGGGTCCTACCACGATATTTTATTAATAAGTGCTTAATCAGCGAGACTTATAAATTTGATGACTTTTATTCCATCAGAATAGGGTCCATTATTGTTTGTATCAAATACAGTTTCCTGTAAAAAAATCCGCTAGATATGGGCAACCATAGTAAACCATAAATTTTTGAGAGACGACCATACAAAAGTCAAAAACATTACTGAACGATTTTAACGCTTTTGAAAGAAAATAGTGAAAGAAGTCACTCAATAATGAAATGGCATAGTCTATTATTGTAGTAGAAATCATGGTAGGCCTACGTAGTCAAAATACCGCATAAAATCAAAACGTCAGATTTGTATTTGCACTATTGACATGTTTTATGTATTTATGTAAATAAATAAACAAAATGACGTATCACAAAACAGAGCCATTATGGCCTGTCAATGGCTGTCAATGCCACGTGGCAGTCAGGATGTAAAGTCTGGAGCTTACACTAGCTGAGCGAGTAGCGGGTTAAAATAAATTATTTTTGTGAAAACATAATTTAAAAAAAAAAGTCAAATTAAAATTACTTTACGGGATACCTCAAGTAAAACTTTTCCTTTAGTGATAAACGTTTATTTTATAATTTTTTATTCTGATGTAGGTAACCCTCAAACATAGCAGCTCCTCAGATCTCTTACCAGATAAATCCATAAAAAACTTGTCATGGTTATAATC
Organism: Eulithis testata; assembly: GCA_947507515.1. Lineage (NCBI taxonomy): Eukaryota > Metazoa > Arthropoda > Insecta > Lepidoptera > Geometridae > Eulithis > Eulithis testata. The sequence continues at coordinate 401,066 of OX382198.1, forward strand.
GCTATGCTTATCGCTCAGCTCGTGAAAGGTCACAGCTCAAGATCTGCGAAAACTCAGTACGTCATTGCAAAAACAGTGCAAATCCGTGAACCGGCCACATTACCAATTCCGATGAGTGCTATAATGGACTCCATCGTTCATGTATTTCAGTTGTATTCATAAATCATGCGGTTTCAGGCTTGAGGGGTAAAAGGGTTATTTTTGTTATTTATTCAGTCATAGTCCTGTTAATTTGTTTATCCTTTTATGGAGTTATTTTTATAGTATCAGGTTCTTGACTCACCAGCTGTGGTACCTAATAAATTGTTATATATCTTACCTTCAGGCCTGGCTGCTGCGATAGCAGAATTTTTTTGACCTGGTTTCTGAGCGTTGTTAGTGATCAATAGCAAAAATAATAAAATTGTAGTTTTGTGGTTCGGTTACAGGTGCTAATTTTGCAGAAACTATTTCCTACCGAGCCCACCAGCTGGCCCACTGGTGGGTCGATGGGAAAAAAATTCCCAACGAGCCCACTATGCAAATGAATGGGCTCGATTGGTGTTCTTCAAACTCCGACATTGCAGAACAATAAATAAGTTAAAATCGCTGATTTTAACTAGTAGTCTAGCTAAACGCGCTTAAACTGCTAGTTAACTAAGCAGTAATTACTAGACGTATGAAGGGTTATCAGGCAGTTGGATACGGGTGCTAAATAATACAGTATCACAAAAACTCAGTGCCCTCACCTTTCCTGCATGTGCTGGCAATTGTGTGTCATTATAATTGAAAAAAATAATGAACTCTGTATCGAAGATTGCTAATGGATTTCTTATAAAAAATATTGCAAAACTAAATTAAAAAAATAATTACTTTCCTACATGTGTAAATGCAGTTAAATATTCATTTATGTATTTATTGTTTTTGAAAAAGAATTTGTTCGCTTAAAAATTCAACAAAATAATTTATATGCATTAATAGGGATAAGGAAAATTATGTTCCTAATTAAATAATTTACGCAAATTGCTTTAAAAATACAGAGTGCTAATAGTCCAATATCTTTATTAACCGGTAAAGGGTAGAGTTGTGCGCAATAAATGAAATGGAATAGTTAACCCTACAGTGTTCACACTCGGTTTAATTTAGTTAACTGTTCCGTTGCGCCCCGGGCGCTGCGCTGGGGAAAGGGTTGATAGTGATGTGCGAGACGTCTCATCAACTTATCGATAGTCATAAAGTACTGAGTAGATACTGAGTCAGAACAACTGTTGAGCTAAGCTGATTATTTTCAATATTTTATCATCAAATCATATTTACTTTTGTCTGACAGGTCAGAATCTTTGAGTGAAAAGTTGTGTGGTAGTATTTTATCTCATAAGCCATGAATGTTCAGTAGTTATCATTAAAAAAAATCTTTAACCAGGATACTGGTCAATAGTTATTATTTTCACAACCCTATTTCGTATCGATATCGACATCTACAGCCATCGACTGAGCACGTCACTAGCCAGGCATTTTCATCACCAGCTAATTTATATTGACCTGAGTGCTGCACCCTCGCCTATATTTAAAAGCTTTATAATCGCACGATGAAGTGTTGCCAGCGTTGATTAATCACCCAAATTCCAGCAGAAAATCACCGACTTAAGTATTTGGAAACGTCCTTGAGCCCTGAAATCTTTGAGACTTAAAATAAGACATTAATGTTAATTTTCGACGAAAATTTGAATTGTATATTTGAAATTATTCCGATTTTAAAGTTATCAGTAATAATGAGTATCACTAAAGCAATTTTTTACTCCACATAGGCACCTACTAGTTTGTCTGAGGTTTAAATGGAAGATACATCATGTTATCTATTTTAATACAGAAGTGACCGAGGCAAGTATATTATTAGAATTTAGAAGCCATGTAAGACGTCAGTTACAAAGCTCTTTTATTATTTACCTAATTAAAGGGTTTGAAAAAAATTGCGCGCATTCGAAACCGGGTACGAAATGGCACTCAGGTATTTTTCCACGGTTGAATTACCTAACGATAATAATGAAGAGGTCGGCGACCCAGCCACCTGCCCACTCGACTCGATACCGATATCGATAAAATCAATCGAGTTGTCACATCAACTCGATAAGTAACTACTCGCAGATACGCGCAATTATAGCGATGCCGGCACAGAGCCCGCTAAGATATAGAAACACATTTTGTATTGGAATTATTGTTGATTAAAATCTCGAATTTTATTTATCGAATTTAGTGAGGTAACCCTATTTGGAACATCTGAGATGAAACTTAGCAGACAGAAAGGGAGTTGATTTTACATATAAACTTAAATATGCACTAAGGTGCTAAAGAGACCAAAAGTTGAAATAATATTACAAACGTGACAGGCGTCATGGCTCAGTTGGTAGTAGCTCTGCCTTCCGTGCTGTGGGTCGTGGGTTCGATCCCCACCAAGAACAAACATTTGTGAGTGGCAAACATAGATGTTTGTTCTGTGTCTGGGTGTTTCTATGTATTATAAGTATGTATTTACAAAAAAAAATGTATGTATGTATTCTATCAGCCATCTAGTTCCCATCGTACAAGCTTTGCTTAGTTTGGGACTAGAAGGCGTTGTGTTAAATGTCCGTGAATATTTATTCACTTGACCGTGAAGCGATGACTATTATAATTAATAACCCAGTAACAGTGATTGTATTAGTATTTTTTAATAAAATAGAGGTGAACCTCTGCGTTACTGATCTATTAAAATCGATAAATAAGTTCGTTTTTATAATTTATAGTAAGTATTACAATTATGATAAAAGCAGATCTGCGACTTTATGCGCCCAGTGTAAACCAAATGGTTTACACTGGAAAATGTGGAAGTGTGAAAATAGCCAGTGACTATTTGCCTTTGACTGTACATAGAACCGCAAACTATGATAGACGACCCTAACAAATTCTGTACTGATACAACATGATTGAGCTTATACACACCGGCCGACACTGACAAATCATTATAAAAATATCGTTGTCGTCGACCCTTAAAAGCATCTAGTAATTTTACGAGATTAGCTTTCCATATCGTGTCGGTGTCGTGTCAGTATGAAAACGCCCATTACCAGAAACAAGTGGAAAATCTCCAGTTTGGATCTAGCTGTGCATTTGCATATCCACTAATCGTTGTAATAAATTATTATTAATTGTACGAGTTTTCTATGTTTCCTTATTAGTGGAGACTGGTTGGACTCTTAGCACTACTTTGGGACCAATAAATGGTTGAATCGTTTTTGTGTTCGCTGCAAAAACAGCTTTAGTAGAAAAAAAAGTAGAAAACATTTTAGCCTACTTCAGATTCAGAGAATGTATGCATTAAATATTTTAGGTATACTTAACAGTGATTAAAAAGCTGACTTAAAATCGCCTCTAAACTTTTATCAAAAGTTAATGACCATTTCAATTAGTGCCATCGTTTTGTTTTGATAGTGGCAACTAGTGTCAGGGAGAATCTTAAGCAGTGTTTAAGTTTAGAGACAATTCTAAGTAAGACCGTAAATCTCTAGACTCCAAAAAACAAGAAATTGATGCTATGCTACGACTTACGAGTCTCAGGTTACTGTGACATTGAGTGGGATTGGATAACTCAATAGCGGTTGTGTTTGATTAGGCAGTTAAATATCTGTAGGATAATCTTTTAATAAAATATAGTCAAAATATCATTGATATTTTGTCGGGATGGCATGAAAATCACAAAATGATAAACTATTTCCATGTAAGTTAATAACTAGTGTTTATTTTCGAATTTATTTTATCTTTGAACATACTTCCTTTTTTTCTTCTTTGCCTTATTGAATACCAAAACAGTAAACTTTATTAAAGTGACTAAAAGCTTGTTCATTAAAAAAGGAGGATTTATTACAAAAACTTTTTAGCAGTTAATAACCGTTTTTGGGATAAAACATCACAATCTATCACGACTTTCACTAAAATTTTATATTTAAATAAATATAATTAAGTATTTCGTTTTACATCCCAACGCTTCTGTAAACTAGATCTTTATTTATTACCATAATTGAGTTTGTTTTTTCTTTTGATGTTTTACGATCTTTTTATTTTATTTATCGTTACGGATGCCAACATAACGGCTATAATATTTAACAAAAATATGGATGCGCTTTCCCAATTCTGTTTTATTAGTCTGCAGTTTGTCTTTATTGGCGACCTGACACACATTCATTCTAGTTTAGTCTGAGATTTTCGATAGCAAATTGCACTTTTATCAAACATTCACTAAGTTGTAAAAAATCATGATCAAACCACTTTCACCTATAGAGACAGAACCGTTCTATATTAAATACACCTACCTTATTAAAAACTATTTTTAATATATAATAAATAATAATAATATATATTCTTGGACATTACACACAACGCTCTTTAGTTCCAAACTAAGCAGAGCTTGTACTATGGAAACTAGATTGCTGATATAATACTTATATACTTTTTTGTTTTGTTAATACATAGAACAAACATCTATGTTTGCCACACACAAATGTTTGTTCTCGGTGGGGATCGAACCCACGACCCACAGCACAGAAGGCAGAGCTACTACCGACTGAGCCATTACACTTGTCATTATGATTTATACTTTTTTTTTGTTTATTATTGAACTGACTCGTTTGGTAACAGTCTAGTTCCAGTTTTTTATTTGAAAATAAAAATGAAATAAGTACAAAAAAGTGTTAGTCAGAAAATATTATACCAAATGACCAGCAAAAGCGTAAGCCAGAAATAGTTGAACGAGATAAAGATAAAATTAGTTTGTCATAATTTCTAGTTGTGTAACAATACATTGGTGGGTACACTGCCGGCATTGTATGTGGTATCGTAGAAGTCAACAAGCCGCCGCAATACAAAGGCATTTATTGTTAGAATTTCACGCTTGCGATGCAGGGTTAGATGTACGAGGATAAGCTGTTTTGATACTTTCACTATGAAACCTCTTTTAATGATATTTTACATGGATTCAAGAACACTGAACAAGATACAGAGATCTCTGTATGTCAATTTTTTTGTTATAAATTGTTAAATCTGTGTTCCAAGTAAAGTACGGGGGTTACTTATGGGAGCCAAAAACAAAATCTCTCATTCATTAAAATCTCATTTTTCGGATCTCGGAGACTACTATTACAAAATATTAAAATAAATTACACTATTGCATTGATATTTATTCACGATTATTTTTAGGCTCATCATCATCCGCAGCCCGATTTCACTGAGTACAGGCCTTTCATCATTCTTCTTCTCTGTCTGTGTCACTCCTTACGGCCCTGTGCTAATCTCATCCAGGTGGTGTAAGGCGCTAACGAATGGCGACCAAGAACTGGCTACATAAGCATCGGTCACCAGCAGCGAAATGGGCAGACGATGTAGCGAACATTGCGGGCAAGACCGTCGTTAAGCCATAATAACGGACCTAAAAACTCCGTCACCAGAGTTGGCCACTAACTCATACGAGCTTGCTTGCTTGCTTACTGCTCGGTGAGATTTTTAGGATTAAAGATACATTTTACTATGGGTACTTATTTCACAGTTGCGCAATCAAGTACCAATATGCTAAATCTCCATATTTAAACATCCCTCAGCGGCCGCAGATCGCGGCAAAATACGGAAGGGTTGCATCACGCTACCCCTCGCACACAATTTCGTCACGGCTGTCCCCTGATACAACCCACACGTAAATGTATAACGCATAGAAGTTGAGTCGAGTACACTCTGCTCTGACTTGCTCCTTTACCACCTAGTTCTTCATCCTACTTATATTATTAACGCGAAAGTTTGAATGTAAGCATGTTTGTTACTCTTTCACGCAAAAACTACTGATGCGATGTGGAAGAAACTTTAAGGAATATTTATTGTCCGCGATCTGGATTAACACATGGGCTACTTTTTATCCTGGAAAATTAACGAGATCCAACGGACGCGAACAAAGTCACGGGCGGAGCTAATTATAATTTTCTTTTTATTGACATTTTATTGTAGTTTTATGAACTTTCAAGTTAAATATAGGTAAAGACTTCCATAACTATTATGACCATCACATTTATGATATAAGCGACAATTGCACTTGTATACTTTTAGGAACAGTTTCCAAATAACGCTATGATAATGTATATGTCTATACCTTTATAGTGCAATGGCTTGATACGTTAAATTCCCCATGCCACAGTATAAGAACATCCCTTCTACGTATATTATTTAGTATTCTGCCAAACTGCACAGTTTCATTGCCGCTGTGTACTCTGTGGCGATTTAGGTCCCCTTTTGATTATAAAATTGTATTTTACTTTCATTTCAATGGTTTGTTAGTTCTTAGTAAACAAATTGGTGTATTCTAATATTTTTGATGCGTCAACTTGTTTGCTTTTGTTGAAAGATTTACATTTCATCTCCATGATACAATTAGAAATTATTTATTTTGCCAGAAGGTTTATAACTGTTTGTAATAACCAGTAGTGCCAAATGAAAATATTATTTCCCGTGGCACTACTATTTTCAATAGCGGCCGTTTATATACTCAGTAATTTTCCGTGGTTCTACAAAATTAAAAGTTAAAATAAAATTTAATAAATGCTTAATAATAAAACATTATTATTATGCATTTATCATCATTAGAATTGCTGAAATAAAGACTTTGAATTTGAATTAGTCAGTCATAGAACATAGACGTCCATCTAGGTTTGCAGAGCAATAGATCTTAGTCAGTACCTTAACGGCTTCTAGAAAAACTGTTTATTAGAGGATGGAAATCTGGAATTATTTCAGAAGATTAAAAAATTAATTACAATTTTTTTTTTTATATCAAACATATTTCACCCTCTTTGAAACAAGATCAATACTACTAAGTCAGCATCATCAAAGTGTACTTCTTCAAATTCGCTGATACATGATTACTTCTCATAGTACAATATAGACCTTATCCTATTACAATAAGAGTTGTAAGCAATGTGAAGCTTTGGATGAACATTATAATGTTTGCATGCTTGAAATTGTGTATCACGCCAGTCTCTTTGAGTCGTTTCTTTGAGAAAAAATTAGGGTAAATGAATTGAGCTTCTAAACCGATTAAAAAATAATAGTTATTTTCAACCTGTGTATCTAACGGTACTTACGCCTTATATTCTATACGCATTACGTATTAATACAGCATTTAGATTATTACATGAGTAACAAAATATGCAATGACATCATTTCTGTTTTGCATTGCATAAATTGTCCCAGGTACTATTAGATATTTGTCTTTCTGTTGTAATTTATGTTATAGAACAAGCATTTTTGTGTTCCGATATCCAGTAAAACCGCCGGCAAAAGCTAGTATCGCCCTTTGCGATAGAGATAGGCAGAAGTATCAAATCTTTGGCAAGTTATTGCAAATCATAGAAAGCAGTGGAGCGAGGGCGCCATATTTTTTCGTAATCGAATTTCGTTGGCATCGAACGAAAATAACAACCCTACTCGAATGGCCGCAGATTTATTATTAATCCGCCAATAATTCCAGACCTCACCTATTCTCTACAACTAACCGAAGTACGGGGGATACGATATTTAGTACTATAGTCACAATATATTGCTAACAGTAACTCCTCCAAATAAGTCACATCAGCTATCTTCTGATCATCCTTCAAATGTTTTTGACCTTTCTCTAATAATAAAAACGTTTCGTCAGTCACACATTTTTACTACATTATATACCAATTAATTAGTCAGTAAATAATTCCCTACTAACTCCCTTAATCAATTTTTTTCTGAACACTCCAAGCATCCAAAGAGCGTTAGCTATCGGACAATATTGAAGCACTTAGTATTATTTTACTTACCAGTGTCCTCATTGTTAGATTGTATACTGTGAGTGTATGGGGACTGTACGCACCATATGGGTGATCCGTGAAGTCGAATCGGTGAATTAACTTTAATCCAAACCGTAATGTGAACACATTTTACACAACTTTCGAGGGACATTCTTCATTTACGCTTGTTGGGGTAGTTTGAAGTTTAATTTCCTTGTTAAGTGCTAAAAGTGTACTTCAAATTATCAAGCTAATTTTGATCTGTCAAAGGCTTTATGAAATTGACATGCTAGTTTGAAAATTACTATGATTAGAAGAGATTAAAAACTTTTTCATGACCTTACACATTTATAAAAAGAGAAATGTAGAGGTGGGTTATTGTTGTGGATGGTAGGTATTCCAATAATTTTTTATTCACAAACAAAATTATAGCTACTGAAGTATTTATAATGTAATATTTACAAAATACACATGAAACAGTATTGAGCTATCAACAATCCGTCACAAACGATTCATATAAATAGCTCAACTGCTCCAAATCAGTACTAATCGGAAGTTTATTCAGATATTTTAAATAATGGTGAACTAAATAAAGATAGTAAAATTATCCGACAGATACCAAATAATTATTATATTTACCTTAGTTTAGTTAATAATTTCATTTGAATACATCAACATGGTTAACCCAAAGTGAAGCTGTTGTAAAACCACATGTTTAGTGGTGTTGAGGGCACGCAAACGATGTTGCTCCAAAGTTTTGCAATATACTGCGAGGCTGCAATTCTCTCGTGTAAAACAGACTAACATTATTTTATTGTATGTTTATAATTATTTTTTACGAAAATACGACGTTTACTGAATAACTCTTATTATTTATGTTAGTTCACTACACAAATTATATATATTCGTCAATCTATTTTTCAACTCTATAACGCTCTGTCTTCCTGCTGTAAGTTGTGGGTTCGGAACTCACCAAGAACAAACATCTGTGTGGCAAACATAAAACATAGATGTTTGTTCTATGTCTGGGTGTAACTATTGTACGTATTACAAGTATGTATTTATAAAAAAAGTATATAAGTATTCTATTAGCGATCTAGTTACCACTTACTATTGTATAAAGATTGCTTAGTTTGGGGCTAATGGCCGTTGTGTGAAACGTCCCAGAACATATTTATATAGATTTTTTTTATTTAGTTTGCTCCCCTGACTAGAAGAAATCGCTTTCAGCGATAAGGCCGCCCGTTGTACTATACAAGGTTAGTTCTAAGATTTGCAGGTACCTATTCTTTGTGTACAATAAAGTAGGAGTGGACCAGTGCAGCACAAGACCGTAATGAATGGAAAAAATGGGGGGAGGCTTTTGCCCAGCAGTGGGACAGAGAAGGCTCGTAATAATAATAATAATATCTATCTATTTATCTTACTCGTATTCATAGAGTACGACTAACTATTACAACAATGATTTGCCCAGTATCTTCAAAAGCTCGCATTCCATCACGTGTTCCCTCCATCTCACTGAAGTCATCAGAACGTCTCCCCATTTTGTTTTATAATTTGATTTCAACAAGCTGTCGCTTCGATTCCACACTGCGGTGACGTCATTGTTCTTATTTTGTTTTCATATTTTCATGGTTCAGTGGAACTGGAAGAGGATTTAGGAATGCCGATTACACTTGTGGAGTTTTTGATTAAAATTGTTCACACTCTGTCAGTCATTGACACTGGGAGTTTAGGGTTAACTTTGAACCCTGTATTTTAAGACGTTGTTCAGCATTTCTAAGCAAAGTGGGTATAAAAAAAATAAAAACTCGCAAGTAGTTTGTTTTTTACTGGTCCATGTATACTCAAATTATGCAATTGCTCTTATAAAACAAAAACCAAAAAGATTTGCCCTTCTCTTGCAACATATAAGGTTCAAAATAATAGCCAATCCAATACCCTCGACTAATTTCATCGTTGACAATATAGGGTTAGGCGGTTGAATATATTGACACAAATGTTGCAGAACCCTTCTGCCGAGGTTATTGTTTCCTTGATTCGGGCCCGTGGCTAATTAGTTTAGTATAGGGAGCCGTGATTGCGGCTGTGTGCCGTTTTAATATTTTGATATTGGCTTTTGCGGGCCAACTGTCGCTAACCCATTTTCTATTAAGTTTGTCGTATTTTGAACTGTTTGGACAAGACCCAACAAAGAGTAGCACGAGCGAGATATTTTTATCATATCTGTAATTCAGCAGATAACTAACTGAGTCGAACGTTAGACGAACAAGTTTGATTTCAGCGAAAGGATATAAGAAAATGATATGAATTTCTTTAAAGACCAAACTCAAAGAAAGTGCTATAATTTTTTTCTGTGCTAATAAGTTGATTGTGATACTAAACATGGTGGGTCATAACTGATTTGTACCTTCCATTGATATGAAAATCATATTCAAAATTGGTTTAATTTGGAATCCTATACAATGATATCCGATTCGTACCCTGATCGGCATACTTATCATAGCATAATTATCACAATAGAACTATGGAAAGCAACGATCAGTTAGACCAGCATTATAAGAAGCGGAAAGTATAACAGATTTCTTCTAAACTCCAACGAATATTCTTAACAAAAAGCACATTAATATTTCAACCAAATTGATGCAAAATCAAACGCACAAAAGCAATATGGCGGCTTGATTCAAATGTCAGCGCCAGCCAACAGACGCTGCTCATCGTAGTGACAACATGCCTCTGTTTACCTGCTCGCTGCCGTGTGGGATGTCGGTTCTCATAAACTATGACGTTTCGAAACAACAACATCGCTTTTGCTTATATCTAAAACTGTTCGACGATAGCTCACAGTAACCCTTTGTCAATATGCAATAGGCATAAAACTTCATATTCCCTTTCCTCATACTTTATTGGTTTGATAGAGTTGTTTAGGAAATAGATAGAGCCCATTGTATCATTTTAAAATTTCATCTTAGGCAGTTCTTCGGTGACGAAATCTTTAGAAACTAGCAATTAGCAGGTGGCATTGACTGTGGCAATGACGATGATGTTTTGATAATGCTTAAAAAAAGTAAACTAAATCTGTAACCTAAAAAAATCTTCACTCGACTGGTATAAATAATAATATACAAAACATTCTGCCAGAAACCAACGGGACTAGATACTAGTATAAAAGAATCAAATTACGCAATTACCAAAATTAATTACATCTAAAACCAAACCTCAGATCAGTCTCAGCAAACTCAGGCAAAAACTTTTTATAGCTAATAAAATAAATAGGCGGGCGTCACGCACGGCGGCGTCCACGGCGTCATTACCGCGGCCAAAATTAAAGTGCGCTTTTTTGAAAGCAGCAATCTCCTCGGTCACAGTCGATAAAACCGCTCCGTGCCGATTGCGTCTCCCGGAATACGTGGATGGATACTGGATCGCTTTTAGACGGGGCTTCAATAACGCTGGACCATCTACACTAGTCAGTTTTACCACATTATGCAGACTTTACTGCAGAGTACTTTTGAAGAAAAACTAATGACTAAAGAGAGTTTTTATACAAATAATAATTGCTTGCAATGAAATGGCATTTAAATGTCAGTTTGACAAACAGTTTGGCAAAAGAGTATGCATGCATATATGTTTGGCGTCAGTTTGGCGTGATCGTGAATATTCTGGTTCAAACGCATATTATCTTTGGTCGGCGGTTAATCCACCAAGTCAATAAAGCCCCTTATCTCAGTCGAAGTAGCACTAAAACAGGCAGATAGTCCCTGCTACTTCACAATAAGCCGCGCTAATTACTTAAAGAGTTATCTTTCAGAGCTTCTTGACAATTACAATTTTCTCTGAGACCAGAGTCTTAAAACTCGAATTTTGTTGTCTTAGTTCTTAGTATTCATCATAAACTGCTTGTGATACAATAGAACAAAACTAATGCTCTTTCATAATAATTTTTGATTTCGTAACCAGACGTAGTAAAATTATTTTTCAGATTTATATCAACTCTTCACTTGGTATGCACAGTTTTTATGGACTAGTCCACTCGACTGCGCAGTAGGTTTGGTCCGGTGTGAAACATACGCATTTTAGCCAGTAAAGCTACCCTATTACCGCGAAGATCATTACGCAATTCCCAAACTTCAATATTGACAAACTAGGGCTGTAACTAATCGGCGATCGACGGCAAAGTTTTTTCAACCCTCGGGCGACAGACAAATTGTCTTGCAAGAAGAAATTAATTTGACAAGTGTACGACCGAAGACCGAAGTGCCCCAAGACGGTTGTATTAATTTATTTCGACAAGAAAAAATGTGGCTCCGGTCACTACCGAGGATATTGAGGGGGAACTGACAGTGATCGGTTGTGAGCTGTTAAAAAATGAAATGTCTGAACGAGGGAGAAGCTGGTTTGTCAGAGGAAAGTTCACTCGGAAAATGGGTAAAATACTACTCAGTATCACAGTGGTGAATGTATGCGTCACTGCACAATGCTGTTGTGACTAGTTTTGACGTTAGAAAAAATTAACAGAGACTGCAAGACATGATGAAGATCAACCAAAATTGGTTAGTGTGAGAAATTCATTGTGATTTCTGATGTTTTCTCCCTCATGGTTTTGACCGCTTCGGTAGAAAAACATGAAGTATGTACAAAAAGGTGACAAATAAGGATGGCTAAAGCTAAAACCGAGAAGCATCAGCCGACAGTTTTATTGAAAGTTTACCTCAAGATACACACAATAAATCCGCATCAGTCGCCGTATCAATCACAGATATCATCGGACCAACAGGAAAACAACGAAATCCCACACCCTCATTCAGTTATCAACCATACATGGACATAATGACATCAGGAAAAACTCTCCTGCTTCGAGTTTCCTCGATACTCTGGAGGGGAGACGATTTATGACGTTCTGATGATACGATCGAATCAAATAAAGCACGTATAAATCAATGTCCGATTGGTGAGGTGTTTCCGCCTCGCTTGTGATACTTTTAGAGTAAGAACTTGGCTATTTTGAACAGTGTAATGTGGTAATGTGGCAAATGTGTGGGATTAAGCATGATCAGACTTATATTTTTTATCTTATTGCAATTCAATTTCTTGTTTCAAAAATCTAAGCTTACCTGTAAACCATCTCTAAGCGAGACATAACTACTATTGTCTATTGATTTAGTTCTGGGCATAGCAGCCTCGTTCTTTTAAGCGCAACCTAAAAAAAGTAACCATTATTCTTAACTACTTTCGATAAATCCATATTTTTTTTCAATTTCTCGGAGATGGATCGCAGTAGGAATGGAGAAGGCAAAAGAAACAAACTTTCAATTACCGATACTCGATAAGTTCATAATAAGGGGTTGCGGGATTTATCGGCGGATAACCAACAATTAAACGTCTTTGTTCGCGACGACGCGGCCGCGCCTGCGCCTGCGCGTGTTGCCAAAAGTTTGGGTGGCACTGACTGGATCACAGATTTAAATTCAATAATCTTATAGAGATAAATAAATATTCTACATACTATAATTTTGTACAAATACTTACCTTCCAAGAACGCGAGAAGTATTTACTCAAAAATAACAAATTGGCTTGGAAGTACTCAAGTCATTGTGATAAAGCTGATGATTAGTTTTTAAAATAAAATAATTACAACTAAGTAGTTTGGAAGAGGTTGAAGTGCCTTCTTAGCAACATAAAAATAATAAATTGGTCACTTACCACTTACTATAAAGATACTTGAGAATATAAGTATTAAAAATTACTTGTATCTACAATGTAAACCTTATTAATAAGTCCTCCAGTGTACAGTTCAAACAAAATCGAAAGCTAAGGGCTATTAAAAGAAGCAGAAAGCCAGACGTCCCGGCTCATATCTGTGGCTCGTGTCACGTTCCTGTTGGGCGTTGATTCGTGCTCTACCGGGAAATGCACAGAGAATGCATAGGATCGGTCTTAGCTGCTGAACTATCGGACTTCAATTGGAACCATTTGTCAACACAGACGCTAGTTTGTAACTGTAGAGAAGTATGTACAGGCAGAGATTGAGCATTTTGTATCCACATGGTGCGTCCTTGGACGTGCTCAGTGAGGTAAATTGGTAAAACGGTTGGTATCATGCGTCCTTGGACGTGCTCAGGGAGGTAAATTGGTCGAAGCTTCAAACTTATTTGTAGTTACTGTTCATAGAATGAGGTTTTTTATTCAGCATTTAAAAATTACAAACTTTTAAAAAAAATTGTTTCATGGAAAAAACTGATGTGGTTTTAAAATAAAACAAATTCAACTCAATCTGTGCTTATTTCACACGAGCTAACACTAAAAAAGCCCTCTCCGTATATTCGTCAGTCTAAGCATTCTTCACATGGGCCCGGGACAAAAAGTCGGCCCCACAAGACGCGCATTGTCCCAGAACAAAGATGACGGCACGAGCGATCGATAATACCCTTTAATTTAAGTAATAAACACCCATTTCAATATGTTTAATTTTACCTTTCATGGGTGTAAAATGCTTAAAGGCGTGTTGCACAATGGACTTGATGTTTGTGTGGTATTGTGTAATATTTTAATCGTTTTCTAAGTATGACACGACGAGTCTTTTGATTTTTATGATTTACTGCAAAATTCTACCATTTTTGTGATAGATTTGTTCATTAGGATTTTTTAAATTTTTCACTTGACGCTGACTAAAATTGTCTGTCGAAAAAGGCCACTAATTAAAAAAGAAGTTCGATATATTTCACTTAAAACTGTTATTTAGGCGCCTATAAAGATAGAGTAGCTTTATTAGAAGGATCTGTAATCATTATTTTTATCCTGTTGATGTCTAAATATTTCTACGAAAAAAAACTAGTTTTAAATAATTTAACGGAGAGCGTCTTTTGAAGACTCCAATTCTCCAAAAAAAAAAAGAAACTACATGCAGCGTTTTATCCAAATCAATAACTTGTACTCCCTTTTTTGTCGTATTATACTATTTTTTCGTATTCTAACAAACCTTTATATTGATTTCCTTTACACCATTGTACCTGTATCAAACACCATCTCTATTATCCGATACAGATCTGATGACTCGACAGAATTATACACCTCACAAAATAAACTTTAAATTTTCACAGGTAAGGTCCACTATATCCTAAACAAAATGTAATTCTTTTACAACCAAGTAAAGATTCATCGGATTTTTTATAGCACATATTGTAAGTGCAATAAGACTCAAAATAAGATAGGTAAAATCGATTGTAAGTGCAATAATGTATGAAGAGTGGTACATCAATCCTTTCACATGTTCCATTCATAAAGAACCATTCATTCTAAGCTGATGTTCAATGAAGACTCATTGATCAAGACGTCGACGTAAAAATTACGTCAAATTTTTATTACCATTTAAATAATGGAAATGACGATGTAATGCCGAAACTAGTTATTTCCCGGCTTTTGCATCTCCTGAAGATGATTACAACGTCACGGACAATTTTTCAAGAAAAGATCTTACCTCATAGAGGTAACCCATGCTCCTACTGACTTATGCCACCAAAACTGAAACAAACCAAAAGAAATAACGCTCGAGCTTTTAATAAATAAATAAACAATGTCATTGCCAGCCAAACTGCAAACAAATAACAAAAGGAACCATCTCCAGACTTACCAGCCTACAACCTCTCAACCCTGCGTGTACCTGATGATGGATCCGCGCCACACCCCACTATATGCAAATCCCCCGGCTTGTCTCGCATCCTGTGAGTGGGCTGTGACATCTACCCACGTGAGCGCTGAGCTTAACGTTAATTGATAGGTGTGGTTGATTGTGAACAAGAAATCTCTACATACGTCAAAAAGCGAGTACTTCAACTTATTTCTTATAAATATTGATGGATATATCACACAGCGTCAACTAGCTCCAAAATAACAAACCAATACTTCTATATTATGTATGTTCATTGCAAATAGGTAAATTCTCTGTACGAACTAAACCCACGACCGAAGTCAATGTGACTTGTGAATGTGACAAATCTACGCCATAGCCGGACATAATATAATACATAACAAAAGATGGAAAATACTTTCTTTTTATCTCTCCCCCTAACAATACATACATGCCATTGTCAACGTAAATGTAGCATTTGTTGTAATTACCCCCTTTCTTCCCGCAATCCAGCATTTTGCCTCACCTTCACACTATGAGGGTAAATCTACATCAACTCAATCTTTTGGCCGCAATCCATTGCTGCGTACGAACTCTCTACGTTTTAAAACCTCAAAAGAAAGTAGCAATGAACTGCATGGCTTTAGATAGAGTAGTTACTAAAGGTCGCCGGGTGAGGAGTCAGGGTGTCAAACCTATGATTAGCGCCCAGTTTAGAGGGTTGCCATTGTGGTGAAATATAGACCGTTATTTTATTTTTAATTCTTAGAGAAGAAAATAAAAACGTAAAAATTTAAAAATAAATAGAAAAAATAAAATTGTATAATCTAGTAGGATCAAATGATTTAGAGATTGATCAATAGACATTTTTTATTCAAGATAGCATCTTTACAGTATGAAAGAAATCCAAAATGTTCTAAATTGGTCTCATTTAAAGCCTCGAAAAATAGCGACTTCCAAGAAGGCAGATTCACGCGGCGACTGCTACGTCCATTGTGAACCAATAAAACTATCTCTGATTGATGAACCAAGCTTTTTGTCAATTATCATGCATTCAAAAAAAATCTAAGCTTTGTATATTTTATCTTGATGTTTGACATACTTATTTTTAACAAATAAAAATCAATAACCTAATCTTGGTTAATTTAAGCATCAATAATTCCATTGTAAATCATAGATACTTAAGTTTCTTGCAGACAGCTTACGATGACTTTATAAACGGAACTTTTACGTCAGTTTACGTAAAATGCGGAATATCAGAGATGTCTCTTATCAAGTTCAGATATTTTTTTTGATTTACTGGTTCCACAGTCGATTCAAACATCAAGGTAGAATGCACGAGGCACGTTATAAACACTCAACAATGGGATGATAGTTTTTTGAGAGCGCCGCGATCATCGATTACTTTTTTATCGTCTTCAATATCAATAATCTGTTTACGCCCACTGTTAATTTCGACGTTAGTAAAATTGAAACCTGACACGTGTTACGAGGCGAAAATAATTTTGTGGGTGCGTGACGGCGCGGTTCTAGCTTTTTTGTTTGTTTCTTTGGAGAGGCGAGGCATTTAGTGCGTGACTGGACCTTTTATATTGCCTTTGTATTGAAAAAGTGAAGTGCATCGTCCACCTGACGGGATCCGCTATTTCGAAATTGATTCGTCCAATAATTGCGGCCAATTTGGCGAAGTGACGGCCGCCGCCATTAGCCGCGTCTAGTAATGGAGTCGTCGGCACTTCGGCAATAATTTCCGACGTTTTATTGACAACTCCGTCTGTTATCTGACCGTTGGTATTTTAGATATGGTGCTTCGAACTACGAGTATTTTTATTACGTTACGGCGCTCGGCTAGTTAGCGGTTGAACAAACACGCATCGGCCACGGACACTCGCTACCATTATATTTATGGCGGTAATCGGCCATCGTAAACGGCACTGATTGTATCGATATTATTTCAATTTTCTAAATTCTTGTTAAAATAAAACTTTCTCGTGTTTGCTCGAGCTCATTACGCGGGTTCACACGCATCGCGCCACAGCGTGCGTGCCAGTTAGTACGGAAGGTGCGTACGCGCCTCGCGCCCGAAACATTCAATAACATAAGTTATAACTCGAAAACGAGCCTTCAAATTACACAAAACTGACAGGTTTAATATTTGGCCCGCGTGGCCGTGGCCGGCGCGCCGCTCACGCTGAGCTTTTAATTTGTTCCATGCATCCTTTCAAGCGATGTTTTCTGTGTTTTGTTTGAGCCGTGATCGATCGTTTGCTCGCTTTTTTTCTTCGTTTAATTTTGGAGAAGCTCCGCGGTTTTGCCAAGTCATTAGTAGTTATAGTGAACCTGCGGGACCTTCGCTTTGTGGCGCATTGTTACCTGACGGCTCTCGCTGCGTTCCGTTTAGTAGACGAGCCCACTACAGGCCGATTTGAATTGTCAGCATCTCAGAGTACCTCTCCAAGTTTAAAGATAATGCGAAAGTTGAACAAGACTTGATTTATCGATCGGTTTCACCTCAGGGATTTAAAGGAGCTGATCGATTAAGGAAAATTTCAGTGCAAAGGGCAACGTTAAACCCACTCGCAACGGGGTCGATGCTTTTAAATTGCTCCGGTAACATTGCGATGACGAGGCCAATTCGCGCCTCGGTTTTTGAGAAAATTGGTAATCATAAATCACGGTTTAATTTTCAACCTTTAAGTTTGTACCGATTATGTGGAATAACTCACGTCGGTCGATAAACAGTGGTAGGAGGAAATGTCAATGATTTGTGTGATGATTGATTTGTGCAGAAAGTGGACTGAAGCTGCGTAAGGAATGGACAAATTGTCGCCGCCTCGGGTGCTGCCAGATGATTTACCCCGCACAATTCACCTCCACTTACACATTATGTTCACTGAGACTGTTTGCTAGCATTTTTACGTCTTGTATTCACAAGAGCCTTAAAAGCTACCGAAACCTGGAAATTTTTATTTAATCAGTAGTCAAAGTGCAGGTAGTATTTTGCGAAACTTGTTATTTCAAAGAGAGGCAGATATGATCTGATATTTATATCCTGTCGTGGCCTCCAACACTTATCCCTGTCAATCGTCACAAAAATAATGAAGACGCATCATTTACTGTCAACCATTTAAAAATTTCACAGTGATCAATATTTTATTTTGTAACGAGAGTTCTCAATCAAAGCGTTTTCGAAAGAACAAATTAATAATCTGTGAAATGCCGATGTTCAATCAATTTTGCGAAATCTCCGGGACATTTGGTGCCGTCAGATTTAGCAACTAATTGACTGCAATTAATTTCGTTCGCTTTTGTTACGAACTCATTTTTTTTTGGCCTTCATAACGTCCGAGACATTAAAATTTTTGTGATTTTCTTACGTGTAGCTCAAGTATTGACATACATATTTCTGTAGTTTTCATATAATATGTTAGCACATAAATGGCTTGTCCAGTTTTAATTAGCAAAATGAGTATGAACGCGGTATCCACAGACGATGTTTCTATAATGATCACAAAACAATGTTTCAAATACATAATTATAACCTCAAAATTACAAATCAAGTTATCGGAACGTCGACAATACGCAATCAGCAACTCAATTACCGCCCCACAATGCAACAAAATGGAAAGAATTAAAGTTTAAATGGTGAAATGTTGAATTCACCATTACACGCGGTTTCGATGCTGAGATTAGTTCGCATCAATCATTTGTTGGGAGTAAGCGGAGCGACGCAAATCATAGTCCTGACGCGTCACACTGACACCCACATCCCAATGGGACAAAGAGTCAGACAACAGACTATACAATCATAGGTACCAATAAAATTATTGCCTACAGTAAAATGAAAATAGATTCAAAGTGACGCAACAGCCCTATTGGGTAAAATGAAACGATGCAAGTCTAGTGAAGTACCCAAAAACACCGTAGTAATGATTGTATAATGACATCTAGTTATTACGATTTTTTTGACTATTTTACTTTTAGCGGCTTACTCATTATTTTAGCTAATAAAAGATGATTTACTTCATTCTCAATTTATATAGAGCTATTAATTTATATATTTATCTAGGTATGTTTTTTAATATTTCACAAGTGTGTCTTATCTAAACGTTGGTGGATGCATGACGCGCTGCGCCTGCGCAAGTCAGCGTTGCTTGTGGGAGACGCCTCGACAATGCACAGGAAGTGTCGACCGAGTCGAATTAAACACGCACAACCAGACATTTGGACAAATTTTATATTATTTATAACGCCTATTGTTTCGGCGTGATGACTTTTCCATTTTATTGTTGTTGGCGTTGGATTTGTGAGAATAATATTTGGTGATGAGATATAAAGATCAGATTTTCAGAAGGTAGGTTAATTTGCATAACCTGGGCATGACCATTGTTGGCCCAGTTTTTTGGCATGACAGTTGTACAGTTGCAAAATTGTAGATAAAATACGCATATTGTGCTGTCTGTCTTGAAATTTTGTAAGAAAACATGCAAAATGATTCCTTACTATTTAGAACAGAATAGAAAATATTTATTTAAATTCCTGATGATTATTAGATCCCAATATATTTAGTTTTTTCCAAAACCAAATCATCAAAATACTTAATAGGTTTTTGTATACCACGAACAAAATATTGATTCAAATACTTTATTTTACGCAAATAAATTATTTGTACATCGTAAACCCCATAACTATGTACACAAAATGGGCGGTCTTATTGCTCAGTGCAGTAAACTAGAGTAGCTTCACTCGAATCAATAAAACTTTACAACATTCACAGACCCAATTCGATTAAACAATACTAGCTTAAGTCCGCGACTTTGTCTGCGTTTTTCCTACTTGATTTACAAATACTGAGATTACGCAATGAAGACCAATATTAATTACAATTTAACGTAACTTAACGTATTTAATAATAATATACTTACTTAAAAAACAAGTTCAACAAGTTCAAGAAATATTTTAATAGCTATGAAGACGCATGCTCATACACTCGAGAGCATAGAAATCGCACATAGAGGCATTTTCCTACATTTTAATTTCGACCCTTATTTTTTTTTTAAATTAATGTGATGTTGCAAATATAACTTAAATTAAATTGAAGTACACACTGTTAGCTTCCTAAAAACACAAAATGTCTAGCCTTGACCTTCGAAATCATAACAGTGGCAACTAAACAATAGAATGGCCTAAATTAGCTCGTTTCAGGTAGCGCGGTTTGTGGGACTTTGAGCAGGTATAAAACGGTAAGGGATGATTGAAATGACATCATTTGCATACCAACTCCCAGTCAGAAAGGTCCTTTAACGAATACGTCATCTCTCTAAACAAGAAAATGGATACCACACCAGAAGCAGCGTCTCAAGTGGTTGCACTTATCGAAGCTGGACAGAACCAAAGTCAAGTGGCTCGTCAATTAAATTTGAGCAGATATGCTGTTGGACGTGTATACCAGCGATATCAGCAAACTGGTGGCTATACCAGGCGACCAGGAACAGGCCGAAAACGTGCGACAACACAGCGCGATGACCGTTTCCTTGTGAATACATCACTACGAAATCGCCGGTTGAATGCAGTTCAACTCGGACAGCAGCTCCAGGAAGTTAGAGAAGTGGAAGTTAGTCGGTGGACTGTTAGAAGAAGACTAGCCGAAGGAGGTCTGACAGCGCACAGACCAGCAACTGGCCCAAAATTGACCCCAGCGCACAGACAAGCACGCCTTCAGTTTGCTCGAAATCACGTTAATTGGACTATGGATCAATGGCAGGCAGTCCTCTTCTCCGACGAGTGCAGGATGTGCCTTCATGGTAACGACGGACGAGGTAGAGTCTACCGAAGATCCGGTGAGCGTTTTGCTCAATGTTGCATCTCCGAACGGGTCGCATACGGCGGTGGTTCGTGTATGTTCTGGGGAGGCATTTCTCTGGAAGCGAAAACCGAACTTGTCTTCATCACAGGGCCCGATACCGACCGTCGATCGGGTGGATTGACTTCCCAACGTTACGTCGAGGAGATCCTGGAAGAACATGTTGTGCCCTTTTCTGGATTTATCGGCGAAAACTTTGTTTTGATGCAGGATAACGCTAGACCACACACCGCTGCTATAGTACGCCAGTACTTGGAGGAGGTTGAAGTACTCGTTATGGCGTGGCCTGCTCGAAGCCCAGATCTCAATCCCATTGAGCACTTATGGGACGAACTAAAGAAACGAGTAAGATCCAGAAACGCAGCGCCTACGAGTCTCAGAGAGCTCCAAACCGCGATCAAGGAAGAATGGGACAGCATGCATTCACAAATTTATTGTTTTTTTAACCTTTTATACCTGCTCAAAGTCCCACAAACCGCGCTACCTGAAACGAGCTAATTTAGGCCATTCTATTGTTTAGTTGCCACTGTTATGATTTCGAAGGTCAAGGCTAGACATTTTGTGTTTTTAGGAAGCTAACAGTGTGTACTTCAATTTAATTTAAGTTATATTTGCAACATCACATTAATTTAAAAAAAAAATAAGGGTCGAAATTAAAATGTAGGAAAATGCCTCTATGTGCGATTTCTATGCTCTCGAGTGTATTACAAATTACCATCGCTCTCCGATCGTCGCGATATCGGATATGATCTTGTTCTACGACATTGTGACAGGAAAAATTGATTGTCCAAATCTGTTGAGCCATCTAGGTCTAAATGTACTTACCCGACGTACCCGTCACACTAAATTATTTCAAGTCCCATATCACCGTACCAACTGTACTCAAAATTCTGTTCTAACAAGATTAGTTAATATCTATAACAACACATTCTCCTATTTAGATCCCTTCATAAATACTAAATTGGCATTTAAACGAAACCTACTTAAAACTCTCCACTCTACAAAATACTAAGTAGGTGAGGCAACAAAGAAACAAACACTTCTAAATATGTATCTATTTATTTTATATAGTATTTTATTTATCCAACCAATAAATCTTTTATATCAAACCACCCCCTCCTCCCCTCCTTCCTATCTCTCCCACCCCCATCCTGCTTGCTATATTTACTAAGAATAGTTTAAATTTTTTCTTTAAATACTTATTCTTCTACCTATATCTGCTTGCTGCTTGATTAGGTAGTATACCTACTATTTTATTAAGTTACCGCTACCTATGTTCCGCTTACTATTATCTGTAATAATCCAAAGTGGAAACCTGTAATTGGTCATACCCTATGTATCTAAAACTTTTTAATTAAGTACCCTCTATATCGCTGTTGGTTTCCCATTAAATAAATAAATAAATAAACAACGCATTTTGGGACTCAGTTTAGTGCCAAAGATTTTACTAACAAAAATAAAAACCGTGCCTCAATAAAATATAAGTACAGATTAAAAACAATTGTTTCTGTCGTAGCAGGGCCCAGCCCACATGTTCTGAAAGCAATCTCGGAAGAACGAATTGCAGCAATAGAGCACTGCTTCTCGGAAAGCCCTTATCGAAGTTGTAAATCAATATATGATTACAAATTTAATGCTACTGTTGGACTATAAATCAGACATTTTAAATTACGAGGTACAAATACAGTTGGTGCAATAGTAGTTACGTACAAAATTGCCACTCTCACTAACATTGAAACCTGTGTGCTTTTTGCAAGCTCAAATATTAACTTCACTAGGGCTACGATAATATTTTTGAGTAGTGATGTGCAGTGAATAGCTAAACACAAAAAAGTTAAAAATAATGATTAAAACTGGCCAAGAAATTTATTTAAAGTTAGTTTATAAAATCCTGTTTTTATATAATTTTAATTATTTTTGAAAAACAGTTGTGATTCAAAAATTTTCCGTCATAATATAAACATTAGTAGTACCTCTGTGTACTTATAACAAAACTATCATGACGTATAAAATGAGGTGCAGCTGGAAATTTCCAGAATTTAAAATAGACTCTATTTTGTTCTCCTTCCAACTTCTCTCTCTCTCCCACATTTTTTTTCTCCACTGTCAAAGTTCAGTGGTATTAGGAGTTAGTTTTGCTAACAGTTAGCAGTGATACAGGTCTGGTGCCGCCGACGACCGACGCGTGAGGCCCCCTAGTGCTGCAGCGTTGTGTCGACACTCGATAAATCCAGGGTAGACTCCGGCTCTTGTCTTGTCTGGCGCTTCGTGATACCACGGCTATAAATAGCCAGTGTAATTGTTTAGTTGATATATCTTAGGTGTAAAGTTATAAATCGGCAATTTTTTTTAGTTATACATTACTTTACATCATAATTCTTTAATATTATATCCTGTGAGATACCAAATCGTTCTCCTTACTTTTATGATCTAAGATAACTAAATTTAGTAGGTACAGTAATCAGGATGGTATATGAATTTACGCTCATTAGCTGTGTTGTGACTTGACCATAACAAGCCAGTTCATGTTACTGTGTGTTATTTTCACACGTGTGTTTTCTTTTGTTTTTTTTTTCAATATCGATAGCGTGTCCCATCCTTAGCCGGTATTTCTGTCAGCACAGCTCGTGCACCATGATAGACTGCGATCTCGATACTCTATCCACATTCAATGGGTTTTCATGGCGATTCCACAGCGTTCATGGTTTTATAGTATAGTGAACAAACAACTCGCTTGTACTGCGTTCAGTTTTTATGCCTTCAGATGGGACCATCAATCCACAGTTGGCGAAATATTCGTTTTTATTTATGGTATTTTTATTGATGTTTTGTCATCTCATGCTTGATGGTGAGCGATGGCACGTGGGCGGAAATGGAATTCTCTCGATTTATGCATACTTGACGTCAAATGGCTTTACCAACGATATTCCTGAAATAATTCTTGAAGAGTTTTTTGATAACCTGTGGTTTTATGTGACGCTTTTAATATCAGTGATTATGATTACCAATAGTGGTTGAAAAGATACGGGTTACCAGGACAGTCAAATTTTCATTGCAATTTACTGTATAGGAAAATAGGCACGGTTGTAGCTTATCGTAAACTCGAGGACAAATAAACAGCGCACGCAAGATAACTGCTTCTCAGAACAAATGAAAGTATTATCAGTCGCAGTTCGCCGCTAAAGGCGTGAAGTCGTAATAAAACATTATGTATTCCCGACCACGTGCCACGAATAATGACAAAATATGCTGCGTTAAAGAGAAACAAAAGTAGGGCTTTTTGTGTGCCGTTTTATAAGCCAGCGGCACCTCTGAACGATTGTTCGGTTTATTGCGCCGGCAGTGTATGCGCGACCGCTCAAATCTTTCTTGGTTATCGTAACTATTTGTAATGGAGGTCGCGACACAAAACGATTTATTATTTAGCATTGCTTTATAGTGCTAACGTCTCGAGTACTATACCAACCAATGTATTTTAGTAGGCATAGTACAAAACATCGTTCGAAACAGTTTGCCAATAGCTTATCTGATCTACAAAGAACTCAAAACATCGGAATCACCCGTAGCAAAGTAAACAAAAATCAGATAACCAAGCATGTAATCTTTTAATAAAAACTTTGTTATAATCAACTTAATTTACCACAACGCATTGAATAAACGCCCAAACTGTCCCCTTTACGGGTCGTGGTCCAAAAAATTGACAATCGGTCCATCAACGACTTCCTCTATTACTAAATTAATTTTTTTATCACCATGAAACGTAATTACGCCCTCCAATTTGAGGACAGCCAAGCGTGCAGCTACACTTTACAGGTGGTACACACGTTAAGGCCTCTGTATGATAAAGCAGGGTCTACCAAGTATTCATTTATAACCATAAAATAGACACAGCACAAACAATGCAGCAATTTGTTGCTTACAGCTGCAATATTACTTATGTTTGTTCTTGAATTTTTTAAGCATGAAAATAAAAAATAAAAAAAAATATAAAAGTAAGACATCACGAAAGATTAGTAAGAAATAATAGAGTACTGTGTGATGGTACTCGTAATACATTCAGTGAAAATTAGGAATAAAACAATAGTACCAAAAAAGTGCTTTGCTGGGTCAAATAGGCTCTTTAGTTATACGCAGTGAAAAAATCAGATCGATTTTAGAGATATCACCATCGTAGACATCGTTTTCTAAGCGAACGCTGTACTATTATGATCACTTTCTGCATACGCACAGTAATAGTAGACACTACCCTTAATAGTACAGATTGTACAACAGTTTATATAATGACCTGCGTAATGACATTCTTTTCGCTTTTTGTGTTAGTTTGATCGATTAGTGATTTGGTCTATTTAGCTTGTTACATAGAGAGTTTTAAATTGATGTACTTCTGTGAGACAGCCTTTAACGAATCAGCACTACTTTTTTGAAAAAAAATAGGTTAGTTAAATTCTAATTGAAAAATCAATAGAACAATTGAAATTGAATTTAGATTTTTTAAACTTGTAATGATTACATTTCTACCCGTTTCGACTTTTTGGTAAAATAATTAATTCGAAAAAATAATTAATTCGAATCACTTGCACCGAAACTCCTCAAAACTTTTTTTAAGTTACCCCTGCATTAAATATAAGTTTTCTTAACTTTTAAAACCCCCAAATTTACTCATTATTTACGTATTTATATGAAGACCATAAAAATAACCAAACTTCCTAACCTTTGCAATGGTCGCAAGATCTGCAAGTAGTTTCAAATGATTGTCACTTCCTTTCCCGGATCTTATAGTTTTGATGAGATCTGCCGTCCCCTTCACAATCACTCCATAACATCTCGCAGTAGTCTGATCCTTGGCCCTTAATGTTAAGGGTGTGCATTGACAAGTGCTGTGTCACTTGTTGACATTAGTAATCTGATGGTCAAGATTAGAGGTGAGAGAGGGCTTTGGCGGCCTTGTGGCTACTTCTCTACAATTTTATCTCCCTTGAGATAATAGGTTATTGAACCTAGTTTTTATGTACCTACAATAAAGGGTGTTTGATTTTATTCAAAGTTTAAAAAGAAACTCAATAATAAATATTCATGGACATTAAAACATCCCGGCGTCTGTGTTCCCGAATGGCTATAATTTGGAAGTTTTCAAGAGTAGAGTGAATAGGTATCTTCTAGGTAACCGTGCTACATCGTCGACCACATCATTGCTTAACATCAGGTGAGATTGTGGTCAAACGGTTGCCTATACTGTATAAAAAAAAAAAAACAACGCTTTCTAGTCCCAAACTAAGCAATGCTTGTACTATAGATACTAGATTGGTGATAGAATACGTACCTTAGGTACCTTTTTGTATAGTTACGTACTGCTTCATTTTAATCTTACTAATAACTAGAGAGAAATTCGCTGATATTCAACTCAAAATCCAAACACATCGCGACTATACAGAATCCCAAGGTTTCTACAATCTAAGTAATTTGTGAAATCAAAAAGATAAGTAAGTATCCTTCTTTTTGGAATTCACTACTCACTTCCCAATTTTATCATTTTTGCGGTTTAGTTTTTGCTATTTTATTAAGGGATTTTCTTAAACTGCGTTATATAATTGACCCATCCACTCCCCACATAAGATACCATACAAAGCTTGTTAAACACTGTATTCAGCAGTGGATGTAGATGTTATCAGTTGACACGTCGCGCCCCCTGACTTGGACCGCCATTTTTATCCTTTACTACTGTTTGAGGACCTTCGGTCTTTAGGGCGAAGTCTTTCACCCAGCCAGTGGATAATCTGATAGCTGCAACATTATCTTACAGCTTTTTCACTTTCTACTTGGTTTACCCAACTACAAAAAAACATTGATTTTTCAAAGGAGTGTTTATTTCCTGACGAGGAACGGGCAGCTAGTACTTTATAAGACAGTTCAAAATGATTCTTGTGTTTTACTGAGTACAGATCTTTGACTTTGGTCTTCGAAACCACACCATGTCGCGTGTTGTTTTAAAAATACAACAATTGTTAAAATAATCTCAACTACTCTACAATTAAATAATTTATTAACCCATAAAGACGTCTAGTTGGCCATTAGAAATAGTTATAAACATAACAGAAAAGTTATTAAATTCTGAACAAAATAAAAATATCAGGTACCAAGGTGTATCTAATTCTTCTAATCTTACATCTACTTCTGCAAAATCGTCAAAATTCACGGACCGGAACTTACATAAAAAAACATAAAGGTTTTCTCATAATAATAAATAATATTAATTAGCCTTATCATTGTAACGAGGTTAACGCAGCGGCAAGGTTTCCAAACTCAACTCGAACATCTCAGACAATGTAGTGTTTTCAAAATTATGTTTTTATCAAGTAATTTGATATTACAGGTAGTTTGGAGTAACACTGCGAACTTCATATTTTATACATAAAAAATATTTAAAGAATACAAGTTATTTGTGTTGTATATAGTTGAGCAAAACAATGGATTGCTAATGAGTATTAAATAACGCTCAAGACAGCCAACATAAAAAAATATTTATTTTTCCTTCATGTAGCTAAAATATTTTGTGGTTATACCAACCATGTTTTAGGTAAAAGTAGGTCTATAAATTTTCCAGCACATGTAGTGGTTCCAACCGGAAGGAAAGGCAGCTTCCGGTCACTCAACCCGCCCGCCCAGCCGCCAGCCGCCCACCATGACCTTAGACATACCTACAGCCCATACCTTGATACAATGGATAGCAATTTGTCTTATTAATATTTGAACAATAAATATGACAGCACGTTTGTACACAAAATGATAGCATCACAATAAGCTTACGTATTACGTAGTTCGCTACGCCGTATTTACTTACGGCTACGTAGGATTACCGGGAATCGGGCAGGATTTGAAACGACCCAGATAACTTTGGTAATTATGGACGAGCTCTCCTCAAACGGGTGTTGAACTTAATATTAAATACAGTTAGGTATCTGAGGCTTTGTTTTTCTAAAGCTTAGAGCCCGTGTTCCGGTTAATTTATAGGTACTTGTAAGACGATGATGCAATTATACCCCGGTACGATCAGACTTTTACACGTTTATATTTCGGCGCCTCCTAACTTAGACCATAATTGCTCTGGATGGAGTTTTGTTTTTAAATTATAAAACTTTTATATTGTACCTACCAGCTCTTAACACTTCTACATTTTCTTCCAGGCTGGATCGGTTCGACTCTCTATTGCAAGCTCCTAGGACGAAACCTAGCTATAGAGTTAATATGTGAACAGAATGGAAGCCTAGCTGTCGTTTTTCCATATAATCTGTGAAAAACATTAATAAGTGCAACAAAGGTTTAGAGCCGCTACCCGATTACATTCAGAAGTGTTACCAAAGGTCACATACGCATTATGTTAGTGTTGCTAGTTTTTTAACGCACACCGATACGAAGCCTTTTGTCCGTACACGCAGACCAGACATCGATAAAAAGATTACGCGTTTGTGTATACAAGGTGTAAAAAGAGTATTCTGACCATTTTTTCACCCTTTTTAAAACTGTTTGTTGACAGTTGTCAATTTTGCTGCTGTTTGGCTACAAGACAGTGAAATTTATCATGACCTGAATCATTACCCAAAAAGCCTCTTTTTTATCTATAAACCTCAAAACTGGCAATGTTTTATGTATGTAGTAACGTATTCATAAAAGTGCTTCCGTATTTTGAATAGCAGAGTATTTGCGGCAGCTTCAGCTGTAGGTCAGTTTAGCGGAAGTTTTTGAGTTATTTAATTACTATCCTACTTCCTACTAATATTATAAACGCGAAAGATCGTGAGTATGGATGGATGTTTGTTACTCTTTCACGTAAAAACTACTGATCCGATTTGGATGAAACTTGGAACATATATTGTGCGTGACCTGGATTAACACATAGGTTACTTTTTATCTCGAAAAATTAACGGGATCCAATGGGACGCGAACGAATTCGCGGGCGGCACCTAGTTGGTCATAAGAAAGTAGGGCTTTGAAAAGTACGGGCAAATATGCCCTATAATAAATACTCGCAGCAATACGCGTATTTGCTTAGACAAATTTAGACATGGTCATGCAAAACACTATTTTATGAATGGAACAGTCGACACAGTGGTTTCACGATAAAACGTATCTACTCTTGACGGCTGGATGTATTTAAGTATTAGCAAGTAGTTTTTTCACACAGTGTAGGTACACACTGGTACACAAGGTACATGCGTGGTGCGTGACGTGAATATTAATTCTCTCTCCCCTTTGGCTGCTCTAATAGATTTTAATCGCTGGACAGTGACGCTGCCGCGACTTATTACGGTTATTGCGTTACGTATTTTGGAATCTCGTTTGAAGGTAATTAAAGTGGCATAGTTATAGTATGCCACTTGAATTGTTTGGTAACACATTCCACTAAGAACTAAGAAATAGTAACTGAAAAAGTCAAGCTAGAGTACTCTGAAACGTAATTTCGTTTGCGTCGTGCATGTTTCAGACCTTTCTATACAACCAATCCGCGATCGTCACATTTTATGCATTTTGAGCAAATCGAATGACACATTAATAACCTCAAAATGTATAAAAATTGACTTGGTCTTGGCATGTCTTGGGTAGCTGCTGCGAGCCGCTATTGTACAAAAAAATTGCAAAAATTGTTTCTCTAGTGGTTCCATACAACAATTGCCTAATTAACCAATGCCCGCACTTAACCAAAATTAACTGATTAAGTAATTAGTCCAGCGTATGTGATGTGTTTACTGAGGTGTGGAACTATTTATCGTTTCCACTGCCTGTATTGATATTATATCTCATTTAATACTGTCTAATGTCTAAACCTAGACTAAAAAAAACAAGCAGTTAGTTTCCCAGATCAGGCAATCACTCAGCATCAGCAGGCTTATCGCCGCGAGGCAGAGCTTTATACATTTTTATCTGTAGTTGTTTTCAAATATTAATGGCGTTTTTAGCATTAAGAGCATTACAACACCCTTGTTTTTGTATGTGAATTTGCATGAAGGGACATTGCTGTTTTGCATGTGGACGGATCAAAGAGATGCACTAAGTATTCGCCAACACGTAAATAAATAAAGATAAACATTATTGTACACAGTATTTATGGGGATGTGTGGGAACGGATTAATGGATAAACTTTTTGAGGGGATTATTCGATCGATTGGACCAAAAATACAATGCAAAAACTCATTGCCTGATTAGATAGGTACATAGATAATACTTTATTGTACACAAGGATTGAGTAAAAATCTTAAAACTAAGTATAGTACGATTTCTTCCAGGCATAGACTAAGTATGTGTTTGTGTAGAAAAGGCTGTAATGAAGAAACGCTATAAAATTTCACGTAGATCCTCAGAGTGCTGTGTTCTGCAACATTTTCATAAAAAAACGTAGCTACGAAGGTTCTTCAGTCAGAATGAACTCTATGCTACTACCGCTTTATCATAAAGACAACCTAACTGCAGAGCAAGCTAGCTCAGCAAAACACGATGGATTGCCAAACTGAACCGTGAAGCAGCGCATCCATCCTCGACAACTCATCAAAACTCCAATCTGCTGCCAACAGCGTTTATAAAGTAAGACTCGGTTAAAAGATCAATAAGAACTAAGCAGCCGATATGAGTTTGGGTATCTACGCACAACAATATATCTAGCGATAGTGGAGCGATGTCTGCCCATAATATTCTTTGGGGTGCATCTCATTTGGCTTAAGAACCAGCCTTTGTCAACAAAGTTGGGGGCGGACGGGAAAATCGATAGAGGCCACGAACGGTGGGCTCGATCATCGCGGCTTGTCTCGGCTAATGCGTGGTGTCTCAATTTAAATTTTTGAATTTCGAATCTTCTCAATTTTCAATTCTCAAAACCGGCCACAACACAACAGTTTTTTTTTTTCAAGATACTTTTGACAACTATCAAAAATCAGTCAGCTGTCGAGCAACTCCCAGCTTTATGGAAATTGATTTGCGATTTGCTATACATAATTACTATTTCCATTGTAAGACATAACAGGGCTGACATAGTCGCTAAGCGAGTCAAAGTCCTTACAAAATAAAAGATTAAAAAAAAAAAAATTACTATGACAGTTTAATAATCATCTTGTTTGTAAATAGACACGGAGTTTTATTTTATTTTTTAACCAAATCAGTTAGATTATTTCAAAGTCGAATAGCTAATAGGATAGCACATAGGTAGTACATCACACAAATCACGTTCACTTTTTAACTGTCTATATAAATATACATAGGTACATACTATTATTATAATTTTATGAAGTAATCATCTCATTGAAGAATATTTATGCACGTGTTATCGTCTATTACGCGCCAACTAGTTGCAACTTGATTCATAAACTTTACGGTTCTTGATTGCTTGTCGTTCTTGTCAGTTTCCTTAATAAATTATACAATTTTATATTTATTTTATGCAGTTTTTTTTACACATCTCATCGTAAAAATAATATAAAATCTTTTTTTTTATTTTGTGACCAATATGTAATTTTACATCATGGCTTATAAAAACCGGTAAATGCAAACAGTAACTAGTGGTATAAGAACAGAAAAATGACATAACAAATAAGTGTTGTGCGAAAACAAGTAAGGCAAACAAGTATGGAGTAGAAGATTATCATATTAGCTTGTGTTGAGCTCAAGCAAATGAGTTTGATATTTCACACTATAAAAAACAGCATTTTATTACATTCTAGATTGCAACTGTGGAAACGTTGTCGACAGTAAGTTCTCGTAATTGTGACTTAAAATAGAACAAAACAGAAAAATATCAATTCAGAACGCTTTTGGAATTCAAATCAGACACCCGCGTTGGTTTATTACGTCGATATGTAAATTTTGTACAGCGTCACTACCCTTATAAAGACCCTGTTTGAATTGAAAATTTAGTAGAACGAGCAAGAGTACGCTCCATTCAGCCAGTGTAGCCACGTCTTTCAGCCAACTCGCTGTTTGCGCTCTCGCCGCAAAATCACAAAAAAAGAAAAAACTCAAATTTTGACAGTGACATTTGAAACCGCGCGAATATACCTTGTAACCAAACTACCCATTTAAAACGAAATGGTGGCGGAAAACGATAAGCGGTGGCGAGTGACGTGTCACGTGGTTTTTCGATCTGTCAAAGTGCGAGGGAGAGAGGCGTAGCGCCAGAAGGAGACATAAGCATCGTGTGCGTGCGTAATCGTAGGTACGTAAACAAATCTTGCAGTTTTATTAATGCTGCTGCGTTTATAAAGATAACAATTTACTGATTGTTATTTGCATGGATTTTTATTTGTTTCTTCTGTTGTAACAATCTAAAATGTAGCTAGTGGGAATTTAAGGAAAAAACAAGATTAAAATCCTCACCAGTAAGGCCTTTTCCTCGATTCAACGTAGTCATAACTTGATAGCAACTAAGTTCAGTACCTGTAGGTAATTCAACATCCTACGATAAAGACGCAGTATATTGAATACTTTCTAAGCAGCACACCCGTTTTCTAAATTACTAAGTAAGACGGAAGACTCGGGCAGTGTTACCGCATGAAAGATTATGAAATTGTTGAAATATTTAATTTGTGGAATGGCATTCGAGTGACAGTCGTATCTCGTGGCGCGGGAATGGCACGCAGCGTACGTGACAAGGCGCGCTCGTTCCTTCCAGTCCGGCGTACACCGCTCATGCGAGCGGAAACTCCAACAAATAGCTACTTAACAAAAAAATACGCTCAAAAATATACGGACATGTATTATTAACTTTATACTTGGGAACGCTAAAAGATAAACCGCTTTAAAATATTATCCTTACTAATATTATAAATGCGAAAGTACCGATTTGAATGAAATTTGGTATACAGATAGTATAGAGCCTGAGAAAGGACATAGGCTGCTTTTTAATGCAAAAAAAGGGTTGTAAGGGGTTGAAAGGGGGAGTGAAAGTTGTATGGAAGTTACTACCAAACTTTTTTTTGACTACTAAACTTTTTCCAAAGGGAGAACACTGTGTCATCACTGACACTGACTGACAGGGATGCGTTCATAGAAATTTGGCATCCAAATGGCCAATATGGCCAATATGAGAATTTTAGGACTGCCATATTATACTTATATGCAAAAGTAACTCTGCCTGTCTGTCGCGCTTTCAAAACTATACTGAACCGATTTAAATGAAATTTGGTATACAGATAGTCTAGAGTCTGAGAAAGGACATAGGTTTCTTTTTAATGCGAATAAAAGGTTGTAAGGGGGCTGAAAGGGGGGGTTGAAAGTCGTATATAAGTATCGTCATTTTTAGAGCTAGAAGCTTGAAACTTATTTTTAAGCTGTTGATTCGATATAAAATCAAGGTTTGTAAAAGCTATGCTACCAAGTCGCGGGCACACCTACTATAACTACGTCAACGGTGCCCTTACATGCACATTGTGTGAATTTGTGTGTGTTACGTATCTAGGTATTCCTACTAAGTAGATGTGGCTGCGCCACAGAGTAAGCAAGCTTGCTGTCTATTAAACGAGTGTGAATTATACCGTCTTTGAGCAAACACCTCCGTAGGCTTCCTATACAACATTAGCGACGAGAAATTACCTACCCACAACTAAATAAAAATGTTCGGAACAAATTCTAATCTGGGAATTTTATCCAATTTTGATCATCACACTCAAGATTGGAAGCTTTACAAGGGGCGGCTTCAGCATTGGTTCATCGAGAAACAACATTGGCTATTCAAGTCACTTTAGAGCCCATCATAGGCATCAAGCAGCAACAATGTCGCCGTAGCCGAAACCTGCCAAGAAGACATCATCATCATCACTTAGGTATATATTTTTTATACAACTATATGATAGAACAAGCCTACCTGATGTTAAATGGTAACCCCATAACGATGCGTTACCTCATTGCACACATCCACTGAGGACGTGCCCTGTGATGCATTTCCTGTCAGGTATCAGTCCTCAGATTCAACTGACGACGTACGCAAATGCTTACGTCGTGCTTCGAGTTTCGGACTACCGTTATCTCGTCCCACTTCGACAAAACAAGAACTTACATTTTATTAATATTTCTAGTATGGTTTCGTCCCAAAATTTGTTTCAATACAAACAGAAGTGAAAAGATTACCTAGGTTTACGTCAGATTACTAATTAGCCAGAGTCGTGGCTAGATCGTAATATAATTATTGTATAAGTATTATTTATTAGTACAAGTACGCAATAAAAAAAAAAACCTATGTTTATTCCAATTATTAAATACCGCATTGACCATTATCGGCAATATCGTCATGAGTACCAGTGGAACCAGGTGGAGCAGTCGATTCCCTACGCAGGGGACTTAGTCAGGGGAAAATTGGAATGAACCGTCGGATGGCCCACCTGGATGTTAAGCTACTTCTTCCTGTAACAGTGCATAGATACCTTACAGGTATCTTGCAAAGCACGTCCTATGTCCATATATATTGTGCATTGAACGCACAACCAGACAAATATGAGATAAGTTATGAATAAAATGATATTACTTTAGACCCTCTGGTTATTAACGAGAACGAAATAACAAAGTTGTAAAACTAAAATCAACTTCCGGTTAATTAAAAAGAGATGCGTTTGCAGTAGACATAATTTTGGTCATTAAGTATTTCCACCCTTTGAGGGGTTGAAATTATCCTCGCTGAAATGTTAACTGCGGTCTATTTTAGTTGAGAACTTTATTTTAATTATCTATCTGACTTGTTAGAAGCTACTCTAGGGTTTTAACTAGACATGAACACCATCTTTCTAGATATTAGCAGAGGCTTTTTTTTAGAAAATAGATACTGTGCACTGTGCAGCCTGTTTTTGTGATAGTAGGTACCTTAATTTTTTGCTTACGTGCCACATTTATAGGAAGACAACACTGTTATCTCCATGCATCTCTGGCTACTTAAGGGCCAAATACTGAAACGTTACTCAAATTTAAACAACACTTAAAATTGCTTCTTAAGGATTTTCAAGAGTGAAAACTAGTTTTTTCATATCTTCACACGATTCCTGCATTGATTTCTCAAAGGTCCTCGCCATTCGATTAGCATCGATTCGTTCGTTAGTACCACTGGCTACTCCATCTTGCACATGCCGCCGCCTCAGGCTCCGATTAACATAACAAGACCCCCATTACGCACCTACGGGCTACCCCAAAACCATACTCCTGAAAGGCATAAACAAGACTCTATGGCAATAAATATAAAGGTGGTTTTATAGTTTGAAAGAAGCAAAGTAAAGTTGGAAAATGTATTGTTACATAGAAAACTAGAATTTGACAGACGAACGCTTCGTTTGTCAATTGCTATCGATTATTTACGGCTTAGTTGGCGGCCGGGGGCTAATTTGGGGTGCAGTTAGGTATTTTTCGTCGCTAACTAGATAACAAGTGGTTTAAAATTGGAATTTGCATGATAATGAAGGGGTGTGATGGAGGGGTGATGTGTCACTCGCTGACGAGGTGTCTGCGAAGTGCTCAAGTCAATGGTTTTGTTTGTGCTATCTTCATTTAAATGATTTCTGAACAAAGCTTCACAGACAGCTAAAAACAATGTGCTGTCACAAATCAATAAAAGTTAGGTCAATCATGAACAATCTTATTCTCAAGTTATGGCCACACAATAACAAAGGAAAACTTTTTCAAAATGTGTATCTAATGGTTTCAACAAATTCCTGACACCTAAAACTAGACTGTGTTTTCTGTAAGCAGTGGGATGGCTTCGTTTTCTTTTTGTGCAAGAGGGCGCTG
Organism: Eulithis testata; assembly: GCA_947507515.1. Lineage (NCBI taxonomy): Eukaryota > Metazoa > Arthropoda > Insecta > Lepidoptera > Geometridae > Eulithis > Eulithis testata. The sequence goes on from OX382198.1 coordinate 437,109, forward strand.
ATCAACAACCCCGCTGAATCAACACAAACATCAAACGAAAAGAAACGTTGCCAAAACTATTTTCCTTATCCCAAAAAACATTAAAATAAAGAGAAGAGAGGAAGCCGCGGGCCAGCGATTAAAAAAACATTGGCGAGCGAGCACGTGTTGTAAATTATCAATATCCCATGATAAAACAAACGAACCGACCGCGCCGCGGCGGAGAGCGCAGCGAGCTGTTTGTGTTTATTCACTGTTTTTACACAGAGTTGCGCTTCACTTCAGGAGATAACATGCGAAAATACAGACTAAAATTTTTACTAAGTGTTGCTATTTAATGATAACACAAGCCTACAAGATGTCTGCCACTTAGGCACGGTCTACAGCCTTTTTCTGCTACTTACTTCTTATCGTAAAAGAGATAGTCGCTAGATAAGTTTTACCTACTTAAAAATTCGATAAAAGTTTAAGCAAAAAAATATGCATGCAAAATAATTAATAGCAGAGCGTGGTTTCGATCCACGGACCTCTGGGTTATGGGCCCAGCACGCTTCCACTGCGCCACTCTGCTCTTGCAGATGTTGGTAAAATTACGCTACTCTATTTATAGAGCTGGTGTTGTCTCTACATTGAAGTATTTGTTTTGTGTATTATCTTCCTTTTGTTTCGTCGTAGTCGGGTAAGGATGGAAGTATAGATTCCTACAGACCAAAACTCATCAATGATTAGATTGACATACCTTTGAGCATGAGTAAAAATAGTGTTTCTGTTGCAATGGATAACAAGAGGACAATATATTGTTCGTTCGGGAATAAATATTTTAAACTGGCAACGCGTAAAAATCAACATGTTTGTAAGCCACTCAGCGTGCTCCCGATCGGAAGTAATGCGCATAATCAGGTCTATGGGAATAAAAGAGTGGTATCACTAGCCTCGGGCTGGTTTCCAGTAGAACGAACTTCAATATTGGCAAATAAATTCAGTTATCAAGTATGTTCTGAACGGTGCTTGTATTACAAATAACCGATGTACTTGGTGATGCAATGGCTGCACTGTGCAGTGCATGTACTTGAAGGGGTGTGACAATCAGATATTTTGCCATTTTAGAGCAAAGCCGTACTTCTCTGGAAACCAACAATCATAGGTATGCTAGGTGTGGCTTAAATAAATAGGCAGTATCGTTGCTAACTACAAATAATGGTATCGTTGATGAGCTTCCCAACGTGTTCCAGTTAATTCAGTAACACTGTGACTACCTCAAACAGTTACCTACATGTGACTCGACTCACATTATTTTCACAAAATGTTTGCAAATGGTCGCAGTACCCTGGGACACTGTATACAGTTATGACTCTAGCTTACAGTCAGATCTCGATGGTCGATGGCGTCAATTATTCGTTTTTATGTTTCTTTCTCGACACAAACAGTTAATCCCAACATGATTGGACTCACCAATAAGCAATTCACCCGTCCAGGCTAGATTAACCGGTCTAATGCCATAAGGCATGCGCAGCGGGGTACCGCAAGGGTCTACACTGGTCCCTGTTTTATTCCCTGTACCATTTTATTGGCGTCCACAGACTCCCCGAGGTGCATTGTGAAGGCGTGCAAAAGTTAATAAAGTAATTGTATAGATGTGACATTCGTGATCTAGATTGCAAAAAAAATTATCATGGTTTGAGACGTAATATCTGTCTATACTAAAATGCTAGTCTAGTCACCCACCTACATGCAAAGTGTGAGAGTTTTAACTTCAAATTTCGACTAAAATATAGAGTTGCGGTTCTATGAGCTATGTTCTAGCATAACCATAGCGTGATTATTGCCTCACCCTAATATGTGAAGAAAATGATACTTTGCTAATGCTGTCGTTATTTGCACCTAATTTTTGGAGAAAATCGCATTACTTTGAATTATAATACTCAGAAAATGTGAGAACTGTGTAACTACTATGTTTCTACTGTAGTACTGATTTTGATATATTCCAGAAATGCCCACCAAGAAATCCCTACCAGTATCAACAAAAAAAATATTATTTATTTACACACACTAAAAACGCATTTACCAATAAAACCGTATTTATTTCCTAATATTCTCAGTATCGGCAGATTTAGCTCTAGTTATTACCTACTTTTATTTTTAGAAGATTTTGATAAACTAGTGAAAGGAAAACAACAAACCGGGTCTTTACACAAAAAAGACTTGAAAATGTATCCCATTCATGCCTGTTGCAGCAAAAGTCACAACAGCCCTTTATTTGAAGGGGACATTACGCATGAGCCATAAACCAAAATTAAAACTTTTCGATACATTGCTCTCTCACAATGACTAAATACTGCATATTAAGGTGTCGTTACTCCAGTGACGCGACGACTTACCCCAAAAGACTTTACTACCATCTCGCTTATTTGAAATTTCAACCATAAATCGTTGCCACAGAGCGGGTTTTAGAATATTAGTCAATTTCACTTAAGGCATTCTTTTGGTAAAAACAATAAAAAATCTTTGTGCATAGGGTTGGTTTTTTCGCTTGTTCTATTTTATGAATTGTTTCTGATACAGGATTATTTTAGCTTTTGTTTTCAATTTATACTTTCTAATAATATTTTATACCTGCATTTTGAATTCAGAATATTTTAGTGGTTGTTTTTGCATTAAATATGTCTCGTCGATTCGACACAGTCACAGTTCTACTTAGATTATCTAGCTAGTTTATTGGACACGGTCATTCTGAATTTACAGGAATTAAAAATTCATAAGGAACAGCCCACATGCCAGTATCTCTGCCTACTTTAGTGTCTACTTCACTAAAAATTAAACAAGATTTTTTTTTATTGTAAAATAAGTCCAGTTTTAAATGAGTCATGTTTTGATGATGCTGTAGTTTTAAAGTGTCATGTCATATGGCAGCTAAAAACTCATAGATACTCACCTAAATACTAAAGAGACCGTTTTTGAAACGACTTTCTAGAGCACTACGAATCTGTTACAAGATATTTATTTTAGCCAAGTCATATTCATCAGATTGCAAAATACTGTATTTTACTCCCCCAGCATCATTCATAAAATAATAGTGGTCGTCGTCAAAAGGGACGTTTAACAAATGATACAACGCACTTCTATTGTTGAAGCTTTTGTTATTTTGCTCGTTCTTTTCATCAACTATTCACAAAACGACATCAAACTTACAGTTTTGAGTTTGAATAATGAACTTTGTATTGGTGGGGTTGAGATTAGTTTCGTATATCACAGTTTCTCTGTTTTATTTTCACATGATTTGTAACTTGTACGGCTAATAAGTCACATGTGTATAATTATTATTTTATTGCTCGCTATCCGAATGCAAGTCATGTTCCTTATGTTTGGGTGCTGTGTCTCTAGATTTTTTGCTTTCATTCTCACTTTTCATCGTCTCATTGTTTTGTTCATGCGTAGGACGTTATTCTCAGTTTTGATTTGTAGTGTCTCTTTTATCAATCAATTCTACACCTTATTTTAAAGCGATAAGCGATGTTTCGCATTGTTATGTTTATGTTGTCTTAAACGTATTCATTGTTGGGACCGAGACGTCAAGCCTTGTATGATAATTATCATAATCGTGTCAATTTGTACTTGGATGCATCGCTGTTGAATGAAACTCATATCGAACGCAATCTTTAAGCTTGCGATGCGGTGATTAACTGGTATACAAATTCGTTTTTTGTTGCCTTGTACGATTTGTTGTTACACAGCACGCCTTTCAAAACAATACCTATTATTTTCTTATTATTTTATTTCAATTATTTTTTCCAAAAAGCAAAATTTATTTAATATTATGTATACAGATGGAGATTTTATGAGGTATTTGAACTCTTTGGTCGTTCGGTCTTTATAATATAAAGGGAATAAGCGAAACCAATAAAATATGGCCATTAGCAAGAAACTATTTATCATCTGACAGAATTATTTCCAATGTTTTATATCTTCAATTGATCCAGCCAGTTTTGTTTTGTGAGTTAGATCTGATGGTAATCGACACGTGTCCTTTGTGGCAGGCTGCAGGCTCGGCTCCCAGGGTAGGCACGTGTACTTCATTATTTTCGCGCCAAAATGTTCCAACATCGCTTTGTTAGGAGATTAGGCGTGAGGGAGGTGTGACCCGTTTTGTTGGCGGTACTTTTGGTGGATGCGTGACACAAAACTTCTGTGATATCTACTGATATTGACCAATGAGGCTTGGTATATCATTTGCATTATTTTAAAAATAAAAATAAAATTTAAAAGCAAAAGATAAATATCAATACTTAGGTTAACTTTTAGGGACAATTTCTTAGTTATTTGGCGATAAAACTGTGTAATAGAATGCACATTACACCGTGATTCATTTTGAATCTTTTGATAAATAGAAAGTTTTTATGAATAAAATAGATAATCTACATACATTGCTATATTATTATAATATTCTTTTTACAAATAATGACATATAGCTGCAAAATGGAACCAAAATAATAATCCACAATTCCGCAAGCATGTGCCGTATCAATAGCGGGTTTGTTTTATTTCGCGTTTTCGCCCCTTTATTAGAGCCCCATACAAAAATATTGAAACACAAGAGGCCCGGTGCTATTACACTATTGTGCGCGACTGTACGTGGGCGGGACCTATTTATTATTTTCGTCACCATTGTCCGTGGGATTATAGCTGGTATTTAGATGAAATTGGGGATAACGTCCGCTAATCTCCGGTTTTTGTATAGATTTTTTGGTGCAACTGTAGTTTTTGTTGTGCAGAAATCGAAGAGTTTGAACAAAACATCTGTGTTTATAACATCAGCAATAATTAATGCTTTCATATAAAGTGACGTTTGATCGCGGTTGGTATTCCTTAGTATTCCTCGAGAGTAGTATTTATAGTATCGATAGTTTGTATTCTGTACTCGTAAAACCAACGCCACAGATAACCAGTTGTTGTTGTATGAAGATGACTAATAAAAGAATGAATTCACAATGTACCGAAATAACTAAACACATTTTACAAAAGCAGGTTTTTAAGCCCAACGCTGGGTCAGAAAACGGCTAAGTTCTTGTTAGAATAATAAATTGCCTTTTCTTCTGCTATTATTTCAAAATGAAATGTTCCTTATGAAAGATTATTAAACATTGCTTGAAATAAGCTTATATTATGCTTGATATGGCACTTAGATACTTACAAATTTCATAACAAAATATTGTATCATGGTAATTTTAAAATTCAATTCAAAGCAGTCGTCTGAATTGAAAATATCCATTTCTGGCAACTTATCCAGCTTAATTTCTTGAACCACAGCTTACATCACAATTTGTACCTCTTAGTAAAGACGTTATCTGCAACTATTTGGCAGAGGAACGGTCACGTTCCACATTAGCACTACATTGCTTAACCCGAAACTGCAATTGGGTCCAACTGACTCGAAAGTACAAGTATAGTTTGATTGCTTGGTAATGTCTGTCAGGTATCACAAACTTATTTGTCATGGTAGTTGCCATTGTCCATAACCCATGTAACTAATTAGTTACTGCTTTCTGCTTCTGGGTTATGGAAATAATTATAATAATTATAGTAATAATAATTATAGTAATTAGTTCAAAAAAATTTGGTCCTTCAATGCTACTTGTCAAGATTTTATAAGTAATGATTATAAGTAATTACTCATAATCATAATTATTAGTAATTACTTATAATCAAAGTTTCAGACTAAGTTGTAGAAAATCTTGACAAGTAGCATTGAAGGACCAAATTTTTTTGAACTAATTACTATAATTATTATAAGTATTATCTGATATATATTTTTGACATGCATACAATTTGTATTAAATTAAACTTCAAAACTAGACGAGTTTCATAAAATTAGATCCACCTAGTGATGGTTTTCTTGCACTTAAAAAATGCCAGGAAGGAACCTAATCTTTGTACTATTTTCTAGCTATTTCCTATTCAAACCTCTCAAATGATTGCAACAAAAATATTCATCTCTAGAAAACACCATAAAAATCATTACTTCCTTGGATTGTTTTGAAAAAGGCCTCCCTAGCAGGGGAAGGCAATCAATACAGGGCCGCACTCGGACGGAATACTAAGCAGGTACTGCGTCTACGTGCAGCCGGGGAGGCTGTACGTACCCGCTCATTCTCATATTTTGGATCGTAGAGACGCTGGCATCAGGTCGAGGCTATAATATAATTAAAATAATCCTTGTGGTGTTTCTCCATAAAGAAATATATTGCGAGTGTCATTCGGTCAACATTTTTTATTCTGAGAATTTACAATTTTCGACTTTCAATTGCATACTTATAACCTAATGTCAAAATCTCAGGATTTACGGCAAAATTATAGACAATTTAATTTTATTTCACTATTAAAATTAAATAAAGTAGGTCGAATCTCAGCAATTCTGTATCCGAAAAAGTAAAGGGTACAAAATACCCATTGATTCCATTAGGCTAGGTACTCTTCATCGGAAATCGCGATCTTGATAGGAAGCAAACACTGGCACAATGAGTCTCATCTCGCCAATCCAATCTCGACTATTGGATACTCAACCCTTGAGGCACCAAATCAACTTATCGTTTTGTTCTGCCCTGCCTGCCCTTGTTGACTCTCCGCGTTACGCTATATTGCCAATGTTATCTTCGTTTACTTAATCAGCAGTGGAGCCGATCTGTGTGTGGTCTCGGGAGGCCTCTAACCGGTTAAGTCCCCCTTAGAGAGGGCTGAAGGGGTATCTATGCGAGGAAAATATTCCTTATCTTTTTAATTATAAACGGCAATGCTTGCAGATCATCTGTTTTAATTATCTCTGGGGGTGTGACTATAACTACTGGTCATTTGAAGATATGGATGTTCGCGGGTTTGTGATTTATCGAATGCTTGAGAATAGAATTGTTTATTTCTTCAAAAACCCACAGTATTTATAGTTACTCAAGTACACTCTTTGATACTGAAAATAAAGTGCTTGATGCATTTAAAATTCTATAGGAACATTTTCTATAAGTATTCAAATAGTTTTTATTTTTTATCAATGTAATCAGGAAGTATAATAAGGCTGGTCTAAAGTAAATATTTTTATGTCATAGCTATCAGACGAACAGCAATACTGATTTTGCAATACTGTGACTAATATCAGTTCCCCGCAGACATGTCACACTACCCTCAAATCTGGTGTCAAACTACAGCCCATCTGTCACTGTGCGCTACCATAAAAACTTAATAAGCGATCCGTCACCATAAAATAACCATTAAAAAGCCGTCCAGTGCTTTTAAAAATGCATCAAGAAATGAAATCGGTAGTTAATTACCAAGAGACTTCGCGGATCCGATTTCCAAGGGGGCCACACCGACCGACCGTCAAGTGTTAGCTTTGACGCAAACTACCCCACCCCGCTTGCATTGATCATCAAAAATCGTACAAACACTCAACGATAAATAGAGGTTGATATATGCAAATATTTATGCTATGACATAACAGGTAGGCATGTAGCGGGGTCGGGCGTTCACGAGTGAACGCTTGACTGACTCCTGACGAATGATTCGGTCCCTCTCTGTTTACTCTCATACCTAGTGTATTTACCGCGAGCTATGCATTCCAATTTCAAATTTGCACGTCTCGGTCTGAAAGGCCCCTGCGACCAATCGCAGCGAGGGAGCGTTCGAGTGTTAATTACGTTCTTGTCAACGCATTCAGTTATGATTCACGTTTCATTTCGTGTTTCAGTTTTATAATTTGATTTTTGTGTAATGTCAACGTGATTTCGCAATCAAGTTGCTATTGAAAAGTGTTTGTTTGGTCAGAAATGAAAGCAAAACTTACGACTGTCATCTGAAATCATCAACCTGGTTTGAAGTTATAATAGTCTGACATTTCGACTTGAATTGCTTTTTCTAACTTACAATAGGTATTCAATTCTCAATCATTATTATTGGCCATCCTCTGAAGACTTCAAAACTCACATGGTCAAGCACAATCTTTCAAACTCAACACTTATACTTATTACGAAACATCGGTTCACCGTTATTGGTATTCCATAATTATTCCCAACGAAAACAGAAAGGTAATCGAATATGCATCTCATTATTGGTCGTTTTAAATTATACGAACTAAATTATATCCCTTTGCATTGACAAATAGCACCCTGGCAACTTCCTTGTTAGCGGATCACAGTTCTGGGGACACGCATTCTTAGTTCAAAATAGTTTCAACTACGAAATTGACTGCGGGGTAAAAAGTACCCATCCCGGCAATGATAGGGTTGAATATCAATCATGATGTTGGAGCTTGTATTACCTTTTGGACGGTGAATTCTTGTTCTGCGGTAGACCAAAATGAAGCTTGTTTTTAGTGAAAGGCGTCAGCTTGTGTGATAGGATTTGTGTATGGAAGTATGAACTAATCTCCCTCTCGTTGATAACTCAATAAAGTCGCATAATGAGTCCGGCCTTTGATGCTGGCAGGGGAGGTGACGAAATCCTAATTGCAGATAAAAAGATAACTTTGACGAGAGGGCAGTGGAATATTGATGGCTTATTTTGTGCATTTTGCTGCGAATTTGCAACATGTTATAAAATGATATTTTTTTCTGTTTGCACTGTATCAGACCTTCGTACATTGCGTAATACTTACCCAATTTGTTAGTGTTTACGAAAAATAAAATAGAAATTTTCAGAATATTGCACTGGCGCGAGATGGATTATTTTGTAATAATGCGAAATTAACACCAAATTTTGCTGTGACGATCTTTAAAAATATCACCATTAGTCGACTACTGGTATACCTATTTATATCAAAAACATTCAGTTCCAAATAAGTGTCAAATTTCACAAACAAAGGCCATTCTCACAAAAACTTATCTAAAAATAAGATCTAAATAATCGTCACGTCTAAAATCTCTATCCATCTGTCTGTCCGTCGTAGCCTCTAGGGTTCCCGACAAATTGCAAAATTAAAACCCCTTGATAATATCTACACTCGAGTGGGGTAGGTGCGAAGGATTAATATTCAACGACAGTTTTACTGTCATATTAAATTACAGTTTGCATTTTGGAAATGGACCTTTTTGATCATCTTAAAAAAATTCAAAAATACATAAAAATTTACTATAGACTCTTGGTCTTAAATAATAGTCCTTTGGAAACTCCACTAGCTAAAATGGCTGTCAAATTTGCTGTCATCTCTTTTCAACAGATTTAGCAGAATTGCCATACAAATACAGACAGAGTATTTTTAGAGCAGCGCTATATCGACAGGAGATTATGGATAAAGTGGTTTAATATAAAGTTTTTAAAGAAAAATAGGTTTCGTGAATAAAATTTAACCTTCAGCACAGGTTTTACAGTTTAAAACCCAAGCAACTTTTTCAATACAATCATCAAAACACGAGCATAAAAAGAAAAAGCCTGTCCTAAAAGCCTTTCAAACCTTCACAAAACTGGCAAACTAACAACGCATTAGAAAAACAAACTTTAGATTTTCCATAGAGTATAATATTCTCTATAGTGAATGTCATTAACTTCCAGCAACATTCGGCCAGTATTTTCACTCCAACTGAACTCCATTAATCAACTGGCCAAGCAAAAGAACTTCGAGACGCCCTCAAAGAACTACAAGAGCACTAGAACCATATCTGGCTGGCCTCTCGATTCGACAGGGTAATAAAACACAGGGCTGGGTAAAAAACCGATGCCATTGACTGTTTTCACACTTCCACCGACACGACATCCACACGATATTGTTGAAGAGCTAATGGCATTTACGGCCGGTTTTTTATCCAACCATCCGATGGCTCTGTCATCTGACAAGGCTTCCGACTGTCGGTGGACAGCTTCGAGTCAGTGAGAACCTCTTAAAAGGCGGGCCGGTGCTGCAGGTGTCCTAGGTGACGGTGACTACTTTAAATAATTTGGCTCGCTGGCTCATCTGATAGCTATGGCATAAAAAAATCCGTTTTTGTTGATAAATAAACTCCCTTTTACTAAGACAATACCAGAGATCAATTTAATATTGAGAATTGTCGTCACTACTAGACACTCACTCACACCGTGTTTGTGGACCACTGACATGTCGTCATCGTATCGGCCAGTATAAAAGCCCACCGCTACCGTCAGCGTCAGTAGAGTAGTGTGGTTTTGAGGACCGGAACTGATGTGCTACTGTTTTAGGGCAAAAAAGCTAAGGGAGTCGCTGAATTTGAATAGGGTACTTGGACGAGTCAATACTATCATGCCTGCATGAGATTTGATACTGGCCTTCAAAATGTAGTACCACCTAAAATAAACCATTTCTTCTTAGTGATTTTTCAGTTCATTTTGCTGATAGTACGAGGCAGTACCAATGTACCAATGTACCTATCATGCTTAATGTTTTTCATTGAAATGTTTTGTAAGTAGTTATATTTTTTTTACTATGAAGCGCTCGTGGCGTAGCTTACTTAGTCAATCTTAACCGATAATCTAAGTTAAGCAACGTTCTGTGCAATGACTATTTGGATGGGTGACCGTTAGTGGCATTTGCATCTGAGCGCTTCTGTGCTTCGGAGGGCACGTTAAACTGTCGATCTCGGCTCTAGCAGTCGTTAAGCCACGACGGAGGCCTTAAAGCGGCCTAAAAACTCCGTCACCAAAGTTGGCCACTAGCTCATACGAGCTTGCTTGCTCACTATGATGATCGTATGCATTGTCACCTCAAAGGCTTGGTCACAAATGTCACAATACGCACTTTGCCACTAGTCAAAACACTGCATAATTATGGTATTTGTGCAATAGATAGAAAACAAAAAACATATTATAGTAACATAATAACCGGTCTTATCGCTAATTACGAATATTTTCAATGTTATAAACATTAAAAAACAGGCCCAAAACTACAATATACTACTGTAACAAACTTTTAAAATTCCTCAGTTGATACGTAAATCAACTTGAAATAAAGTTGTAACAAAATGAAATAACTAGTGGACTTGTAGATATTATCACTAATTCATTACTCAAGAAGGAAAACAACGAGGTTTCTATTATAAAGGAAATAATTCATTTTTCAGCCGCTTTTTTGATTATAAAAAAAAGTATTATTTTTGACATCGGTATATTTACAACATGATATGTGTGTATCTATAATTAACTTGTAAACAATGATTGTTTAATTGCTTTCAGGAACATTTTTTATTTTTTTAGATTTTGCCACCATTACCAAACGAAACTCTTTGAATTAGCAAGTCAAAGTCAAAGTCAAAGTCAAAAATCTTTTATTCAATAAAATCTCACTGATCACTTTGAATCGTCATTACGTTTTGTATGATTAGGTATGATTACATATTTTTTTTTATTGAATGAGTTGGAGCTAGTTCGTCCCAAGCTTGTTTGTCTTCTAAATAATCAGATATTTTATAGTATGCTTTTAAAAGAAGTCTCTGTTTTATTACGTTTTTGAACTTGCCAATCGACAACTGAGACACATCACTTGGGATTTTGTTAAAGAAGCGTACACATTGCCCTTTGAAAGATTTACTAATTTTTGTGAGCCTAGTGGTGGGAACAGCAAGAAGAGAATAACTCAGTTCCATATCGATGGCGCTTTTGTACAACTTTGAACATTATGTGATGATAAAAAAGGATGAAAATCATAATTCGTTCAAATATCAATTGTTTCTTTCAGACGAGAGTTGACCATTACTGCAATCACGTGGCATTCAAACCGCGATGACGTTTAATTACACTCCTAAATACCCCCGAAATAAACTTTTTCCATGTCCAGTCGCAGCCAGAAAACACGAATCCACACGAATCCGACTCCGTGTTAATATTTGAGGTATTTTTATTTGAAATTTCCATTTACACGCCGGTCCTCTCATCCCCCCATTCCCCCCACATCCCCCCTCATACATATTCATGGGATGCACCCCTCGGATACTTTCTCTCGATGCGATCTGTACTGAAACCTCAGTAACTAATGCAAATGTAGTCTTTGTAGATAGAATGATTTATGAATTGTGTTTATGATGTAAAGTGGTTTTGAGGACTTGTTGACTTGTCACAATGGGGAAAGTCTCACGGTAATAAGCCGTACTTGTAATATCCACGGTGGAAATTCCCCATGCAAGATAACTTAAAATGTCTGTTACAGGAGGCATTAGTCATAGGTACACGTCCAAATGAATCTGACTGTAAGCTTGCTACAAACAGCTACGGGCTACGGCGTAGCACAATGATTTTCAGTTGTTTTTTTGTGATCTACGAGTTTATATTATTTATGATAGATCTCTGAGGATGTCCAAGAGACACGTCCAATTGATACAACTGATAATCTAATATCCAGAGACAGTTTTTACTACCAGAACGGTTTTCAACCCACTCTATTCACAAACTCGTGGAATTTTATTTCCAAGTTAGCTTACCTTTAAGTTTTAAGTTGTTAGTAACAATGTTATTAGTTTTCTTGGTCATGCCATAATATACCCGAATGTAATTCCTCAGGCTCGACGTGAAGCGGCCGGAAGTGCGTCACACGCGCCGGCTGTGACGTCACGGACACCGGAAGTGCTCGCGGCGCCGAATGCCGGAACCGGAAGACATGCAAGATATCGTCTTGCAGGTAAATGAGCGATGGTAATGATATAACTTTGTGATAAAACTGTATAGTTTTTAAAACAAAAATAAAAACAAAATGTTTGGTGAAATACTTACTATAGAAAAAATAGGCGTATACGAATGAAGCCCGTTTAAAAAACTTAACTTACACAGAACTCCTAAAAATCTGTAGCAAAACATTATCAGCAGTCGTCAACCTAAAATCAAAGGATTTACCCAAACCCAAGACGCAGCAAATTACACGAACACTCGCGCCCCGGGAACAGAACCTGCGAATTTCACCACAATTATAACTTCAACCGCACTTGAGCCTTAAGACTTGATACATACCGTAAATTTCGTAATTAAGACTCCCTAAGACATAATGGCGCGATGTGTGGGTAGCTGTTGAAGGGGTGTTATCTGTCAGTTAGTGGTTACTCTAGATTGGCTGCTTTCACACTGCCACCGGCACGACATCTACACGATATTTGCAGAGAACTAATGCATTTAGTGCTAGGCGCATTCACACCAACCAGCATTGGTATCGATATTCTTGTTCAAGCTACCTACTAATAATTAATATGTCAGTGTATCGTGTAGGTGTCAATATTGGTCAGTGTATTATTATACAAACGTCTTTTTTTTTCAAGTGGTTTATTCCGGGCATTGTTTATAATGAAAAAAACTTTTTGGTTTATAATTAACTAGCCGTCGCCCGCGGCGTTGCTCGCGTTCTACTCTTTAGAGTGTGACGTTTCAAAATTCCTTTCTTAGTGCACCTTTACACTATATAACGGTACTACCCTCCAAATTTCATACCTCTAGGACTTATAGTTTAGGCTGTGCGTTGATTCTATGTCAGCTTCAAAAGAGTTTTATATTATATTGATTAAGTTGCAGTAATACATGGTAATAAACAAAAATTCTTACTTCACGCAATCATTTCCAAGTCAAGTTATTTTTTGTTTAAAACTTTTATCTCTGGCTAAATAAGTAAATACCCTCTGAATGAAACACACACTTCATCAAGTGTACGCATTATTTATGTCTGCGAACACCAGCTCCCAAAAACTTCTTTCAACTCCATGAAATTATGGCTGTTCTTAAACAATATCTGTGGCCACCGCGACTCGCGAACTTCCCTTCAAGATTAAGAATTATTACCTCTTATCTGAGCCTGACTCGACAACTCGTCGGCTATTCGCTCTCACTCGATATCTAAGTGAAATTATTTCGACAAACTTTACCTAACGATTGAACACCCCTGCACGATCACCACCACGCGATTCCCATCCTTAATTTATGCACGGTAGGTCACTTTTCGATTGTTGGTTTGCGAGGCATTTAAGACACGTGATTAACGAAAAGCGGGAAACTGGAAATCATTTGTGAATCCCCGAAAGGGACAGGTGATGTGATATTATGCAAATGAACCTGTAGGTGCGAGCGAGGCGGAGATACCGCTGAAGTTCAGAACAGACAAGTCTCGCCGGGTACAATTTATACTTGGATGAAACGATTTATTACAAAAGCTTTGAGTACGTACTCGGAAATTAATTACGCTAAGTTTTGCTTTCATTCTGTGCCATTGTGAGGATTTCCTTGTCTTGTCGGATATCGGTGGTTTTTATTGTTTTTATTGTGCGGGGATTTAGAGGTGGATATTTATGATAAGTTCGCGTTTAGTTTTATATTTTTTTGTTGTTTTTTTTTTGTGATATATTTGTCGGATGCTGAGCGCTTGTCGACGACGTTGCTGTATCGTATCTGTTGGACGTGACTCTCGCGTTGTCGATGCAAAAACAACATTATTAAACAGATTACTGGTTTATCGTATGAAATGTAGCAAAGACGTTGATAGTATCGAGCTTTTTATCAAACTTTACTAAAGCCAAAAATGTTATAAGGAATAGTTAATACCAAGTTTTTATCCATCTTTAACTATATAAAAAATATTTTTCCGATTATACACAGTCGCCATTTATAAAATAATATTATGCTTTAAAATATTGAACCCACACCCCATACCAAATTGTACCCTTAAATGAAAAGCTCTACATATAACAGTACATAGAGCAGTACATATCAAGTCCTGAGACGGTGATCAGAAGACGGATAAGAGAGGACTCTCCCAAGGGACGCCACGCAACACAGAACAGTGGTGAATAGAGTCGCTCTTAAATATTGAGCTGAGAAAAACATTTTGGCAGTTTCTTCACAACTTACTTCTCCCATTCGTATTTAAATAGAAATGGATTAGACTAGTAAATCTACACTTACTGCAACGTTCAATAAAGAGATACATTAGTAAGTATGAAAATTATGACCTTCAAAACTTACATAGGTACTTAAAAATTACTTAGCATATTATTCCGTTGCTTTACAATCGATAGGTACATCAAGTATCAATCAATGTTTAGGTAGGTAGGTAGGTAGGCAGTCTTCAGTATGGCAACAAATTTACGAGTACATGGCTGAGCTCTAACTCCTAACTAAGTTTTCTTGTGGAAGTACGTATCTAGACTTTAGATACTCTAGATACTAAAGTATCTACGAGTACTTATATAAAAACAATAATTTACTTTACTAGAAATATAAATTTTATAACACTAAAAGGCGTCTCTACGCCACTTTATTTCCAAGAAACAACATCAAAGCTTTCCTACTAAATTAGACGTTTTGCAGATACTAAAAGATATTTAGCCTCCCCTTCACCCCCAAGCCTGCGATAATGGCACACTATTTTAAAGGGTTGTTTACACCCCAAAACACTCGGTTTGGGTCGATTTTTCTTATTTATGTAAAAGGTAGAGCATCCAAAATTTACTGTTATTTTGTGTCATGGACAATATTTAGCAAGTTTATGGAGAGAACATTGTAGTCAGTGAATCTTTGTTTAACACTAGTAACATTTCATTTTGTATTAGTTTATCAATTGTTTAGCTACTCTTTAATGCATGTTTATTTCAGTTTGTTCGCAAAGAAAACAGTGATTATATTATTTTATGTATATCAGTTGAATTCAACTCACATAAACCCCATACCAAATAAATAAATACCAAAGTTGTATATAATAAAACCGAATACGCAGATTTAAATTCCACCCCGCACACACCGAGGGACATCCAATAAAACCCTCACATAAAACAACATTCAAAATTAAAAACACATCAGGCGCCAACATCAAACATCCAATATTCCATTTGACAAGTGCTAGCGTTCCTTTGATCCGTCTTGTCCCAAATTGGACCAATCACAGGACCTTGCGACACTGTGATTGCTTGAGGGACCGTTAATTACCGCTGACCTTTCGTACTGGAGGCGTGTCATAGACCTCATAGACCCTTGGAGGCTCTACAGACCAGCCAACTTGTAAGCCCGATCAAGGTGGAATAGTTTTCACGTAGAAGTTCTCTCTCGTCGAAATCGAGTCAAAGATAATTCTTTTTCTTTGCTTTTTCGCAGTTTGCTGATTAGTCTACTTCTTGGATGATATAAGGTGAACTTTTTTCTTTTATTTATTTTGTACAATATCATCAAATAGCTTTCATGTGGTAACACGCACAAGTCCGCACAAGTTCTTCGACTATTGTTTGGCAACTGTTCTAGCTACCAAAGATAAACTTCAATGTGTAGTAAGTATCTAGTACTTTCAAGAATACTACAACATACAGCTTCAACGGAATCGTATTTATTGATCGCTATTTGTTTTTTGGTTGACAAGGAATCTTGTAATTCTACGGTCAATCAGACAGGGTTTAAAACTCTATGATCCATAAGGCAGGGTCTAAAATCGTGCGGTCAGTACAGTCTTCAGTACTTCAGTGAGTGCCAATTTGCTGGATAGTTTCTGGGATGGGGTGCCAAAGACGTTTGCGGTGCGTTCCGGATCTATTTGCCTTGTCTGCGACGGAAATGTTAATTTAAGGCTGTGATACCTTCTTTGGTAATGCTTGAGTGATATCTAAGCTACGCTATATCTTTCTAGCATGTAACTTTTAGTTGATGGTGGAGTAGAATGTCCGTCTGGATTGAAGGACCAAGCTCAAGGCAGGAATATATTAAAAACTTGTTGGCACTGTTAGCACCAATCCAAAAGTATTTTTTTTTTCTTGATTTTTGATAATGAAAATTTTTTCTACACTTCAAATGCATGCACGTCTCGTTTTGAATAACTAATCTCTCACTCTACCTTATATATCATACAGACAAACGTATTATAGGTAAGGTAGCTTCACTTAAACTCATTGCAAAAGTTGGTAGACAATAGTTTAATAAAAACTGTAGCTAAAAAAATATTTCATAATTTATTTTGATTATGTACTACGTCTTAAACCTTAAAAGTAATTCCATGAACCACTTAGAAGTAGATATTTAGGTCAGTGCAATAGGCGTCGTCGATTAGATAAATAGTTGGAATCAGTTCGTCTGATTGCTCGGGGAGTCCCCGGATTGCGAGTGACCTCCGTTTCTTAAGCTGGCTTCAGGGACTGGCGAGCCTTGGCTAAACACCATTGCTTTTTATCCTTCCAAAGTGTTAAAATAACCAACAGGATACACTGACATATTCTGGATGCTATAAGCATACTGTTTTTTAATCATAATGAAGTTAAGGTAATAAGAAAAGCAGACATAATGCAATTCAGGCAATTTGATACTTAGACTTTACGCAATCTAGGTAATTTACTAATCAGACAATAGGCGTTTTAGGTCTTGTTCTTCTTTGTTGCTTTGCGCTTTAGATGACCCGCTCGTGAGTAGAATCAAACTCATCTGTTTTTGTCAGATATGTCATTTGAAAAGTCATAATTATGTAATTTTTTTGACAAGAATAAACAAATACCGGTTGTATAACACTACCTACTAACTATTGCACATCCATTGGTTAAATGTCAAAAACGGACAGGTAAGTCCCTATCTTTAAAAAAAAATGCATCGAGTTTGTCAGTATAAAATACGGTGCAATGACTAGGTATCTCAAAATTGAAAGCTGCAAAAAAAGTCAAAACTCCAAAGTTTATTTGAGTGAGATTTAGACTCACTCCAACATTTATTTTAGTTCGCGATATTTTGAGTAAATTGGCAGCGATGGGATCCGTAGTCGCTATCCGTTACTTATACCTTGGTATCGACCATTATGCACTCGCGTGCGCTCACACCTTTACATAGGGTGCTCCTGAATACAATATTCTTGCAGAATTCTAAAACCACTTTACCTTATGCAATGGTGAAAACTTCGGAAGAAAATTGTCATGCTCTTAGATAACTAAAATTTAAAGTACAAAGCTCAGTCCAAAACAAGAGATGTTCATTGAAACCTGTGTCTAGAAAATGTTTGTGGTCTAAAGATTTTTGAATAGAATTTCCAATTTTAATGCGGTTTGATAATATTACAACGGATTTTAGAAACTCTTGGTTTTTACCATTATTAAGATCATATCTTCTATACACACTATTTTTTTCAAAAGTACAAGAAACACCACCACATGCTACCAGATCTTTCTGAAACGTTCGCAGTACAAAACTGCATCCCCCTGTAGATCCAGGAGCCGCGCAGACGGACAGCTGATGTCTAAGATCAATCCCCGAGACAGGTTCGTGTCCTCCTACATCCAACGTATTTACTTTATTTATTTTCAATACGACTCAATAAATTCCAAACCGACTGGCGATTGTTCCCATTGAAAAAACCAGGAGACATTGTTTCGGCCGACTTGCTTTATTTGGTCGACTTATCGACTGTCATACTAAATTAGACCGAAGTTTTTCGTGACGAAGTTGAATGTTGCTAAAATATATTTGAGTCTGAATTTGCTATAGAGTCTACTATGACTGCTAGCTTTGACAGATTTATACAGTGATACCGAGCTTTTTATGATTTACAATATAAGATTTCCATAAAAAAAAATCTGTGCGTGCAGTCCCTACGCGCGGAAGAAGTTATACTTCGAGTTTCACGCATTCTCTCTCGCTCTGTGTTTAATGTGAAATTAATTTAGTATTTATTTTTATGTACATAACCAATATGCAGTACTTATTTAGTTAGAAAAGGTTCTATGCTCATGTTGCTTAAATCTACTAGATGGCGCTGCTAAGTTTGTTCGGATCCTAGAACGCGCTATCGAAGCGTTTTGGGTTTTGAGTGGGTGTTCGTATGGGGTAGCGTTAAACGCATAACGCAACCTTGTTGGAAGTTGCATTAGAAGTATAACTTCAAATAAACCGCCTCCTTTTTTTGAAATCGGTTAAAAAGAAGAGGCATTACCAAAACTATGACGGCCTTTATTTCTACTACTCCTTGTATTCCAGTTTGACAGCCATCTGCTTGTTTTGTTTTTCTAACAAAAAATGTGGAAATCATTTCAGTAATATTGATATAGATAGAGCTCTACCAAGAACCTGAATACCTATCAAGGAGTGATGGATCACGATAGTGTCAAACCAATGTCACCAGTATCATATAAGTTGAGATAAAATACATTTTACTATGCCATTAATTTTCTGATAATTTAAAAATAAACATAGTGTCCAAGACATGTAAATTATAAAGTGACAGACTAAACACGCTAAAACATATACTAGAGGTCTACACTCGTGATGTTCTTTCACTTATCGCCTTTACTCCAAAAAGTATAATGTACAAAACAAACCTCGACAAAAAGGAAACTAAGCCTTCCCTTTTCAAGAAGCCCAACAATACCGCGAACTCCTAATCCAACAGTCCCTACAGATCTAATTAACGAAAATAATATAATTAATTGAAATTCCGAAGATTGTGGCGACAACGCCACTAAAAGCAAGTCTGTGTTCTCTTAAGGCGGGGGGCGCCATTGCTCTCAGAGTCTGTGATTAACGCTGCGTGTGCGCATGTTGCCCCTTAATTAGTGCAACGACACGCCGCGTTCACACTCGGCAATACCTTAAATGGAGAGGGCTTAAGTTGCCCCTAGGTGTCGTGTTGTTTACATGCCTTGAGAGAATTGTCTTCACAGAATTGACAATTTGCCTGGAGCAGTCGCTAAATTCGTGTTTTTTTCTTTTTTAAACATAAAGAGCTGTGAGACTGAATGGAATACAAGCAAGCTATATTGCGATACAATACTAAAATATCTAACCAATTATCCAATTTTCTCCAAAACCTTAGAGATGATTAGTAAGTAAGTCTGTGTCTCCAAAACACAAGCATTTCATAGCGTACCTACCTAGCTCTAACAGTTACTAACAGTTAGTAGTAATAAATTAAAATACACAGTAAAAGAAGATTTATTTAAAGCCCTTTATAAATAATAAAGTACTTAATTTATTTTGGAAGTTTCACAATGCAAAGCTCTTGACAAAACATCCGTCAACGAATTTTAATGAGAAATAGGAAAAAAATCCGAACGCCATAGGAAGATCTCAAAATGATTTTTCACATCCGTCGTTTCAATCATTCCAAGTTTAATTGGAACGCGACAGTGGGGAGGGGACAGAACAAGACTGATAAACTCAGTCTTGTTTTCTACCTCTATCCCAGATGATAATAATTCACTCGCTGCAGAATTGAAAATTAATCCAAATGTACGGAAATTACATTATAAGCGATCATTCAAATTACAAAGATAATTAATTCGGATATTGGTTTATGGTAGCCCATAGGTGAATCTTTTGCTCGTATTGATATATTTTGCTTTTAATGGTCCATACATTGCAAAAAGTTGGATTGCATAGTAAAATTTGTTCGTAGAATCTTAAATAAGATTACTTGGAAAAATTTCATTTAAAATTTGTACAGAAGGAATTTTAACACAAATTATGTGAAACATAATGTAAACATTATGTGTACAAACATACTATGTGTAACATCTCACAATGAAAAAGCGTAAGAGTAATCAGTCATAATTTTTTAACAGCTCTAAGATAAAATCATCCCAACACTAAACCGATAATTATATACACATTCAAAGATCATATCACACGGCCAAGTTACATAACACACATAGAATCGCGACTGCAGCCAACAAAAACTTGACGTGGCATTGACAGAAATAAAACAAAAAAACTCATATTATTCGCAAATACACAATACCACGGAGTCTTGGTCCGTATTACTTCATTCCAGAAGCTACTGTACAGCAATGCGAACAAAAACAATACGCCGATGCAATGCAGCCAACGGTAGCGAAATAATAAGATCGCACAACAAAATAAACAAGTGCACGAGACAAAAGGAAGGCTAGTGAAATAAGGCGAAAAGGTTTAAGGAGTGACGCGGTGTGGGTCCGCGCTCATTGTCTTTCAGTGCCATGGACTGAGGTGCAATGGATGCGGCATTTGTACCTATGACACATACTCAGATTTTATCAGGATACATTCAGAAAAACAGTAAAATGCCAGTGGCCGCGGATAAGCAGCCAAACATTGGCGCAGTAACAGCACTTAACTAATAACCTTGCAGAAACTAATAAGTAGTTCGAGAAAATCAAATTCATGTCACAAAATAAACAGTAACAGTTGATTACTGATCATACGAGGTTTATGAACTTCTAGTAAATACAAAACAAATGCACCAAATAACACCGTGCAAATGAACTAAGTAATTCCTCCAATCACCCGCAAATCGAGGAAGCTCCCGCTCCGGTTAGGTTTTGCATGACAATGAGCCGTTGCCGAAATTGCTGAAGGCTGCCGCATTGTTTGATCACAGCTGTTTTTGCTTTTCTATTGATTTATTGATCGCACTGATATAATAATACTGCAAGATTCATACGTTTTTTAAATACACTCTAGGATTAGTTAAGTCAATCTGCTCAAGTTGACCTTTGCTTGCTCGATTAATAAAAGTAAGGTGCATTGGGGTAATTGCGAAAATGGGTATATTCCGAAAATCCATAAAATCTAGTAACATAATGCGATATTTTCCTGTTAGCAACATTGGTCTAGACGCCATTTTGATTGGCATCGCCGTGACAGTCCTATATATCCTCGTGCCAACAGGAAAATATCGCATTATGTTACTAGATTTTATGGATTTTCGGAATATACCCATTTTCGCAATTACCCCAATGCACCTTATGTATGGAAAAGCCATTATTGGATGGACTTCATTTTCCTTTCTGTAGTTTAGAAACTCATTTTATTAATGTCTTATCAACATCTTCGTACATCGCACCCATGAGTTAAAAAAAAGGCTTGCGTTGAAACTGGTCGCGCACATCATTGTTGGCGATACCAGCCTTGGACCACATTGTGCCTCACGACACCAGCACTCGTCTGTCAATATGCCCCAATAATGCTTTTGTTTTATCTTGTTGCCACATAATTGAGCAATGTGATCTTGCCAAGAGTTTTTTCCTTCTTCGTATATCATAGTAGTAAAATTATCGAGTACTCACTGCGTGGTGCATTTCTTAGTCCGAAACACAATGCCTCGAACCTATTGAACTTTTTACGTGCAGTCCGTTCTAGGACAGCATTTCTTTGTTCACAAATTATGATATCCAATATTTATGTATAAGTTTAAGTTTGCTATGTTCAACGTTATCATCAGGGTTGTACTCATTAAGTATTTTGTCCGGCCCTGGCTTACAATCGTATGATGAATCTGTCTCGTTGTACTGCCATTCATTAAGGTCGTTTTGTAGGATTTATTTCTTCATGCACTTCTATTTAATAATAATAATATAATAAATATTCACGGACATTTAACCAAACGCCTTCTAGTCCCAAACTAAGCAAAGCTTGTACTATGGGTACTAAATTGCTGATAGAATACATATTATTATATACTTACATATTTTTTTTGTAAATACATACTTATAATACATAGTAACACCCAGACACAGAACAAACATCTATGTTTACAACACACCAATGTTTGTTCTCGGTGGGGATCGAACCCACGACCCACAGCACGGAAGACAGAGCTACTACCGACTGAGCCATGCCGTATTTGTATTTACAACGAGTTTTTAGAAATGCGATCTGACAGAATATACTTACTTGCCAAATTATTAGTGTCACAATCACATATAGAAATAGGTTTTCCGTGAAGTCAAATTGCTAGACAGTTTTGTGCAGAACGGTACTAGATTTACAGCTTGGAGTCTCGGCAGGTTCACTCATATCTGTAGGAATTGAGCAAGTTTACATTTTACCTCCACTGTACCACATTCTTGCACACTTTGTGATAGTTTCTCAATAATATTTTAAATACAGTCAGTATCATTTTTGATACCTCTTACATTAAGTAGTAAGGGATCAAGAAGTACATTTTTCTCTATGATTGGTGTTTTAGTTGTTATACTACCCATACCTAGTACAGTTAAAGCAATATAGTTTGTCATCAAAATGCTTCTTAAGTCTGGGACAACTGAAAAGTGTGTCTCCATACGTGTGTCAGTAGTTGAAACTCAGCATCTGCGTTTCTACATACCTACGAGTACATGGTACGAGAGCTTTGTCACTCCAACTTCTAAAATAACCTAAGTGATGCAAATGATCTTACTAATTTCTTTACTAATGCTAAGGTCTAAGAAAGCTTATACCAAAAATTCTCAGAGCATAATTATAGCGCTGCAAATGCCAAATGAAACTGAATCTTAGGTGTCCGGCTTTAAATTTCAAAATTGCCCACTTATCATAAACATTGTTGGTTTTTCTATAGTGTATTCAGTGGGAGTGAAACCTTCTCGAGTTTAAACTATTGCTTAGTCTGTACTAGTCTACGCTATACTATAAGTCTATCTCGTCTGTCGAATCCGGGTTCGTACAGGTGTTGATTTAGCTTTCCCGAACTTTGACTGGATTGAACTTTGTGATGAGATTTTGAAGCAGAGATTTCGATATTCGCATGTTTTACATACTTTTATGTGTACTAGCTAAAGCTGAATGAGCTATAAACTGCAGAATGTCACAGAAGGCATGTCATACTTAATTTATCAGCGCTAGGCATGCAACTGTTAGCCCGACTGTACCAACATTTGTCATCAAAACAACAACCGTCAGAAACGATACAAATCAATCCCTTCTCTACGACACAGCAAGCAATAAGTAACCGGTTGAAAGAACTATAGCCCTGTGAATGGCTCCCGGTCTATCCGCTGGCACCGCGGGCCCAAACGGAATAACAAACAATCCATGAAAAAATGTAAAACCCTCACGCGAAACTACCATTACAAAATAACTCGGTCGTGTACCAAGTGATTCGATTTAACTGAACGCAAATGTGAGATGCTACCGACATAAAATCAATCGGGACGCACGCGAGGCTTAACACCGAAATAATGTAAATTATTGCTCGTAAAAGTGTCATTTTCGACGTACACGTGACGTCAGAGCACGCAGCAACGTCACACGTCCATTAAAATTCACAAACCAAACTAGGCTCTATAACAACAGTCGCAAAACACGATATTGTTTGCATCAACAGGCGCATGTTTCACGGAATTTACGAGAAAATCGTTTTCGCTCAAACTGCCCCCGCTTTGTTATCTTTGTCATCGGTTAGACGTAGCATTTGCATGTCTGCTGTGCTGTACCTCTGCACCAATACAGATACTACTCGCAGAACAACAAATTAATGTGCACGTGAATTATATAAAAATCGGGATGTCGATTCGCATCAAATTATAAATTCGTATTTAAACAAGAGACGAACTGTCAGGGCAGTAAACCTCGGGCTGCGTCTGGCGTCGCCTAGCGCTGGTGTAGTGACGAGGGTGGTCGCACACAGTGCCGCGAGACGATCATTTACATACGGGAGGGGGAGGGGGATGCCTGCCCTCGGGACCGCCGCGACGCCCGCGCTAGACAGAGACCACTATATTATTATCCTGTACTGAAAAAATCAAAAGTGGGCGGGGGATTACATTATAGTAGCGAAAGTAATCGATATTCTGTTTTAGTATGAGGTTGTTAGACTTGCACCGCTGCAGCCTAAATACTAGCTTAGGTCACGGAGGTTTTCAGTCACGTGGTTTATTTTTGAGAAGGGGCCGATGATGGGGGTGGGTTTCGTTCTAGGTGAATATTTGGTGGGTATCATAAACAAGGATGGGTTTTATCATTTGTGGGGGTCGGGGGAACATCTCCATTCGTTATTAATGCTGAAGATTCCGAAGGGTCAATGGAGTGTTGAGGTGCGTTTAGAGTAAATGAGCCGTGGGGTATTGCGCATAATTTGGTGAATGTCCCCGCGACGATCGGCCGGACGGCGACCGGACGGCCGTGTCCACTAGATAAACGACATCGGTTTTATGTTTCCGTAATGTGTTTCACCGTTAACTTGCGCTGTAAAGTCCAGCAAATGGAGCGAGAAGGGCCGAAAGATTTTACAACGGTATCCTTCGAACAAATTGACCGTACCCTTTGAAATAACTATTCGCGTCGGTTTAGGGTGGTTTCTGAGATTTATTTCATTCTGAAATGTGCGTTTATCTCACAAACCCTTACAAGAGTTAAAAATAAAACAATCACATGGAAAAAAATCGCTAAAAGGTAAATTTTAAAAACTCCAAACCCTTCTTATCAACATAACGACAGACGTAGATAGAGGTCGTTACGTGACGCTACCCGTACGTAAAGCAACGTAGAAATAGGGGAATATTTATATAGTGATAAAATCCATTTACGGCGAGCGTACAATGCGGAAACAAACTTTATTTCCATAGCTTTCATATCTAGAGAGCTGCGGGACAAGCAGAGTTGGGAATTGTCGATAGAATGTGTCGATGTTTTTCATAATCTGTGATTATGCTAAAGAATTTTGTGATAACTGACTTAATTTAGGGTTAGAAGTTTTACGAAAGACATTCACGTTTATGCAAGATGGAAGCTCATAAAAACGTTTATCTATTTCTCATCTCGTTTCAATAAACCATAAAAAGTACTCCCAAGCAGAATATCAATAGTCGATAGTACGTGTAGATCGAACCACATCGTCGGACAGCACTACGCTCGTCCAAAGCCACCCTCCGTTTTTCCTTCAATTTTCCTTTTGCGATCTTCACTCACTTAATTGACGAGGAATTTTGATTGGTCCGTACCTAGCCGCCATATTTCTATGCATCCGCGCGACGGTTTTTTTCTTTTCTTTTTAATTTCAGCCCCATTATTATTCCAGTCTTATTTTAATGGTTAGCTTCGTTATTGTTCGTGGAGCACTCTCGATATTATTTTCTCGATTTAATTGCTCCGTATTTTCGCAAGATTTCTGTTTCGCTCGAGTGCTATTTTTACTGCTCCTGTATTTTTAAAGCTCATTAAAATTTTTGATTGTGACTGGTCTTATATCGGTGATGGATGTGGCTGGAACAACTGGGGTTCGACAATTCATGTGAAACAATATTTAGTTAAAGTATAAATACAAAATATAAATATTCACGGAATTAGTAAAATAATGAGATTTGAAACAGTTTAAAAAAAAAATTGACGTTTATATTTACGTTGTATTGGGCTTACTGGAAATCACTTGTACTCTGTTCTTTAAATACCATTTCTTTCACAAATTTTAATTGGGACAAAATATAAAAAATTTCTCACTTTTTCATAAAATAAGGCTTACAAAAAACCTAGACCAAACTTTACCTAACAAATCTCCATTCGAAACAAAGCAGTAACATTTCAATCGAACTGCAATTACTCGTCAGAGGCGGTACACTTGAATGGTAACCGATTAAACGGTACGTCCGTCCGACAATATTGACAAAACGCTGCGCGCGCGCACCACTACCACACCAAACAAATTTCATTTAAACCCCCCCATTGAAACGTCACCTCCTCTGCATTGTATGCTCTTCGAGATGGTAAAGAATAGGCCTCGGACACGATATCGGTATTTTTACCCGTCATTTAAGGATGATGCTATGTTTTATATCGGGAGTTATTAGAAGGCTGTTGAGAAGATGGATGATGGAGACCTTCGATCTAGGAGTATAGAATAGCATCATTATTTAGTGTTTCAAGCTTCATGTAGTACAATGTTGTACAGGTTTGCTGAGACTTCCTCACTTTTATGTAAGTATTTAGCACTCTGGAGTTGGACTCTTTTCAAATTCGATTACAGTTGACAGAATATGGTAACTACTGTGATGTGTGTATCTCCTCTAAAAACTAAACTTGGATACACAACACACCTCTTATATTGAGACAGAATGGCAAAAAAAATAACATGATCCCATTCGTTTTTTTTTTAGTTTTGCCATTGTATTATACCTACGATATTTTCATTTCAATCCGTCAGTATGTTTTTATCCCTTTTTCAGTGACTATTTACAGTTTAACACCCCATAGGTACTTGTATCGTCTAGTTGAATAACATATAATTCCAGGCTACCTAGCTTCCAACTAGACCTGAGTAAGCGAATATCGAGGCCGGAGCATCCGAACTAATATTGCGGCACTGCATCCGGCAGGTTCATTAACCTCCCCCCTTCACCCCCCCCCCACCCCCCCCCCTTGAGCTAGATACCACTTTATGACTAGATTATGAAATATCTTGGCAAATGGCATTCCATTCAAAGTTTTAGTGTTTGGTTTTCGTAACCGTAAAGTGTCGAACCTATCTACCAAAATACTAAGATCTACTAAAATATCCCCAAAAAAGTTGCTTATTTAATCCCTCAGATTTGTGATTTTGCGATCGCTATGTCTGAGAGTTCCAGAGGCACAATAATATGACCCATATTCGGCAATGTCCACTTTTTGCTAACGAAATAAAATTCTCTGAGAATGGACCCCTGCTTTGTAAAATCAAACAAAACGGTCACACGTCTCATCCTCAACTTCCATACACAAGAGCATAAAAAAAACCAACTCGATACCTTTCGGCTCTTATTGTCAACGAACATTGTAAAAATGTCAAAAGAAATGCCTAATACAATTGCTAGGTGGAATCGGCACATGTACCAACTCTTCAGAAAACCTGATAATTGTAAAACCCTTCCCGACCCCAAGTCCAAAGTGGGGGTTGCAAAGCCCGCTGAAGAGGGGAGCAGCGTATTTTTCATTAGCGGAATGGTAATGAAGGCTCAGAAGTCGAGCACCCAAACAAAAATATGCAAAGCGGGCCCTTGACACCGTCGCTACTTCAAGACTTCATTATAACCAGAAACAATACCCGTTAGTGTAAGGAGTTGCGCATAATGAGGACTTCAGTGCTACTGTTTTGAAGAATGAATAGGTTGGTGTAAAGGCTAGCTCTCTATGCTAACAATTGGGTAGGATGTTCTGATTTGGACACTTGAAATCGAGATAAGTATTAAGTTTACATTGTTCTCCAAAATTAAGTTTCATGTCGCTTTCTTCCTATTAGCAATTTTGCATATTGTGATCAATATGCGGCTACAAATTCTGAACTTTTTTGCAAATAAAATTTTTGAGAGTGGTTCAAGTTTCAGTTTGTAATAAGGTGGAAATTGATGTTGAAAATTAGCAGCAAATCGATACTTTATATGAAAAAATAACTTTTACTTAGTTTGGAATTATTTCAAAATAAAAAAACTAAATTGAAATGATCAATTCTAAACAGCACCTTACACCACACGCACACACCATCGACACGTGTTTACAAACAACTAATTAGGTGTGTGTGTTGTCGTTGACAATGGGTGGTGTGTGTGTGTGTCGCTGTGTGGGTAGCAAGGCTAAGGGATCCTGCTCATGTAAAATGCATAAGATACGCTTTCGCAGAGTCTCGTGTTCGTCTCGCTACGCACAGATGTTTGGCGAAAGGCAACGTGGCCATGAAACTGAAATGGAAAAATGAAATCGATGGAGTCAAAACCTTTAGTGTGTATTGATGAGGTCGATGATGCGATGACGCTAAAGAGGTTAGGTTCCAAGCCAATTTGATATCCCAAACTATATGAAGTATACATAATAAATAAGCCCTTGAATATTTACAAGCAATACATAATGCGAAAACTATAAAAAAACTATTTTGACCATCTCCACAAGTTCTATTCATTTTCATCTTTAAAAGTTGAGGTGACGCTAGTAAATGTAGGATATTTAATCAGTCACTGTCAGTCAATGTCAAAAACATCTACATGTATAGCCATAATAATGAGGCGTTTTCATTTCACGTAGAAGAAGAAAAACACCTAAAAAATAGTTCCAAATGGCTTGATAGTTACAATTGATCAGTAATTTTGACCCAATTTGGCTGAAAACCAATGTATTTTCCTTAAACCTTCAGCTTGTCAGACAGAAGAACCAATTAGTTTTAATACCTAATAACCCTAAACATAGAGCTCTACCATTTCTATCAGGAAGCGATGCGGAAGTAACCCTCCAATCGTTTATATTCTCTGCATCACCCAACCACGCCAGGACCAGAACAAAACATCATCTTCTAACCCACATCCTACAATGTGACCTTATTCTAAGCGAGAAAAGTACAGCGCGTGTTGGGAATCGCAATAGCAAGGTCGTCGCACTAGGCGAGGGGGCAGGGGGAAGCCAGAGGGGGGAGGGGCATTGTTCTCACCTTCAGACAACAGGAACGTACCTGAAAACACAGAATTATCTGCCAAAAGTTTGTTCAGACGTTTACGGAACTATGGTTTTAAAGTGATTATTTTAACTGCCGGTTTTACAGTATAGTTTCGTTAAGACAATACTGCAAAAAATGGGACTACGACAGTTTGGACTTGTCTCTAACTACCTGCTATCTGAAGGATCGTGTTTCTCTTTACAACTAAAGATGGAACAAGCCGATGGACCACCTCCACTATAACGACGCATTACCTCACTGAGCACATCCACTGAGAACGTGTCCTGGGTAACATTAAATCCGAAATAAATTTTACGAAGCCTTTATGCCAATCGGGAGAGAACGGACCGGGTGAGAACGGGCCTAACCTGGCAATTGGTGTTTTTTGACTATCATCATCATCATTTAATGGAAGAAAAGGTTCTTCTCTTTGTAACGTAGGGGTCTTGGAGTGCACTAAGAAAGTTTCCAAAATTCTGCAGCAGGGATTTGTAAGAAAATAACAGCAAAAAAAACGTGGGCAGTGTACACTAGAATCACAAACTGGACCAAGAGATTCTATAATATTCCGGATATCGATCTTGTGACCTCTTTTTCAGGTCACTGTACACCTTGTGGTGGCGTAAAATCTTTACATACGCAAGATATTATTATTGTCTACATGTAAATAACAAAACCCCAAGCGTTAATTATTTTCCAACTTAAAAGAGAATAATTATTGAAGATTTAAACTAAATATCAGTTTTTTTCATCGACTTCAAAATGTCATAGTAAGTAGGTGATTTGATTAGCTGAAAATATTCTTTCATCACATTATAAATTGACATAGCGAAAACTATAAAAAAAACTCAACACCGTTTCAACTCTGAAACTTTTTTTTTTCAAATCTCTCTGAACCGTTTTTCACTCTTGAGTACACACCGTAGTTTTCTTTTTTCCAACTCGCCAAAAGTTGGTAATTTCCACGGTAAAGCCTTTAGGAACATCGGAGTCAAAGATCTAATTTCCTTTACTTCGGAACATTGGCGATAGGCAGCGATACGCCCCGCCTCTAACGGCTAAGGCATTAGTTCACCAACAACTTACTAAAGGTTAGAGTGACGAGTTCTTATCTTGTTTTAAAAATGGGTCAAGACTCTAAACCGACAAGAATGTTTAACGAACGTTGTGAAACTCGCAAGAAGCGCTCGTGGTGTAGGTTGCTTAATAAATCTTCACCGATTATTTGAGTTTAGCGATGTTCTGCGCAGTCACTATTTGGATGGGTCACCGTTAGTGGCATTTACATCTGAGCGCTTTCGTGCTTCGGAGAGCACGATGACGCGATACATCAGAAGTCAGATAAGAGAAGAATAAAAAAAGTCGATAAATACCTTGTTAAAATAATCGGATAAACAGTTGGCAGTCGGTTAAATGCGTTGGTAAACTTTAGCCTGGAGGCAATCTCGCGATAGCATCGATGGACAGTTCGGTAAGTGAGAACGACAACCGACTCGTACTTGACTAAAATTACAACACCAATAGAACCAGGCTAAATTGTATACGAAAAAGTGTGAAAAACTTAAACAAACTGACTTGTCTATAAATAAATAAATATTCACGGACACTTAACACAACGCCTTCTAGTCCCAAACTAAGCAAAGCTTGTACGATGGGAACTAGATGGCTGATAGAATACATACATACATTTTTTTGTTGTAAATACATACTTATAATACATAGAAACACGTTTTTATAATACATAGAACAAACATCTATGTTTGCCACACGAATGTTTGTTCTCGGTGGGGATCGATTATTATCTATTATCTATCTATCTAGTTATATTATTCTTATAATCTATCTAGTTTCTAAAATGAGTCGGAAGCTATTTTCGAGACTGTATCTACATAAAATAAAGAATCAAATCCCTAAAATACCTACTAGTAAGAGGCTTAAAATGTAAAGTCGTTTTCCACTGTGGCAGAAATACATATTTGCATGATCTCTAAAATATTGATGTCAGCGTCAATAGTGGATATTACTCATTGCTATCAATTTTACTCGTGAATATCCACTGCTAAGAGCTAATATACAGTCAATGTGTATTTCACCATCTTAAAATCAGTCTATCCATCACATATTAAAATCCGTCTTTATGTTTGGTTAGTACAAAGTAGATACCTACGTACCTACTTTCCACTAACCAAACCTAAAGCCAGATTAATTTTTATATGACGACTAGCTTTCAAACATGATGAAACAGACCAAGAGACCCAATCTTGTAATTTGTGATTTTTTTGCTGTTTTGTTCGGGTGCTTATGACTTTGATGAGAATGCTAAAACATTGTTTTAAAACATCCGAAGCCCGAATTCCAGCCGATAGAAAGAATCCAAGTGACCACGGTACAATGTACAGGCGCGACATCTGGCGGCGACGCGCGTAGAATACCAACGAGACGCGACAAGCTCGACTTTCCATCGCTTGATAAGTATTCTGAACGAAGGGTTCGGCATCGTCCTACGTGGAGTGCTTACGAACTAAGCTGAACTATACTTTCAACGGTTTTACTGGTGATTCGACCACGGCACGGTCTATGTTCCATTATTTCGGGTAGGTGATACAAACCCAACCAACTCAAACTATAGATTATACTAAAACTTAGGTTTCGGTAAAAAAAAAAAAACCATGTTTTACCCCAGTTTTGACGAAAGGTCGGGTAGGCTTGTCAACTTTTCATAAAAACACAGAAAACGCGGAATTATGTGTTTGATTTCTACGGTAGGATAAAAGTTTGTATAATAAATAGATAGATAGATAGATAGAAAACTCTTTATTGTACACCACTTTTACAGAAATTATAAAATAAACACAGAGTTCATTATTCTTATGTGAAGTACAATGGGCAGCCTTATCGCTATGACCGATCTCTTCCAGGCAACCTTTGGATGGACTGGATAAACTACGGACAAAGGAAACAAATTTTCATAAAACCACAGATAATAGTAATAAGACCTGACAAGCCTTTTTGCAAAGTGTGGGACCTAAAATGATGCATTTTTTTTCATCTGAACTCATGCATATTTATTTAATGATGTTTCAAGCGAGCAACTATATCTTCTCAGAACTTCTCATTCTCATGATTGAAGTTTCACGGCACGGCACTCTAGCGATCTTTTTATTGTATCTAGCATCGCATCGGTATCGTAGGACGTTGCCCAAGCCGCTTGTCGTCTGCCACCGGCCACGGACTCGACGTCAATTGTCTCCGAGGGTTTTATTAAAATCCCTTTTTTGTTTCAGCACGACGTGCGCGAAGGCAGCTGGCGAATATTACTTATAGTTATAAGACAACCTCATTTGTAATGGTGGCTAACAATAAAGTATTGTATTGTTCTTCGTTTGAAACTTCTACTAAATAAATACTTAAAGGTTTTTGTCAAAGTTCCATTGTCATTATAAAGCTGGTAAAAAATGCTGTAAATGTCGGAGGCTGGTGTTACCTGTCTTATATAATTTTCTCAAACATGCTTGTAAATTAATGCATTATTTTGACAACCTTCTTCGAGATAAATCGAAAATGCAGTACTGGCCAAATACATGCGAGCAGCGGCCAGATAAAAATGTATGAAAATCCATTGCTGGCCTGTAATTTAAAAATGGAACGATCTTTTACCCTGTAACATGGCAACCAAGGAGGTGACTTATCAAAGGTTTTATTCAAATTTCGAACAGGCTTTCAAATAGAAAACAGATTATTAAAAAAAAAACAAATGGACACTGTAACTTCGTTGTTCGTTTTGAAAAGTAATTGTATTTTCAACTTAAAACTTTTGCCTAGGTACTTAGTTTTAATTTCCTTGCATTATTTGAGAAAAGTACTATACAAGCCTTGGCCACAAATAGGCAATGATGGACTCACGTATGTGTGGCTCGTCTTTGACTCGGCCCACATTTACACGTTCTTCCCTCATTCCCTCTGTTGCGGGCCGCTGCAGTAATGTACTATTATTTATTCGTTTGTTAACACAAATATACCTACAATTATACATTATTAATGTTAAATAACATAAAAAGTGTTAAGGTTCAATTATATTCGAACCTTATAGACAGGCGTCACGGCTCAGTCGGTAGTAGCTCTGCCTTCCGTGCTGTGGGTCGTGGGTTCGATCCTCACCGAGAACAAACATTTGTGTGTGGCAAACATAGATGTTCTGTGTCTGGCTGTTTCTATGTATTATAAGTATGTATTTACAAAAAAAAAATGTATATAAGTATTCTATCAGCAATCTAGTTCCCATAGTACAAGCTTTGCTTAGTTTGGGACTAGAGAGTGTGGTGTAATATGTCCAAGAATATTTATTTATTTATATTTCTTCCAATTGAACTTAGTGGGCATTTCCACACTGGCACGACACCTACACGATACCGACATTTCATCTTGTGGTCAAAAAAATAAAACCGTTTTCTTCGCCGTCACGGTGCGAAAGCGTAATTTTCTGCTAAATGCATTTATTTATATTGATATGTAGGAGACTTTCCACGATATCGTGTAGTGTAACGCCAGTGACAGAAAACCAATAGCAAGCAGTAAATGGACTACTTTTTCGTATATATCTTGATCTAGTAAGAATAGCGTGTAAATTACGTTTAATCCCACTTGGTCCACTGTAAACTACACCATGGGTAGAGTCTTGGGTTAGTCTCAAAATCCCCTTTAACGGGTATGTTATAAAACTCTGTTAGAGTCATGTCTAGTAAAGCAGATACTACTGTGTGTATGAAAGCAAAGCAGATACTACTGTGTATATTTAAGGTTTCTTACTAAATTGAATTTTTTTAAGGAAAATTACATTTCTAAATGAAAAGTCACGTGACCACTCCGACATAAATTTGTAAAATTATACCTTGGCTAGAAGAGCCAGTTTTCTAAACAAAAATAATCTGTATTTAGTTGCGACGTTTATGTGATCGCTTCGCCGATAAAACCCTAAAAATAAATACATAATTATTATGCTTAATTTTTAGCACGTGCGAGATCAAAGGCCGTTAAGTGTAGATGCAGTAACTATTGTATATTCAGTGTAAAACAGTAATTTCGTTACTGTTTTGGATCTTAGCAATTAATGCAAAGTTACCGTGACTGAAATACTTGATGAAGCTTCTAAATTAACTAAATGGACACTGCGAACAAGAAACTAGAAAGTTTGAAGGTTTCAAACAGAACGTACCCAACTTAACATCCATCATCATCATCACAGGCAGCTTGTAGTAACCCACTGCTGGGCAAAAGCCTCATCCCTCAAACGCCACTCGTAACTCAACTGTAACTTAACATTGCTGATCATGTACCTTACTATTCGAAAATCAAAAGTAGCTAAAAATCTTATTCATATTCCTAGATATATAGATATATCGAAAACTTTTTATTGTACACCACTACGGAAATCATAAAATAAGCAGAGAATTTGCCTTATCGCTATGAGCGATAGTTCTTTTCTGAAATCCTTTTGTCATGAAAAAAAGGAAGAAGAGTATCTAAAACAGAGAGTCCAGCATGAGTAGTTATTAGCAAGGATAAGATAAGATAACATATTTTGCTGAAAACTAGTAATATCAGCAGAAAAGAAGTAGGTATACTACGACTTTTCAAACTACCCAGATGGTAATTAAGTTAGTCTGGTCTTTGAGACCAAGACTACATCGCATCGCTGAGCTAGCAGAATAAATACGTCATCATCATTATCATAGGAAGCTTGTAGTGACCCACTGCTGGGCATAAGCCTCCTCCCTCAAACACCACCCTGAGCCCCGAGTCTAGGCATTAGTTTTGACTTTTAACTCGATTATAGCACACGCATTCTCAAAGCGAGAAATTTTGTTGGGAATTGTACAATTCCCAAATCTTCCGCTAGAGGCGCTTATCCGGGTTTCATACAATTTTTTTTGCTTTGCGAATGCGTTCGCGTGTGCTATAATCGAGTCGTAAGTCAAAGAAAACGCACAGACTCGGGGCTCTGGTCTTTTTTGGGCCTTTTACCTTCGGTGCAGAATAAGTAAGTAGTTACTACGATAAGAATTCCTAAAGTCCTTCTTACTCTGAACACAGACAATTCAAGAAGTTTGCAAGTTTTCTTCAGATTATTCAAAACAAGTCTTCGAGAGCAAGTTCAAGGTTGTCTCAGTACAAAAGACACCGCGTATGTAACAATGCTGTTACGTAAATATCTTATGCAACGGAAATGGAACGAAAATACATACCTTAGATAATAATCGAATAAATTAAAGATAACTTGTGCTCACTAACACGGTTACCAGAGGTTACTGTTCAGTTGACACCATAAAAAGTCTGGTGACTGTTAAATAAAAAAAAACTCCTTGGACATTTAACACAACGCCCTCTAGTCCCAAACTAAGCAGAGCTTGTAATATGGGAACTAGGTTGCTGATGGAATACTTATATACATTTTTTTGAAGTTATACTTCTAATGCAACTTCCAACAACATTGCATTACGGGATGACATAGTATCTGTCTCTTTCTATTCCCCCCGAACAGAAAAAGACAGATGCTAATACGCTACAAATGCTACAATCAAATATAGATGGCAGTGTTCAGTAATTCAGCATTTGACCGCCCGTGTTTTTGAAGATAAACGACTTCCAACTGACAGCGGGGGGAATAGAAAGAGACTATAATACGCTACAATCAAAATATAATAGATGGCAGTGTTCATGCAACTTTATACTTTTTATTTTGAAGTGAAAATTTAGTAAGTACTGTATATTGTTTAAGTACATAAAAATAAATACTAAATTAATTTCACATTAAACACAGAGCGAGAGTGAATGCGTGCCACTCGAAGTATAACTTCTTCCGCGCGTAGGGACTGCACGCACAGGTTTTTTTTTTGTAAATACGTTTTTATAATACATAGAACAAACATCTGTTTTTGCCACACACAAATGTTTGTTCTTAGTGGGGATCGAACCAACGACCCACAGCACAGGAGGCAGAGCTTATACCAACTGAGCTATGACACCACAATGGCTGGTTATGTGTTGGTGAACGCTCGCATTGTAAATAATCTAAACATGAATTAATTATCCTTACTAATATTATAAATGCGAAAGTAACTCTGTCTGTCTCGCTTTCACGCCAAAACTACTGAACTGATTTAAATGAAATTTAGTATACAGATAGTCTAGAGCCTGAGAAAGGACATAGGCTACTTTTTAATGCGAAAAAAGAGTTGTAAAAGGGTTGAAAGGGGGGGATGAAAAGTTGTATGGAAGTAATTAAAAATTCTACCCAAAAGACACTTTTCCACGCGGACGAAGTCGCGGGCACACCTAGATATGAATAACGACGGTAAGAGTTTTAGAAAAAAAAATTATAATAATCATTATTTGCTTTTATATTAACTCGTCATTGTTATTTCATGACATCATCAAAATGACCTTATTGTTGAACCTGCACTCCTAGCTATGTTGACATTTAAAACCACATGAGACTACAAAACGCCAATTAAAA
Organism: Eulithis testata; assembly: GCA_947507515.1. Classification (NCBI taxonomy): domain Eukaryota; kingdom Metazoa; phylum Arthropoda; class Insecta; order Lepidoptera; family Geometridae; genus Eulithis; species Eulithis testata. Next base: position 473,651 of record OX382198.1, read on the forward strand.
TATGGGTCACTCTACTTTTGGTTCGGAAATGTCATTTCCATACATTTTTAAATCTTATACCTAGCGGGTAGGCTCTATTTCGAATAAGCCATCATTGCTGGTTGAATAAGCTAACAGGATTCTGGATATTATGACAGGCGTCATGGCTCAGTTGGTAGTAGCTCTGCCTTCCGTGCTGTGGGTCGTGGGTTCGATTTGTGTGGCAAACATAGATGTTTGTTCTGTGTCTGGGTGTTTCTATGTATTATAAGTATATATTTACAAAAAAAAATGTATGTATGTATTCTATCAGCCATCTAGTTTCCATCGTACAAGCTTAGCTTAGTTTGGGACTAGAAGGCGTTGTGTTAAGTGTCCATGAATATTTATTTATTATTTTAGTTATTTATATCTAAACCATAATGTGCTTTTAAGTGTACCTGCAACTGTTTCCCGCAAATAAAGAATTTTTTACTTTTTTTTCAGGACATCTTTCAACCTCATCGGTTTTATGTATCAAATAATCTTGCAGAGCTTACTTAGTTTCCATTTCTTTATGATGTTTCCTTTCACTGTTTAGAAACTGTGGCGTAAATATAAACATATATTAAGTATAGGTTATGAAACTGTAAATCTAGGTGCATTAGAACCAGGAAAGGCAGGATTTTACTTCCAGACCAGTGTTTTTTAATCCTTTTTCATCAGCTTCAATTCAATCCTTAGTTTTCAATATTTTCTATCAAAAAAATCCAACTGCAAACGTGAAATATGTCCTCGATCAGATATTCACGGCGCAAATCAACTCCGCGCGAACGGTTATCGCTCCCCTGACAGTCGTCCCGCCAGCACGGCCAGCAGGATCTAAACCATCCTCAAATAGAAGAATACAAGAAAACAAGCGGTTTGCAACAAAATCGGTAAAACTTAAGGGGGCGACGACACTGAGTCCCGAACTGCGCCGCTTCAAATGTATTCAAATATATGCGCGATTAATTCAGCGGGCATAGCCAACGGGACGGTGTTAGTAGTGGCAGCAGTCTCGCTTTCTACAGCGGATCGATGGGCCGTGACCTTCGCAATGCCTCTTATTTGGCTCCTGCATCGATTTTTTTAAGGAAATACAGCTGTTTTTTGGGAATAATTCAGGTTTGACGCACCGCGCCGCACTGGTCTACCAACACTGCGCTCGCTAGACCAAGTCGCTTAGCATTCGCCTCTGGTTTTATCGAACTGTCAATGAGTCCACAAACGTCATTTACATTTCCGTATAGTTCACGAGTTTTATTAACTTCTAGGCACGAGTCAGCAAAACCAAAGTCTGCTATGAACAGTTTAAAAATAACTAAGTTAGGTCAAAGACCTGCGTGCGATTAATTTTATTTCATAACTTTTACCATAACAAAAGTTTGTCACAACATTTTCACTTATCGGCGGTTGTTATTGTAGGAATTTTTACGTCATGATGCCCATATACAAGTTTACCTCGGAAAACATTTAGAAATTGCACATAAATATAACTTAATTTTCCTATTTAATGTAGGTACCAACCTACAAAATCAAAAATAGTTCTTTTATTTATCATAACAAACATAGCTAAAGGAATACATTCACTGAACACTTTTTATATGTAAAGTCTTAGGAAAAAGGCCTATCATAAAATATGTTATGATAAGCCTTCTTCCTAAACCTTTAAGTGCAGTGCATACTAAACCACTCAAACACTTCTATGACAAAAGCTTCACCTTTACGATCACTATAAGAAAATAATGAAAAACTCAAATTTTACAACTCACGGTCCACATTTCACCAAAAAATACTGATCTCCATTTTTCCTTACGATTATGATCCCTAGAGGAAGAAACTACAAAGGCTTTTATCAATACCCTTTCATTTTAGAGGCTTCAAAAGAAAAGGTGCCCTTGTAGAGTCTCAGGAGTACACAGTGATAAGTGTACATGATGTACAGTATAGCATGATGCGGGCGTGTGCGTGAGACGTGACAGCGTGCATGTACACGTGCGCCAGTGTGCGTGGAATGCGGTACACAGGAGTGGAGCAGTCAGCGCGCTGTGATGCCGCGCTTTATGACGTCATTGCAAATATTTAAAAAAAAACAATACTTAGGGCCAATAGACCACTATTAATAGTAAGATCAATAGTGGTTTAAACCACGAAATAGAGTTTAACCTCCAGTCTCCGATTATTTCATAAGATCAATGGTAGTTAATCGACCATCGGTAGCTTAAACTGACAGAGATGATGATCAAATGTAATCGTAGTTAACGAAACCCATAGTTTAAACTGCTTTTGATCTTACGGCCCTTAATGTATTTATGATGATAAACTGTAATCAGTCAATCTGTGATACGAAGCTGTATGAACCTGGGTGAGTAAGAAGTAATAGGGTTACTGCGTTTTTCTGGTATCTGTTTATTGAAAGATTATCATTGTAAAGCTAAAAAATGCTGATTTTAGAATTCAAGAAAAAATGTGTTCACAGATGCGTCATATTGAAGTTAAGTACTTCAAAATTAATGCTCTACCATACTTTAAAAAACTATTTTTCATTTATAAAGCTCACAAGAAGATAACAATTAATGCCGAATAATCAAACGCATATTAAGTTCATGATTAAATTATTGCCATCTCTCACCAATGAGTAATGTCAAACGGAGGCAGAGCAATTTTAACTGGTGTTTAAATTTGAGTGACGTTTCACTATTCGGCCCATAGAGTCATACTGGAATCTCTATTACCTCAAAATGTTTTTACTTGTTCAAGTATTTACGTCAAGCGCTAGCACAATGGACGCGGAGTGCACACGCACACACGCACACCGCTACGTGCCGTCGTCTTGGCAACGGGACGCATGCGCGGCACCGCCTACTCTACCTCCCCCCCCCTTCACTCACCCCCCCATCCCCCCTTCTAGACCAGACCTAGCCGATACGGCATTCTGTACGATTGGTCATCACAATATGTAATGGGTGTCAGTGTCAACTGTTTTCCTTTTGGTATGGCGTGGAAAATAATATTTATGAATGTTGAGTCGGTTTCATGTTTTCAGAGATTTGATTTGTATGACTCTAGGCAATCGAATATCTAGAGATCCGTGTAATTTGATAGTAATCTTAATACAGGAATAATCATACGAAGTTTTTGGACGAATATCACAAGGACGGTAAAACTTTGAAATATGAATTTTAAAACAACTGAAAATCGATTTAAAAAACACCTGCTTGAAACTAAACATACTAATCGCTACATAGTGCAATTAATCTTATCATTGTAGTGGCACTTATCTAAATAATTTTAAAAATGATTACTTATCTTAAGTTTGTGTACATTGTGTTAGTGTTCAAATAAAGAAATAAATAAAGAAATAAATAAATCTTGTGTAAAAAATGTACAAAAAGGTTTTTTGACACCAACCACTAGATAACCTAGACATTAGAATCAAATATCAATTTTAAAACAAAACTGAATCTTACTTAAAATACGCGTAGTTTCGAAATAACGTAAACTTCCACGTGTTACCTACTGAATAACTTCTGACTAATTTAAATAAAGGTCAATTTCGTTCCGGGGTCACGAGTTACATTTTAAAACGTTTTCTTGACATAAAATACACATTTATTAAACAGCTCTTTAGATACTTGATAAAAAAAACATGAGATTTTTAATAACATATTTATAAAACCGTTTATCTCATTATTTAAGTATAGGTTGATACAACACAAACAAATATTTATAACATTATTTTTTTTAGAGTAAAATATTGTGCGTGGAGTCCCCCCGCGCGGAAGAAGTGAAACTTCGAATGCCACGCATCCAATCTCGCTCTGTCTCTTTCTATTCCCCCCTAGGACCGTTAAACGCTTAACGTAACCTTGTTGGAAGTCGCATTAGAAGTTTCACTTCAAAAGCACTGTTATTTCTGTTCAAAACTGTAAATATACAATAACTTTTACAGAAAGTACTGATTACGTATTTATGAGGTGAATGATCATACACTTACGGACGTGTTAGAGTGGTTTTGATTTGAATAAGTAAACATTTGTATGAGAAATATGTATTTGTTTACAAACACAAATGAGTGGCGTTGAGAGGTTGATAGTAACATGAACCTCTTCAACTCTAGGAACTACCCAATTTGATCAAATATGTATGTGTGATGGTGGTAAAGCTTAGAAACTCATTTTCGAAATGAAAAATATGGACTATTTTACGTAAGATGAAGTTTTTCTTACGATGTTTAGAAAGGGGTATTCAGATACACGTCCTGACCTTAGAGTTATTCCCATCGAGCCCAATGGCCGGCCCACCGGTGGGCCGGATGGGAAAAAAATCCCATCGAGCCCACTCATTTGCATAGTGGGCAAATCTACACCTTTTCTAGTACAAAGATAGGTAATTCTAATAAGAATCGTGCGTAAATACTATAAAATTAACATAAACAAACAAATAATTCTCGAACCGTACTTTTCGTTTCATGAAAATTCAAACATCAATACTGCGATAAAGATTCTCAAAACGGAGCCTTAACACAATAATGGACACACAACACAAACCTATCTAAATACACACGCGTCCAGTCGCATAGCAACATGTGCGAGTGAGAACAACCGATACGATAGAAAGGAACACCCGATCACACTCACGCACGCTTTTCTCATCCACACTAACGTAGAGTAGGGAAAACCACGTACACTGCGATGTTTTAGTGTGCGTGCCGGGAAATAGGACGTCTGTATAAAATGTAGAGTGAGTGTATGTTGGGTGCAATGTATGAGTGATGCCAACTCTTGTGACGGAGTTTTTAGGCCGCCTTAAGGCCTCCGTCGTGGCTTAGCGACTGCTAAAACCGGGACGGTTTGACGTAGCCGAAGCACGGAAGCGCTCAGATGTAATAGCCGGTCGCCCAACCAAATAGTGACCGCGCAGAATGTTGCTTAACCTAGCCACGAACGTTACAGGAGAGGAGTTCAACTGAAGCTATATTTTTAAACATTAGACAATTTGTTTGAATTTAAAACTCTAATAGAGAAACTCTAGCAGAGGCAACCGTGTGAGTGTCGCTACTAATATATTGTAAGTAGAAAGATTTGGGTTAGTAGGTAAGTAGAACTTTTTAGAGTTTAGGTGTATTCATAAATAAGGTGTGGCTACAAAATGCAAAAAAATATTGTTAATTTGAGTCAGTTCAAATCTCTTTTTATCCATAATTTTTGGAATATTTTTAAATCATGGTAGTTTTGATTGATATTATAGTTTGTTTTTGTATTAGCTAGATGATATTTTTTTTAGGCATTTGAAGATAAAACAGTAAGTATTTTTTATACAATAAAATTGGAAGCATACCTACTATGAAAGTGCGCTTGTAGCGAGCACAGAAAGGAGACGATTTATGGGAGTGCAGATCACCGGAAAATACAGATGGGTGGGATTGTGATTTCTTTGTAAATATAACGTAGAGTGAATCCATTTGTAATGAATTAACATTGTACATATAGATACCTACTCAGTAGCAGTAGAAACATCAAACCTACGAAAATATTTCTAATAACAAGTCACACGATGATCACAACAACTGGTTCCACTCGTCTTGTTTGAACATTGTCATATAGTAAGTGAACACTAAATACTTGTCAACAAAAATAAGAAAAGCAAAACTTGCACGATAAACTTTGCATAATCCGCTAACGCAATGAATAAAAAAGCAGGTACATAAATGTATAATGCCCGAAATGATTTATTAAAACACGCTCATTCACCAATAAAGGCATTCGCGCAATTTTACAACCCATTTGTATAAAGTTGTAAACAAGTGACACTGCGGAACTTAAGAACCAGCATGGATTCATTCACGATAAAAAGAGTACATTAAAAATTATTTAAATTTAAAACTCGTAGTACGCCAGACAAGCGCCGTCTAAAATAAACACGAAACAAAGTTTTATTATAACGTCTACGAGTTACGTGTCTCGCTGCGAACGATCGCGCGCGGTTTTTAAACCTCTAACGCCATCTCTGGTCGAGTAGTGAAACTAAAAATAGCAATGGTTCGTATCTAGATTTTAATTACAAGCAAATTGTTTTAAAAATGCATAATTCATAAATAATTATTTGGATTGCGTAACGTTGTGTGAAAGCAAGTGTGGTTATTAGCAAAGGAAATGAATTCAAATGACCTTGCTCCATAAAAGCGGCATTAATAATACATGAGACGCGATCATTGTTTGGTTTAACAGCTTTTTCACAGTGGTCGTGCTTACTGCTGAGAGATCGTAGTTTACACTGCATTTTTTACAATTATATAGTGCTTTCACATAGTAAAACAGTCGTTTTCTAGTTACCTATAGTTATTTAAATCACAGCGTTTTCTTATTGGAAAAATCTTCTAGTTTAACGTATATAACATGACGGTGTTATTTTACTAGTCGTAATTACCTGTAAAAGTTTTTTTAACCTAGTAAGTATCTAAATATTTATGTTTTTACCATCATACGCAAAAAGAGCCATGCATGTTATTATTATGTACAACTTTTATGACTAACATTACTCATAAACTGCAGCCGTATTATCGAACGATCACAATGATTGTCGCGGGCACAAAGCAGAGTTCACAACAATTTGCGTGTACGGACCGTGAAATGAACTAAACGTACATACAGACACACACCGGGGGGTTTACTCTGTGTACCGATATTTATCAACCTCTTTATCAACATTTGTGTTGCATTGCGCGGCGGCAATACAATTTGCGCGCGACTGTGCGGATCGTTTCTAAGTTTCCGCGTAGTGTAAATCAAGTTGTTGCGTCGAATGTAACGAGTATATTTTTGTAGATAAACCACTCGTAGATAGTGGTTATGCATGAGTGACTCTGTCATGCCGTTGTGTATGTGACACCACGTTATTTATTACATGGTAGGTCAGGAAGGTTCTTTTTGTATCGGACGGTCCAATGGTGTGTCAACAAAGCGTTTATATAGTAAAATAGAAGATAATCCTATCCTACTAATATTATAAACGCGAAAGTTTGTAACTATGGATGGATGGATGAATGGATGTTAGTTACTCTTTCACGTAAAAACTACTGATCCGATTTGGATGAAACTTAGAATATGTGTTGTCCGTGACTTGGATTAACACATAGGTCACCTTTTATTCCGAAAAATCAACGGGATCGAACGGGACGCGAACGAAGTCGCGGGCGGCAGCTAGTAGACGATATTTTGAATAAAAACTACAGCACGCGCTAGGTACATCGTTTTGAAATTGAAACTATTTAGCTTTATTTCTTGCACTTTAGGTACCTAAATACAGTAAAATAGTTTTTATTAATTTTACAGAATTTTTGCAAAGATAATGGCTCTACCTAGTTTAAAAAATGTGAATATTATTTCTCTCAAACGCCTTAATCCATAACATCAAGCGAAAGCTGAGACAATCATTTATCTTGTAGCTTTCGTATAAAAAGTTAGATAGATAGATAAATATTCTTTATTGCACACCTAGAAAAGAAGAAAAACAATAAAAGAGAAATAAGTTTGAAGTATGAGGTACATTGGGCGGTCTTATCGCTATAAGCGATCTGTTCCAGACAACCTTTTGATGGACAGAAGCATTTCGATTAGGTAAGAACTAATTAATTAGGTAAGTTAGAGTAGACATTATGTCCTGATTACGTATGTTAAACAAGACATAATGAAGAATTATCTACTCTAACTTTTTATAAGGTACCATTTAGTCTCTCAAGATTGGACCTAAGAATAAGAGCTTTTGATTGATTCACAGTCTAGTTACATATTGAACAATACCATGGGGTTTGCTTCGATCTCCGTTCACCTGGATGACAATGCTGCATTACAGGAGCGATTTACCAGCAGGTCCAAGCGTGAAATGAACGTCTCGGCCAACGCACCCGTCCTGCTGCGACCAACTTATTATAACTATTTTTAACCTTCCTAGTATTAATGAACATAATTGAATATTACATTTATAACTTCTTTGCTCACTCAGCGTAATTTTTAAAGCTTTGGATTGTAGGTGTAACTATTGTATGAGACATGATGACGGATATGATTATCGTGTGTCGTTACTGAAAATATGTGGATGTTTTGTTACAAAGTACAAAAAAATGGCGTAAGCTTGCTCGTATAAGTATAATACTTAAGTAAATTTTAGACCTAATAAAATATGTACAAAATTAAATGGAATATCACTGTGACGCAAATCAATGCATATTTTAAGCATTCCATTATTTTAATCCCTACCTGTACAGTACACATCCCACGCACATATATAGATAAAAGTATAAATTGTAATAAATCCTTGTGTTCGTGAATACAATTAAACTGATCCTCTGAATCCAGCCGGAGGGGGGTGAAAGGGGTCGGGGAGGGAAGGGGGTGAATTATAAATTCTCTGGGAAAGGTGACAGGTGTCGTCGGTAATCGCATGAAACCCGCCGAATCATAGCCCGACCTGCGCCAACTATTCGCAAAGATCATGTGATTTATAGATATTGATAGTTTACTAGTGTCAGGAGTGGAGATAGATCATTGTACCTATCTTATTTACAGTGAGATTTGTGTTCAATGTGCGCCCTCGTGAATACTATATGTGTATGTGGAGATGTCAGACATTTTTCTGATTTTTTTTAAACAGCTTAATAAGGATTGGGTAATCAAACTATATCCAAATCCTTACCTGATTATCTTCCATCGCTTTCTTAGCCTTTAGTAACAGGAGATAGTAATAATACAAAACCTAAATAGAAAATGAGACGGCTCTTCAGTAGGATGATTTATATAACTATAGAAAAATGATTAAACATTGTCAGTCACATCTACAAATTACTCTTTGCCGGGTATAATTGCGGGTAGCCGTATTTGCGCAGCGCGGGCGAAGTGAAATAACATGGAGCAGATAGCGCGACCCGGCGGGACTCTATTGTTTTTGTATTTCATATAACTATTGCTTTTGTATAATACACGCGACCTACGAGTATTGTTTTTGCTGGTTTCCGCACAAGCAGTTGAAATAGAGAACGGTTTTGGTTTCCGCGAAATTCAACGTACTTCTGGGAAATTTACTGAAAGGGTCTGTCTGATTGTTCTCCAGAACCACCAAGTTATGCAACGTTTTGTACAATATACAGATGGGTGACCTCTAGTGTCATGAACCGACGCATAATAATTTGCATAATAGTTTCTTGGGTTCAATTTTTTCAAAACATTGAAGTTATTTTCTTTTTGCCAGTCTCCAGTTTCCGAACATGAACTATGTATTAGATAGATACAATATTTGTTTTTGGTGGTTAAATACAAAATGATTGTCACATCAGCAGAAAATGCATAGACACCCTTTCGGCGCGAGCCTCCGGCACTTCCGGCTAACTGCTATTGGTCGGCTGACCGTATCCTGTCAGAATTAGGACGGGGTGATTATGATATACCGGTAGTGACGTCATGCTGTGGTGGTTTTAGAGGTTTGTGTGATTTTAATAAGGTGGTTTTAAAGGTATCACTCAATACTTTAATCATTCAGAGAAGCCAAGAAAAATAATGAGAAAAAGAAGAGAAAGAGAGATCAAGAATGTTGTATAGTGAATCTACAGAGGAATATGTACCTAGTGTGTTTGTCGAGCAGGATGTGCCCCACAGCGCACATATTAATAATATATTGTGCCATACAGTTTTGAAAAGATACACCTAATATCTTAACCCATAAAAGCAGTTGAAGACCATTAAAAACCACAGAGCAGCAAGTAAGTACTGCAACTCATTATTTCTTGATGAACAATAACGACTCTACTTAACGCCTCTGCTTAGATTTGTAACTGGTGTAACAACTTACGCTGCTGAAATTAAAACTTATTTATTTATTTATAGGAAAACCGACAGCACATAACATAGATTAGATACAAAAATGGAAAGTAAATACTGCTAGAAAACTTTTTTCTTATTTATAGTGACTATCGGTAACCAAAAAAATCACAAATCTTCGCCAATATCACTCCCGATGGTATCACGCAGCTACAACGATAGTTTTATTGCGAGCTGTAATTAGTTCCATGTATATTAAGTAGGCTATAGATATGCATCTGTAGGGCGGACGAACTTACAAATTGGATGTCGCTAAGAAAAACCATGGTAGAGTGAGATGACGAGATGGGCGATATGGTGTCTTTGGTGTAAATTATCCTTCGTTAATTTAGTCTTTTCATGCTTTTGTTACATAGATTATGTAAAAGTAAATATGGTACCAGCAGCTGCTTTGGTCCGAGTCTGCGTAAGAAGACACATGACACATGTTCATTAGAAACATGAGCATAGTTTAATGAACACAAGACAGAATGAGTTTCCTTAGAGTTTTTGTGTTTGAGAGGAAACTTAGCAGATGCTCTACACAAGATGTCATTTTTACACTTGTACCGATACATAGAGCTTTTAGTATGTTAAATTATATTTTGTTTGGAGCTTTTGCTAAGCCCGCTACTTCTCCGGTAAACTTATTGTTCTATGAATGTACTGAAAAAATAATAAAATTAATTGTAAAGAAAATATTGGGCGATTTCTGGTTGAAAATCATACATTTTCAATTGAACTTGTCTTTACTTAAAGCAACAACGCCAGAATATAACGCGTACACAAAGTAATTCATAGGATATTTTGGCAGCTGGGTGCATAATCCGCTATAAGCTTACATAAAAATTACACCGTGTTTTGTACACTTCTATACATTGAAGAGGGAACCGTCTCGTCTACGCGTAATGCAGTTATAGCAGTATAGTAAGTAAGGTTAACAGGCTACGCATAATTACAGGCGGAAGGAAGCCGATCCAAGATACATGTATTTGCATACATTATGAGTGCACCGCGCCGGAGACGACGGTTTGACCCGGTTTTGCAAGTTTGGGAAACTTTTGAAGGATATTTTGAACGGGTTGTCAATTGCAATACCTTACAAATCTCTGTATAATTATGTGCGTATGTATGAGTGCTGATAACGTGCGGAAAATCTCGGTGCGGAAAGTGGAATGCCTCTTTCTTTGTCCTGAAGAAAATATTTCAAACGTTCTTTTGTTTCACGGAAATAAACAGAAACTGTTATAGAAATACTAGTTTATTTTTAAGGTATAAATATAGATCGAACACCTGTATATTCTATTTGTAGGTAAAGTTCTTTCCGTTTAAAGTCATATAGGTATTAGTAGAATTGCCAATTTAGGTATCAATTACCTAAGTTAATGACAAAAATGTGTGTTTAGTTACTCGATAAGAATGTTCTCTGCAAACGTACCTATTTAGCTAGTTTTTACAGATTACAGACCGAAGCTTCGGTACCACATGCAGTATCTATGCGTTAGTTAGAGGTACCTAGGACAGAGAAAAGATGGATAAACTACTTAGAATAAACGTTTTTAAATATATCTACTTCAGATAGTTTCTTCTATATACAGATTGTAACTGGTGACTTATTTGTGACTCAATCATTATAATATTGCCTATTTTTTACTTTTTAATGTCTCTAGGCGGTTAAATAAGAACTATAGGTAGGTAAATACGCAAAATGCGTGTTTTCCATTTTCGAAAACTAAGCTACAACAAATTAAATCCACTAACCGATAGTGACGTGCCTGACGTGACACGTCAAACCCGTCAGTCAGTATTACCGCGGGCACTTTCTCACAAACAGAGCGGCCTTATCGCTGTAAATTCATTTCGCCGGCATGCTAAAACGGTTTAGTTAATTACCGCAAGTAATGAGTGAGGGTGCCAAGGTGTTCCGATTGCGTGACCCCAATCACAAAAATCATGCATATTTTTATAAATAACCTAGCGGGTTACCCGTGACTTTGCACGGTGTAGTTTCTGGCCCTGAAATAAACTCTACAGCTGGCATGCATGACAGAAACTTTTCCAACACCCTTCTATATTTCACTAGAGATTGGATGACAGATTCTATAAAATGTATATATAGGTTGAGAAGTGTCTCTTTCTCTCTTCCTAGTTCAATAGAGATTCAGTAGGTCGTAAATTGTTTGGTGTTTCAAACCCGCAAGCACAGGTATTGTGGCATGATCTTATGCTGAAATTATTCCTTAATTGCATCGGATTCTAAAATTAGACTAAGAAGGAACGACCAAAAATTATTTAAAATTAAAACAACAAATTCTATTGTAAGGCCGCCATATTGGATTTTTTGGTTATTATTCTAAGTTCTTGCTTATATGCTACATCCAAGAACGTAAGTATTATCTATTTAATAAAAGTTGGTTTTCATTTCGGTGAATTTTCTTCATAACTTTTTCAATAGTAAACATTTAGTGGTGTCGTGTACAGCCTAAAACAAACATTTCTTTGTTGAAACAGGCATACGAAGGTGGTGATTAGGGGCCATTACCGCGCCAGTAATGGCGGCCGCCGATACCTCGTCACGGTGGCTAATTGCCGTTGTTTTTGGTGTTTTACGATCATGGGGGGAGTATGGGACACGACACAGGGCTGAAATGCTTTTGTTGTGTTCTAATGGAAAAGCAAACTGGCGTTTGCAACTTTTCTCCTTATTTACCTTGTTTCTGTTCCTTTTCTTAGTTATTCGTAGGTTTGCTGACATTCACAGATGGATTAATTGTGAATAATAAATGTAACTATCTATAGGCTACACTATTTCTCAGTTTCCATAGAATTAGTGAAAAAAAAACATCATATCTGTAAAAACTATTTATTTATTTTTTCGCAAGAGGGTTTTTGACGGTTTCTATTTCATAGTACACTCGAGAGCAGATTAAATAATAATTTATTGCTTATAATCCCTAATTTATTGCATTAAGCTAGTATTTATGGTTTCCAAGGTAATCAAGTCTTTATAGATGACCTGGACTTTTTGCTCTCAACTGTACTCGTACCTACAATTTATACGACGAGAAAGAGCTTAGAACAAGCGTGTAATAAAAATACAATACGTAACACAACAGCAGGATGCTAATATGCAAACATTTGATGTTATAACAACAAAATGAATTTGTCGTGCATTGCGTATGAATAACTAATGCTGGGAGATTCTTGGCGAGTGTTCCCACTGAGCTTTATTGTTTAAACTGTTACGTAGATGTCACATACCTATTACCTAGGTAGGTAGTCTATACTTGAACTTGTAGAGGCTTGGAAGGTATTGTTTCGTGTCTAGGTGCGAATCGGATTTCATTGTGTGTTGGTAATATTGACTACGAATTGCTGGTATGGTAAATGAAATTCTTACATCTAGTATTCATCAAAATAATTTAGTATTATAATAACTGGTCTGTGATTTTACGTTTAGAATAGCTCTAGTGGATTACCAATAGGTATTTTAAAAAAGGTGGTTCATGACATGACAGTCTGATCAAGCAAAAAAAAATAGATTTTCATGTTGTTTTCTTCTATCACTTCCCCGTTTTCAAATCTCTAGCAATTTCAAAATAAGCTAAGTTTAGAACTCGCCTGTTTTCTTGTAACAACCTACACAGTTAAACTTAGTTTTACTGTGGTAGTCATCAACCTAAATCTAAAGACATTCAAGTAACAATCAAACCAGAGACAGGACACAGAATAAAAATCCAAATAACTTTTACGGATGTAAGGTTTAGTTGAAATACCGACGGTAGCCAGTCTTCTAACATTCCCAATCACAGATGCCCGATAGCGGGTATCAGTAACAAAACGAGTACGTTTGTTCATTTGTCCGCTGCGAGGGGTCACACTATAAATATGCATGAGGAACGGAATGCCCACATGACGGCGGAAGCCGGTGTCATGACTCCGGCGATTCTTTAGTGGGAATTCACTGGTAATAACTGCCTGGATACTCTGGGTAGCAAGTAGGATTGTGGTAATAACTTGATAGTTGGGACGATGAGCAAAGGTTTAGGGAGATAATGATCAGATTAGATCGGTTTGTTACCTCAAGACATTTTGAAGTCAGGAAAAAAACTGTGAGTAACTATAGTGAGTGTTCCTTATCAAAACATGGTTAAGTATTATGAAGGATTTATGTTAGAGAAGAAACCAGGTAGGATTTTACTGAATGACCGATGACTGATGTTTATGCCTGAAGAGTTTTGAGAGAGAGAGGCATGTCATGATTTAATTTTAATGAATGATAGTTCACCATGTTAGTAATACACCAAACAAATCAAATCAACCGTGTGGAAAGAAACCATCATTTTATTTATGTAAATAGCTGTAAACAAAATAATTTAGTAAGTAGTATTGCTAGCGCCACCTAGTGTCGAATAGCGGAACTGATGAAATCATTGTTTTTTATCAAGCAATCTTGAAGTAAACAGTAGAAAACTTGCTTTCAATACTCTACAATTTAACGTCGTTTTTTTAACTAAGCAAATCTGAATATTCAGCAACTGTTATTCTCATTTCTCATCCATGTAACGAAAACTGATTTTTACCCTTTTTCAGATTGAACAAAAACTAGTCTTGTTTATTTTCAGACCAAAAATGTTGGACAAAACCGTTAAAAATACGTTGGTATAGTCATGTGTCTAATTCCATCCGTGCTCAGTGGTTATGAAATATATGCAAAGTTATGCGCTTCACCCGATCTGTCGATGTGGGACGATAACACCTACGGGCAAACATGCTATTTTCGTATTTTAAACACAAGCAAAATATGCTTTTATGGTTTAAACTGCTAATTGTTTTATCAATAGATAAAAAAAATAGCATATAGGATGCCGGGAGAAAGCTCGGGATAGAGAACATTTACGACGGGACGATTTTGGTTAAATAAAATAAAAAATAGGTTAGTCACTCAACTCAAGTTCCTACTTGGTCCTACTAAAATGATAGATTACCTAATATGCAGTCCTCATAATACCTTTCAAAGCTCATATTTTATGTACATTATTAGGTAGAAACATGTTCTAGTATTATTACAATAATATTGTTTAACTAGCCGCCGCCCGCGGTATTACTCGCGTTCTAGACCCTTTAGACTTGTGTGACTTTTCAGAATTCCTTTCTTAGTGCACCCTTACACTATGTAAGGATACTACCCTCCAAATTTCATACCTCTAAGACTTATGATTTAGGCTGTGCGTTGATTATCAGCTAGCTTCAAAAGAGTTTTATATATATTGATAAATAAACCTTACGGGATGAAGGCCTACATTTGATTAAAACATTGGCTTCCTTAAAAAAGTTTATTTTTTTTATTTATTTATTTATTTATTTATAGTAAAGATAAAAAGTTACTCTGCTTTTAAAAAAAAAAATATTCTTGAAGAGCAACCTCATAATAGTTATGAATCGTATCATTCTACTAGACTCTACCAGAATACCTGCTAGATTATTTTTCATAATGATGCGTCTTTTCAAATATTTAGTACAAACTCTTGGAGCAATGGGGTAACCGATTGTGACAAGTACGAAGCAGTAACGGTTCCAATGCCCAAGCTCGACTATCACGTTTGGAAACAATCCTCTGATTACCATTCACGTACTCAGGACTGGACTTGGGGGCACCCAGTTTATGAGGCCACTCCTGTTGATATAGTTTCTCTCAGAATTCCAAGTTGATAATAAGTACTTGTGGCCATGTCAGAGTGTGCAAAGATTATTTCGAGAATTTGTATTGAATTTTTTCAATTCTTTAGCTACTAATTTTAAATTTCAAAGCATTTAAAAAACACAAGTTTACCAATTGGATGGTAAAACAGTGACAAAAAACGAATACTTTATAACATTCTAATAGTTTAAAGTATTAACCTGTTCATAAGGTGTGCCTTATGAACAGATTCTTTGCCAATATTGGTGACAATCAAAAGCCAAAGTTACAATTTAATTTACAATTTACAAAGGTCACATTGAACTGCTGTAAACTAAGGCGTACTCTAATTTCAAAACCGATATTCAAGTCTGAGTTCTAACTATAACCCTTGTTATTCATAAATTTATAATAAATATGTACATATTTACAAAAAAAATGTATATAAATATTCTATCAGTGCGGGACTAGAAAGCGTTGTGTGATATGTCCAAGAATATTTATTTATTTATGTTGGTTTTTTAGTATTACCTAGTTTCTTGAGTATTATTTATTGTAAACGAGCCTGTCTAGGCCCCCCTTCTCCGTCCTAAGTCCGTCCACCACAATTAATATGCAGTGCGTGTGTGCTCACCTACATTCACGGACATAATCAAAGATTAACCGAGTGCTTACCGCAGTTTACTGCTCTCCCGATGAATTGTTTACTTTTAGTGCTAATGGAAATGGAGGGACAAATAGGAGCCTTTACCCAGACATTTGGTAATCTGATCACTTGAAAATAGGTTTTATGTGCTCACTAGGCTTCTTGTACTGAAATAGTCGTTGGCTAAGTAATTGGAAAAATTCATTTCGTATCTGTCTGCAGTGTATACTCGTATGTGTAGGAACCTCATACAAATCTATGTATGAGTTTAGATCAGTGTGGTTGAAAAGCAAATGCAAATATGGACCTTAAAGGCTTACAAATTGTAAATTACTTTTTTTTAACATCGTCTAAACTATGTACAGTAAAACTGCGAATGGAAAACAGTATGCGTATTGTTTGTAGAACAAAACTCCAAACTAACAACTGAAGGTTTTGAATCGAAATCAAGATGTCTATAAAAAATCGCAAATATTAAAATAGTCCTCACAATACAGAGAGCAGTCATTTAAATTGTAAATATTCAGCCGAAATAAGACTTTACAATATTCAACAAAGTTGTTCTGAAATCCTGACATACCTGAAACGGAATGGAGTCGTCCCATTATTTTCCATTATTTAAATCAACGTATCGGTGTCCCGGAAACTTTTCAATTTGGATCCGGAATATATTAAAAGAAATTAATAAATGGAAAATTAAAAAAACCTGAGGGAGGACAAACAGGAACTTTTCCAAATTAATACTTACTTACCTATTAAGTATCCAAAATGAAAATGTGGAAAACTCACGACTGAAGACAGATTGACATAGCAATTCTTATTTTGCATAATAAGTAGACATGACTGATAATCATTATTTTTTTAATGCTTTCTAGACATGTTAGGTAAAAAAAGTTTAAATAACACAGTTAATGTATTTATTGACTTAGAAGAAATTTGTAGCCTTAGAAGGAGTATAAAGTGTCTTAAAAGTTTTTTCTGAACTCTATGAGATCGTAAATGAAATGAAATGAAATGAAATGTATTTATTCGCAAGAAGTATGGTCAAATTACAAGATGTTCATAATTTTAATTTAGTGTCACATACTAATATGTATAAAAATATGTATACCTAAGAACTAATTCTGTACCTTTTTTACCTTCGTTTTTCTTCTGTGCTTATTTTTTTATAAGCAGCTATCTTATACGCGTGAGCGCGAAGACATTGTTACATATTCTTCCGTATATCATTCATCTTAGAAGACATTACAGTGCAACATAAATCGACGACGCGAGCAGAGATCAGTATTTCGCGGCTTTTTGTAGCAAATGCAAATCCGAAGACATTAGCGCGTGCAGATAACACGGATTAAGGCATTGGGGGTATGGTAATTTGGGGTAATTAGTCGCTTCTGTCACCTTTGGGGTTCTTTTGGGGTTGGATGAGGTGAAAGATATTTTACAAAGCTCTATAGTTGTAAAGAACTTGGCTTTTTCTTCTGAATTTATCTTTTTTATAACTTTACCTTTACATATGCAAGTAAAATAGGATTTATACTAAAATAAAAAAATATCTAGAAAAACTATACAATATTTACTGTTAGTAACAACTAACAGTAAATAAAGTAAGAAGGTGTATCTAGCTAATATGTAGTCGCTCAATGACTTAGGTTTGAGGCATTAAGGCGGCCTAAAAACTCCGTCACCAGAGTTGGCCACTAACTCATACGAACTTGCTTGCTGATGACTTTTGAAATAGGTGTAATCAAGGTATAAATTTAATTTTTCAAAGTGCTATTGGAAATTGCGTAAGAATACTGTCTTTAAGAATCTTAAAATATGAACTCGTACCTATTTCTAAAAAAAACATTGAGCTACTCCACTCAACTCAATTGAATTAGAAGTGTACCCCCAACTCATGACTACCACAGAACAAGACCATCTCCCCAGAATATTATCAATAAAAACGCATTGATAAAATAAAAGGTTATAACAATATAACGGTCAACGGGGGCCATAAATAAAGTTTCCCTTGTTCATCCTGACCAGTCCAGGGTGCATAGTAAGTAGGTTGCCTTAATTTGGAAATAAGATGGATTAGACATTGCCAAGTAATTTATCAAGTATCGACTGGCTTTTGTTTATTATTTGTTGAACATAATACAACTGTGGAAGGAGTGCAGTAAGGAATACCTAACTATTAGAAGGCTGTTAGCTAACTTTTAGTGTAGGTATTATCTTCGTGGTACAAAATTTTTCATTTTACCATGATTATTTTATAGTAATGTAAACCTTACCAAGTGTCGGAGCAACTGGAAATGCCGGTACACCAGGCACTTTTTTAGGCCACCGACCGCTCCGAATGGAGAGCCGCTATTCACAGGACCTTGGCAAGGAGTCACGATCCTCAACAATGAGGGACCGACTGTGGAGGAGGAAATATTACCAATAAAATACTTCTAAAAGTATAGTATAAGTATTCTATCAGCAATCTTAGTTTGCATAATTAGGAGGTTTGCTTAGGTAGTGACTAGAGGGCGTTGTGTGAAATGTCTATCAATATATTTTACTTTTTACTTAAGTGTAGTTATGAGTCATCCACGAATATCAAAGACAATTCTAGAAAAACATAATAAAACTAAAATGAGGATTCGGAATAATTGTATGCAAAGTTTGATCATAAGTCAAGTGACTAAAATTGTATAAAAGAAATACTTACAAAAAAATGTAAAACGTTACTAAATAAAGAAGACCACTTTCAAAATACCATCCTTTGACCAGCGAGCCGCGCAATAAAGTGTAAATATGTATTTACTTTTCTCCCCTCACCCCCTTGCCCCCCTATCCTCAATATGTTTCTGTTCCGTTGTATTTCAAAGGGACTTTACGGATGATCGACTATTATTTGTAGTTTTCAAATGCTCTACTTGTTTAGTTTTCTATTTCTAGAGTCGGTTGTGGTTTTATTTTTGCTTAAAACTTATTTGAATTCTTTTTATTAGAGTTAAGGTACCCAGGTACTTTTTCATGAATGGAAATGGTACTGATATAAACTTTTATTGTGCGTTTATCTTTTCTCCAAATCTTAAGGTCCTTTATGTAAATGTATCTATAGAGTTGCTATAAAAACCAACCCCTTAATTACTACCAGAGAGCATCTTCGCCGTTTTATCAAGCCATCCTGCAATCTCAACTGTTGCCAAATTTCCTAAGAAAATTCACGTAAAATAAACGGCGCTGTGCTCATTACGCGCGGGTCATCAGTATGCATA
The DNA here is from genome assembly GCA_947507515.1 of Eulithis testata. Classification (NCBI taxonomy): domain Eukaryota; kingdom Metazoa; phylum Arthropoda; class Insecta; order Lepidoptera; family Geometridae; genus Eulithis; species Eulithis testata. The sequence continues at coordinate 493,079 of OX382198.1, forward strand.
ATTAATGAGGAGCGCGCCATCTAACGGCGAGCGGCGAAACTGAATTATGGAGATGAATGGCTTTGAGAAGGTGATGTTGGTTTTCAGCTGAAAAAATAACTACAAGTAAGGTAAGTACCTAAATAAATAAATAAAAATGGTACCTAACTAGTAAATAAAAGCCTAAAAGTAATAAGTGTCATTTGTATTGCGAGATCCGTAACTAATGTATCTTTTGTCAAATAATATGGTGAAAAAATTACAATCTCCTTTAAAACAACCTAACATTATTCCGGTACTAAAGATAATTAAGCACCGTATACATCATAACCACCAACTACCATTTGATACTTGCTACTGTAATTCCCTTAAAGGTCTCCCAAACAAAACAAAAACCCCCAAAATTACTTCAACTTTACTCCATAGAAAACAAGGTTGATAATGCAGCGAAGTTTGAGATAGGGATGTAAAAAGTAAGATTGTGAGAATGTATATAAGGGGACAATAACTAACAGAGACGAAAGATGTCGCTAGTCGATTTATCACAGTAACTTTATGACAAGTGCCCTGTCGCAGTCAGGATGCTTTTTAGTGCGCACCTAAGTCAGTTCTGAGGGATTTGAGAAATATTGGATGTGATTTTTCGAACTATTTTGTAAACCGGTGTAAACCACCCGGGTGTTCTAACACCCGGGTGGTTTACAAAAAGCAAGATAAAGCAAGTTAAGAATGTACCTAGAGAAGGGTTAAAAATCATAGTTTTTTTTAATAAGTTCCCATTGGATATTTCACTGAAAATGATAGGTATCCATATCATTTCTAGAGACTCTAGATTTTCTGCTCATGCCAAACGTGCACAAACATCAAGAATATATTAATCTATCTATTTATTAGAGAAAAACTTAAAATAATAGCTACCCTGAAACATTTTTATATTTTTCAGAAATCTTATAAAAATGCCACCTCTATAAATCCCAGCTCGTCTCCTTACGCTCAATGCTTGCAACTTGGCACAGACTATGCTAATGCGTAGAGGGTCCAGAGCTTTTTGCCTACTTTCCTCCGTTCCGCCCATTTGAATAGCAGAGGTGTTTAGACACACTTGCCTATTCGACCCCACAAGATGTCGATTCAACCCTCGGCGATAGTTTGGCTCAGTTTTGCTGAGTTTCTGAATAAGGTTGACTGATTTAGGTGACTTTATAATGATATTTATTTTTCAAATACAGATCAAACAATTTTTTACTTTATTTACTCGTGAACGTTATGTTTGAAACATTACTTTTTTCGGTTCGACCGTTTATCAGATTAGAATTTCCAAAAAACAGGGAAACATCCTGACTTCATTATTTTTTTATGAGCTATACACCTAAACATTTGGCTGCCAGCACACCCAATGGTGGCTGCAGCCTAAGGTGGAGCACGCTTAGCTATTAATCCACCTATTCAGTCTTTTTTTTGAATTCCTATGTTATATCTTTCAGGAAATACTGATGATGGCAGAGAGTGGCCTGGACGCTAAAGAAAAACTATGAACTTTATCAGATGCTCACAAACCCTTGAAAATAATCTAAATTCAGCTAGAACTGAGCAGATCAAGCAGTACACTCAGCTACTCAGCTGTGTAATCTTGAATCCCCTTCCAAGTACAGTCGTAAACAGCACTAAAGAGTGCCTCCTAATGAAAGCTCGTCGCCGACTTCGCATGACTATTCATGTTTTCACCAGCTGAAGTTTTTACTGGAACTGTGAAGAGAACTAAAACGGAGTACCTACGTCAACGTGAACATGGCAGGCGGAATATAATTTGCGTAATAAAAAAACAACGTGATCTGTGAAACATGGCATATAAACGATCATCTTTCTTTTGGTTTGTGGCTTATAGTAAAACTTAGCTGTTATAGATTCTGAATTACGAAATTTCAATTAAAATCTTAAATTAAATAACAAGGAAAGTCATGGGTCAGTTAATTTTTAAACCTACCTTGATTATTATTATAATATCTAAAATATGCTAGAAAAAAATTGTCATGGTTCCAAATACAGAAAAATCAGATTGCAAAAGTATAGGCGTCGATTTATGGTCTTGGTAGGAAACTGATTTAACAAGGCCAACTTTTATAACATCATTGAGCTTTAGAATTGATTGTTGGTTTTTCTTATTAGATCCACAATCATTTCATTCAAGTTGAGAAAAATATTGCAGCCCTTTATGAGCTACATATAAAAACCAACATTTATTATCTTTGATAAAATACAAGATTTTAATAAAATAAAACAATTTATTAACAATTTTTTTTTCCGCGTTGTCGGATACCTCCTTCCCGCCCACCTCAGCCGAAGGTCTCATCTCGTTGCGGTGACCTCTCGCTTCACATTATCATCTGCTTTGAGTCCACGGCTAATGTGATTGTACCACAAGTGGGCAACGACCCACCCTTCTCATTAATTGTGTGACTTGCGTGGGATTTATTGCGAAGCTTTTATTTTGAGTGGATTGTTTAGACTTGGAAGAGATAGCGGAGAGATCATGATCGTATACATTAGATCAAGTGGAAATAAAATTTTCTTTTTTTTTGCGATCGTTTTTTTTTGTTTTTGTATTGTTATTGAGACCCAAAGAACCCTGAGGAGTTGGGCTATCTTGTCAATCATGTAAAAAACATGATATTTTGTGTCTGGATGTTATGTATCATAGGTATGTATTTACAAAACAAAATTATAGCAAGTATTGTATCAGCAATCTAGTTTCCATAGTACAATCTATTAGTACAGGATCTTGCTATACAACGATTTGCACCGAAACTATTTTATTATCAAATAAATATGTCAATAAATATATTGCAAATGGGTTGTCTAAAAAAATTCCGTCCAGAATATGATTAATTAAAAATTTCACTTTTTAAACCTCGACAACCGGAATTCAGGACTGATTTTTCGCAGACAACCCTATACCACCGTGTTCGTAATGAAATAATCTTTATTTTAATATAACTTTAATTCATGCAGACCGATGCAAGTTACAGTTTTGATTGACTTGTTTAATGTTTATGTTTATACCTCCCTAACCAAGAGTTATGACGGGAAAAAAACTTGTCAACTTAACGCTTGCATATTCTATGGGCTTCATACTTTCGATTGGTATGGAATTTGTCTATTAACCAAAGCATTTTTTTTTCAAATTTATATTCTGGACGGAAATTTTTTAGACAACCCATTTGCAATAATATTTATAGACATAATTATTTAATTGATAATAAAATAGTTTTCACCAGCTCGGTGCAAATCGTTGTATAGCGGATCTTAGGATAGGTTGCTGCTTAGTTTGGGACTAGAGAGCGTAATGTGTGAAGTCCAAAAATATTTGTTTATTTATTGTTGTTACTAAGCTTGTTTTTCATAAGAGTTTTTTTTTTTAGGTTAGCTTTATAAAATACACAACTAATATGTTGGTATAGATAAAACCTACCTACTTACGTAAAAAGCCTATTCAGTAATATAACAAAGACCACTTTTTATGCTTATTCACGAGCTAAAACTAATCACGTTATATTCCAACCAAAACAAACCAGGCCGCCATTTCCTTATCTAAACTACATAAGCCCAGGGCACATAGCAAAGCTCTACATAGTAGCTGTACATACATAGGTACGATTGCACATTGGCCGATACGATATCGACACGTCAATTACTCGATGGGAAATATCGGTATCAGTACTGACAACTTGTGTAAGCGTCTAGTATTAATTACAATGATCACTGACTAAGGTCTTTTAACCCTTTAACCGCACGTTTGGGTTGGCTGGCAGACAATGCTTTCAGCATTAAGTCCACCCTTTGTAACAAATTTATAATTTTGAGCAATAAAGTATTAGATAAAAAAAATATGCTGGTAAAGAAATCGTTACTCACGCATAGATTTGAATAAAAAAATTCATACAAAAATCTATGCCTGTCAAAATCACAAAAATCTATGTCCTGTTTGAGCAGTACATTAGCATTCGAGCCTAAATGTAAATAAAGAGTGATCACGTCATTCTTGCAGCGCTTAGAATATGGCACAATTTAAAAAAACCCATAATTCTAAACACCGTCTGTATCGATTAGGATTTGACAACGTATGTCTACGAAAGTTACTATGTAAAGATCATAGACAACTTTTTTAGGGTTGTCCATTACATTTACAAACTTAGCTCGGTCAGGCGATAGTTTACCAGCGATATCGTGTAGTTATCGTATCGGTAACTGTGTGACAGCCATATAGCTGTATATAATGTATCCTCATCGAGTGGGCGCGAGTGTTCTACGGAAACTCCCCGCTCGTTTCAGGACTTCAGGGAGAGCGCGGTAAAGATTTTTACAGGAATAAAAATGTCGGAAATTTTCTTGTCTTTGTTTTCTGATCCTTTGAGACAGTTGACCAATGCTGAGCTGCGTCTTTTAATATTTACTTCCAATGAAATTTTCTGAATATAATTGTCTAAAATAGGTTTAATAATCAACGCTGAAAATAAATTGAAGTTTAAAAAAATTAACAAAGTACAAGTACATAATACCTATTATACTTTAGCTATTATCTTTTATATCAGCTTATCTAAAATGTAACTTGTCACATAATAATGTCACAAATAAAAATTCTTTATAAGCACATAAGTCATTTTTTTTAATAATGTCTAACTTAGTAGTAGGGAGCTGTGTAATAAAAACTATGTTTTTCTTCAAAAGTAATGGTGTTACAGTTCAACTCCTACAAACCCATAGAAAAACAATAAAAAAAACTGCAACACCTTAACTACCCTCATAAAATCCACAAAATGACCGCGCCTTAAGAAAAGACAACGCAGACACCCCAAAGATCCAAATGTTGTAAAAGAAAATACGCCCCTCCCCCTACCCCCAGCCCCCCCTCTCCAGAACACTCGAGATCCCGATTGTTCATGTATGAATTCACCACATTAAGAGTCAAGTAGGATAAAAACGGGACGCGAGTAGAAAGCTTTGAAAAATATACCACTGAGTGATATTCCCTTTGGTCTTAAGTGTTCCTTTTTGTAAGTTGAGTCGGTAAAAATGAACCAGACGTTTCGTGAACAAGATGCGTTTGAGTCTTGAAGATGTTTAACTAAATTGCCAATCAGAACTGCAGCATTTTTATTTTATTTAAGTTCAAAGCTCTATTTTTTTATAAAATGTTTAAGTTTTATTACCTCTGCTTGAGATACACCAATTGATGTTCTTTAACTCTTAGCCATTTACCGTGTTTTTCAGTTACACTACTACCTAACGTAGGTCATGGTGATTATTTTCGTATTTTTGATAGACTCACAACAAACAGCGTAATCAACGTAACAATTCAAAAACAATAATCGTTGGGGTCACTGTGACCGCACAGAACCTACCATGCACTTACCCAAAAGTTGTTTTTATGAGAGAAACTAATTGAGCTTTTGGCCTTCAGACACCTTCACTGCTTGAAGCTCTATGTCTGTATATATTGATCATTGATTTCAATATATTCATAGATTTATGTAAAATAGGTACAAATTTAAAACATTTTGGTGTTCAACCTAGAGGCAAAAAAAATAAAACCTTCGTTTTTCACGCTATAAAAAAAACAGACCAGCATAAATTATTTATATATTTCAATTTAAATTCCTGATTTTCTGAAAACCAATGACCGTAATGTGTATGTTGTAATTCATTGTAAGCGATTCTTCTTCAATTTCATCTCAGTTTTTCTCTTCTGTGATTTAAAGGGCTTTTATTATGTCTATAAACCTAACTATAACTAGGTATTATTTTAAATCTAACGTCGTGTCCTTATAAACACAATATACATATAAACTAAAACTTACGATTTTCATTTTAAACATAACATTTCAACGAATTATAATTGGCCACATTTGGCAATAGGCCTGCTTCACCTTACTTTATATTTTTTATAAAAATTTCGCCATTTCTTGAAGCCCACACTCAAATTCCACGGTCAATACCCAAACTAGAATAGATAATCCATAATTCAAGAGCCCCAGTCGAATGTTATTGTAATTCACACGTTCGCGGGTACACGGCCAATAACTCTCCGAGAGCGGTTAGTATTACCATAGTGCTGGCCAGCGCTAGCACGTGCCTTTGCACTAGTGATGGTACCAGAACTACGGAGTCAACTACATTGAGTATTAGAATAACGGGTTGATCTTGAATCGTAGTAGTATTATGTACTACGGCTTATGTACTAGCGATCTACTACCTATTTCGGGATAAAAAATAGCCTATGTGTTAATCCAGGTCACAGACAATATATATTCCAAATTTCATCTAAATAGGATCAGTAATTTTTACGTGAAAGAGTAACAAACATCCATCAATCCATCCATCCATCCATACATACAAACTGTCGCGTTTATAATATTAGTAGGATATTAGGTATTGAGTGTCAATCGAAGGACTTCCATGTCAAATCAATTACATTATCACTGAGTCCATTTTCTCAATTTTTTCTGAAGTATTTATAATACTGGTATGATCTTATGAATAGTCATTTTTTCTACTCCTTCCTACTGTCAAAAATATATAGTTCCGACAGCATTACCGCAAATAGAAGAGCTGCATTGCGTAGATCTGTACTGTTTGGTAATGGTATTCTGAACTGAAGAACGCTGCTGCATACTGCATGGTCACAGAGTTGTCAAAATTAGCACTCTTCCAAAGCGGAGGACGCAATTTTCTTCTTCATCAACTCTCAACATAGATCTTGACCATAATGTCAAAGTAAACAAACGAAATAAAATTAATAAACAAACAAAACACAGTCGTTTCATTTCTTTATTTGGTATCTTATCATCGCGTTTTGTAACGACTCCACTGAACTTTTTGGCATACTTTTATTATGCAACTGTGCACTATGGCCATGTAATCCATACAATGGGTAAAAGAGCCTTTGTCTACGGGTTATAATCCGTAGAAAAGTGCTCTCTTTCCCAACCCTACCACATAAACACAGTATTCAATTTAATTGGATACAAAAGATGTAATAAGGTTTTATAGAGCCGGTTATGCCTTCATCCACGGGGTATGCTAAACGAAGTGTGGATAAATTCTAAACGGTGTTTGAAATATTTGGGAAAATGTATGGAAATGTAAGGAAAGTGGAAAACAATGTCCGAATATTGGAATGACCGCTATTGAGAATATTGGATAGAGTTTTATGTATATTTGCTATCTTTATGAGTATCTTATCTGAATATAAGCTACTGGAATATACTTAGAATAGACTTGTTTTTGTGTAGAATAAAATAAACAATGTGCTATAAATAATGTAAATAATTTTGTCATTCGATCTGAATGCTTGTCAATGCAAAAGACAAAACACGATGTAATTATTCTAAGTTTACATAATATGCACATCGAGTTTATTTATAACAGGGTTACTTTCAACTTAAACACTATCTAAGCACTGCTTGAGATTTCCCTATGATAGACACTATCTAAACAAAACGAAATTATTATGGCACTATTTATGGTAGTTAACTTTCGACGGAAGTTTAGAGGCGATAAGTAAACCCCTTACTTGTGAAGACTACCCTAGCACTTACATACTTACAATTAGTATTGAAATTGTGGACCAGTTATTATGAGATACGTGGTGTATCTAAGAAAGTCGCGTAAATCTATTCGACTGAATAACATCGACTACACACTATTATTTTCTTACTTCGCAACATAAAGTCTTCTGTGATAAACGACATACCGGAAAACTCTGAAAACTCAGGTTATGTAAATACCTGTAAATAGCCTCCTTGGTTTGCTCGACACTTAATTCACAAAGAAGTTAAAAACATAACTCTTACAGCGCTGTGTTATAATCGCGCAGAGCGACAATCAAATATGACGCGTCTGATTTTTTACATATTTTTTGCATTGAAGCCTATGGTATCACACTGGACTAAGATGGCGTTTGAGTGTATTTTTTGTAAAAAAATTATAGAAAAAGACTCTGAGAACTAAGCAGTAAGTTTCTTGCTCATTCGTTTAAGCTTTGGTCGCAAGTAACTGATGCTTAGAGTCACCTAGTCGGTTCTAAATAATCCTTTTTTTCTCTTTTCGTTTATTCTTTATTGTACGTAAAAATAAAACATAAACAGAAGACAAAAATAGATAACATGTACAAAGGAAAAACCCTAAAAAGGGTTTTTCTAAACAGCAAACCTTTGAGGCTAGAGAATCCTTGCGGTTTTATAGTGTTTTTACCGAATAAAAATTAATTGACTTCAACTTTGACTGGTCTACCTACTCAGGATTGGGGCGTCAAATGCATTGGAATCTGGGTAGGAGCGATTCAAACGCTATTTCAAGATTTTTGACATTTGTAGCTACAACCGATCTATTATTAAAACTGTTTCGTAGCTTCTTTGTGAATAAGGGGCCGCTGTAAACAACCTCCCCGGTACATGAATATGGAGTTCTCTTAATGAAAGAAAAGAAGAGGTGTTAATCTTAATACCACTTTGAGGGATTCGCGTTTTGATTAATACAATCAAAACAAACAGTGGCCCGGCTTAGGAAGGCAGGGATGGCGCACTTTTTTTTATGATAGCTAAGCTTTTCCTCCCAGTTCACCTGGCAGGAGGATGGAAAGTGTAGCTGCAGCCGAGGTGAAGCTTCAAAATATTGAACCTTTTGTAATCTGAGGGTGAGAGTTTGGAGGAGAGTGGTCAGAGAGAAATCACAGTGGATAATGCTGGAGGAGGTATTTGCCAAAACGCACACTGAACTGAGAGATATTTTATAGCACAGCCGAAACAAAAAATTCTGAGTCAAAAGGCTTAAATAATAGTAATAATATGACATCAACCGTCAGATTATTACTATTATCCACTTGTTTACTTTCTTGAAATTATTATAGTAGACTTCCGACTCTTGGTACAAAAGAAAACGTGATAAAAAAAAAATACAGTTGACAATCTGTTTTTACACCGGTCCGCTCTAAAATAAAACGAATAAAATGTATTTTTGAATAATATTGAATTATATTCAATTTGGCTGTCGCCCGCGGCGTTGCTCGCGTTATAAACCCTTTAGAGTGTAACTTTTCAAAATTATTTTCTAAGTGCACCTACACTAAGGATACTACCCTCCAAATTTCATACCTCTAGTGGGCGAATACTCAAAAGCCACTCAAGCCCCACTCAATTTAAGTCCCGCTTAAATTATTGCCATCTCTTACAAATGAGTAATGTCAAACAGAGGCAGAAAAACTTTGAGTGGTGCTCAAATTTAAATGACTTTTGAGTATTTCAGCCTAGGACTTATAGTTCAGGCTGTGCGTTGATTGTCAGACTTCAAAAAGAGAATGAATGAATGAATGATTTATTTGCGTGAAGAGTGGTACATAGTAGGTCTTAAATAAATTATTGATTCTCACACTTCGCCAGAGAAACCCAGCATGCAAAATTAAGATTACGCTTATTATGTTAATACAATTTAAATTTAAATATGGTGTAATTACAATAAATTAGGTAAATGGCAATAATAACATATTTCTGATTCAATAATAATTGGTTAAAATTATAAAAATAAATCATTGACTATATATAAACATTTATTATCAACTAACCATGTATGTAATTTTCTTTTAAATGTATTGTATGAAAGTTTATATATTATATTTAGAAGAGAAGATGTAAGTTCAAGTCCGCTCCTGGCGGTCCCTGCCGCAGCCGACCCTCGGTTTTTCATCAACCGCTGAATTTTAATAAAACCTCACCTATTAATCTCTACTGTAAACTCATTTTAATTTTAAACTTACTTTTCCCTTGAATTAAAACATCTTTAGTTTGTTATTCGCAAACTGAATATTAATTTTATAATTTGAAATATTTTCATATTTTTTGAATGGTCAAACTAAAAAGTTAAAAGCCTAATGAAGTAATGTAATTCGATTGTTTCAAATAAAATCGATTAGCAATGGTATCTGAGTCAATCTTAATTAGAGTTGTGCCACGAGAAATCAATAAAATCCTAAATTATAACTAATTAATCATCAAGAATTGTTTATAAATATTTTGTCTAGGCAATTGGTAAAACTGACCATCAAAAAACAACGTACATAACCTCATTCTTTTCTAAAAACTTTTCAAAAAAAGAGAGAATAACCCGTTAAGAAGCGCTCCTTCACCCCAATATTAAACTAAAAGCCGTCTATGAATACCAAATGTACAGACAGACAGACGAAAAGCTGAAATATAGCCTCCTGAACGACTGAAATTTACATGAAACATTTTAATATCGGCACCGCCACGCCGGCACACCTGCGGTTTTTTCTCACGCTATAAAAGTACCAAAAAGTTTAATTTTATATGCCTCGGGCTCGTTTATGTGGTTTTTATATAGTATCTTTTATGTGCTTTACAGGGATGGGAAATTTTTGGTAGATAGGTAAAAATACATTGTAAACTTTATCTGGTCATCCGCCCACATTAGGCATATCTTTTAGTACTTAGGTACTTACCTCCACATAAAATACTTGATACCTATCTCTTTTTATTTTAGTGAATAGTATATTATGCAACTAGTGAATAAAAGACGGATTTAAAGTGAGGGCCATAAATGAAATACGAACAAGTGAAGGATTCATGATTCAAGTGTTAGAATCCTAAACGACGTGAGCGGTTCATGGCCCTCGGTATAAATCCGTTTTATTCAAGAGTTGCATACTATACTTTATACCATGACTACGAGAAAAAGAAAGATAGGAGGTTGTATAGCCAATGTTATACAACCTCCCTGCGCAAAAACTTTAATTAGATGGAGGTCAAATATATTTCTGTGTTCGAAATTCAAACACCAAAACAGTGACTAAAAGTGCTTTCTATTCACTGTTTTCAGTGAATAAAATAAGCTTTTTAGAGGGGGGATGGTATAAAAGAATTTGTGCGAGCTCATAAAATTGGGAACCTCATTAAAAAAAAACTAAAATATTAAAAAAAATGATTGCTTCTTGATCTCTTATTTTTCACATCACTAACTCCATAAACGGTACAAGGTGATATTATAAAACCTCTTTGGCTCGCAACCATATTTACGAAGAATGCTGGCCAAAATGTGACAGACATTTGTTTTTTTTATCATTCGAATTTCGAACAGCTTTCAATCAAGTTGAATTGAGAATGTTTGACGCATTCGACGCGACCTTGCAGCTCCGATCGATGTTTCGATTTCAAACCGAGACAAAAACAAGAAAACTCTAACGAATGCTGGCTGAATTTAAAACATTTCGAGCTACAAAAACCATTTAAAGCAACAAAGACACGATTTACGTAGAGGGACTGACATTCTGATCAAAATAAGTAGATTTTATTAAACCCAGTCAAAACTTAGAGTTTCGCTATTCCTGTTTTTACTGGATCTATCTGCGCTGGGTTTCCGCGCCATCAAGTCTGCCTTGAATCTTTTGATCATAAATGTAAAGGCATAAAAAGGTTCAAAGCAAATTTCAGATTGTACAAAAATAATAACACGTAGATAGGAAAATTCTGTTATAATAGAAAAAGCAGACAAATCAGAGTCCCACGACCTCACACAAGGACCCTTCACGTACAAAGGTGGCGCAGCGCAACACTCCACGGAATTTATGCACATAGCTTACAGCGCACTCAGTCACCTGCCGGAAAATATGAACCGCTCTTCACGGGGTTATTTGAACAGAGAAAATGTAGTTTATGTGTTACAAACTACTTCCAAAACTCGTTGGCTCGATATTTCTGCATGGTTGTTTGGTTTAAATGTTACGCGTGCATGTTGACCTCTGAGAACTATTCAATTGTTTTCAGGGGATTACGTGAACGGCACCTTTGAGAGCGACCGATTTTACAAGGAATCTACTTGGTAAAAGTTTTTGAGAGCTATTTTTAATCATAGGTTTTGTAGCATCTCTTCATAATAGTAATTTATTGCGAATTAGGATCACAGACGCAGCGATAGAAAAAATAAAAATAAAATAAAAGTTAAAATTAAGTTGAAAGCAAAATACTATGTTATTATTCTGTGGTGGTTGTGAGAAACCCTACAGGGATGCTACAAGCATAATAAAACTTTTAACAGAATAAACAATCAATAAAATCAAAAGTCTCTCCGTTGACCCCCGAAGCCCCGACTTTCACTCAAATCTCAAATATTTGCCGAACCGATTACAATTAGACAGTCTCAAACACAAACAAACGAAAGAACGGAGTCTGAAACAATATCTGCGTTCAATCAGGGTTCGAAATTTTTGCACGTTACGTATTCATAGACATTACTTATGCATGCAGCAGAGAAAATATTACAAGATTTTAATGAAAGAAATATTAATTTTGAGGTAAGTTTTCTTTGCGGTCGACGGCAGCGGTATTAAGTTTCTGGTATAAATACTGCTCGTCTCCACGATTTATACAAAATATGCGGCGCTGAATTTTAGTGCAACATTTTTTGCGCTACTTCGGCAAAAGGGTTGAAAAGTTTAAAATTAAATATCACTGAGTTTGCTGTTGGAGTTTTATCTCGTTTTTGATTTATTGTTTTTGTAGACTTTTTTTTGTAGATATTTGCTGAACAAAATCCCTAAGATTTCTCTATCATATCACAATATAAAGGTAAAATTATTTGTGTAGGTATACATAGGTAAATTCTACAATTGACTTCGTATCTATGAAGTATGTATACTAATGATCACTTCCCCTAGCAAAATCCACACGTACAAACACTCAAGACGGTCTATGATCTCAACAAAGTGCCTACATAGTTACTCCTCGACTTTAATAATCGTATCGCAACGCGGAAGCTGCCGACAGTAACATGAAAGTAATTTAGAAGAAAAATGTATTCAAACATAAGTACTTTATTCAAATTCGAGAGCAGTTGAAGCGGAAAAATATGAATATGATTTGCACGCACTTTGGACAAGTTCCCCGGATCCGTACCAAATGAACCATATTTCGGAGCATAACACTCGCATTATTCAAAAAAAGCTTCGAGAAAAGCTGGCTATTCAGGAGCGACTAGTCGCAGCGATTTTGTTCTATTGAAGTTGTAGTTGAGTCGCGTTCAGACTTTTAGATACACTGACAGAACTACAAAGAAAATTGTAGTAGAATTAGGAAAAATTGTGCACTGAATTTTGAAAAATGAAACGCAGATGACGTATTGTACTTACTTAATTTATATTGACAGGCGTCATGGCTCAGTCGGTAGTAGCTCTGCCTTCCGTGCTGTGGGTCGTGGGTTCGATCCCCACCGAGAACAAACATTTGTGTGTGGCAAACATAGATGTTTGTTCTGTGTCTGGGTGTTTCTATGTATTATAAGTATGTATTTACAAAAAAAATGTATGTATGTATGTATTCTATCAGCCATCTAGTTTCCATCGTACAAGCTTTGCTTAGTTTGGGACTAGAAGGCGTTGTGTTAAGTGTCCATGAATATTTATTTATTTATTTATTATATTTTTTGCTCTCATAACGCCCCGGTTATCGTTTTAATAATAACTCGCGCTATAAATAATATGGTTTGTTCAAATCCCATGTAGTACTGATTCTTATTTAATAAATTGAGCTTGATTTTAGGCATGATCACCATCTTATCATACTTCAGTGTTGTATAATCGTGCAGTGAATGGCAAGGTTTTATTCAAGTGAGTCTTAAGAACACTTGGAGAAGGAGCTTTAACTTTTTATCTATATTTCTGCGCTAAATGAACTGAAACTGTGTTGCAGATACCTAAGAGGCTGACATTTTAGTCTAGACTTATTTATCTGACTTATTAGTTTTTCTTCTTTGCTTAATCTTGCATCAAGCAAAAATTTTTATTAAGTATAGTAAACCTAGGTTGATTTTATTTATCAGAATCACGTTAGTAACTAATTTTTCACGGAACCCTTGACTTATGGGTTAGAATATTAGAAAACACATAAAATCAGTCATTCACGAGTAAATATAGAAAAAAAAAGCTGAATAAAAAACTAACCATACCTCTACTTTGGTCAAATTTTAGAATTTTCAACTTAGCTGAAATTCAGCTGACGAAAAGTTTTATCAACTTTTCCATTTGTGATTCCTACAAAACCCAAAAAACTCGGCAACTTCATTTTTCCCGTTGCAAGTCGTGTCGTATGTAAATAGCGGAGGGCCCAGTTGTGTACCTACCTTGGCGCACCCCGCCGGGTAATGAGACTTTGGTCGCGCAGAATTGGCGCCTAGGTTCATCTTGTTTATTAAACGGTATTAAAATTTATATCATTGACTTTAAGTTGGGAATACTACTTAGGCAAGTACATATACTATCCCTTTCAATGGACTACGAATCCGAAAACTCGCTTTGAACTGTTCTTTTTCTCCCTTTGAGTACTTGTGTGATGACAACTACAATATTATAGGACAGGACATGGACTTTATTTCAGGAAAAAACTATTACAGTGACTCGTATTATCCACCGCCTTATCACAATTACCACAATGCCTTCGTCTATCGATGTGCGGTTATCCTACGCTTTGTGTACCTATATTTTTACTCTTAGGTATTCTTCGGGGTATACCAATACCCCGAAGCACCTACCTACATGTCTAAACCAACTGTTTACCTCTTACCCTGAACCGTATTTTTCCACAAGCAGGGGAAACAAAACAGTGGACGATACGAATTAATTTGAATAATTTCTCCTCCGCGGATATCCATCATTTCCTATCCAGCAGTCGCTACCCGCTTCATTAGTTGAGTGTGCCTGAATGCTTGTTATTCTTTCTTGGAGAATAAAAATACGAGCATTTTTTGCTGGTTCTGAGGTTTCATTTAAAAATGTAAGAAATGAAGATAGATGGCTCACCTGCTTCTTTGTAGTGTAAGATACACTACAAAGATATTTTACAAAATCGTAGGTAAACTTGTATTTTAGTTATAATGTTTGTTATTTAACTACACAAAAGTCAGTCAAAACACAGGTTTTTCAAAACATATTTCACAAAACAAAACAATTCTAATTTCTCTTCTTTTTCTAAGTCGTTAAAAAGCCCAAAATAAAGTAAATAGATAGAAAGTCAGATGTCACTATCATTTCTCGATTTTTCCAAAGGTGTACCAACCTACCCAGTATTTTTCATTTCTCTAATGGGCAATGAAATCCGACCATCTTTACTATCGGTAAAATCAATAGATTAAAACAATATCTACCTCATTTAGAGCGGTGGCTTTCCAGTAGGCTTACCCGGCACATTTTCCTGCACCATCCATCATCGTCGCAAAGGCCTGTGAATGTAGAGTTCTTGTGTGTGGTCGTATCAGATCGTACGGACATAGATTTTTATATTTACACTTAACTAAGTAGGAACATAACTTTTTTTTCTTACTTTTTCTGTCTCAAGTTTTGATTATATCAACGATGGTTTGTGTTGTTACTTAATTTGCATCCAGCATCAGTTGAGCTATCTACCAATCGTTTGCAACGGTTTGTAGATAGCATAACTGTTGTAAATATTGTGAATATTGTAAATACTGTATTAGTAGTAATTTTCTTTGTGAATAAATACTTTTTTTACATTTGCATCCTCCTTATTTATATTTATACAGACTGTCCGTCCAGAGAGGCCTATGTTTGTAAGAGGTGATAAAACTTTACAACAAGTAGGTATATGTATATTAGATGTATCGGCAGGTTGGAGTAAGTCAAAGTATCAATTTCGTTCATTTCAAGTGTTTACCAACTCACAGCTGTAAGTGGCAGACACACAACACCAATAGCTTTTATTCCACCTAAGCACCACTTGGAATCAATTCATCAAAGCAATTCAATTTGCCGTATCTTTGTACGAACGTACAAAATAAAAGTCCCGATTAATTCCCCCTCGCATACATTAGGCACTGTTTGTTTTTGCTACATTAACATTTTTATGACTAAACTGAGAGATTTCACTTACTACAACATTACAAAGTTACGTCGCCTTTCACAAAAAAAACACTCGCCTTATTACACGGGTAGTAAGACTCACATTCCTTTGATTTATCTGTAGAGATTGTTAAGTGGTAAGAAACGTAGAGTAATCTAAGAAATGGTTTAAATGTTGTGTCTGTAGTTGCCGTAACGACTCGTCGCCTTAATGTCTTTGACTGCTTGTCTTGTTTTGCAAAAATGGCTGTTGTTCAGGTCTATGTAGGTATAATTATGAAAGTTCACATTTCTTTTGTGAAAACTGTTTAAATAAACAGTTAAAATGCTTTGCTCTTCTGAAATGTTTTAGCTGAATTCTAGCCCGTAATTTTACTTGAAATTATCTTTGAATCCAATCTTGCACTATCCAGTCTTTCACTTAAACAACATGGAAAATATTTAAGTTTTTAAATCACTGGGTGATAAACGGCTAGGGCAGATCCAAGCGTTATTCACGAATTATGCGCTCCTAATGTTAGGTAAATTAAGTTTGTCCAGGAGACCAGGAAATTATGCACAAAGGGATTCCACTTGCATAAACAGCTTCACCACCAAAAAGCACCGAAATGAAGTTCCAAAAGCATTTAAGTCCAAAAATCACGTTACAAAGTTGGACCCGCTCGCTTCAATCTTCACGCATACATTAGGCAAGGTGAGTAGGGACTAAAACAAAATCATTATTCAAATCCCCTGAATAATGTTTTCAGGAATCGAGACAGAGTTCCGTGCGTCGTTTTTGAATTTTAATACGGACCTCTAACAAGTTTTCAGTCAAAGGAAATCGGGAGAGGTTGGCGTGTCGCGCTCAAGAGCAAAGCGGACGTTGGAAAATACTATTTCCACTATTTGACTACATATTTTAAAAAAAATATGTAGTCAAATGTGTTTTTGTGTTGTGTTTGTTTTTATAGCATTATCTTATAGCTACCACCGTCCTAATTAAACGTAACTAATTTGTTTGAGGTTCTGTAAAAACATTACATCAATCATCACTAGGTGCATTGTGATCCGTCTCTGTTCCATAACACCGCTGGTCGTAGACCTAACTCTTATTTTAAATATTTGTTTTTTTTCATAGCCTAGATTTCAGTATAGACATAGACATAGACAGGCATTTATTTTTGCTTATAAAGTAACACACAAAATACGTATCTAGTGGAATAGTACATAAACGTCCGCTCAGCTCCTGTGTCTTGTCTTGCGTCGTCGGCGTCGGCGTCGGCGTCTGATCAAAGCGTCGTCATCAAAGGACGCCGCAGTGTCCGGCGTAATTAGCACCTTCGCCGTCTGGGAGGCAGCACGTGCCAAACTTTGTCGACTTCGTGTTTACTAGAAATTGAGACTGAGTTGTTTCACTCCATAATTGCAAAATATTTACTTTTTAATTTATTTTACCACGATATAATATACGCCAGAAGAAACATAATTAACACAGTGCGAAGATTTTAAAATAAAGTCCTTTTAGAATTACAGGTGAAGAAAATGTGGATGAAAATATGGTAGAAGGAATATTATCATCTCAAACAATTATTATTATCTCGTTAGTAGATGTAGAATGAGGTCGAAGTGTACTTTATTTTTATAAATACTTTTTCTGCGAATGTTCGCGCTCTTCAAGTAAGCAAAGTTTACCTTTGACTGAAGATCTCTCAGAATCTGCTTGTTGGATTACGGCACCCCTTTGCTTCATGCTCTAGTCGAGCTCTGTCGACTAGAGGGAATTTCAATAGGCTGAAATAGCGACGTCTACGTATTTACTATAGAATAAGTATTGTTTAGGGAAGAAAGTGTAATATTGTAATGTTCACGCACGATGGGTGGTAAGCATAACTTGCAGTATAAAGTTGCAAGAAGTAAGGATATCGAAACGAGGGAAACAAATGATAATAAATGGACGATGACTGGTGATACCAAACAATCAGAACCAACAATGAGCACAACCGTCATCCTCGGGATATACGGCTTAGGGTCTGTAATGAGGAGCGCGTATCGGCGCGAGATGGCGCTGCGATCGCCCGGTCACTCGGTCATTACTGCCCTCTACCTATGAAATATTTATGACGACTCCCATAATAACGACGGCGACGATATCATTATACTTTGTGATGGGGGTGTCGGGTGGGGTGGAATTTCTGAAAGCTTCTTATTTCTTCGCCCAGCGACGCATGCCTCGCTGCTTCGAGTTACCTGCTAAATAAACTCGAGTTTGGAGAGATCCTGCGAGCGATTGCATCCGCAACATTCAAATGTGGCGCTGTGCGCAGACGCGCCTCCACCATATCAACTTGGTAATTAGCTTCATATTCCGACTTGCAGATGAGGCTCAGAGTTGTGAAGTTGAATGTATAAAAAGCCCTTTTCAGCGATCGCATGCATCGCAGCGAGGGAGGCGGCTTCGGGCCTATAACGTATTTCGTGCGTCCCACCAACCACCAGAAGTTTGCCTGTTCATAAATAAACGCTAGCGGTATTCAACAGCCCTTGGTGCTGTATGCATAACGAATTTGAAGGAGGCAAACTTGGAGGCTCTGCTCACTGGGATGGAGTATAAAATTCAGTAACAACATGGTGGAGGTTTTCATTCGACGGTCCGCTGCCGCTGGAGACATAGCTCCGTCATCCAACACTCTAATTACCGATAATCACAGGCTCGGTGCTCGCGAGTGTACTTCACCGTTGCTGTGGCCAAGCTGAGTCTCGCCGACTGTACTAGTGCTGTGTTTTGTTGAATGGAGATGGCTCAAGTGGTCTTTGTGGAAAGTTCCGAGTGGTTATTCATGCTAATGAGTTCTGAAATGAGTGCTGGATAGTGTTGTTCTGTGTCCGCCATCTTGGAGATGCTGTCATCGTGTGAGTACAAGCTACAGTCAGACAGACAATGGTGCGTTGGTTGCCGCTAGATGGCGTGCGTGTCGCATTCGCGTTGTGGCTGCCAAAGTTACCGCTTTGAATATTTTTGCATCGAATCTTTTAAGATTTGTGACGATTTAATGCGGTTTTTTGCTTATTATCGAAGCTTGTAAAAGCTCTTACTACTTCGTAGAAGACCAGAAACTTTATGATGCTTTAATTTTACGGTATTTTACACTTAGCAACTATCATAAAGGAAACATACTTACTAAGTTTAAAATTCTAATGTTTACAGAAATTAGTAGTATACGAAAGTGACATTAGCAAAAGAGTTTCAATGAAACAAATTTATAACTAAAACACCTAACTGATTACTTACAAAGATCATTCATGAATCCATAGCAACTTTCTGGATATAAAATACGCATTTAAATATCCAAATCACAGAGCATTACCGACCTTTCAATACAAACCAACACTATGTAGATTACATGTCATCCACACCACACTTCACCTATCCAGCCACCATCCATTTCAATTTGAACTTTACCCCATCGTCATACAGTTCATCAGAAAAAGAAAAATAAGTTTTTAACCCTATCCAGATGACATATCCAAATTCAGCTTGGTGATGCAGCGGGCCGGAAAATGACATGTCAACGGGAGAGGCTGCACCTGTGACGTCATATTAACACCGTCGAGTGCACGGTACGGGGAAAATATGAGTTTTCCAACCTCTGATTTGAACTGGAGTTTGTGGTTTTATTCGTTTTCTGTGGTGCTAGGTATACGTTGCTAAAGGAACTGTTGAATAACTCGTAGGTCAATCGGGAGATAAACTGCTTAGTGCTTCTGACTTTTTTTAATTTCAATATGATAAATAACAGTGTTATTTATATTTAGTTATCAAGACGACGGTTTATCGGCTAAGGGTTTGCCAAAAAACAGTATAATTTTACAGTCTTTGATGTGATCTTGCGCCTAACTTTTCAGATAATTTGCGTGTACCTTCATTCTACAATTTCTTATAGAAAGAGTCAAAATGCGCAGTGCGACACATAACTCATGGCTAAACGACTATTATGAAGCTAATAACACTTGTAGTACCTAATGGCACAACCATTATGCATTAACCTACTTTTGTTAGTGACCTCATGAATGTTTGCTAAGTGATAGGTTCACTAGCTTAAGTTTGTACGTTTGACGGTACTTTGATAAAAGGATTCTTAGGAATCTTCTTAGGTACCTACTATAAAAATAAAATAAAAATCGTTTATTTCAAACATAACCCATGGGTTAGCAAACACCATCAAATCAGATTATAAACGTTAAAATCAGTAAAATAAAATATTTTCAGTAAAATGACTTCGTGCTAAGTCTTCAGTCACTTCAGAATATTATTTTATTAGAAAAATCATGACAAAAACCCTTTTTGGTTTTTATGGGTAAGCCTTTTTGGTTTTTATGGGAACAAAATTAGGTTACGGTACCACCAGGGGGCTTACCAGATTTTTTTTTACAACCAAGTAGACGTTTTATAGAACTAAGCGGTTACTGTAGCCTATGGATGCCTGCGACACCAAAAATATCATCCGCACCCCTAAATATGCATTTCCTCACTGAGCACGTCCTCTTTAAACATGACAACTTAGAAGACTCTTTCAAATCCTGTAGATTTTGGCTGATGTTTTAGTTAGCCAATAGATTTATTAGATCAAAAGAAACATTACTTCGACAGAAAACTAATCTTTCTGATTCAGTAGTTCGACCTACACGGTGTTAAATTATCCGTCTCGTGTACCTAGCTCATGCCTCCGTGTTCACATGGTATTTGCACAGAAGCGGTGCAGTACCAACAGTAATGGTGGTGGTGCGGTAATGGCTGGTTCGGACGCGCTCGCGGCGGCTGCGCGCGCGCACGCCCGTGGTAATCCCACGGTTATTCTGCTATAGGGTGCTGTTTACTCAAAACCACTTTTGTCGTTCTGCCAGCTTAGAGTTTGAACTCATAACCCCTTTTTACCGTGGTTTAATACGATATATTCCAGAAATACCCACTAAGAAATCCCTACAAGTGGGGATTTTCGTTTTTTTTTCTGAAATCCCAACTACTACGACGTAGCAACGTACCTACCTGTTATACAATCCATAGTTAGGTTAGTTAACCTACCTACCAACCGTTTACGTACCTACCTATCCTAAATTATAACACTCCTACCAAATAGGACGATGATCTACCTAACCTACCTACTCAGATTTGTTTTACTTTTATTATAGTTACTACCTACTTATTTTAACTATGAATATTTACGCTAAATAACTATTCGCATGTAAGTGACAATTGTCTTTTTGTGAATAAATTTCTTTAAACCTAACCTAAAATTGTTTTCCTTTGATTGAATAAATGAGTTATTACAAATAGGTGCTGTAAGTAGAATAGCCTAGTTTCTAAATTACGCTAAACGCATAAAATATGAAAAAAAAATTGTGTGTTTGTGTTTAATTCATTTCTTTAGCTTTAAAAACTTCAAGCTTTGCTAAATTTAGTAAGGTACTTTTCATCGAGATTTTTTGTGGAAAGAAATACATTTGTGGAAAAGTGAATAAAACAATCGAAAATAAATCAGATTCAGCACACGCTGTATATAGTCAGTTGTTTGAGAAACTCGTGCAGTTCGGCGCCGGCGACTGTTTGCACAGTGGGTGAACTGTACCGTATTCCAGGACATCGAGCCGAGCCGCGATTATCGAGCGGCGATCGGTAGATCACGACGTGCACAGTGGCCGATCGTAGACAAAAATACGCTTTATTGTATGTAAAGTGCTGAATAAATATGGCAATAATGCAGACCGACACTCGGTAAGGGACAAAGAAAAGTTGGAAATGTTTTTTTTAAGATACGTAAAGATTTGTTGTTTCAATACGAACAAATTTTATTTCACTTTATCGCTACTCTAAATTGATATTCGCATTAAATTAATATTTGAGTTGGAGGCTTTACTTATTAGCAGATTTTTTCTGTTGGACTCAAAAAATCTATACGACTAAGTTGTATTTGCCGTGTTTTTAATGGTTTCAAATTCCGTTTAAGACTTAGTTTCCGAGGTACTACCGATTGTGTACAAATTATTTATCAGCAGTGACATATCTACAAGATACTAACAAATAACAAATAGAACGCGAACTTTTCAATATGTTTTTAAGAATAAAAAATATATAAAACTTCATGGTACAATGAGAATTCTTAGCTTAATCGTCTATGGGAATGAAATGATCTACGATGGCAAAAAAATATGTGCAGCAAAGAGTGTATTCAATTACAATGAAATCATACAAAAACATTGCCCTCTATAGTGAGTAAAAAGTGGTAGCTGTTGCCTAGATTATTGTGTGAGCGATCCCACTGTACGATAACCACCTTCGGAACTATTACATCTTCAGTTCCTGGGAATAGTGTTATTTCATAATAAGCTGTCCGTCGGTAGGCTTGTTGGTTACAGCCCGTTCAATATGGTTATGGAAGTTAAATTGTTACCTCATGCAGCAAAGAGTGTACTAGTACTATAGTAGGTGCCAAATAACACCGCAATACAGGTCATTCACCCACCTGCAAAACGATGTCACAAACTTCAATTTATGAATAGCTAACTCTGTCGGTTTCCATACAAACCTGTCGCTAAGACTGTAATCGCTCGAATCTCGCAGTACTGTTTGTTTACCATTCATAAATTGAATTTTGCGACATCGTTTTGAAGGTGGGTGAATGACCTGTATTGCGGTGTTATTTGGCACCTACTATAGTCTAGGTCATCAAAATAACTAGGCATAGTAGACTAGTAGTTCGCCCCGAACTGAGATCTCGTGATGGTCGGAGGTTAATAAAACCCAAACAATTTTTATTGACTAATGGTTGCAATAAACTTTGCAAATCGCATCGAAATCGCCGTCTAGCTAAGTACCACTCTTATTTGAACTACAAAATCATTGAAACTCCAAGAAATGTTAGCTCACGTTATACTGGATTTTCTAATTTTATAATTTTTACAACAACTCAAAAACTATAAGACCTAGAATCAAAATAAAAACGGTTTTGGAATGTCTAAACAAAACGCTTGACCAATTTACTTCATTTAACAAACCAGTAAAACTTAAGAGTACTATCCGTATACCTACCAAATTATGTGAAGACCGGATAAGCAGTTCAAAAAAAAAAAATTATTTACCAGAAACACATAAATTATTAAACAGGTATCAACATTAATTCAATTAAGTTATCAGTTGAGTAGGTACAAATAATTATTACGTAGGATTTCCAGCGAAGGCCAAACTAAGCGTTAAGCTTGTATTTTGGACTTCTGGAGTACGGTTACTTAAGTTGGAAGTACCTAATGCGAGATAAGATGAGTAAGTGCACGTTCTGCTTGTGATTAACAATAATAAATTAATCAAGATAGGTATCAAATTCTGTGACATAAACTATAAATAGGGACTTAAGAACTAAACTGAAGCAACCATATTATACAACGCAATGTTCTGTGATGTAAGGGAAAAGATCTCGAAAAACAAACATACAAACATACAAAGCATTTTTGCCCAAGTTGTTACTAAGATCTTCGTCCGCTTCGCTCACTCGATCAATAATCCTCTGCAAGGAAAACAAGTTAGATAAGAAAACACGAGTAACATGACTATGCGTGTAAAAAATACACACTTACCTTCTTTTCTAACTTTCTTTCTTTTCTTTTCTTTTTAATCTTCTAACTTTCTGTAAAATAAGCTTCATAAAAAAAATGATTTTTTTTGTAAAAAAAAAAAAATCTGCTTAAAAAAATTTACAACCCCTCTGAAATTCCTGCTTTGTGACCCTTTTATTTATCTTCTAGTAGCACCATTTTAAGAGCATTATAAAGTACCATTATTTCGTCCAATCTGTACGCAACAACAATAAATCTAAAAGAGACACGTCGTTTTTGTATTTTTAACGGGCGGTTAAGGAAACTGCATTTTTATTTAAAACAGCCACTTAGATTAAAATATGTGGTATCTGAAACAATGAACAGGAAGTGGGTGGACTGGACCTTTTTCCCGGAGTTTCCGTTTCCGGGATCAGTTTAGCTAAGTAGACAAAGTAGGGACAATAAAAAGGAGTACCATTTTGTCAGTGCTGCATACGCTTTACTAGATTTATGGTGTGGTTACATGTAAGAGACTGGGTTACATTAAAGTACCCAATTTTTATACACTAACAATAAATAAGACCGGGTAACACAATGAGGAATGATAGACTATTCACAATATTTAAAAAACACACATGAAACATTTGAATTTTAACATGAAACAAACCGTTGCAAACGTAAACTACCGTAAATTAACTAAATTTTTACAAAACGCAGTAGGTAATTTCAGTGCACTTTATCGGGTGTATACCTACCTAAATAAAATAAAATAAAACTGATACCTCCTCAGATAAAAGTTATAAGAGTTGAGTAAGTATGTTGTAAAAACTTTTTCGTACCACTTGCTCAAAAAAGTGACATTCTATGCCACAAAAAGCGAACATAACAATAGTCATTTTTAATCTGTTAAAAACAGGGTGAGAAAATTGTACTGGATTTCTTTCATCCTCTAGGGAGAGAAAGTGATTTAAATTTGGAATACAATTTATACTGAACTACATCTGTGTTTACACCATTGAGTTTGTATATAAAGCATTATACATCTTTTTGAAAAAGGAATACGCATTTATTATGCAGGCCGTATGAGCTTGATGTCTTTGCTTTTCCGACAAAAAAATATTAGTCTAGGAAAATGCCGCGTTTTTGTTTTCTTCAAATACATAAACGTTAAGTTTATTTTAATTTATTTTTATAAATAAGTTAATGTTCTAAAATGCTATCTCATATTATTATTGTGTTAATTTTTTCGCAAATGGTACGAAAAGTAGAGTATTTTCCTCGGTGATAAAGCTGTCTTAGTCTTGGGTGAACTTAAATCCCTCGCTATACTCAGGACTCGTCTTAAATCCCTCGCTTCGCTCGTGATTTAAGTTTTTAACACTCTCGCTACGCTCGGGAGTAAACGTCGAGTCCTTCGTTACGCTCGCGATTTAAATCGTCACCCGCGACAGAAGACACTGCTTTATCCCCTTGTTAAATAATCTACTATTACCCAATGCTGCGTTCACGTGCAATAGGTTAAAGAAGTGTGTAATAGAATTTTGGTTTTCTCGTATTGAAACCTGTATTTGTCAACTCGCTTTCATCCTTTATTTCGAACTGGATTGTATTCAATTATTTGCGAGCGGACGGAAAAAATGTTGTTCGCTAAATATGCGCAAAATTAGCATTTGTTTTGTCCCAACTTTTGTTCCAGAGTCTGCGGATTCCATTAATTTGTTTAGAGCTTTTTTACTTTTCTCCTTTAGACGAACAATTTGGTAAATTCAGTTAAAACTGACGACACTTTACGGTCCTTTTTTAAAACAACCTTTTAAAAGTAAAAGCCATTAGCTACAAATTGACTTTGTGAAATGACAAAGATTTTAAGTAAAAAAATATTTTAGAATTAGGCAGCATCCGTCGGCAGTTCATATCATAAAATTTTTACCTGACCTTAGTACAGCGGCGTTAAAATCTATTTATTAACATTATGCAGAAAAGGATAGAAAACTTAAGGGATGACTTTTGGAACCAATTTCACAGCTGTAGGTAATATTTAATTTACAAATACCCTCATATTCCATAGGAATCACAAAGCATCATTTCATGCAGCTACCTAAACTAGTGACTTCGTCATTGTTTGCCGTAACATATTTTATGCCATAAACATTCGGACAAACAAAAGAACTCCGGGGCTTATTAGGCACCTACCTACATTATATTTTAGATGTACCTCGTATCACACATTCGATTTGTTGTTTTAGGTATATGGAAATATTTACAGTACCTACTTACATAATAACATTAAAACTAGCCGGCAGATGATGTTAGATCCAACTCTGAGTAACCTTACTCATTTCTATAGAGTAGTACATACATAATTATTTCCTTCCCATAGACCAGCTCTGCTTAGTTGGGGACTAGAGGGCGTTGTGTGAAATGTCCAAGGATGTCCAAAGAAATTTATAATATAGAAATCGTTATATAAACATCCTCTTATTATTTATTCTTTATATATTTTTAATTAAAAAGTGTTCCAAAGCTCCTCTAAGTCCAAAACAGACAAACAACATTAATTATGTAAAAAGATCCAACTTTAGCGTCAGCACTATTATACCCAACTCTGCAGTTCTAAATAACTTCGCCCAGGTACATAACTATGGAGATACCGTAGGAGCTGTCATCAAAGTTACTATGCGGGATTAAAGAAAATATAGTGGTTTTCGGCCACGCCTGGCTGGCTGGGCGTGGCTCACCCCAGCCCCGCCCACTTCGCCGTTTTTCCTCAGATATTATGTAACCTTTTAGGTCCCGAGGGTGGTAGGAGGACATTTGTCTTTAGATCCTGGGATTATTAAATTTACCGAGCCCGGGACCGAGGGATGTACATAAATGTCTGAGGTAAATGGTTTCTTGCTAGTTGGAACGCTTGCCTGAGTTTGGAAAAATAAGAAAATGGCTTCCTTTTGAGCAACGCGCTCGTAAACAGTTTTAAAAATATTTGAAGCGTAAATTCAATATTTGCTTTCGTGGTAGGATTTAGGTCTAACTAACTAAATAAAATTCTCTGTTGTACTAGTCTAGGTACCTACACTATATCACTTATAGTTTTTATCACCCTCACTATGAAAATAATTAGTTGTACAAAACCCATGATAAATATGCTTATTATTATGGTTGTCTTAAAATTCCTAAAATTCCCACTACCCACAATAACTACGTATACTTACTAAAACTAAGTACTTGCATTACAAGCGCATGCATCTAAAACAAACACATTTAAAAGATCATTCATTTGTCTCGCCATGAGAATCAAACCCGCATTTTTAGCTTGGCTAAATAAACACTAGTCAAGGTCTTAAAACATTTGCCGATCGGAAGACTTGCTAGTGTGAAACCATTCTCAAAGATCTACTCGTAGAAGGTTCTAGATCTATCGATAGAAAGATAGTTATTTTGTATGTAGGTATATTAAACTGGGCATTGGAAATTGCTAGAAGCATCATGCACTACACAGAAAAGGATGTAAGTGCCATTTCCGGAACTTTGTAATTGTTGCTTCACGAGAGACTACAATGCAGCGTGTTTACTGTTTCTAGCCTACATACTTAGTATTGTATTTTTTCACCGCGTTTCTTATTACTGCTAAATGAATTTAAATAATGTACCAATATTCACGCATTGTGATAAAATAATTATTTTGATCAAAGTGCATCTATCTGATGTCCACCACACGTTATCTAATCTAATACCTAAACGAGCAATTCTTGTATATTTATCTCTGAATCTCGGAAACGGCTCCAACGATTTTCATGAAATTTAGTATGCAGGGGATTTCGGGGGCTATAAATCGATCTAGCTAGGACTCATTTTCAGAAAATGTAGTTTTATTCGTGTTTTTAAGTAAACACTTAAACAGAATAATTTAACTCTTCCCGACATCTATTACTAATAATAAATAAAAATTACTAATAATAATAATACTATTTTTTTAAGTTATACTTCTAATCGTTAGTAGATGGCAGTGTTGAGCATAGAACCTTTTCTAAGTAAATATGTACTGCATATTGGTTATGTACATAAAAATAAATACTAAAAAAATACCTGGTTTTATGTTTAATTCCAGGATAAAATAGAGTATAAATACACATTTCTATTTCAATTGCATAAATCTTATCTTAATCTACTTCAAAAAGTCCTTGTAATTAGAATTTGCACTTACGCACTTTTACGTATTAAGCGTATTCATGAAGTTATAAAAGCTCGGATGCGCGCGCGCACTTCGCATTCGGGCATCAGCGGGACGTAAGTAATTACATTTTATCTAAATTAGTTTTATTTCAAAAAACCTCATGTTTAAATACTTTTGAACTCTTTTACATAGATAAATTATTGGTTATTTTCAGTTTTCTTGTGTTCATTTACGATATTTAAAAGAAAATCGGTATTTTGTGACAAGTAATCTACCGCGTGCTTTCAAAATTTTTAAACTCTTACATACATTACTTTTATTTGATTTTTCAGTGACTTTTATTCGGAAGGTTTTCATTTCAGTTGATTATTTTCTCTATTTTGTAACTTGCTTTTCAAAAAACAGACATAACCCTCGATAAAAGGTATATGTGTAAAATACCTATATACCTATTAACCTACTAATGTCAAACAGTAAAATTTTCACAATAAATGTGATTTTCACAGCCTATAACATAAAACATAACTAGAAACGAATTAGTGTCATTTTCTAAACATATTGTTTTCTTTTGCAGTGAGCCAGGGTTCCGCGGCAGCCATAGCCTGTCGTCACATGGTGAGTACATACTAAATCAATGATTATCTTAGCCATCTCAAAGCTTTTTAGGCTAAATTTATTGAGCACGTGTGCTTTTTATCGTGATTCTTTTGTTCTTGTGATTATTTATCCCAATAGTTTTGTAGTTTTACCCATTTTTGTAGTTTCAATATATTTTTTTGTCAAAATATGTAAACCGTACGTAATGGCTAGCCCCTGAAAAGCTCGTTGCTTCTGACCGTACAGACTGATCTTACTTACTTTTTTTTATATTTTTTATTGAAACGTCGTCGGCCATACTTTTTATGCACAAAATACGACATTTCTGTGCTTATCTTCTTCACGTAATAGGAAATCATCGCTTCATTTCGCGACATTTTCATCTGAGCGATTTCGCCTCCGTGCACATGGCTAATTTGCAAATACATTTATAAATAATTACATAACTATTTAGGCCCTATTGTTCTAGACGATAAGCACAGTGTAGAAGGTTGGCAGTTACTTTTACAGCGTTTTTTGAGTACTGAGTCCTCTTTGCCGGGCGTCTGTGATGGATCTAATGTACCTTTGTTCGTTTGATATTGGTTGTATCCATTGACGCACGGCCGGGATTAGAACCCACGACCTTCGGATCGAAAGTCGAGGTGCAATCCCACTCGGTCAACCGAGCTTAACGGTGAACGAAAACATCGTGAGGAAACCTGCGGCCTGTCAGCTCCGCACGTATTGACCTTTTCTTTCCTGTGGATATGGCTGACTAGGCTGAGAGGATGGTATAGGTGCTACAAGCCTACTCCATCTAAAACTTTGTCCCAGGCACTACAGTGTGTCATTAGCTATGTCCACACTGTGCCTTTTTTTGTTCATTAAGAGTATGCGTCATAGCGCAGGTCAACAGCGCACGTGAGGCATGCCCTTAGTGCATGCGCGAT
Source organism: Eulithis testata (assembly GCA_947507515.1). NCBI lineage: Eukaryota > Metazoa > Arthropoda > Insecta > Lepidoptera > Geometridae > Eulithis > Eulithis testata. The sequence goes on from OX382198.1 coordinate 522,243, forward strand.
GAGAGTTGAAAGCGAAGCGCGCGCTGTGAATTAGGTTTTCCGGCTCGGGTGGATTTCTGTGCCCTAAAGCGTTCAACAACAAGATGGCGGACGAAGAAAAAGATTTTACATTAAAGTTTATTGAAGGTTGAACTATGTTGGTGTTGCGTTCATTAACGCATTCAATTATTGAAAGCGTTAAACGAAAGTTGAACAGAAAGATGAAGATGAAAATGCACAGTGTGGACATAGCTATTAAGTGTAGGCATAGGTTGCCTCCTGACGCTGGCATAAAGGCCTAATAATAGAATGTTGTTTGCAGATGGCGCAGGTGGCGGATGGTGTCCGGTGCCGCGGCCGCCGACGTCGTGCGACGCCGCCCGGCCGCCGCGCTGGCCGCGCCGCGCTGCCGCGACTCCTCGCGAGCCGCGCTCAGCATCCAGGCGCCACTAACGGCATTACGTGTGAGTACATCTTCAAATGCTGTCTAAAATGAAGATTTTATTTTTGTTTTTAGAGGCTGTATTTTTAGTTTGTGTAGTGTGTACTTTTTTTAAATTTTTCTAGCTGGGACCGGTGATTGTACTAAATAAATGTCTTGACTAAGTAGATTTTGTTTAGGGCCACTACAAGGTAGGTAGGATTTTTTAAAGCGATAGTTACATGATTTTTTCGTCTTATCTAGACATAAACCTTGACATTCCTATTTTTTTATATTATAAACGCGAAAGTTTGTAAAGATGTATGTATGTTTGTTACTCTTTCACGTAAAAACTACTAATCCGATTTGGATGAAACTTGGAATATATATTGTTCATGACCTGGATTAACACATAGGCTACTTTTTATCCCGAAAAATTAACGGGATCCAACGGGACGCGAACGAAGCCACGGGCGGAAGCTAGTTTAAAATACTTTTAGTAGATGTAATAAAATGCTATGCTAGTCAGATTCACTAGTTTCATGCACTAGAATCCGATACGTCTAGCTAGATCAATAAGTACCTTATTCTCATTTTTTTTAACCCCCAGAATGATTGTAAACGAGTGACTATGAAAATGACGTTGGTTTTTATTATTTAAGTTACAATTTGATATTTCTTTGTTTCAGATCAAGATCACAAATGTCTCTATTATTTTTAGTGAAGCATTTCATTGTTGAACTCGAGCACAGGAGGGCACGATACTTTAATATACTTACACGAGAAATGTTTAAATCAAATGGGTTATTCGTTCACCTGTACATGTCAAGCAAACTTCGGAGTTTATCACGTTCATTTCCATTACTTTACCAAGTTTATTTATAGATTTTTTTCTTCGTTATGTGGGAGAAAAGACTAATAAGCGATAATAGATTAAGATTCAACTTCTCTTAGAATGTAGATAGTTTTAAGTGTCTCTATGAAGTAAGTTTTTTGTTTTTGTTACATTTAACAACAGTCAGCTGTCCACACGGGCGAAACCAATTTTGTACTTTTTACTATATTTCTTTACTTTGTGTTTATTTTTAAGTTTAACCTTTAGAGGTACACTGGCAACTTAGGACCAATCTCTATAAAATATCGAGTTGTGTATTATGCATATTAGTTAGTTATTATTTTTGCAGTTATTTCTTTCACAGTTTAAGTTTCAATACATGTTTCTATATCGAAATCGTATTTTTTTTTAACTACCTCTAAAACCTGACAAAATAAAACTGGTAGGTACCTAAATTAGTCTCTTGTGGTACTATTAACCACGTACTTAGGTAGGTATGTTAGCCAAAGAACCAACTGGAGTATGCTATAAGACTAGCTAGTACAAAATGTCTGGTAACATTATAGTTAGTACTGTAGTTTGAGTCGAACCATTGAGCAGTAGTTGCTTGTACATACTTACTTTTTTTAGTGTAAACCAAGCAATTATTTCTATAGACTGATGCAACATAGAATTGAACAATACGTTCAGCCGCTGACAAGCATCAAATATTGCACTAACATTGCACAAGATTCAGCATAAATATAGATCTAAGCAAACTTATTTCAGTTTCCGAAACATTGTATGGAATCCGTATTCATTGCTCTCAAGTATACAGTACCTAGGTAGTTCAGAATATGCCGAAAAAATCCATAAAATTAGTAAAAAATACCTCTACGTAATTTCGTAGCACTTCGTAGCAGATCGTAGCACTAATAAATCTATGATACACCCATTTTTAGTTTTTAATGATAAGAAAATAAGTAGGTAAGTAATTTATTAGCATTTTAACGTTAGGTTCATGTTTTCTTTTTGTTCTGCGCCTTCAGACGGCGGTGCCCACGAATTTCTACGGCTTTTTCAGGTTATTTTGAAGAAATTTTTTTAAATCATTTATTTTAAGTTCAAAAAGGCCCCTGCATGTTTTCACATCCAGTTTATTTTATGCTCCCCGAATGTCCCTCGAAAATATTCAAATGAAGATCATCTGTTACTTTGCGAGGCTTAGTGGCGCCATCTTGCGACTGTCCGCGCCCTAAAATATTGCTGAAGTAACCGCTATTTTAATCTTTTGACAAAAGTTTTGTCTAATTCAAAGTTTCTAAACATAAACAAGATAAGGTAGACTAAGATTACTAATTTCTTTTTAACTACAGCATGTAAACAGCTTACAGTAGGTGTTCTCTAATATCTTTAGGTTTTGGTCAGCATTTTCATAGCCAAAATTATGTTTAAAACACTTTGGTTTTGTTTTTTTATGGGTATCCTAAATACAGATGCAATGGCACACTCACCCACAAACTTATGACAGTCCCATAGTTATTTATGGACCGAACAGTACCACTTAAGTATAGATAGATCTTCATTATGGATTATCTGTATACTTACCTAATGCAAAATTGAAGTCTAATGCTTAAATGACAATAAACACATATCTTCTCAGTACATTATCTTTAGATAGGTATCTATGAATATATTAATATGCTTATCAAAATAACAAAACAGTCCTAACCTTCTCATAAAAAAAGATGTATACTAAGGACTCACCTTCATACAAAAGAAAAAAAACATTAATATTGCTCACGCATACCGACTTTAATCAAATCTCACCTTAAAACTCTTCACCGTGAAATAAATCAATCCACACACCCAATGCCATTAAATAATCTCATTAGCATACATACAGACAGGTACAAATGCGTACACAAGCGCTTTCATAAATTGAAATGAGATGAATTAAAATATAAATCAAAAGAGGCTGCGAGACACGTTCGCGGTGAAATTGGAAAAATCTACAGCCTGTTTACTGCGTGGGGTGTGGAATGATTTGGTTTTAGAAAGCCGCAGAGTCATTAAAAGTTGTTTTAAAGTTACTTACCTATTCGTACTTAGTCTCAAATTGTTTTGTTGTTTAATATTTTCATTGTTGCGGATTATTCATGTTTTTTGTAGCTTGCCCTCTTTTTATTTTGGTTTATGAATACTAGCAACTAGCATTTCTTACTGTACTTATTGTAGTAAACAGTACATTGGTATAACCATGTATAACCAACTAATATGCAATATTGAATTGAAGAGTTTAACTGAGGAATAAGTTGAGTCCCTATAGGATTATAGTATGATTACGGGTGATCTTGTGACATCATGAAATCTTGTGAAAAATAAAAAATTCTGTATTGCACAAAACCTCGTATAGTAGATTTTAGTTTCATTATTTCGATAGTTCTACCTTATACAATGAAAACACGTAAAAAGAGATAAAAGTGTTACATATTAAAACCACCTCTGTCGTTATTTATTCTATGGTGTACAGACGCCACGACAACTCATTTAAATAAACATGATGAAATTGAAAGAATTACGCGAGGGAGCATTATTGCCTCGACAAAATTACCTGAGATATTGCGAGGGATATGAAGAAGTATGATTTAGAGGTTGTGTTTCTTTAATATGTATGGGAGTGTAGATTATGGAATTTTGGAAGCGAATTAGATTCTAAAGAGCTGTATGAAACCATGAATTATGTAGTCTACAGGATTTTTTATATGTACCTATTGCTTGTTTAATATAATCACTGACTAATAACAACATTTATTTTGCCCTTACATGGATTATTTACACACTAATATCTGTGTGTCTTATGGGCGAATACTCAAACGCCATTCAAACTCCACTCAATTTAAGTTCCGCTTAAATTATTGCCATCTCTTACAAATGAGTAATGTCAAACAGAGGCAGAGCACCACTTAAAATTTTAAGTGGTGCTCAAATTTTGAATGACGTTTGAGTATTTCAGCCTTAGCCCACTGCTACTCCCATATCGCAAGCTCTGAACTGCTTTCGCTGCCCAGCATAATGTCAAGTGATGTGGCCACAGATAAACGAAAACAAGAAGACGGCAATAAACGCGCTGAAACGCGCTAATGTGACATTAGCCGTATTTTTTTTGCCGTATTTAGTCACAGAATACCTATGATTTAGTATGAAAACAGTTCAGAAAAGGTTTTTGTGAGACAACGATTGCCCCCCTGGACAGATGTTGGAATATCTATAATGCTTCGACTTAACATTAGTACCCACTTGGCCTGCGAGACTGTAGTGGATAATTGTGCCCTCTTAGTGGTGTTTTCTTTTGCAGATAAGCAATAATTTATTCCAAACTCCTTCCATCAACTAGAAAAACCATTTCTTCCAATCCCATCCAATTTAGGTTCCATTTTATTACCTTTACCAAATTACTCGCTGAAGCGTGCTATCTACATTTAGCTATATCTGGTCCATCCATTACGGGGCTCTTCAGCCAAAGTGCCTTCGAACTGAAGTATACTTGACACAATTTCTAAACTCCGCCCAGCTAACCGCCCGCCCACACCAAGCCCCGCCCAGCCATCTTGTTCCAAGATTTTCTTTTTATCTTTCGAGATATATTTTCGTAGCTATCTGAAAGTGGAATTCATTTCGGAGAAGGAGCTGGCTCCGTGTTTTTGCTGGAAATGTATTTTATTTTAGAGAGTTGAAAGACTTGAGTCTAGAAACATTTTAGTTTTATTGGATAGTGCCAGTAACTACCTAGCCAAAGCATATAAGTAGGTTCTTATATGTTTATAAGAACCTATATACCTTACCTATTCAAAAGCTAATAAAGTTGCTTAGTAAGTAACGGACGTGGCAACCGCCTTTTAGCGATTTTGCTAAAGTATCTCATAGTCCAAATATTAAACAGAACAAAAAAAAATGCACCCACAAATCATTTGTATTTCACACCGTTTTAGTCAGGCACGTTTGGCACCTACGCTAAAAACCTACGCTTATTTGCCTATATTATTTTCAGAACAACTATCTACCTACTTCTGAATCTAAATTCTTACCTACTTTTTTTAAAATGTTTCTAATCATCTTAATAAATATAATAGTAATAAACTAAAAGCAGTTTAGTAGGTACACTATACGACTTATAACTCGGCATACAACTAAGGAATTTTAATATTGCTAAAAGCACTAAACTAACTTCAAATAAACTTTTTCTAATTATGTCTAATCTATGTAACTTTTTAAGTGTTAGCCAAACCACGCCAAACTCAATCTTATCAAACTCGTTTACACTTCAAAAGTACCCTCCAAAGATTGTTTTAAGCATCTCAATAAAAACCCTCAAACCCGCTTTGATGCAACATTTTGCTTTAGATTCGGTCGCCGTCAATCGAATACGTGATCAAAAACTCAGCTCAACGATTCTTCGATCAAAAATAGCAGACGCTAAAGAAAACACCGGTCGAGGCTTTCATCACAAAACGAGAGATATCAAAAAATACATCGGCCGGCCTCTCCGCGCTTTATTAAGAATAAATTTAGGGAGAATGGAGGACTTGGCTGGGTTCTAAGTCTTGAGAAAATCGCGTTTTCATACAAACTTGATCGTTTTTTCTTTGGCAAGATAGAGGGATTTTAACGCATAGTACTCGTATAATAGTGTGAGCAACAAAAACCTTATCCATCGGTTCCTCGTTACCATCGGTTCGATGTTCTTAATTGACCGAGCGAGCGAAGCGAGCGAAGCGTCTCAGTTTCCACATTGGCCAAAAATGCGTTTGTCCGGATGTCTGTCTGTCTGTCTGTCTGTCTGTCTGTCTGTCTGTCTGTTCTCCTCTACAGGTCGCATTTTTCAACCGATCTGGACGAAACTTGGTACACAGGTTATAAGACTTATTAGAATTTTTTTGTCGTCGGGGATTTTTGATTGGAGGGGTACTTCCCCCAAAAAAAGGGCAAAAAGGGGGCTATTTGATATACTGGATATCTCCACCAAACACACACACACACACACAACATTTTGCATTATCGTTAGTTTTCAATACGTGACAGGCTGCAAGCGTTTCGTCGCTGTTAGAATACTAACTGATAATTATCTTCATGATGTTTTCCTTCACTGAATGAGAGCATCAGCATAATAATAAGCCTTAAATTAGAAATTAATAAAAGTGCACTTAAAGACTTTCAGAAAACACCTTACACGACATTGATGATGTTGAATATTGGAATATTTAGTATGCTCGCGAGGTCTACAGCTCCCAGAGCCACTAGTAGCTCACCTCGTAATTCATTGTTTTTTTCCTTTCATCTTTATAAAAATGTGTAAGTAACACGCTGATTCCACATCGGGATGTACAATTTCAAATTGAGCTATAAACCGTTTGTTATGGTGTTATGGTATGCTATCTACAAACCATTGCAAACGATCAACTTGTAAATATTGTAAATACTGTATTACTTATTCAAGTAATTTCTTTGTAGTTTTTCACACAAATCGTTTACAAAAAAGATAAAATTGAACATGAAGGTACTGTTTATCTTAAGTTTGCACGCCAACCATTCTCCTGACCTGTAAGGTTGGCAGGTAGAAAATGCTTATAGCATTAAGCCCACCTAGCTGTACATAATTTGTTCTTTTTGTGCAATAAAGAGTTAAATAATGCGTTTTTTAACTAAACTTTAACATAATTTTAACTTCTTACCCCATCCCTAGTCTCTGTCACAACTTGTAGTAAAATACATTTTTGAGGGTAGGTACCAACAATCCTACTCATCGTGCGCTTGCACTGTCGCGTTGCCTAACACTTGCCTTCTCAACTACCTACCTTATGTCTACGCTAATCGACGTAATAATTTTTTAGTTATACCTTGTATTTTCTCTCTAAGTGATTTTTGTAAATCTTTTGAGGAAATAAATGTCTTAAACCGTAAATAATAATAAATAATAAATATTTTTTTTTAGTAAGTACCAAAAATATTTTTTGGTAAATCCCGCTGCCTCTTCTCGTATACACCTCAATAGTGCGAGGTGCCTATCTTCAGACTAATGCATTTATGCAACAGGCAACAGCGCGATCGATACAACGCGTAATTTCACCGAATATTGCCGCCAAATCGCCTTTATTCTACTTTGTAGCTGTATTTATTATAGGAACCTCCATACATCAGCTCACGATGAGCTCACACTTCATTTATCATCCATCCCGGGTTCTTACCGCGAAGCTTGAATGGAACTTTATGCCTCAGAGTGGCTGGCGCAGTGCAATGCATCACAGGATACGTCCATCAGTCGATGTGATCATGAGGCAATGCATCGTTGCATCGCAATAGATAGTTGTTATCACTTTACATCAGAGAAGCCATTAACTTGTACCATCATTTAGTTATATAAAAAAACATGTTCCAAAACTTTGGTCGTAATTTTCACAACCACATTGCCCACTAGTTTTAGTTATAAAGTTAAAAATAATTATAGATTTCACTATTATAGTAAAAAGGATAGCCAAAGTTTATGATCTCCATTGTCACTTGGCGGTAAGGCGGTCGGATAGTACCAACCTACTTCGATAGATATGACGTCATGGTTGGATTTAGGTAGTGGCGAGCTTTTTAAATAAATATTGGATAGGAAAATAAATATTGTGTCATACTAAAGAGAGCGTTAAAAACCTGAGTTATATACCTAGGTATAATTTTTCAATGTACCGCTGCAAACGAGCATCATAATTACGTACGTATTAGTTAGAAGAACATAAGTACTGATAAAAGGTTGTAACCATCACCACCAGAACTATTCTTGCCCGAAGTTTGAATATACATACATAAAAAGGACTGGTAAGTACATTAGTGTTAAGGCCCAATTACACCATACCATTTTCTTGTACGTACCAGTGCAATAATTGAATGCAATAGTTGAAGCGCCATAATTGACGTTCAAGAATTGTAAGCAACTGTTTACACGCGGACATACTAAACAAAGTTGAATGCAATTATTGACCACCAACAAGGAAAGTTTTGAAGCAAAACTTGTATACCAGGATCAAAAATGTTTCGTGTTGTTTACATTATGCAATTAATTTATTGCATTCAACTATTGCACTGGTATGTACAAGAAAATGGTATGGTGTAATTGGGCCTTTATTTTTGGACGTTTGAAAGATAAAAAACACACACTTGGTAAATCTGGAAGACATCTTACAGAGTTAAGTTTTTTACATTGTTAAGGGAGCTCAACTTTATCGAATTCCTTTAGTTAGTCGACATTTTTACCGTAACAAACAAATGTAAATAAACAAGAAAGAAAGGTAAAGAACTGAAATAAGGCTTAACAAGCGCGGAATCCGATTTGCAAGGAATTTGAATAAGTCGGGCAAGCACTCGCGACCTGGAAACTTTGTCTCTGGAGTCTTAATAGGGGTATTCAAATTCCTGATTCTTATTTTAAAATCCGTACCTTCTTGTAAAATAGAAAATGATAAAAAGATTTACTTAAAATATCTTAACAACCCTGTCGTAAGTATAGTAAACTAACATGGTGAGTGTGAGATATGCAATTGAAGTAAGTAATTAACACTAAACTGTGACATCAACATTATGTGAGGATGGTATAGGTGCTGGGCAAGCCTACTCCATCTAAAACATTGTCCCTGGCACTACAGTGTCCCGTTCTCGACTCAATCGTAGCGTAATTCGTAGGTACTATTGTAAACTGTTTTCCCTGTGTTGTGTGACTGTAACTCTCCTATCTACTCTGTGTTCTTGTTTTGTTCGTGTCCTTTTTTATAATTAAACTTATTTACAAACTTTTAACGGTGTTTTGTGCGATTCATCGAGTCCCGAAACTGTCACGTATCTAGTGATCCCCCCGTTAAAGTGGCCCCACAAGTGTAGGCATAGGTTGCCTCCTGACGCTGTATAAATCATCTTCAATAGATGTAAAGGCCTATTATATGACATCAAAAATTTCTAAGGTTTTCAGCGAACTTATTAAGTTAATTTTTCTGATCCAAATACAGAAGAACAGAAGCTTGAGCCGACATTTTGAAACTCTAGCCCGGCCGCAAACTATCCGTGGATTTGAAGCCTTTAGTGCGGATGACGTCAAAATGACGTCCAAAACCCGATTCTTCTGCTCACGTGAGCATATGAACCTTAGGCAACGGCCTCCTCCGAAGACATTATTTTCTCTACCAATTGTCCCTCACCGTCATCTTTGAAACTATTCAAGATCGTCACACCAACAACTTATCTGCTGACCTCGAGACTCCCCGCTCCATCCATCCTTATTTTCATTTTAAAAAATATAGCTAAGCTCTGTAAAGTCATTTGATATCAACACCCTAAAAGTCAATATACCCCACTTCCTATACCCCGTATAGTTACAAGTTTATGGTTCTATTGTACACGGTGTCACTGTGTTACCAACATGCCACACAATGAATGTACAAGTCACTTCCTCGAGCCAACACACTCACTAGTTTTGCGTTTTACCCGATTACTGATTACCCTAATTTTTTAAAACCTTTTTGGTGGATGAAACTGCTACTATCGTGAGGTAAGAAAATGGTAGTGAATAACAAAAAGGCTATGTTAGTGAAAATCTCTTTGGTGTACCTACCTAAATAATTATCCCGCCCGGTGGACATCTTTTCAAACATTTTTATGGCCCAAAACTGCGTTATTTAGCCTTTGTTGTCCAGAGGGGTAATCAAAGACACGCCGTAACACTACATAAGATGCAATATTCGGGCATGTTATAAACACAATATGCCCTTATTTTTCAGTATTCTATACGTGACCAATGTTTTGCTAATAACGAATTTGTAGTTTATTGCCATGATTTTTTCGATTAGACCTGCTGTATTTGTACGTTGGTCCATTTCTGAATTCAAACCCAGGACCTTTGAATCACTACCACTAGACAACTACCTTTTCGCAGTGGGGTACTTTAAAAAACAGAAAGAAAATAAACCGATTATGACAAAGCTCACAAATTCGTAGTAAAATAGACTAACAAGAACCGATCCTATTGAAATAGACACAAAACGTAGGTACTCCGACTTGCCCCGCATCTCCATCTGTACAGATCCAATTTATCAATGACGTCATCAATCAGAGTACATTTTCCCAAATGATCCGAAGCAAGCACACAAAGCTATACAAATACCGCGGGTTTGGTCACAATGCGGAGCAATACAAATATTCTGTCGCGTCACCTTTATCGGCGATTACGTTTTCTTCAATACATTGCAGTGAGGGTGGAAAGTTGAAGATGGCATATTTTTTTCTTTCAATACCTAAATAATTCTGCCTCAAAAAGAGGAACAGTAGAAAGATGCCAGAAAAAATAAACTGTACTGATCATATTTGTAGGTATCGTATTAGGAATGCACTTCAGACCCTGGGTGCGGGTTGCTTCTTCAGCCGTAAAAATCAATGGATTTGAATCATTAGATTTCAAAGATATACACGCATGTACCTATTCTCACAATGATTCAAGCGTGTTTCAAAAACGAATGGCTTATTTAACTCCTCAGATTACACATGTCAATATTCCAGAATTTTTTGTCTGTAGTTACCTACCTACCTATAGAGGTAATTACCGCTATGGGTAGGTAACTAATAACAATTTTTTTTTCTTTTCTGCTATAGCAATTGCTATAGGTATAAAATCCAGTAAAATTCCAGTGATTAAAATAATGCCATGTCCAAAAGCTTTCGCAACTACCCTCAAAACTGTCAAATCACGTCGATTAGCGTCCCGTGCTGTACGCATTGTTGGATCCACAATACCATCCTCGAGTTATACAATCCAATCATGTTATGTCGCTGTTACCTGCCACTATTTAAGGTTTTGCAGGGAAATTTGGGGACAGTTCCTCGGGAAAATTCACGGAAAAATCATAACTTTCCACTGCGTATTGAAAATAAACGGTTTTAAGATTTGATCATTAGAATTTATCTAAAAAGATTTTCTTTATTATTTCTCATCGAAGCTTTCGCAGTCGGTACTTACTTAGGACTTAAATACCTACCTATCAGACTACGGCTTTCCAAAAACTCATTTTTTTTGTATTTCAAGCTATCTTAAAAAAAATTTCAAAGCCCTCGGTTACAAGGTGCACTAAAGTTACGTAAAACCTCATAATGGAGGTCCAAACAGAACCCCTCGACCTGTCAACCAACAAGAGGCCCACCAAGATCCTCAGCATCATAGACTTCAAGTTCCTCGCAGGTCTCAACAATCACCTGGCGAAGTTATACGAGAGGACCAACCTGGTGTTCAAAGAAGGAGCAGTTCAAAGGGTTAATTCGAAGAATGTGCTGCCGTGCCACGTTTGCTTGAAGACGTTTGATAGACCCTCGCTGCTGAAGAGGCATATGAGGACTCACACTGGTAAATTATAGGTATAAATATATCCAGCACTCTGCTTTACCTTTGGACGAGTACCTGATATAATAAGAATATACTATGCTAGGTACCTACTATAATTATTATAAACGCGAAAGTTTGTATTTCTGAGAGGGTTCATAGCTCAGTTGGTAGTAGCTCTGCCTTCCGTGCTGTGGGTCGTGGGTTCGATCCCCACAAAGAACAAACATTTGTGTGTTGCAAACATAGATGTTTGTTCTGTGTTGGGTGTTACTATGTATTATAAGTATGTATTTACAAAATAAAATTAGGTATATATAAGTAGGTATTATATCAGCAATCTAGTTCCCATAGTGCAAGCTCTGCTTAGTTTGGGACTAGAAAACGTGGTGTTAAATGTCCATGAATATTTATTTATTTATTTGTTGTTACTCTTTCACGCAAAAACAAATGATCCGGTTTGGATGAAACTTGGAATATGTATTGTCCGTGACCTGTAATAACACATAGGCTGCTTTTTATCCCGGAAAATCAACGGGATTCAACGTTGATCCAACGGAAAATCAATGAGTTAGTACCCAGATGGAGTCAGGAGATAAGTAGTTGAAAATATCTTCCTGGGTAATTTGGGTGACATTGATGGCCAGCAGTTGACTTCTTCGGATAATAATGATGATGTTGAAGTAGGAAATAGTGTGTAAGTAGGTACCTACCTTACTTAGAACCTGTTTTATTTGGTTGCAGGCGAAAAACCACACATCTGCAATTACTGCAACAAAGGTTTTAGCACATCGAGTTCCCTGAACACGCATCGGAGAATACACACAGGTAAATAAATCATCAGAAATAACATACCTACCTACCTAGGTAGCAGTGCAAAGCAAAGGTAGGTAGGTATTAACCTTTTTTCGTGTTCCGAAGTCCGACAAAGACTGATATCAAATTATGGTACAAATCCACTGGTAGGTAGTAGGTACCTTTAGACTGTTCGAACAAGTTACTCAAAGGTGCCTACTGCACAAAATCAGTCCAACCAAACTACCTAGCTACCTATGTAGATTCCATATTGAAAACTTTTGCATACAAGTTCATGAGGATTCATGGTAGTGTTTATTTCCAGGTGAAAAGCCCCACAAATGTCCCGAGTGCGGGAAATGCTTCACAGCCAGCTCCAACCTGTATTACCATCGCATGACGCACACAAAGGTGAGTCCATGGCAGGCGAGGGGACGACCGACAATCAATTAATTCTTATTAAGTCTCTGATTTTTTTTTAAATAGTTGATGACCCAGTGTACATCTTCTATGTGTTGGTATTTATTGCTGAGCTACCCACTCTTGCATAATCACTGCATTAGGTACCTTCCTACCTCACATAGAACACCTTTAAAAGATTTATTAGGTTGTATACCCGAAGTGGCTTAAAGGGCATTGCATCACAGAAATTAAAGGTGCGGAAATAAGCCCGTTCCTTATACCGTGTTCACACTATGCCCATGCCACTGCCGGAATGTATGGCGGCATCAATGCCGCGGACTTATTGCCACAGCAACATCGCCTTTATTCTCATTAAGCGGCATTCATGCCGGCAGCGGCATGAGCATAGTGTGAACGCGGTATCATAGAACTACATGCCTACTACCTGCACTCTGTAGATAGGTCTAGGTGCCTACCTACTATAGTAGGTGCCAAATAACACCGCAATACAGGTCATTCACCAACCTTCACCACGATGTCGCAAAATTCAATTTATGAATGGCTAATTCTGTCGCTTTCTATACAAACCTGTCGCTAAGACGGTATCACTCGAATCTCGTAGTACTGTTTGTTTACCATACATAAATTGAATTTTGCGACATCGTGGTGAAGGTGGGTGAATGACCTGTATTGCGGTGTTATTTGGCACTACTATATTATCATTTTATTAGTAGGTTCTTGTGTTTGATAGTAATTAGTGGCCATGTTTACAGAACAAGCCTCACAAATGCGAGTGGTGCCCGCGCTCGTTCCCGACGCCTGGAGAGCTACGCACACATGCACATACGCACGCACACACGCACACGTGCAGGGCTGACAGACGAATCTGTCACTACTCTGCATAGATTAGGCCGGAATACTGAAACGTCACTCAAATTTAATTTTAAGCACCACTTAAAATTACCCTGCCTCTGTTTGATATTACTCATTTGTAAGAGATGGCAATAACTTAAGCGTGAACTTAATTTAAGTGGCGTTTAAGTATTCGGTCATAAGCAAGCAAGCAAGCAAGCTCGAATGAGTTAGTGACCAACTTTGTTGTTTTTAGGCCGCTTTAAGGCCTCCGTCAGGGCTTTAATCATTATGTACCTACCTGGGCAGGGCCTTATACGTTATTTTATTATTAGAGCATCACTTTTTTGAAAAGTATCGTTTATCATTCCAATATTTTTCCGTTCATTCCTACTAGTTCTATTGACCGGTTCACCTTTGTTCTAATTTCATCCTAGCCCTAGCTATTTATTGTTCTAAAAAATTTTACTTGTACGACGTTTACTGCAATATCAAGGGCGTCAAAGTCAGACCGTAACCAAAATGTTATTCTAGCTATCTTTTGTAAAGAAATTAGGTACTTACTCACCTCGTTAGTATGTGTAGTGCCTATCAAATATTTGTATGTATAACTTATTTATATATAAATAAAGCACATATTTATAAAAAGCGTTTTATTCAGTCGTCCTCAACTTTAAGTTTCTTGTGTTCGTTATCTTGGGCGTGGTATATCTTCCGTTTATGGTAGTTGTTCTGCTGCGCTTGCGTGTCGGAGGAAGTGTCCACTCGCAGCAGCTCGCGCAGCGCCATCGTGGCGTAACAACTCACTGGCAGGCTCAATGTTAACAGCAACGCCTTGAACTTACCATCTATAATTCAATTTAAATTTAATTTAATTTAAGTACATGAAACTGAAAAGAAATGGTAATGGAAATGGAAATGAAATGGAAATGGAAATGGAAATGAAATTGAAATTGAAATTAAATTAAATGGAAATGGAAATGAAAATGAGAGGAATTGAAAAAAAAAATATTAAAATTTAGTAAGATCCTCTTCATAATTGATAATCATCATCAGACCTTGGAGTATGGACTCGGAAACTTGTGACTTCAAGAACCTTTGTATTTCTTCATTCCTTCAATATAGCGGCACTGAATTGTGCTTGGATAATAATTATCTGCTAAGAACATTGTGGTATCAGCGACAATTGTTCGAACACTGCCCACCCGTGTTGGATTCGCCAGTTGATTTTTTTTTGTCCTACCGAAGCTATTACGATGTAAATTGGCCTCAAAGGGAACATAGGAACTCGTCAGTCCCTTAAAAATTTCGCAATAAAGGGGATTAGGTATGAAACAAGTCTCTCAAAGAGGATTATGAGACTAACCCTAAATAAATAGTTTGACTCGTTACAACTTAGGTACAAAGTTAGGTACATACCAGGTAATATCCCGGTGAGTTTGTTTCCGTGCAAGTCGTCGAGGTCCGACGCTATGAGGTCTGCGTAGGGGTCATTGTACTGCACCGTACTCCACGTGACGTCACTCGGACGCACCGCTATATGACGGTACGCGCCGGACATACTGTAACTCCTGAAATTAACTTTGTTTTTAAATAAAGTTTTGTAAGGAAATTATAAATTAGTTACGCACGACCCACATGAAGTCACAGTTTGAAGTTTAAAAATGTAATGAATACATGTAGATAGAAAAAATTTACTTTGTGCCACAATTATACCTATTACCTAAACATAATATAAACGCGAAAGTTTGTAAGAATGTAAGTATGTATGCAAATATATATTTCTGATTTATGTTTGTTCCTCTTTCACACAAAAACTACTGATCCGATTTGGATGAAACTTGGGATATATGTTGTCCGCGACTTGGTTCGCGTCCCGTAGGACCCCGTAAATTTTCCGGGATAAAAAGTAGCCTATGTGTTAATCCAGGTCACTGACAATATCATTCCAAATTTTATCCAAATCGAATCAGTTCTTTTTGCGTGAAAGAGGAACAAACAAACATACATACATTTTGTATGACTGAGCCATGACGCCTGTCATGGCTCAGTCGGTAGTAGCTCTGCCTTCCGTGCTGTGGGTCGTGGGTTCGATCCCCACCGAGAACAAACATTTGTGTGTGGCAAACATAGATTTTTGTTCTGTGTCTGGGTGTTACTATGTATTATAAGTATGTATTTACAAAAAAGGTATATAAGTATTATATCAGCAATCTAGTTTCCATAGTACAAGCTCTGCTTAGTTTGGGACTAGAGAGCGTTGTGTGTAATGTCCAAGAATATTTATTTATATTTTTTATTTTTTACAAACTTTCGCTTTTATAATATTAGTAGGATGAACGTATGAGTAATACTAACTTATGTTTATGTCTCAATTCTAGCGTCAAGCCATTTTCCACTAGAATCTTTTCATAATAATCCTTCAAGTTAGGCGGGTATTCGATATTGTACCCTGGCAGCGGCAACACAACGTCGAATATCGTATACCGGCCGCTGTCAACGTCTTCCTGTGTTAGGATTTTGACCGGGATTTTCTGTTCCTTAGGTATCGGTTCCGGTTTAGTTTCGGTCCGGTCGCTCGTGTCCGGTTCCGTTTCGGTTTGAGTCTCTTCGGTGTCCGATTCGTCGTCTTCTAATTCAATCTCTGTATTTAAAGTACATTTGAGTTACTTATTATAAATCTATACTAATATTATAAAGAGGAAAGATTTGGTTGTTTGTATTGAATAGGTTCCGAAACGAATGGTCCGATTTGAAACATTATTTCACCGTTGGGAAGCTACACTATCCTAGAAGACACATTACATAATATTAAAATAAAAAATGGGATTCTAACTAATACTCCAATAATATAGGGAACCCAAAGTGTATAAACAATCTTAATTTTTTTTTTGAAGTTATACTTCTAATGCGACTCCCAACCAGGTTGCGTTATACGGGAAGACATAGTTTCGGTCTCTTTCTATTCCCCTGAATAGAAAGAGAGGGAGACTAGCTGCTAACTATCGTTAATAGATGGCAGTGTTCAGCATTTGATCGCCCATGTTTTTGAAGTTATACGACTTCCAACTGATAGCGTCAAACAAAAGAAAAAGAAAGATATTCGTAAATTTCAACCATCAGGAGCGAGCTCTGTTGGCGGAACGGTGATACGTCGGACTGCGGTCAGACCGACAACGGGATACGAGTTCAAATCCAAACCGACAATATAGACTTTTTGCAACTACATATTTACTATTTTTTTTATTTTGAAGTGAAAAGTTAGTACTGCATATTGGTAAAGTACATAAAAAAAAAACTAAATTAATTTCACATTAACCACAGAGCGAGAGTGAATGCGTGGCACTCGAAGTAAAACTTCTCCCGCGCGTAGGGACTCCACGCACTGGTTTTTTTTTTGTTAAATAGCAGTGCGAAGTCAGGTCGAGGGGCTAGTGGACGTGCATACCTTGCATATGTCCAGGTGCAGGGACCAGGTCTCCAGCTGCAGGCGCAAGGCCGGCGCGTGCGATGCGCTCGGAGACGCAGCGGTTCCACACTAACGACTGATACGCGTGCAGGTATAGCAGCCGTGTGTTACGGGGCACCTGCACATATTCATATTAAAATAGGGTAAGCTACCCTAATCTTGGCACCCCCACCAAATTCAAATTCAAATCGTTTATTGCACTTATGTTGTTATAAAGATATTGTATAAAAGGTAGTGTAGCAAACATAAACCCTGTTAGGGCACAGCAATTTGTTGAGGTGTATATAGGCACTAGGTGGCATATTTAGGTATCTGAGATACAATTGTTGGCACTTCTCTGATTTATCCGATTTACTAAGAAAAAGCCAGACCTCACGATTTTGTTATATAAACAACAACTCAACATAAAACTAAACATCGTGAGGTCTGGCTTTTTCTTAGTAAATAGGATAAATCAGTGAAGTGCCAACAATTGGTGGGAGTGCCAAGATTAGGGTAGTTTACCCTACGTTATTTATGTTGGAATTCACGGTTAAAATTAATAGGAATTCTTTCTTTCGTATGAACGCTCGTCTATTAGCCTAAGATCCGCAATACAAAGATTTGGAAGCTGGTTAAGGCGTAGGGTAAAGTCAGACAACCTTCTCGCTCGCACATTTCAACATTTTTAAAGACATAATATAACTTAATGTAATTATGTGAAATTGCAGAGCTTCAGGGTCGAGAGAATAACAATGCAAAGGTTCAGTAAAAATATCACATTGATCCAAACAAGTTTTCCGACCAAAAAACTTGTAGCAATGCTGTTTATCTGTTTGTTTGTTCACGGATCACGTCTTGACTACTGGACCACTTTCAATGAAACATACCATTCGAAAGCCTTTTTTCCGGATTGAAAAATAGCCTATATTTTATTGAAATCAAAGACTTGGATTCTTAGATATCGCTTGAACTTTCTAAACCAAAAGCAGCCATTTTCTACGCGGTTCATCATATGCTGGTTGACAGGTATTCAAATTCTTTATTACAGAAATAACTGAGATGAGACCACTTACAACTAGGTAGGTACAAATACGTAGATTAGAGGGACCTAAAATCAACGTAAACAACATTATGAAGGTAATAAATAGGTAGGTAAGTAGGTACCTTTTCCTATTCCTATTCCCGTAATTCTATAAGCATTTTTGTAGGTAGTTGGTACCTGTACGGGTATTTTGGTGGAAAGTTCCTACGAAGTCGCGGGTATCAGCTAGTAATGAATATATACAGTTTGTAACCTGCATTAACACATAGGCTACTTCTTACACCGGAAAATCAGCAGCAGTGCAAGTACCATTCTTATCGATCGCTTAGTTGTCGATCGCTAAAGTCGATAAACGTATCGAATCGTATCGTTCCATGCGACAAATTTTAACAATGCCTTACGATCGTCCAGGGTTTATCGAAATCATTCGTTCACTGCTGCCATGATTTACTAGTTTACTGTCAATATCACTGTTAATCACTTTCGTTTGTCAGAATCAAAACATAGTAAACATCCACCATTGCCAATTCGTTAAAATTCAACGAATTTGTCTATAGAGCCCCAAGTCCGTGCATTTGTTTTGACGTTCGAATCGAGTATAGCACACGCAAACGCATTCACAAAGCGAGGAATTTTGTTGAGAATGGCACAATTCCCAAATCTCCCTCTAGAGGCGCTTATCCAGTTTTCATACAAAATTTCTCATTTTGCGAATGCTTTTACGTGTGCTATACTGGGCGTTTTCTCGTGGTCCTACTATTTTGTCCTACTAGTAGGACCACGAGGGAGAACAGTTTCTGTTCCGTCCTACTATGACATATTAGAGCTGTAATCATTTATTTATACCACCTGTATACATATAATGAATACCTTTGACACTAGTAATATAGAAGGAAGAAAAAAAACAGTCATTTGTAATTTTTTTTTGTAATTTTTCCATATAACAAGTCCACTCTTATATACCTTTTACCGTCCTTTAAATAAAAGAACCAATCCACTTTTTCTTTCAATAAAAACTACGTCTTCCGACATTCTTCAGATGGAAATATGTGACATTAGATGCTCATGCACTTGAAAGATAAAAATATGACGTTGTCACTTCATTTAACCAAAGAAAAAAGTTTACGTTCTTATTCATAAGATTAATAATTAGGTAATGATAATTATAAGCTTCATTCACCAATACTATTTATCTTCTTAAACAACTTATTTATTTTTTAGAAGAGATCGCTAACAGCGATAAGGCCGCCCATTGTATGCCAGTGTTATTTTTAGTTTATTTGTCTTTTATTTGTAATTGTTTTATTTGTGGTGTGCAATGAAGTGTAAGTATTATAAATATTATATAATAAATAATTAATTAATTAACTAATTTACATAATAGGAGCATATTTTTAGTTTGTTACAAATGACTGCTTTTTTTTTCCTTCTATATTACTAGTGTCAAAGGTATTAATTATAAACAGGTGGTATAAATAATGATTACAGCTGTAATATGTCATAGTACGACGAGCAGAAACTGGTCTCCCTCGTGGTCCTACTAGTAGGACAAAATAGTAGGACCACGAGAAAACGGCGGCTATATCGAGTCGAAAGCCAAAACAAATGCACAGACTCGGGGCTCCGATCGTCTAAGTTGGTAGCGTACCCGCAACTGTCGATAAAACCATTTTTATCAAATTTTGACAATTATATTCAAATAATGCGATCGACAAGAAGGGTAGTTGCAGTGCAGGATCGAACGGGACGTCGCCGGCGGAAGCTAGTTTGCAATACCTTGTGCAATGCAGTGAGGTAGTCGTTCGGCTTGTGCGCGAGTGCGCCGATGAGTTTACTCTCGGCGCTGTGGTGCGCGTGCCGCGGGATCGCCGCAAGTGCGCGCGCAGCCCCCACCGACAAGTACAGGCTTAAAGCCTCTTCTAATGGACCCTCGTGTTCGCGGAGAATAAGGTCTATGGCCTGGAAAATTTAAAAAGTTTTGTACTACAGCGAAATTTTGGTAGGTCACACCATTGTTGTGACCAATTATAATAAACTATAAAATAATAATAATAATAAATATTCACGGACACTTAACACAACGCCTTCTAGTCCCAAACTAAGCAAAGCTTGTACGATGGGAACTAGATGGCTGATAGAATACATACATACATATTTTTTTTGTAAATACATACTTATAATACATAGAAACACCCAGACACAGAACAAACATTTATGTTTACAACACACAAATGTTTGTTCTCGGTGGGGATCGAACCCACGACCCACAGCACGGAAGGCAGAGCTACTACCGACTGAGCCATGACGCCTGTCAAGATTCATTCAACTGTATTCAATAAACAAATAAAATTACAACTAATACAATATTTACAATATTTTACAATTCAAAAATCTCTGAGAAACTTGATACTAGAATAGATCTTCTTTATGCTAGGAATCCATGAGCTACACTAAATAAAAAATTATTTATTTCACATCATATAACTAAGCACTTACATAAATAAACAAAATGCAATAGGTTAAATCAAACAGCAGTGCTGGTAGGTTAACAAACAGGTGTAAAGGAATTGTTTAATTAGAGATTTATAGGCATTAAGTACTGGATTGAAAATGGAGTGCCGCAGATAATTAAAATGTATTTACTATGATACTGATACCTCAAATTCAATTCAATTTAAATTCAATTTCTTTATTACAGAAATAACTGAGATGAGACCACTTACAACTAGGTAGGTACAAATACGTAGATTAGAGGGACCTAAAATCAACGTAAACAACATTATGTAGGTAATAAATAGGTAGGTAAGTAGGTACTTATTCCTATTCCTATTCCCGTAATTCTATAAGCATTTTTGTAGGTAGTTGGTACCTGTACGGTTAGGTAGATTTTAATTTTTGTCTAAAGTAAAATGTAGCAAATTAGTTAGTGGCCGAATCAGATTTGCAATACACTCCCAACTAGTTATTAAAACTGTATCTCGGAGTCACTAGATAAAATCTGTATTAAGGCGTATGTAAAAGGCAGACAACCCTCTGGCTTGCACATTTCAACATTTTTGATAATATAATATAACTTAATGTAATTATGTGAAATTGCAGAGCTTCAGGGTCGAGAGAATAACAATGCAAAGGTTCAGTAAAAATATCACATTGATTGCAAATTTTTTAGTTAGAAAACTAGTTTGGATCAATGTGATATTTTTGCTGAACCTTTGCATTGTTATTCTCTCAACCCTGAAGCTCTGCAATTTCACATAATTACATTTAGTTATATTATATCTTCAAAAATGTTGAAAGTGCAAGCGAGAGGGTTGTCTGCCTTTTACATACGCCTTAAGGTATCTTGACATTTAATTAGTTTGGTAGTGTACGAAATTAAAGATTTCATTTCAGAATAAGCGCTCTTTTAAAAAAATAAGACGTTAGTAGTATAAACAAAGGTAATTTTTTTATTTTTACCGTTTTAAAATTCCCCAAGAGCAGCTGTAGTCCTATATCAAATGTAGGTACATCGTGCCTGCTGCCAAACCTCTGAAGGCCGTAGTAGTTAACAAACCCATTATCTCGGAGTTGTTCACAGGCTGGGTTTATGACGTCATCATCAGCTGTCACATTACGTAGTGCTATTCGGAACCTGAACGATTAAATCTGAGATTAACCACAGAATAAATATAAAATACAAAATCGGTTCAGAATATTTTTTTTATTTTTTATTTTATTTTTATTTTATTTTATTAGGGAAACAAACAGTACAATAATAATTAAAGATATAAAACTTAAAATAGCACAGAAACCAGTGAAGCTTCCACCATAACATAATACATACAAAGCATGTGAACAGACTTAATACAAAAAAGCATTACCCTAAGTTATGAAATGACCTAAAAAAGAAAAATACAAAGAATTAAAAATTTTAACTAGAAAACAAACTGGCTAAGTAAACTAAACTAAACAACGACTAATAACCGAATAACTAAAAAAAATTTCATTTATGTACACGGCATTGCGTATTTTGCTTTCCTGTGACTTTTCTGTTGTGTTTGCGATCAATAGAACAGTCCCATTGAACTGCTATCATCATTATCATCTTTGATGATGAAATAGAACTCGGTTCTTAAAGTTTTTAAACATAAATTACTAGCTTCCGCCCGCGACTTCGTTTGCGTCCAGATCCTGTTGATAAAAAGTAGCCAATATGTTAATCCAGGTCATGGACAACATATATTCCAAGTTTCATACAAATCAGATCAGTAGTTTTCGCGTGAAAGAGGAACAAACATACATACAAACTTTCGCGTTTATAATATTAGTAGGATTGGTGAGTAGAATCCTTAGGCTGGGTTCACACGGCATTGTCCTGCACGTTTCTTATGAATTCGTTTTTTTAACGTACATTCACCCGGGTGTTCACACGGTGGATTTTCGTTCGTGTAAAATACGAATAGCCGCAGTATTCACACAGTTGTCACAGTGAGTAGCTATTGGATGAGAAACGTATGAACATCGTGCCGTGTGAACGAGACAGAGCTACACCATGTGCCACTGCAAACCGAATACGTTAAAGTTCATTCGGTTTGCTTGACAAATCCGTTGAGTATTCGTTTAAACGTGTAAACGGTGTACGACTTTCTGCAGTACAAACGCCATGTGAATGGTCCTATACACAATGTATATGTAAAAAAAATGTATGTATGTATTCTATCCGCCATCTAGTTCCCATCGTACAAGCTTTGCTTAGTTTGGGACTAGAAGGCGTTGTGTTAAGTGACCGTGAATATTTATTTATTTAGTTATTTATATGCCACTATTTATTCGTTAAAAAGTATACTGCAAAAAAGCGTGCAGGACAATCCCGTGTGAACCACGTCTTACTTGTTTCCCTTCAGCATGCCAAGTTTGAGATTCTCGCGGTGGAAGCTGTAGTTCCCTACCGCCAAGTCCCTGGCGCCGCGCAGGGCCGTGCATATCCTGCGCGGATCCACCTTGCGAATGCTGAACCATTGTGAGGTCTTCGCGCGACGATCTTTAGTACCCGCGTAGCCTAGAGTCTGAGGTTTCATGCTGGAAACCACATTCTGTTATTACTTATATATTTACAGGCGACCCGCCCCGGCTTCGCACGGGTGCAATGCTGATACTTAATATACTACAGAATGTCTTTATATACGGTGTACATTAGAACATTATTTTGATCTATCTCGTTCAGCCAGAGTTTGCGATGTAAGCGCAAAAAATGTGTTTATTTACGACATTACATTAGAAATCTCTAAAATTTACAGTTTTTCTCTACTATATTAAACATGTATTATACATATAAAGATTCCTCTTGAATCACTCTATCTATTAAAAAAAAAACTACATCAAAATCCGTTGTGTAGTTTTAAAGATCTTAGCATACATACATACAGACATTAGGACAGACGCGAGAAGCGACTTTGCTTTATACTATTTTCATAGTTAGTGATTTATTTATTTATTGTTTTGGCAACAAACAGTCATTATGGTATAATTAATTTTAAAGTAAAAGTAAAAATTTAAAGACAAAATAGTGCCCAAAGCTTGATTCATATAATAATTGCTAATTTTCGGCCTGTACCTATATTCAGTTGATTGATAAACAGGACAAGAAATTGTTGCGCTAACTAAAAAGACAAAAGGAAATAGGTATAGGTGTAGTTTAATTATTACTACTGAAACGCCAAAAAAAATCATTTTGTTTGGAATTCTATAGAAAAAGGATTATTTATTTACTTTGACACAAAAAATGTTACCTAATGAGCAGTATTTGAATCCATACAATCCCGAATTAGTATAAACTGTGTTTCGGAAAATAGTGGCTTCTCATAGATTTTTTACTGTCGATAGACTTGTCTAAAAATATTCTGAAACTTAGTAGCTAACATGCTATTGTGATTTGCATAGACAGAAGGTAGACTAGTTAGAAGATAACTCCCAAAGACGCAGAACGGCTTCGCAAGACGGTCTACTCCCAAATGAGTTTCATTGACAAAGGAAGAAATCATCAGTTCATTGAGTGAGGGTATCTCAGGGATTTGATTTTAATTCATGAACATATTTAATTTAATTAAAAACTTGACAAAAATAAAATATGGATAATCATACATACTGCATCCTCAATCTCTCTGCAATCCGGGAGGCTGCATCCATAGTGTCACAATTCTCTTTGTGTACAATAAAGTACACATGCTCGCCAGGCCACACCCACTTCACTCTGTTGTCTATTACAACTGCAAATAAATTAAAATTATTTTTATTCAAATAACATTGAACCCATTAAATAGTATTAATTAATATTAATATACAAACACATCCTACTAATATTTAAAACGCGAAAGTTTGTAAGAATGTATGGATTTTTGATATTCTTTCACGCATCTAGTGATCCGATTTGGATGAAACTTGGAATATTATTGTCCGTGACCTGGATTAACATATTGGCTACTTTCTATCCTGGAAAATCGACGCGAACGAAGTCGCGGGTGGAAGCTAGTAAATTAATATATTTCATTGACATTGGCAGACAACTATACCATTTTTGTGCAAACTAATCATAGAATCCACATAAAAAACTAATGTTTTTAGTAAAAAGATTCATCATTCCCCCCTGCCCTTATCCCACGCTAGGTGGGGTCGGCACAACATGTTTTCTTCTTCCACTCACTCCTATCGTTCGTCAATTCTGAATCTACTCCTCTCACATTCATATCTTCTTTCACACAATCCAACCACTTCTTCTTCGGTCTTCCTCTACTTGCATACCCAGCCACACTCATGTTCATAACTCTTTTCGTAATAATATGACTTTTATCCCTCCTCATTACGTGTACCATGCTAATCTAAATAAATAAATAAATAAATCTACCACTCCTCACCTTTTCAATAGTAAAAAAAGTTTTAAGTAGTAAAAAAGTAGTTTTTAGTAAAAAGATTATAGTTGACAAACCTCCTTTTCTATATTTTTGAAAGCGCATCAATTTCTTGTCATCAGTATTGACAGTGCTGCCCACTATAGCATCTCCAAAAGCCTTTTTCACAGCTTCATGTATTTTAGTCCTGTCTTCTTTTGTGCTAGTTGAGACATCTATCTGGGAAGAGAGACTCGCTACATGTTATATCCAGATGATGATTATGTCTTCCTGGCCGGTTTCGGCTACAGCGACATTCATTTTATTTATTTATTCATAACAATTTGTAAAATCGTGTTGTTGCTGCTTGATGCCTATGATGGGCTCTAAGGTGACGTGAATAGACAATTTTGGCTTTAATGGTTCTTCCACACAATGTGCATGTAAGAGCGCTGTTGACATAGTTATCTACCTATTCTAAAGCTACTGTTACACATGCTAGAAAATAGCATGCTAATTAGCGTGCTAATTAGCATGCTCAATATTAGCATGCTAGTGAGGAGTTTACATTTGCTAGCAATAAGCATGCTAGTTTTAAGCATGCTTCTGAATAAGCATGCTAAAAGCAAACACTCCAATACACATGCTATTTTATAGCGTGCTTTCACGCTCTCTGTGCACGCGCACCTGTCGCAAACGACTGATCGATCGATACTAGCATGCTCAATAAGCAAACCTGTTCACACGCGCTAAAAGCACGCCCCCCCTTCACCCGCACTGCAGGTAGCATGCTCGTCATGCGTTTTTTAGCATGCTAATTACAAGCAAGGTTTCGATACACATGCTAAATGAGCACGTGCTCGCTAAAAGCATGCTTTATTAGCATGTGTAGCAGTACCTTATTATTATAAAGAGGAAAGATTTGCTGTTTGTTTGCATTAAATAGGCTCCGAAACTACTGGACTGATTTGAATAATTTTTTCACCATTGGGAAGCTACACTATCTCCGGGTGACATAGGCTATATTATATTTCCAAAAAATTAGGATCCTTACTAAAACTCCAATAATGTAACCCAAGGTGTAAAAAATTACCTATAAAAACCTGCGCAAAGCCGGAACGGTCCGCTAGTAGTTGATATTTGAAGGCGGTTTAGTTTTCAGTTGGTTGCATTTAAGATCTAGATCGTTTAAGGTCCCGACCCTATCTTTTTACTAGTAACAGGCAACCATTCTCTGCATGCATGCTTATTGACCTCTGACAGGGGTGATTTAAATAAGATGTTTAGCCTATTGAGGTGTTAATCGGCGTTCACAAGTATGACCATTCAGTCATTTGAGTATAACAGTTTCTTAAATCATGTAGAGATCTGACTGAGTACACCCCAATGCAGGATGTCAGTGACGATCTTATTCCCCCACTTTGAATTAGAATTATATTTAGATGTAGAGATCCTTAGAACCTAAGACCTTACTTCAACTTTCTCCGTAGGCTCCATGGTCCCCACCACCAGCTTATTGATCTTATCCCACGTCTCCATCGGCAGGATTTCCACATTGTACTTGGATAGTATCAGGTCCTCATCTTCTTCCACTTGTTCATCATCAACCGGTGGCTCCGGTGGGGATTGGTCTGTCAACTTGGCTATTTCACCTTTCTCATTTATCTCCGATACTTGGAAATCGGAATACCTGGAATTTAGAGTAGTTTGTAGTTATACAAAACCATACACACCAGGGGTTCATGATACTTCAGGCTATACAGACTACATTATGAGAAGGAGAGACCTTTATAGCACCATCAAAAGTATTGGTGGGGGTTTACTCTAAGCTAGGCTTAAATTAATGGTAGGTACCTACCTTGACTTGATAATTCCATTGAACCCATCATGTTTGCTCATGTATTGCGTGACTCCAATTTCAGCTTCTCCCAGTCTCTTCCCAGGAGTTTCCCTTCTAGGCTTACTCACCCATTGCTGGCCTGAGAAGTTGGATGAGTTGTTGCGGTTCTGCCAAGAGTCCGAGCGGTTTCCTCGATTCCCTCTAAAACTACCGCCTCTAGAACTTCCCCGCCAAGAGCTTCTGCTGTTCGATCTGCTTCCTCGCATTTTTAGACTTAGCCAAGTAAGTAACCCAATACTAGTAGTATTCTGATAATAGGTAATATTATAAACCGTGCCAAAACATAACCTCCAACTGCAGTGTTGATGGTGAACCCTGATGAACCACGCAAGACGTATCACTTAGCTGAAAAAAAGAAATAGGTAACTATCTAATGCACCAGGAATAAGGTACCAATACAAACAATTTGTACAAAATGCAGGCGAAAGAAAATTATGTTCTGTGTTTACTTTTTGTTGAGTCCATGTATTACGCAGCACAGCATGATAATTCGCACAACAGTAGTATACATCCGAATAATACGTAACAAATAACCTATAACATGTTTTAACTTATTGTGCTAAATATTATTTGTGGTACAGTATCATGTTCAGGATGATCGTTACGGGTTGTTAACTCGCAACATAGCACCATGGCAGGTGGCCTCGTATAGTGAGGGTGGCGCAGGCAACTAAATGCCTAAAATAGGTATTTAATAGGTACTTAGTAAAAAAGGTGCACGTTTGTTCCCACGTGCAACATGATAATACGTAGCCAAATAAATTAAACCAGTACGCAGTGACACAAACTATCATGTCGGAAGTTATTTGGCTTTACATTAACATGCTACGCAATAGGATTCTTTCAACTTTTTTTTTTGTTTTATATTTCCCATTTTTAAAACTGCCAATGTCACGGTGTCAGTCATCGATTCGTGACACTTTACAGGAAAATATCCCTCTCTTGCCAGGCGGCACACGATCTAAATGACCTCAACCAAAATGATGGGATGGCATGATGGCACTCGTGGCAATCAAAACCTACTCGTCAGCAAAAAATAATGTACCTACCTAAGTAATATACAATGTAACGAAGGTCATTGAATAACGTGTAAAGGTAACATAGTAGCTCCCGCATAAAGTAGAAGCCAGCCAGAAAAAGGAAAAAAAACATTCGGTTCTTACCCGCTCTTCATAAACAGTCGGTCAGTAAGTTATTCAAAACTACCCGCAGAATTATTACAGCAAGTATTTATTACAGCTAGAAGTCTAGAACAAAAATAACCAAAAGAGCCACAAAAACTTTCAAAGGTTAAATTTTACAACCATAACGTAAAGTAAATGAAATGCCTGCCCCGAAGTCCAAAGGTAAGAAGAAATTATGTCATTCTCTATCTTGAATGTTGTAGTCACTTAAGTATGAAGAACTAGAGTTCGTTTCTTTTCATTCCAGCCGTTACTCGGTCTGAGTCCGTAAGCCCTGTACCAAGACCAAAAAAGATTAGTCGGAGTACTCGCGCTGGATTAAAGTTCCCCGTTGGTAGGATCCTGAGGATTTTGAAGAGTGGGAACTACTCTCGTCGGGTCGGCTTTGGTGCTGCGCTGTATTTGACTGCAGTGTTGGAGTACTTATCGGCAGAAATCCTCGAGTTGGCAGGAAATGCGGCAACTGATAACATGCGTTCACGGTACAATTACCTCTACACCTACCTAATTCAACTTGTAGGTACGAGTACCCAGGTAGCGCTGACAAATTGGTCGGTGCTCTTCGTGGAATAGAATATTAGATAGGTGCTCTTCAAATTAGTGCCCAAGTTAAGTAGGTAGGTACACAGACGAAGTATCACAATACTTCTACAATAGATGTGATACTTCGTCTGTGGGTAGGTAGGTACTCTTATCAGTGCAATGCGTCAAAAATGTCAACACAACAACATGGCGAGTTGGGAAGTTAGATACTTATATAACCTCCCAACTCGCCATTTTGTTGTAAGGTAACTATACCTACCTAGTTACAACTGTTGTCGCGGCGACCACGTTATGATCTAAATTGTTAAAATAAATCTATTTTCAGAATATCACCCCGCCACATACTCCTGGCCATCCGTAATGATGATGAATTAGATAAGATGTTGCAAGGAGTCACAATATCACAGGGAGGAGTCTTCCCTCACATTAGTGCCCAACTACTGCCTAAAAAGACTGTCAAAAATACCAGCGCTAATGTTTCATCGCAAGAGTACTAATCTACCTATCTAAGTACTTCTAAGCTGTCGTAAACTGCCACGGTAAAGCCACTGAGTATACCTACGAATATGAAGTTTGCTAGTTATGATTATGTATGTATTGATTATCTTATTTTTATAATTTGTTTTTGATTTAAAATATTGAATTATTAGAGGTACCTAGTTAAAAATAAAAGTATTCAAGTTTTGTTTTGTTTATCTGAAAAAGGTGCGTCCGCTGATTGTGTTTTTGCATCTAGCTGGTGGTCCTAAGTCCTAAATGAATAAGTTTTTCATTCAGAATCTGAATGAAAAACTTATTCATTTAGGACTTAGGACCACCAGCTAGATGCAAAAACACAATCAGCGGACGCACCTTTAGACTACCTCTTTACGCTCACACGCGAGAACATGTTGTGACCTTTTGTTTTGTAACAAATTAAGTCTGCTACTCGATAATAGATGGCCCGCCTGACGTTAACAAGTAACCTTTGCCTTTATATACTCAACCTACATTCCCTTTTTTATGGGGGATTTATTGAATGGGCTGAGGAAAGGTCCTTAATTTATTTCATTAAAACTACCAAACCAGTCTTGTAAATGACATGTAATTTTATAAATGCTGTAAACGAGAGATCTGTTAACATTTCCATTAGATAAGTCAGTACACAATTACAGTGGCGGATCCAGAAATTCAGTTTGGGTGGGCTTGACCCAAGATTTCCAGTCTGGGGTGGGGTGGGGAGGGATCCGCTAGTGCACAGATAGACAAGGGGTGAGCACAAATGAATCTGACAGTCGCCACGTTACGTGAACCTAACGTATTCGAATCATATTGCGCGTCAACGTCAGCTCGACTGGCGAGCGTAGTAGCGTCAACGCGCAATGTATTCGGAATGCGCCAGTGTTACGATACGGTTACGATTGTCACATTTATTCGTGATCAAGGCACTATTACAATGTTAAAAGGAAAAATATATTACAAACAGTTTACAGTCAAATAAAAACAGTTTTAAAATGTTTTACAAAATAAAAAGCCTAATACAAATAAAAAATGCGGCGAAACCATTTGAATACTCTCTCTAAACAACGTAAAATTCCAAGTAAAATTAACATAATATACGCAAAGGAACATTGGGTGTAGCATAATTTAATTAGCATACAGAAAATACTAAGACGTTTAATATAGTTCCTAATATCTATCTAAAGATCTAAAACTAGTAGCTATGTATCGCGTCTTATAATAAATTGATCCACCTATTGGTTAATCAAATATCAGTTGGTCTTTCTATTGACAGTAAGATTATTTTCTGATTTCGAATTTTAGATGGATTAAATTATTATAAAATGGCTTAAATAATAATAGGTACTTGAATACAAAACGAGTATATGAATAATAGTAGCACTTCAAAAAACATACGTTAACATTTTTATAAATGCAAAACATACAAAATTATAGTAATAAAAACGATTAAAACAAGAAATGCTGAATTTGTTCGATAAAGTTTAGAAACCATACAGATGATTGTAAAACCGTTTGGCACTACATAATTTAATGTCAATTTAATCAATATAACATGCACCAGAAGCCATTCACATACAAAATAAATAGGTTTTTCAGACATCAGACTATATACTTTGCCCTTCATCATCAAACACGTCTACCGTGCCTGGGGATTACAAAATAAAAACTATAGAGTAACATTTCAAATTACTTATAAGAATAAAAAAAACATAAGTAATGAAAGCTGCCACTAGAAACTTGTTCTCTTGTGAGATCTCTGCCTCGGTTAAAAAATTCAAAATAACTAAAAATTATATAATAAGAATATATAATGACTATTCAAACCAAGGATTGCACAAATTAATATAACTACTTACACGCTGGATCTAACTATTCGTTATCATATAAAATCTACATTACATAATAATATTTTCACTAGTAAATTTGAGTTAGAAAACAAGGACTGTGTTAGATTAAAAATATTACTTCTGAAATGTTGGTTTCAAAATCAAATACTGCGTTTTAAAATGTGCGTATAGAGGAATACGGCGCACCTCTCAACTCTTTTATCTATGTGTCAAAATGACTGAAAAATAACTTGCACTCAACCATTAAATAACAAAGAGAGTTCATGGTTGAAGCATCGTCTGGCAGTGGTAAGGTAATGCATACATAAAACTTCGCAAAATCGTGAGATCATAACAATGTAAGTTGGAATCAAGACAGTCAATATCAAATGTTATAATACAATGAGCAATAACTATAACATTTAAAAACACCTTATTAAACAACCATTAAGAGTCATTTTGGCGTATTTGATAGCATACTGTCTCTTACCCTCTAACATTGTGTAAATATATCGAGACTTTAAAATATCGCAATTGGCAACAGTGAAAATATCGCATTATATTAGGTATACATGAACACACTTCACACGCAATTATAAACTTTAATACTAAAGTAATAGATTCGATTAAACATTTACAGATTCAAACACCCATGAACACAGTTAAAGTTACAGTAGGTCTTCGTAACAAGATGAAAATGGAACGAATTTGTGAATTTTAGAGTGTGAAATGTTCGTAGCCTACATTGACCTACTGCACTAACTTACACACCTTGCATTTACGCATTTCAATTTATATCAAATGTAACAATTTTAAAAAGCACTTGCATACACTTGCTTCAGTAATGCTAGAAAATTCTAGAAGTAGAAGCTAATGTCAAGACAGAATTGAAGCAAAATGAATAGGAGGTTAAAAAGACTTATTTTATGATTATCAACATTTTTTTTGTTTATTTTGTCTTACTATGATTGCAAAAGTGATAAAATAGAATATTTTCATCTTTTTAATCTGCTTGACATATTTCAAAAAACTATGGTATACGATGCCGTGTAAAAATGTTCATCAATCTCTGTCAATAACATAACTATAAAATATTACTCCTCCTACATTGCTATTTATCGTTAAACACATCCCATAAATGGTATAAGCAAATACAACATTCAAACATTAACCGTCGTACAAATATCATTTGTAAAAAGCATTACGTTGAATTACGTTCCTATTGAGCTGAGAGCATTACTATCACATAATTTATTATCAGTCGAATGCAGCACTAAATTCTGCATTGGTTCTATAATTATTTTAGAATTGTCTTCGTCTATCGCCGCGTCCGATGTAACCGGGTTAGAACTTTCCTCAACCGTCTTGTTATCAAAGTAAGGGAAGAAGTCGTAATGATTTTTACCGTTTGTTATCACCTTCGTTTTCTCAGTTTTGAAGCACCTCTGCTTTTTCGTTTGTTCGTTTTTTATCGCAGACATGTTGCGTTTGGAGAACTCGTCCCATCCTGGCGTGGAGTTGGCGTCCTTCCTGAAAGAGCTGGATGGTGACTCGGTAGCAGCGAATTTTTGTTGGATGTCATTTATTTCGTTATGGTTTTCTCTGGTTGAGACTATTTGTCCGTAGACCGGGGTGCAATAAGTTATGTCCGAACTGTTACCGCCTCGATTGTCTCTGCTTGTATTGTTTTGGTTCAACTGGCAGTTGTTCATGCCGGAGTCAAATTCTGACTTTTGTCCGGCATTCATGAGTATTTGTTTGGACGATTTGACAGGTTTCTTATCTTGCGTCTTGTTGGGCGAGCCACCGTCATTTAGCTTATTCTTTGAGTTAGTTCTTTCCTCTTCAATATTATCTTCAACGCCGATGCCATCAATGTCGTACACCTGAAATTTTACAGTGGAAGACTTAAAATGTGGTTTACTTAGTTACCACTGGATTCAATAGACAAGATAATAAATATAATGAAATTTGCATAATATATATTGTCTAGTCAAGTGCATTGTACCTCTATGAATGTTTGTTTAACACGAAATAGAAAATATATCTAATTAAACAGAGCATAACCCTTGGACACCTCACAAGGTATTTTAAGTATATTATTTTAAGTGAGATATCTGAGATGATGTTTACCATGCCTGGGGATGAAGTCGTGACTCTATTTCATTATCATTACCAACCTTGTACATAACATCTGTAGTCAATCCCTTCTCTCGTTCCCGTTTGTTTTGCACAGCGAGCCAGACATCCTTCAGCTCCCCAGCGAGATCACGGTCCTTCAGGATGACGGGCGCTCGTGTGAGCACCAAGCCTGGATTCATAGCCTCTACGAAGTCGCACAGCAAACTGACCAAGGCCTCTCTATCCTAAAAAGTAAGTTAGACATGAAGTTTTTTTATATTTTTCTTTCTTTCTTTCAAGTTGACGAAACCTGGGAGTACCTATCAAAAATGTTTTGTATTATAGCCAACAAAACTAATCATCTTAATTTTTGGACTCTGGAAATATTGTAGTACCAATATGGAAGCAGTGCTTACAACATGCTTAAAATAAAATCTTGCGTGCTCTAGTCAACACACCGTAAAACACAACAAACAAAAAATTCAAGAGCACCTGCGGTAGTAAAAGAAATCAAATCACAGAAGAGCCAGACACTCGAAACATAAGACTCACGTTAATTTATTGCCTAGCTAGAGCACTGTTTGAAACGCCGAACTTGCCGAGTGCAGAGCTAGAATAGGCCTCTAGATAAGCCTCTAGTGGTCTATGAATTTGAGGGTATAAGTTTAGTTTTATCTCAGTTCTTTTTTTAATGAGCTAGAATGTCCTTTGGCCACGATCTCAACTGACAGTAACCGACGATGAAGCCGGTGATGAAGCAAGACAGTTTACAAGAAACCTATTCACTCTAACCTTGAAAAGATCAGGATTGTAGTTTTCAGGAAAGACAGAAGGCGGCAACGAGTTATTCTATCTAATAAGCATATTGCACATGACAACACAACTGGAACAATGACATGCTGCCTGAGGACTTGTTACTGCTGACTTCACAAATGCCTTCAAAAACAAACTCGATAACTGGCTATGAATAAATAAAACAGTGCTTAAAAAAGTAATTAAAAGAATAGACATTTCAACACTGTGTGATGTAGATATAACATATAAGCTGCTTGTCTATAAAGTAATAAATAAATTAGTAGGTCTTACAGTAGGACTTGCAGCATTCTTGCCATTTTGCTTCAGGATGTCAGGGTTTACCATCACTGCAAACACGATCAGCGGAGGCCGCTTGCCATTAGCTCCCAAACCTTGCGATACCTGAAACAACAGGTTTTATCACCATTTGTTAAAAGTTTGACAAATCAGAATGTGCCAGGAACTAAATTGATAGAGCTAATTCACAGTTCATAATTCAAGGTATGACCTGAAGTTAGAATCATTTTTCAGGTTTGTATTGTGCATATTCAGTTATAAAGATGGCATCATTGTAAATTAGAAAACATAGGAAGTAGGTCCATCCTTAAAAACAATTTTTACAGCAAAAATCTGTATTTTACGAGTTCAAATAATAATCTACATGAATGGAAGGAACCTGGGTTCTCTCGCCTGTGCCCCTGTGACCAGATAGAATATAATAGTGGCATTATGTAGAATATAATTTATTAGTACCTACCTATGTAAAAATATTATGTGTACCTACTAACCTGCATACCTCCATATAGAGGTATAGGATCTGAGAACTGCTTCGGGTTCGCGATCTTCTGCCATCCCAGCACGTTAATGTACAACTTCTCGGAGGTATCTTTTATAGTATCCTGTATGCACATGTGCGGCTGTGGAGGGTTCTTGAACTGACGAAATGCCCTAGAACCCCGACCATACTGCACCGGTAACGTCTTCTCGTGGGGACTCTGATTTTCCATGACAACACTGCACTGAACGATGTACAGTTATTACGGTAAACAATCAAAACATCCACAGTGAAAACCAATAACCATTACGACATATTTTTACACTCGTACACCCAGGCCGTGAGTTTATTGAACTCGGTTTAGTTTAGCGATTGTGTCTATTTTGATCGTCGACTACTCACTATTGAAACAAAATAAAATAAGTTTAGAAAGTTTATTGACGGACGAGTGAATAAATTATTTCATTCAATGCTCGAAAAAAGGAAATATAAATCTCAAAAAAAGCTTCAGCACGAGAAAAAGTTGGCTTTAAGGTTAGACCGCACTATGGCGGAACTGCACTGCAGCGGAGCGTCGCGTCATTTTCAATGTAGCTCGGTATAACGCACTAGAACTGCAGCAGCGCGGCATTTTATCTCTCAGTCGGTTGGCAACCACTGAACGCGATGGATGAAATTGGTGTGAACGGTATATATATATAAAAGAAGAGGGACCTGACTTACCTATCACATTCCAGGCCAGACCGCTAAAGCTAGGGCTAAAATTTGGAATGTACTTTCTTTACATGGCATAGGCACCCGCTAAGACGGGATTTTAACAAATTTAACCCCTGACTGGGTCAAACTGGGCCTCAACGTTAGTATGCAAAATCGTATTCCTTGAAGTTATAAATACCAAAATTGACATGTACCTATATTCATCAAACTAAATATATTTTTTTTTTTTTTTATTATTTATTTAGCGTACTTGTACTAACAGATAATACTTATACCCTAATTATATTACGATCTAGCCAAAAGGCAGGCTAATTAGTAATTTTACATTGACATAAATTTTTAAACGTAAACTATTCTAAGAATGTGTCCATTGGCACTTTTCTTATTGTCTCTAATTACTTAAGGCGAAGACACTTTGTTGTTGTGTTCTTTATAGGTGGCACTAGTTTTCACTCGCACTACAAATCACTGTTTATTTAACATTACACTAGCTCAAAAGGTTTTTGCCTTTTGAGCCTTCTTACTATGTTAGTGTTATCGAGGAGCTGGATAGCCTCGACGTTGACGTGGTGGTGAAGTCTTTGTTCATGAGCTTCTGCATGTTTTTGTATAACTTTATCGACGACCTCTATTTTAAGATCCCGATGGAGATCGTTGTTTCGTATATACCAGGGTGCGTTCACTATTCCTCTGAGTACTTTGTTTTGGAATCGTTGGATGATTTCTACGTTACTTTTCTTGGTACAGCCCCAAAGCTGTATACCATAGGTCCATACTGGTTTGAGGACTTGTTTGTATAATAACACTTTGTTGTGTACCGTTACAGTAGAATTTCTTCCCAGCAACCAGTACATTCTTTTGTATTTTATCTCTAGCTCATCTTTTTTCTTCTTGACGTGAGCTTTCCAGCGAAACTAAATAAATAAGATCTGTATTTAAAAAAGCTAGCTCAACACTAATTCGCTGTGCTATTAGTTGTTAAAGTTTGTATGGAAAAATTGGTTTGTTTCAAGCTTAGGTAGGTACCTAGCATGTCCTTACAAAAAAATAAAATACCTACGAAAGGTGTAAGTAGGAAGGGAGATAGCGTACCTAGGTAAAAAATACCAGCCTCTGAAGCCACATTTAAAGAAGTAGCTAAGTGGGTAGGTAGGTAAGTGGGTAGGTAGGTAAGTAGGTAGTAGGTACCTACTTAAGATCTCGCTATAAAGTTAACAGGAAGCATAGTTTATGTGTTGCTTTATTACTGAGTACCTACCACGCGGGCAAAGCCGCGGGCGCTACAGCTAGTATAATATAGATGGATGCCTCGCAACTGTCGCGGACGCGCCGCTTACTATAACGCACTTAGCGGCAGCGGAACTGCGCGTCGCGAGCGCGTCAACTTTGCCTAGTTGCCCAACTCTGTCGCGACGCTCCGCTGCAGTGCAGTTCCGTTGCCGCTTAGTGCGGTATGGCTAGTACATTTACTTGGAAAGAATATAGAAGCTAATTGACGCGACGCTCCGCTGTAGTGCAGTTCCGCCCTAGTGCGGTCTAACCTTTATTTAGTTTCTTCGGCTTCTTTTCTAGCTCCGCCTCTTACTTGTCTGTCAAAATTACAAAATTATGCCAGTGTCAATTCGTGATAATGTCAAGTTGACACTCAAATTGGCAGGAACACACTTAAAATTTTCCTGATAACTTGGAAACTACCTTTATAGCAGGAAACTTCCTGTAGCGGGGCAATCACTGCATCATTTGCATATTTCTATGAATGTCTCCAATGATAGCATTGTGTTTATATTTTATAAATACAAAATACCTTTTTGATGTCCTAAAAACTTTATTAACCCTTCGCGAATACATACTAGGTAGGTATATAAGTAGTCTTTTGTTGACAAATACAAATCTTATTTCCAGTATTACTACGGTTCTACACAAGCTAAATAGGTGTTTGCGATATTCCTAGACTATAGTGCAAATCACTAAAAAATATTTTGACCATGTTGCTTTTTTAAACTTTAATCTCGCAGTAAAGTGTAGTAGCTGTATGCTCCTTTTAAAATCTGTAAAGAAAAGTACGTAATGCATATCGTTTAATCTGATGATACAAGTAAAACAGTGACAATAGGTAGGTAGGTATTTTACCGTCACGAATGTTGGTAGTTTTAGATCAGTGAAAGGTCCGGCAGTAAACTTAATTGCTTGACGAAGCTGACCGCATAGTAATAGCAAGTCTTTCTTCTGACTTACTGTAGCAGTGGAGTTCCACCACTCACTTTCGTAGGGCCCCATTGAAACTTCTTGGCTCTAAAAAATAAGTAGTTTTCAGTTTAGCAGGTACTTATCGGTAATATCCTACGGTTGTAGGCGTGGATGAGCATGCTGCTGGATAGGTACTCACTTTAGTGTAACAATAATTGCTGGGCAAACAAACTAAGAAAAGTTGTGCGACTCCAAAAATCAAATACTCTGCAAGTAGGAACTTCTGCAGGAACTCCGTTTCTGACTGAAAGAAATCTATACTTAATAATTGTACAAAATGGTTGATACATAAAGGAAATATTATTTTTATAAAATTTCATTAAAGGAGACAAAAGCACAGTGGATCATTGAGTTAATTAAATCTGTTCAAATCTATATTTTAACAGATTTAAGGCTAGCCAAGCCAACACTCGCTTGATAAAGGTCTAATTTTTACATGTTACAATTGTAAAATACTGTACTTTGTATCCCTGGCTCACTGGTACACCGAGCTGGTCTTCCACTGTCCTCTGTTCATCACCGTATATCTCGGCTAACTCCCCGACCCCTTCGTCTCCCGCCCTCACGTCGGGAGACATTGACAGGTCGGGAGTTTGACACATGACAGTTACCTAACCACTCGTGCAAGCGAGACAGGGTAACGCATCTACTGAATAGATGCAAACACTACAACCCCTTTCTTATTTAAATATTATTTTATCAACAAAGCCTTTAAGCTGTCCTGTATATAATCATACTGTGGTGTAAACGCACACCTCCGCACAACGCCCTAGATTACAATATAGTTGTCACTAGCCTTATGCAATTTAGTACTGATCAAAACACGGACCCATAAAGACAGCTTCATCATGTAGGTATACATACATTACCTACAATACCATTGAATCGAATGTGGATAACTTTTGGCTTGAGCGTGACTGGCTCCTGTTGGCCTTCTACTTTATACTTAAAAACAAATAGCTGTGTTTCTCCTTAAGTATCTTCTAGCCAGTTTCCTCATTACATGCTATCGTCTTTCTGCCTAAACATTCACAAGTATATACGGCACTGGATAGCAATTTCGGGACGAGCTTAATTCAATCCATTTATTTAAAGCATAGGATCTTATAGAGAACACTCATTTGTCTATCTCTTCTCCGTAGCCTTATTAACTATCTTTTTCTATTACGCCAGCACTTCAGCTCTTTATATCCTCCATACTCCTTCCCCTTTTTCATCTGTCACTTATGGCGATCTCTTTGAAATCTTATTATCGGACATCTATGTCTATGTAGGGCTCTAAGCACAGAAATCTTACGTTTATCTGCCTTACTTGCAACGAATAGTTTAAAATCGCGGTTTACGTCACAAGCCGAACAGCTATATACTTACAGGCATATACTTACTATACCTATCAAGTATTTACATAAAGTATTTTAATATAGTTTATTTTTAAATTTTCTGTTTTAGTGTTTGACTAACCCATTTATCAGTGGTCAATATAGAACCAAGATATATAATGCTGAAACTATTGCACAATAATCCGAACAAACACTGAACTCTTCCTTCACGTGTTATCGACCACTATAACTGTATAGTATATTCTACAAAGCACTGTTCAGTTCCACGCAAGATAGAGCATACTGTCGCTCGTCGATACCTATCAACGACATTTATACAACCAGATCGCCCGACCTCTTAGAGGTTCTCCATTTCGCAAGGATAGAGTTCAAGCATAAGACAAGCGATATTTTAGAATATCTCCGAAAACTCTAAAAGGTCGCACAGTGTAAGATCTTCTCTTCCCGTACCTATGCACACATCGCTTGTCCTACACGTCGTTGATTCATCAACATTGGATACCCTGGCGTGTCCATATTAAACTGTTTTTTTTTTATATATATATCACAAGAGCTTCGCTTTATCTGGTAGTTCAAGAGCATGAAAGACTACACCGTTTCAGTCTGACAACCAGACTGGCAATGATATTTCTTGTTGTTCCCACTGATAGTCTGAATCTTTTACACCAAACCATTTTTTACGTCTACCCACTCATAAAATTGCACATCACCATTTTATTAGGGAATAGATAGATCGAAAGTCGATGAAATCCATTGAATGCACATACAACTCCTCAAAACCGTCACCATAGTTCAAAACCCTCTTATTTCCTTGTTATTTGGTCTGATTTAGTTCGTCTAATCTAACCTGTCATTTTCTTATTTCAAAGTACTTTACGGCCATCTCAACTAATTTTATTCGGTTATTTACGTGTAGCACACAGCTTGGCTTATTTTTACAGACTTTTCATTTTAAATTAAACGTGTAGTCAAAGTTAATAAACCGGTTCCATCTGAAGCTACATTAAACTGTAAACCGCAGTGTCATCTAGAGGGTTTACATTGTCTTCTTGTCCACCCTTTGTAACAAATTTGTAATTTAGTGCAATAAAGTATTAAATAAAAATAAAAAAATAATAAATACATTGTCTTCTTGCCTTCCCCTATTACTTTGTGTTCAAGCTGCTGTTTAGGTATAAAAAACATTTGAAAATGTCTGAATACTTATGCTTTTACTTTTTTACATAATATGTAACATATTTTCCAATATTAGTAACCCTATTGATAACTTGTTACCTACTTATTTATTTAGCTACTTATTATTTTCACTAGTTATGCTTAATTTTCTTTTTTTTTTTTTAAGTCAGCACTATCACAACATAGCACCATTGAACTTGAACAAAGGGTTGATCAATCATCAGGAACCAATTCAATGGTAAGCCTGGGCAAGCAATGTCCTTTGTGCAACCAATTTAATGGTAAGCCTGGTCCTTTGTGCAACCAATTTAATGGTAAGCCTGTGCAACCAATTTAATGGTAAGCCTGGTCCTTTGTGCAACCAATTTAATGGTAAGCCTGTGCAACCGATTTAACAGTAAGCCTGTCCTTGCAACCAATTTAATGGTAAGCCTGGACCTCGTGCAACCAATTTAATGGTAAGCCTGGACCTCCGTGCAACCAATTTAATGGTAAGCCTGGACCTCTGTGCAACCAATTTAATGGTAAGCCTGGACCGCTGTCTGTGCAACCAATTTAATGGTAACCCTTGATCAACAACCCCGTATCCAGTTCAATGGTACCTAAGTAAAGCTTAACTAGTAACCAAATAGTTGCTTAATAATACTATTATAAATTGGGTGTACACTCCCATCGCCTAGCGCCTGTTCAAATAATAGCAGGTAGGTACCTAGGTAAAATTTAAATATTTAATTTACCTACTGAATTCATTAGTAACAGTTTACTAGTAGTAGGCCATCGATACTAGGACTAAACCAGAAGTGAATACATTCATACTTTTTTTTTTTTTTTTTCATTTATTGTTTTAAAAATACATAATAACTTATTTTGTACTATAGCACTAAGGAAACCACAAGGTTTATAGGAATAATGCTACATGAGTCTTAGCGTCGATATAGCGTCCATTAGGTAGGTATAGCAACTAGGTTAGATAGGTATGGGTAGGTAGCTGTAAGTAGGATCTAGCAAAGTGCATTCCAATTTCTTAGGTAGGTAGCTAGTTTTAGTTACAAATTTATTCACTTGCTAGTTAGTTAGGTAATTAAGTAGGTAGATTGATTTATTTTGTTTTTTTAAATAGTAGGTACTTAGATAAACCCAATTTGAAATTATGTATATGAAACTAGCAACCATCCCCGGCTTCGCACGGGTGCAATGCAGTGATGATGCTGATTTACCATATCTACAAACCCTCCTCTTGAATCACTCTATCCATTAAAAAAAACTGCATCAAAATCCGTTGCGCAGTTTTAAAGATCTAAGCATACATACATACATACATACATTAGGACAGACGCGGAAATCGACTTTGCTTTATACTACACTTGTAGTGATGTCACTAACAGCTTAGTATATTTACCGCAGGCTTAATGCTACGAGTTGTGCTCGGTACGCGTCTCATAAACGCGCGCATTCCCGTGACATACCTACAAACTCTCGGTTGTCAACAAAAGTTAACCAGCAAGGCTCATTCATCGGCGCGGCGGGCGGCTGCGCTGCGTATACGCGCCGATGCAATTGTTATGTTTCTAAATGTAGGCCAGAAAACACTTTATACCTATCAGAGCTATAAGAATCGTACATCGAACACATTTGCCTCAAAACTTTATTCTAAAACTTCCATATACCTACTTAAGTAAGTAGGTATGTACCTACATTAGTAAAATCTCGGTAAAATAAATACACCTAGATAGGTAGGTACGGTAGGTATCTTTGTGTAGATTCGTATACAATACAAGCAACAACTTTTACATGACCTAAAACAAAATCAATCTAATCACATTACAAATCCGCCACTGAACATCACTGGCAGACAGAATGTGGCAACATTATTGCGAGTCCTACCGATGGTCCTGCCTGATATTATCGAACTGTCCGACCTTCAATTTAGGTCATTATGTACTTACAGAAAATCATCGAAGAACTTCTTCTTTTTTTTGTATTGTGAGTTAAGCAGGTATAATATATTTTTTTTTATACAATATAATACTATGAACCTAACAGGTAGGTACTTGTAAGTCTTGTAACAGGCAAATCGCTATTACACCACTTTTCCCACATCTCGTTTCAAATCACGTCTAACAGTATAATAGGTAGGTATGATACCTACTACCTACACGATCAAGACGTGACGGGTGACCAACACTTCAATTTTTATTTTATATAAATAAATACCTTTTATGAGCTTTCTGTTCTGGGGTAATTCTACTAATAAAGATGTACTCTTTAAAGCACAGAAGAGGTGCGTGCGAGCCATATGTAAACTGCAGCAGACAGAGAGTTGTAAAAAATACTTCAGTACACTTAAAATCTTAACCCTACCGTGTATATATATTTTAGAAGCTGTATTGTTTGTAAGAAATAATATTCGCACCTTTGACTCATTTAAAAGTACACGACACAAGCACAAACTATGCTGCCCTAAAAATACGACTGCAAAATTTAACAGTAGTATTTTTTGCATGGCTACAAGGATATATAATAACTTACCTCTGGCAACATTAGTCTCGCCCTCTAATACCATTTTTAAGAGAAATGTCACAAAACTATTGCATGAGAAAGCATATTATAGCGTGAATGAGTACCTCAATGACAATTTAGAATGATTAGTTACTTTATTTTCTTTGACATACTCCTAATTTTTATTGACTTATTATTTTATTAATGTATCCTTTTTGATTTGAACTTTAGCTTTGACATTATTGGATTTATTGATTAGTTAGGTAGGACTTTAAAAATATTGCATGCTATTTAGTAGAATATGGTAGTAACCAATGTAAAACCCTGACATCCCCTATCCACCCATATTGGCAATAAATGAATTATGAATTATGAATTATCTAATATAACTAGTAAATAGCTCTATTGTACAGTAAAACTCAATTTATTTTATGCACTGCGCTGGCTGGATAAAAACCCAAAACGCAACGATAGCGTGTGCTAATTTTACCTATGGCGCCATCTAGTTAGGTTGTGGTAAACAATGCAAAGTGAAAAGTGTATTTTGTGTGACAAATCAATATTGAGTAAACCACACGTACCTAATATGGTTTATTGGTAGAACCGAAGCTTGCATATTACTAATTTGTTTTATTTTCTACGTATTCCTGCTGCCGGATTAACGGGGCCAATTCTACAAACGAACTTTTTATCCGAAACGCAGCCGAACCGAAGCCCCTCTTCTATCCCAGGCCATTTCACCCTCTAAATACTTATTAGATAAGCTTTGACAGCTGAAACGCAGCCGAAATATAGTTTCCCTATCTGTCTTTAGACTATCTTGATTGATCCAATCATACAGTAACGCTTCAGCCAGCAGCAGATCAATCGAACCATACTTAGAACGAAAAAACATTGTGTGGAATTGAACCGCTGATCTCAACTTTTCTCTGTTGTCATCGAGTTGAATAAGGCATAGGTACAATTAGACAACACAGGTAATGTACGTTATATTACATAAACAAATGAACCAGTAGATACTAATTTATTGGCAGTGAAACATCGTGCCGTATCAATGGAGCTCGCACGCCACCCACGGCCAAAACACTAATTTCAACAAAGAAAAACAGACA
Organism: Eulithis testata; assembly: GCA_947507515.1. Lineage (NCBI taxonomy): Eukaryota > Metazoa > Arthropoda > Insecta > Lepidoptera > Geometridae > Eulithis > Eulithis testata. The sequence continues at coordinate 566,003 of OX382198.1, forward strand.
TACCTGAACTCCTTTCCTCCTTTTTGAAAATTATAGTTTCTACAGACCTTTATCTTCGTCGCCATTGTAAAATACTGTACTTTGTATCCCTGGCTCACTGGTACACCGAGCTGGTCTTCCACTGTCCTCTGTTCATCACCGTATATCTCGGCTAACTCCCCGACCCCTTCGTCTCCCGCCCTCACGTCGGGAGACATTGACAGGTCGGGAGTTTGACACATGACAGTTACCTAACCACTCGTGCAAGCGAGACAGGGTAACGCATCTACTGAATAGATGCAAACACTACAACAATGTTTACATGTTTACGGAATATTGGATTTAGGTAATCATGATGATAATATTAATAAGATGTAAATGATAATACCTACCTAGTCTAGTCCAAATAACTCCGCAGAATAGGTATCAGTTTACATCATATACCTAAGATGTTATCCAAAGTAAAAAAAATATCTTTTTCGTACCACTTGCTCAAAAAAGTGACATTCTATCAGCCGAATACTCAAACGCAGCTCAAACCCCACTCAATTTAAGTCCCGCTTAAATTATTGCCATCTCTTACAAATGAGTAATGTCAAACAGAGGCAGAGCAATCTTAAGTGGTGCTCAAATTTGAATGACGTTTGAGTATTCGGCTGTAAGCCACAAAAAGCGAACATAACAATAGTCATTTTTAATCTGTTAAAAACAGGGAGAGAAAATTGTACTGGATTTCTTTCATCCTCTAGGGGGAGAAAGTGATTTAAATTTGGAATACAATTTATACTGAACTACATCTGTGTTTACACCATTGAGTTTGTATACAAAGCATTATACATCTTTTTAAAAAAGGAATACGCATTTATTATGCAGGCCGTATGAGGCTGATGCCTTTGCTTTTCCGACAAAAAAATATTAGTCTAGGAAAATGCCGCGTTTTTGTTTTCTTCAAATACATAAACGTTAAGTTTATTTTAATTTATTTTTATAAATAAGTTAATGTTCTAAAATGCTATCTCATATTATTATTGTGTTAATTTTTTCGCAAATGGTACGAAAAGTAGAGTATTTTCCTCGGTGATAAAGCTGTCTTAGTCTTGGGTGAACTTAAATCCCTCGCTACTCTCAGGACTCTTCTTTTAACACCCTCGCTACGCTCGGGAGTAAACTTCGAGTCCTTCGTTACGCTCGCGATTTAAATCGTCACCCGCGACAGAAGACACTGCTTTATCCCCTTGTATAATAATCTACTATTATGTCTGCAGCACTCCCCCACAACAAAATGCCGTACGACATAATGCTATAAAAGTAGCTGAAATCCATTCTTTCTCTTTCATAAACACATAGCCACTGCATTATTTTACTTACTGTTAGTTGAAAAAGACTTGAGCACAACATCAAAGTGCACAAAATTACGTAGAAAAACATCACGGGTGACAGCAATGAGTTCAAGAGTCTGCAGTGTCTGAAACAGCCCAAGAGGTGCCTTACTATGTAAAAGAATATCAGTAGGTTTGAGGCACCTAATGACGTCGAAAGTAAGTCAACTATTTTGTAGGTGGTTGGTTGGAAGGTCTAATTTAAAACAACAAGTCTCAGTTTTCTCCAAGCTGACGCAAACTCAGCCATGTGTTTAGCATTGAGATCAACGGTCTGTACCCATCCGGATCTAACTTACTTTAGCAGTTCTATGTGCATTTGATGTAGTTGCATTAAATTGGCTTCAAATTGTTTATCGCTTATCCTGATTCCATTTTTGCCAAACATGTCTTTGCATCTTTCTTGCAGCAAATCCAACTTTCCTCCAAAAAATACCATGACTGCCACTATGCTGGCATCGTAAGCTCCCACTACAGACGCACCGTTAATACATAGAAGATAATGCCACACGACGAGAAACCAGCAACCAGGAGACTGTTCTTTATTAAAAGGTGTCCAAGAACTAAAGATGTGAGGAAATGGTACTGTTCCGTTGTGGAAGTTTTCTCTGTAGACTTCAGAAGTGGTAAAAAGAAATAGCGGCTTGCACACTACTGCAACAACGTGGGCTAAGTGCGTATTGAACATCAAGAACCAGTAGAAATAAGTTACTTTGCGGCTGTAATTCGTATACTTTTCAATGATTATTTGTTTGTTCTCGTCCTTTTCATTTGTTTCAAATTGATCTGCATCGGTAATGTAATCAAATATCTGGTGCCAGCTCTTTTGAAAGAATATGAACGAGCTGATTTTGATGATGGCAGTCAAACTCAGCATTGCTATTTTCAAGTTTGTAAGAACGAGACCTAGGTCATCTTTCAGGAAATAGGCCTCTGTCAATTGGGTGATCACAAAGTAAGCAACGTTAACGTGTACAAACAATTTTCTACATGCTCCAAAACGAGATTTAGGGAGTATTAGCCCCGTTAGCTCTAGACTCCAGATGTTTGGAGCCAAAAACCGCCTCTTTGGATCTTCTAAACTTTTAAGAAATGATCTAACCATGGTGCCTAGGTGGTTACTGCTATTGAATTTTCCAACCTCATGAATTTATATACATTTCTCTATTAAATTAAAATTTCCGCCTTAACTATAAAACTAGTGTGGTAACTGGTGTAGGAAGGTTTAAACGATTGCGAGTAGGTACAAACAAAGTACGATGTCCTACAGAAGGTAGGTAGTAGGTAGGTACCCGCCTATAGTAGATGCCAAATAACACCGCAATACAGGTCATTCACCCACCTTCACCACGATGTCGCAAAATTCAATTGATGTATGGTGAACAAACAGTACTACGAGATTCGAGCGATACCGTCTTAGCGACAGGTTTGTATGGAAAGCGACAGAATTAGCCATTCATAAATTGAATGTTGCGACATCGTGGTGAAGGTGGGTTAATGACCTGTATTGCGGTGCTATTTGGCACCTACTATAGGCACCTACTATGATTCTGGTTTACTAACTCTAGAATATTATAGAACTACAAAAGTACCTAGGCACCTATCTACATGAACCTAATTAAATAATTTCAAAAAAAAAAATGCTGTAGGTACCTACCTAGGTACTTACTTAGCTTTTTGATAAGTGGATAGACCAATAAGTTTACCTAGCTACATAAAGGAAGTCCTTACATTACCCTGTACCTACTTAGGGCTAAAATTAGTAAATAAAAACTACAGGACTTTTAGAAAATATCGATATCGGTGGATTTGGTATAAAGATGAAGTCCCACGACTATACCCCATTATACTGTCTGAATAAAATTACATATGTACCTTAGGTATCTAGGTAGTTTCTACTGGACTTATTGAAAATTCACTTTGTCAACTTACGAAAATCAGTTCAAAATAATAATAGGTACTTTAGTTAGACGACACGATCAAATTGTCCATAAAATGTGGGCGGTTTCACACGAACCGGTGGCATTTAATATTTATGTTCTCAAAGTGAAGAGGTATAATTTTGAAGCTTTTATTCTAGACCGAGCGCTAGCAGTAAATTTTTTACCTCAGTTTTTCTTTCATTGAATAGTGTCAGAGCTATTCTGAGAAAACGAAAAGTCGAGACTTATTACATTAGGGCCCGTATTCCGTAGCCTTACTCAAGCACTGATCCGTACTCAAGCATAGATTTTTGTATGAAAATCTCTACTCAAATCTATGCTTGAGTAACGATTTCTGTCTCGGAATACGCCTAGGTATCTAAGATAGGTACATAAACGACTAATAGAGGGTTAAAAATTGTACATAGATACAGAAGTTTGTACCTACAATTTCAAAGTTGTCATGTCAAAGTCACCGTCAAGTCAGTAACCTAACTAACCTTGGTCATTCGTTTTGTTTTGTTTTGTTTTGTTTGTTTACATCGGGAATCGGTCGGGGCAGGGGGCGTTGGCGGCTTTTGTTTGGCTTTTGTGTATATACATTACATTAGTTTTAATATAGTTTTAATATTTTTCTGTATGATTTGAGTATTTATCAGAACAATGGTAACCTGTGCTGTTTCAAGGTGCAAAAACACATCCGGTAAAATATCAAAAAATAAAGATGGCATTACCTTTCACAGGTAAAAAACTTAACTTTTGCATCTGCAATTCTGCACCAATCTTTACTTATGTATGTTTGTGCACACAGAATTTTGTATATTGTATTTTAGGTTTCCAAGAGATACGGAAAGGCGTAAGCAATGGGAGGTAGCAGTAGATAGAGACCATGACTGGACTTCAACAACCTCAAGTGCCGTTTGCTCCGAGCACTTTGAAGCCAGTAACTTTTATTTGACTGAAAGCGGACTGAGGAGATTGTCAGGAGAGGCAATACCTACCATTAATATTTCTGTAAGTACAATTTTTAATTCATAAACTTACCCGTCTACTATCATTTTGGATTCTAGACAATCAAACTTTTCCTATTCAATAAAATAAAACACTAATGAAAAAGCTCTGGTAAAGAATCCCTTGCATTATGTGGCTGATTTGTTCATTTTGAAATGTGTTACATACCGGAGTGGAGCTGTAAAGTTTGTTAGTTACTTTTTTAAAATTTAATTTACAAATCAATCACTATTATTGCTAGACTGTCTAGTGTCACTTAGATTAATGAATATAAACTTCAGTTCAATACTTCTGAATATCTCAAAGACATTCTATTTTCAAATTCCAGCCTTTTGAAGAACAGAAGCCTACAATATTAGATCACCAACCTATAGACATCAAGCCCACAGACTCTACTGAAATGGTAGAACTAAAGTATAAAATACACCGATTGGAAGTCATAGCTGAAAGTAGGAAGAAACGGCTAAACAAAATGTGGCAGTCAAAACGGCGCATGAGAAAAAAGCTTGAGAGAATGAAAAGTATGATCAAACACTTGGTGCAGAGTAAGAAAATTTAACAAGGATTGGAGTCATCTGCTCAAGAAACCTGAAAATACAGTAAAAGGTGATTTTCAATGTTTCTTACTGAGCTTAGTAAAATAAAGGATGAATTTCTAACTGATCTCAACTAAACTATACATAAGCAAAAAATGTACATGTAAGCAATAAATGAATATGAATAGGAAAAAATGCTGTACATTTTCTTATAATTTGAGCAATTTTTTGTACACAAAGTTGTAACGCAGTACGTACGCAAGTACAGCGCCATCTATTATTAAAATTTCATGTATAACTTCTGCTACTTACGGATAGATGGCGTTGTGTTTTTTCTGATTTCGAATACAATCGCCATTTTCTACTCACCCGTAGATGGCGCTGTTTAGAAATATGAACTAGGATTTTTTAGCAGGAATGTTTAATAATTTTACGTATAAAGTAAAAAATTAGACAAAAGAACCAATATAAGAGAAAGTACGAGAAATAAAGTTTATCATAATCTGAGTACCTTTGATTTCTTTTGATTTTTCTCAAAATATCAGTGATCACTTTGAGGCAGATGGTCCACCTGATGTTAAGCGGTTACTGCTGTCAATAACTATGCAGGGTAGGTAAGTACACGGCATCACTGCTCGGCGGCAGAAATAAGAATGTTTTTATTTAAGTATTTTATTCTGGACGAAGAGTCCTACAAATAGATATTTTAGGTACTACTTCTACAATAATTTCCAATGGGGTAGAGCCCAGTGTAACAGGTAACAAAAAAGTGTCTATAATAGAAACGATTATAACCCACATTAGAACAATCTATTTAGCCGGTGGTCAGCAATGACAAGAACCGTTTGTTTGATAGCTTATCGCTACAAACCTGCCGATAACGCACGAGCTTGCGGTAAAGTGGGGGTGACCATCTCCCACCAACAACCAGCCAGTACCTTCGGCACGAGTGAACGGCGCGCGTGTTTCAAACGTTCGTTCAAAACACGATTATTAAAGCGATTTCTATATTTTTTTTTCTATGCCATGCCAGTGCTATGTGATTGAAAACAGTGAACGTGTGGTTTTCTAAACACGCCGCGTTCCGAATTATTGCAATCTGCGAAAATGTGACTGTGGTAAAAATGGGCTAATAAGAAGTGACGTAAAAATGAAAATGCGAGTGAGGATCACTTTTGTGTGTTTGTTCGTGCTTGTGTATGTTCGTGTCGGGACTTGCGAGGAGGATGAACTGAGCGAGAGGAAGGAGGGCAAAGCGGGTCATCTGCCAGGTATGTCACTGGCATTTGTTTTGTAATATGTGTTGACATTTATAGTGATTACAATTGTATCGCATGGAATGACGCATTGCTTTGTTTATAGTTTCTTTGAAATGTTTTTTACTACTTATTAAGTACAATATTGCACAAATCTAAGTTCGGTTCCAGTTATTTACCCACCTAGTTTTTTAATTACCCGACCACGACCAATGACCATGTACCTACCTACCTAGGTACCTAAACTGTAAACGAATTTTTCAATAAACCATGTTCGTGAGAAAGACCCTTTAGGAAGTAATGTTCGACATGAATAGAGTAGTTTCATTCTGCGGTCGTTAATATTCGATTTCACTGCGACTTTCTTATCGATGTTAAGTTGAAGAAATCGTTTAATTTCCAATGAATTTCTTTATTAATCGTATGGTCATTAACCTTATCAGTGAAACCTTGCTATAGTTATGACAAATAATTATGTACCTATACTAATACAATATTTGTCGTAACTACGGCAAGTCGCAGTGAAATAGAATTGATAACAGTTTTGTACAATCGGATATTTATTTAATGCTGTGTTCTCGCTGAGAATTTAAAGGTCCTTGGGGACTACGAGCTGGAAAGTTAGCGTAGGATGGCTGCACCCGATGCAACGACGATATTGTAAATATTTTTGTAAGTTGGTGTTACAGAACGCTTAAAATGGTATTCAAAACGTTATCTTACAATCAGAAGCTTAAAAAAATATCTTTTTTTTCGAAATAGTTTCAGTCGACCAAAACCTGGAATAAATACTTGAAAATCATGCAACATTTTTTTGACACAAACCCAGTCTTTCCTATTCTCCCCTGCTACCAATAAGCCTGGCGTACAGTACAAATACTCCATATTTTGTCAATTGGCAACGGACACTAAGATCTTCCAAGAATTAGAAATAAGAAGCATCAATTCCATAAATTGTTTTGAACAGCCTTCGAGGTAAATGCGCAGTTCGGATGCAATAAAATGCCATTCAAACTTAATACTCGGTAGTCGAATAGTCAGGTGTAGTTTCGTAACACGACCTACGTTCAAACTCTGCGTTACTTACATACCTAAACCTACTAACCGGGTCTCAATATTTAGTAAAACGTTTCTTATCTCTGCTGGCCGAAGGAAGGTCATGAGCTTTCTCCATCCATTAACTTCACTTCCAACCGTGATGTTTGCAGGATCATCGTTGGTTCATCGGATACAAATACAAATACAAAAAACATTTATTGCCTCAGTACCTAGGTATACAGTACACCGTTATAATTAAAAAGTAACATCAAAGAGGGCCAAAGGGGTAAATTTAGCGTACGGATAGGGTCGCCTTATGCTTTCCGGTTCGTTTTGGCGATTTTTTAACCTTAAACTAATGCACCTTATTCTAACTAAACCTCTTCCCTCCCAGTTACATCATCCAAGTATTCTCAATGATAGAACTCACGTTAGGTTTTACGTTTTACTCCCAAGTAAATTTTGTCTTAGTCGCTTACCTAACTGCTTGCCCAATCAACTTAAATTAATTTAAATACTTATTTCAAACAGCTTTAACTCAGCAGTTATGTAATTAACTGCTTAGGAAATTCATTGAACTCTGGTTTCTAATCGTTTGCTATTTGCCTAATTATTTTAGAGATTTACTTTACCCACGCACCATGGTTGCATTCGGGGTTACGATAATATTCTACTGCGCTGAAAAAATCGCTGGCATATTAAGGACATGACAAAAAAGATTTAGCCTATTTTATTCCGAGTTAGGTACAGTGTTACTGGATTGGATGCAATTCGTTGGGTATGGACAGGACACATCGATTTTAAAAGTCCGAGTGTTATTTTCATGAAAAACATATTTATGTTGGAAACAAACCAATTTTGTAAATATAGATGGATATTATATATTTTTTGTTTAGTAAGGTAATTATTGTGTTAGAGCGTGAACTTATAGGCTCTATGTACGGTAAATCACGTAACGTAGCAGCCGTTTAGCACGATACTTGTAACATAAACCCGATTGCAAAACAACTAGTTTTTGTTGTTTCTTTTAGCCGCTTGCCGAAGGAGGTTTCCTCAATATTTTCTACCTTTTTTGCGGAGAGATTATTCCATTAGTGCACGCAAGGTGTTCGATTGGATTCGGTTTTCTGTAGATTAGTAGATTAGTTGAGCTGGAGCTACCAATAGGTCACTAGATCAGTTCCGCTAGTTCTTGAACTATTCTCCAAAGAAATTCCGTCATCATAAACCATTGGCCAAAGTCAAAACATTTATGTCGACAAGCTGACTACCGATGCCAGCCTTGTCGGGGGAATGCTTCCTAAAGTCATGAACATGTCACAAGGGTCCATAACTTTATTTTATTTACGACATTGTTGATGTGTGAGCTTGATTGCCTTGTCTCGCGGTCAGATTAAAAAAAATCGTGCGCAAACCAATCTTGAGATTCCATATGAGTATTGTTATTGACATCATTTCATCAACTTTTATTAGAATATGGCTTGTGGCTTGGACTTTATGACGGGTTTTATAGCAATTGGTATGAAAAACAACCACTTACATAATAGTCTTGACCCTACAAATAGGTTTTCTTATGTCTCCCTATAGTAAATAGATTCTCCTGTGTCTTGTGAGGTGACTACTATTACCAGGGTACAAGAGACTAATATCTAACTAAGTTTAGGGGCGTTTGCTTTAGTCCGTTCCTTCCCTTTACATTTGCTTGTTGGAGTACATGATGACTGAATTGTTTGCGCTCTACAACTTTAGTCCGATTTTTCAGCTTCGAACATATTCATGTCTGTGGCACTGTCACCAGCTGCACCCGTAACAGTTTGAATACCCTTGTAAACGTCATGGATTTCATTGTCCATCAGTCAATCGAAACTACAACATTACAACAATGCAATCGACAAGCCATTGAAATGTGCCAATACATCGACAATTGGAAAAACGGCCTCCACCCATCGCGTCAAAAATCGTGCTTATATTTTCACAAAACTTGCATTGCATTGCAACATTTCTTTGGACAATGACTTCGTTAATCTATTTCAGAGATACATTTTGTTTAGAAATAAAGTTACCTTAGGCTAGACAGTAGATTAAGGAGACCAAAACCTAGGCAAAGAATTTGCTAAGAGAAATAGCTCCAGAGTTTCCTAAACATTATTTCCTATAGGAAGTGGTTTGATAACCTTCGTTAATTTATAATATGCATAGCAGTCATCACCATTGATAAACTTACGAAAATAAATACTTGATGGGTACAATATTTTACGTAATTTTTCGACCAAAAACCTCCAAAATCTTTTAAGAGCCGCTCTTCCTATCCAGTTTTTCAAACCACTCATCGTATTAATCTAGGAAATACATTGAAAATCTCAAGAGGTAATTTTTTGATAAGCTGGTCTTCCTACCCTTAGGTAGGAAGTACTCAACACTTTTTTTGTTATAAGCACACGTTTGTTATGCTAGGAAATGATCAATCAAAATGTTTTCAAGTGTGTAGTTTATTAGTTTTACCTGTAATGAATACTTTTTTATTTAAGTACCTATAAGCTCAGTCAAGTGTACAGTCGTGTTGTAGTAACCAGTATCCTACACATTATCATCATCATCATCAACCTATAACCGTCCACTGCTGGACGTAGGTCTCTCCCAAGACGCGCCACTGAGCCCGGTCTTCGGCTCTTCTCATCCAGTGTTTGCCAGCTACATGTCTCAGATCGTCACCCCACATAGCCTATCCTACACAGCGCTGGCTTTATTTGTCTTTACAAATAGGTGGGTCATTTTCTGCCTGCCAACCTTACAGGTCGGGACATAATGGTTGCCGTGCAAACTTAAGACAAACAGTATTTACCGATCAATACAAAATCCAACAACAAATAATCAGAAGACAATAAGAATAGGACTTAATCCCGGTCTCTTCTCAAATCCCACTTAGCTCTTCTAACTAATTAGGAATGATGGTTTCTGTCTGTTATTTAGACAAGTTAGTGTGCAATTCCACGAACATGGGCTGCAATGTTTGCAACACACAAACAAACGTACAAGTACAACACAAATACAATGGATACGGAATTTCCTTCGAACAATACGGAACGGTGCGTGTGCGCATGGGAGCGTTTTCACTGGCCTTTGGAGTCTTTGTGCTTTTGGAGTTCCGCGTTATTATGTAAAACCTGGATTAGAAACTACAGAGTTTAGTATTACTTACTAATTTAACTACAGTAGTACATCCTAGTATGTGCCTTCTTAGTCAGACGGTGGAGCAGAATTGTCTAAAGTTTCAAAGTAATTCCACGTGTCTGAACCTAGAAAACAGTATATAAACCAAACCTGGCATGCAGCAAGGCTATGGCTGGCTTCAAGGAACTCTGGTTCTTAGTTCAACTCACACTTTTCTGTATCTACCTCAATACAAACCAGAGAGGGGCGTATGTACTGTTGACTACTGCATTCAACCATTTGGTATTTTAGCTCTCAATAGTTCTTTTCTGCGCACCGTACATCACTTCAATGACCTGGGTAGTTTCGTTATTAGTACCTACTCGTACTAAACCCAGGCTTATAAATCAAACAAACACTTATGTAACTGTTGATTCCTACCTAATACTAATTGGACAAAATATTGGTATCACATTTGTAAAACTCGATTTTCAACTCTATTGCGATGGGTTACGATCGTAAAAAAATTAACTAGGCAATGTCTAAATAGAATGCGTTCCACTTGCACGGTTTGTCTACGGATTACGCAAACACTGAATTTGTAATATCGTACTTTAGCGCACACGGAATAGGGGTTACAATTGCGGTGACATCGCTGTAGTAACAATACTTGTGTGTTTTAGGACTGTATGTGACTGTCGGGTGCTGTTTGTACTTCGATATAAAGCTGTTGCAATGAGTTTCCATTACAATTGGCGTGGTGTAACATCCTCTATCGGCCTGCGCCGGAATAGCGGTAATTAGCGGTGTGGTAATCAGGAGTGCTCGATGAAAGGCGACATTGAATCTGACCGTGGTTTTGTGAAAGTCACTGAGGCCTATCCTTTTGGTGCTGGTTCTGTAGTGCTCGGTTTTTCTCGACACTGTTCAGGTGGGTTACTCTTGACCACAGTTCCAATCCGGATCCATGGATTTTGACAGAATTTGTGTAATTTTGCAGTACAAAATGGCCTCTCTCAAAATCCGGATCCAATTTGGAACGGCGGCGGCGGTGGTCAAGAGTAGCCTCCCGGTCTCATGTCGTCTCACGAGAATGAGCCGAGAATAGAAGTGCATATGAAAGCCTTCCAGCCTTTCCAAGAATAATGTTTTTGGGGCTTCCTTTCCCGAATTCTTCAGTACATCGCTAGAAGCTGAGTGCGTGAAGCAGCCGTAACCTTTACTTACGAGTCGCGGTTGACATCGTTCAATAAATGAATGCCCAGATACAATTCAAATACAATGCCAATGTGAAACAGTAAATGACAACATATCGTGCTCGTGAGCTGATGAATTCATTTGTGTAGTTTGAAACCGCGGACGCTGACATTCCGATCCGCCCATCCGTTTCTATTGAAATGTGTACACAGTACATTGGTACTTTAGGTCTATTATTCTGTGATATTAATGAACGTAGAGAAGAATTGAGTTTATGAATGGGTGAAGCCTCGCCATTGGCCGTACGCATCATGTTAAATTGACCTAAACGATGTGTTTCTCCTGAATTTTCTATGAATACAGTTATTTTCATTAATGAAATTTTGTATGGAATAGTATTCAAAATTGGTAAGTTGACGTTTCCTTGTCTACCTCGATATTAGTTAAGCCGCTTCCTATTCGTTAAAAATCTCATTGCATTCTTTAAAAGCTGCGCACCACTACGAAGACAGACTACTAGAGATAAGTGTTAGTGAATTGTGCTAAAATTAGTATTCACAACTCGTACAAATAATTCCTCAACTTCCAAACTCGATAATCTCTCTAGCAGTTCATTGACAGTGTCAGACGTAGAGAGTGAAGTCAGTGATGCGTACCGTGATTGTTTGGATAACATTCTTCGAGCACACCACTCCGATGCACCAGTGGTTTTGCGTTTTGTCCCCTCGCATTGATTTCGCTTAGTTTGAATGATAGCACGTTATACCTATTTAGCGAATAAGACACAGAAACGCTAATTATCCCTCGAGTTTATAGCGATGTAGAGGCGGATTCAAGCGCTGCACTAGGTGGATGCTAATTGGAACGTTTGGCGGAGTCAACGTTTTTGAATTCAGAGAAAGGGCTTTCGAATGGTATAGGTTTCATTCAAATTGGTCCAGTAGTTTAGGCGTGATCCACGAACAAACAAACAGACAAACAGATAAATAGACAAACTCGATTTTCGGAATCAAAATCGATTTGCTGATATTTAACTAAATATCAGCACATTTAAAGTAAAGATTGGATTAACTAATCCATATTATTATCTTTAATTTTAGTTTTTGGCTTTTTTACATTTTGATAATTGGTAGTGATTTGAATACACAATAATATTTGTTCATCATGAATGAAGCCTTTAAAACATTGGGGAACTTTGCCGTAGGTACCAAGTTGCCAACGTTGGTACCTCCTACGCATAGTAATTCGGCCTCAGGCCGTTTAATTTCATTATTATTCACAATTGTAGTGGGCGACTTCAAGCCTTGTCTTTCGAACAATTTGTTTTGTTTGTAGAAGCTATTACCACCTGAAGATGCTTAAATCAGTCTTATCAATGGATTCATAGGTGTTACAAATAGCCGGAAACGAGATAAATGTTTGAGTTGTAAATGCATCCGAAGTGTCTACTACCATCGCCATGACCAAACGTCGCCACCGACAAAAGAGCATGATCATTATATTTCTAATCTAGCCGATCAATAAGCACCATCCACTTAAGACTGTACCTACATAAAAATGGATAGTAGTATCTGAGAAGTTTGATGCTTTAAAGATAACCGGACCATCCGGCCCATCATCAGAGTAGATACGCGTTTGCAGATTAGCGGGAGTCGACACCACTAACTTTTATTTAAAAATTTTTACCCTACTAAGTACCTACATCAAAATATGAAGACAGATGGTTTGATGACGTAATGACGTAAAACGTAATGACGATTCAAAGTGATCAGTGAGATTTTATTGAATAAAAGATTTTTGACTTTGACTTTGACTTTGACTTTGATGTCAACATCTGCTTGTTAATAAATCATTTGTCCATTAATCTTTTCAAGAATTACGATAGATAAGTCGGTTTAGTGGAATGTTTCGAAACACAACTTGTTTGTTTACATACGGTTAATGATTATTGACCTACTCGGTCATTGTGTGAAAAAGACAAAAACTAGAAATAATTTGCTAAGGAAGTATACCTACCGAAATTAGTTTTAAAAAATCTAAATACCTACCTGTCACAAATGTCTAAAAGGTAGGTAGGTACATTAACAAATCAAATTATACAATAACAAGAAATAAAACGAAAATATTATTAAACTAAGTTCAAAATGTCTATGCAACTGCGCAGTATCAAGAATTTACTAATTTACCTTATTTTAAAAACAAAACAATTTCGGTTCTGTGAATTTTTCGGAGGACTAACCGGTTTTGGCTTTTCGAGATAACATTCAGACTAATAAATTCATTCTCAATTTATAAGATACCTATTTCGGCATTTCCGTTATAAGTAGGTATAGGTAGTGTAGACATTAGACACCAAAAATTCTTAACCTATTTTTAAAAATACCTACATAACTAGATACTCTGAATTTCAAAAGTATGTAAGTAACATGCGTTTTCATGTGTAACTTAACCCATACGTACCATAGCATTTCCAAAACCAAATCTAATTTCCACGCATTTCTAATTTGATATAACAGTTTTACATAACAGTTACATAACGGTATTGTAATTAGCAGTAGGTGAGTTATGTATCTATCAAACACATGACTATGTATATGCGTAAATATATTATGGTCTAGTTGGTGCTTACGAAAGATATGTTCGAATTGCTTTGGGAGTATCGTTACAAGGCTGGTTAGCCGCATAACTTGGTTGGTAACTGCTGACCTACTGGTGTTTGAGTGTAGAAATACATATGATTTGATATCATAATTTATCTGTCAAAAGACGTAACGCATTGAAAATAGAGCAACTTTAGATTTGCAAGAACTCAATGAAGCGGATTCAGATGTTTAAGATAATCCTTGTTTTACTGAATATGTTAATAATTATGGAGGACAAGCGATCTATTGGTCATTCTTTAAAGGAGTCCTGAAACCAATGAATGACGTATCGCTGAAGATTTCCAGGAAGAATAATGTCACCGATCATTCGGTCATCCATAGAAATGTACTGAATTTTTTGAACCGTGGTCCTCCGAAGCCGTAGTCGTCCGGGATGAAGCCGAATTATGCGATAGCAACTCAGTATGGTAAAGCCGAATTATGCGATAGCAACTCAGTATGGTAGAGTAGGTTCAGTAATTTAAATATATTTCATGGTCAGTATGGTAGAGTAGATTCAGTACCTAATTTAAATATATTTCATGGTAAAGACGTATATTTGCGTTGCATTTCTTATTATTTTTCGCAATAATTTGCACAGGTGCGCTGACGTCATTATTGAGTTACTCAATAACAACCCTACTCTCTCTTGACATCGAATGTGACGAAAATGTAAGCTACCTAGGTATTTCTATACGCAGTTAGCTTATATCTCTTACCTTTTTTTACATGATTTCTTAAAAAAAGAAAACAATAAAATCTATGTAGGTGTAATAGGTTACTTTAAAATTTCATGTGTTTGTTTGTATGGTTGCATTTTATGGGGCATACATCTATCTTGAAATATCGAGAAATCGTCAAATTCATATAAAAACACGTAAATACTTATTTACCTCGAAAAATGTTATCATTTTAGATTGTTTTCTAGAATACGTAAGTTAAGGTGACTCTTAGGAAAAATACTTGATTGTCGAGCTCTAAAACAATTAACGAGGTAAATTGGAAACAATGGACGACATTGCGGCTGCCTTGACCCACCTGAAGAATGACTTTTTGACCCTAATTAACCTTAACATTACCGACAACCGTTGGGAACTGTTCTTGGAAGACGAAGCCGAGGAATTAATGTTATCTAAGACTGAGGACTAAACATGTTGTGAACATGTCTTACCCTAGTTTATCGTAGCTTTTTCAACCATTGTATATAACTTGTTTCCAAAATACTTTTTACTTTTCATAATGTTTTACCTGCGTTAGCTGTGGTTGCCTTTAGTGAATAAGCACCAGCCATGATATGTTCTGTTTGAGTTTAGTTTTAAGTTATGTGTATTATTCTTTGGCAATCCTAATAAATAAATAAATAAATAAATAAACATAAACGTTGCGGGATGTCGGTGGATGAAAAAAGCTCGTGTTTACTTTCAATCGTACGCATCATCATTCGTGTACTGCTGGACGTAGTCTCTTTTATTACTGGGCCCAGTTTTTCGCTCTTTTTATTCAATTTCTGCTACATTCCCACATTACCTGAAGACGCTCTAACATCTTACAAAGCACCTCATTTATGGTCCACATTCAGCATTGGAATTCTTCTCGCTTCTATAATCTTGGATTTTGATCTACCAGGATTCTGGACACAAATATGTTGTTAAAATACTAAATATTCATTTGATAGTGTCGTCTGAGACAAAGTATTGTTAGGTTAGAGGCTGTAAGGTTCTATGAATAGAAGATACAGTTTTATCAGAAGATCTATAAGCGTTTCATGCTATTTCCATTAAGTTTAAACCTCGGTACTATATAAGTAGGTATTGCAATTTTAGTTCTAATCCTCTTGAATATATAAGGTTTAAAATTCCTCAGTTTTAAACACATTGCAATCTTCAATCATTAAAGAATTCCTAAACACAAGCCAGTGAAGTAAAATCTAGCGTTATGCATTGCGTCCGCGCATCAAACCAACCTATAAAAGAAAACATGCAAATGATAACCACTCTTGTTGTTTACGCAATAAGAGCTATCAGAACTCAAATGGTAAGATGTTTTGATGTAGATTTTATCAACGAGGTTATACAGCGGAAAATAAGGAGGCAGCCGGTGGAGTATGTTTGAGAATACTTTGCTGTGTTTAAGAGATGTCTGGTTTTATGCAAAAGCTTTGAAAAATGCAGATACCATCATCAAAGTTGGTCACTGCCATCAGAGTTGATCACAATTTTGTACAAAAAAATATGGTTCATTAGCCAGGCCAGTGGCCACACACACTCGTCTGCAAAACGGCATCGTTCATTAGTAAAAAGCTCATTATAATCTAATCGATCAATTAAAATCGAATAAATTAATCAATGCATGCATTAATCAAATCATAGGTGGACTAATTGACATGCCAATGTTTTAGAGGTCAGTATACAAGTCTACACGATGAACTAGTCACGGCTTGGCTTTAAGTGGTCTACTTAAGGGTTGTTCTATTATTCCAGTGAGCTAGCTGGTCTTTCTTTTTAAACGAGGCAGAATATCTGTGAAATGTCGCTGGCGAATGGATGAGCCGAAGATCGGGCTTAATAGCGGATCTTGGGAGAGACCTACGTCTAGTAGTGGACCAATGTGTATTGATGATGATAATGAGGTGCAATACAATGATTAAACAAAATTGACTAAGAGTCTGCATCCGCGTGTTACACCTCTTATACTAAAAAATGTATAGCACAGATTATTAAAAGTAACAATAACTACTTTCCAACCGGTGGGTTTGCCGGTTCCTTATACAAAACAATGTAGTACGTACCTATATACCTGTACTTAGTACATACGAGTAGGTATATTCTTCATTAAGTATTTTACCATTATCAAAACAACACTGATCATAATAATTTGTCGTGACTGAAGTAATTTATAACTTGTAACTTTGGTCACGAGCTTCAACGTTGATTGATAGACTCTTCAAAATGGCGATTTTGAGACGAACAGACCAGTTTTTGTACGTTATATTTTGACCTCAGGTGATCCCACTTTCGTACTGAAGAATTCACCGGGGGCAAATCACCCGGGTGCACTTTTAGTAGATTTGATTCACCGAGGTCATTTACGACTAGAAAAAAAAACTCTTGTTCTTAGGCTGATGTTCCCATCTTGTCATATTGCTATATGAAACTATTGTGAACTGACTTGTCAAAAATACGGATTACATGAAAACCTCCTCCAAACTTTTATCGGCTCAAAAAACGGTGACTATACAGCAAAAACCATGTAAAAGTTAATCCACACACGCTTTTAGTTCCTTTGATCCGTAATCCATCCATCACTTTCACTCCCAATACAAAACAGCCTATAAATAGGTACCTACAGAGAAATCATCACCGCACGTTATCAGAACCAGCTGACCTCGTCACTACCGGGTTCGCGTCCATCAAGGCACCGGTTCACATTGACGGCATTCCGACTGTGACAATAAAAGCATGGGCTGGTTTTGATACCGCTGTCTTATTTCAGATGTAGAATGTCCACTGTTCAACATAAACATGACACACTTCTTTAGCAAAATCCCAAGTGATGTGTCTCAGTTGTCGATTGGTAAGTTCCAAAACGTAATAAAACGAAGACTTCTTTTAAAAGCGTACTATAAAATATCAGATTTTTTAGAAGACAAACAAGCTTGGGACGAACTAGCTCCAATACTCATCCTATAAAAATAAATTGTAGTCATACCTAATCATACAAAACGTAATGACGATTCAAAGTGATCAGTGAGATTTTATTGTATAAAAGCTTTTTGACTATGACTTTGATACCTAAAGATTTGGAGGATGCGGCCTGCACCGGACTCCCAGACATATTTACTAGGTTATCATTCAGTTCTGGTTTATACTTTCCAGTGTATGGTCTCCAATTGAGGACATTTCTGACCCTACAACTTCTCCAAGCTTTATCTCCTCCTACTACCACATCCAATTTTTAACTCTCTGAGCTCTGTGATTATAAAGATCGCCTACAGATGTCCTCCTTTCAATAATTCGATCTTGTCAAGAGTTGTCAAGTTTTATTAGAAGATTTTGTTAAGGCCTCAGATAAAGTCTTCGAAATCTGTACCACATGGAACTACTGAAAATTGTTATTCGCTCTCATTTACGTGCTAATTGCAACAGATACAGATAGCTAAACTATTTGTACTACCTAGTTTTCTAGGTTCATTTAGCACTTAACCGTTATCGCGATAGTAGTCAATTGGGGGTAAGGGGACTTCCACGCTCGTCAATGTTTGGTAGAGTTGTAAGAGTCGTCAGGCGACCTTTGAAAAAATACCGAACCTAATAGTGTGGTGGCCTAAATGTCCAAAAAACTGATCACTCTTTTCTTCATAATAAAAAATATCTCTTCTACAGAATGCAGAATATTAACCAAGAAATTGGTTTACCACTCTAAGGCTGAATATCATTTGCACGTACAAAACATCAAGGGCTATTTTCGCTTGACAGATTAATAACTGCTACGTCAGAATCTGTCATTCCTGTTTATTTAAACTCCTTAGCGAATAATTATGTTACTGGGAGATGTCATCAAAAGTGGTAAACCAATTTCTTGACAAACCGTTTGACCTTTTATCCTTAGATCCTTACCCGACATTTCTTCGTAACATAGTATTTTGCATACAGTAAGCCAAGTGCCAAATATTAGCTAACAGTTATCCAATCCAGCCGAAAGGTAATTGAATCATCGCCGGCAGCCCGCCACCCGTCACACCGCTTTTACTTTCCAATGGCGCCCGCGGTGAAAGCAGACTGGAAGTACTTCAAACCCTGGTTCCCTAAAATGCGGAGCTTGTAATGCCGGGCGTGATATAGCGTTACATATTTGAGCTTCACCATTATCATGTTTGTCTGTTTATTAGGTCTGTGTAAGCAACTCGAAAGGGAACGCTTTGTGACACATGTGAACCATTTTATTTCTCAGTACCTAAAAACCAAGTCCAAATTAGGCTGAAATGATAAAAGTACAGAACAAAGCACGACATGGACTTCTTTGATTTAAATGAATAATACCACATTGGCTGTTATCATATTGGATCTATGCCAGATTTGAATGCATTGTCCTGCATGTGTTTGGTTAGAAGCTAAAGCTATTTGTCTAGGACCAAGTTCTTGCTAAGTACAAAATTAAATTAAATAATCATATTGTAGCGCCATCTAGCTCGCTACATAAAAACTATCCTAGATCACGCAAACGCAGTTATCACGGAGTTTTAACATAGGTCATTTATGTAATACTACCGAATACCTTCCGTTGGTCCTCGGACCCCGAGCCAAAGGTTGCTCGGCGTGGAAGATCTTCCCTTTTCACAGAAGAACAGATATCCAACCGTGTTCTTCTCAATATCATCACTTAAGGTACAAGTTGGAAGCGGGCGACGTGTCGTCGCTTCATGTCGCCACGACGTCTACGACGACGTTACGTCTTTTTCTATGTATTTATATGAAACTGGCGTCTGCCGCTCGACGACGCGTCGCGTCGCTAGCTTCGTGTCGCTAACTACGGAGGGAATTTCATAGAAATACATAGAAAAGGACGTAACGACGTGTCGTGGCGACATGAAGCGACGACACGTCGCCCGCTTCCAACTTGTACCTTTATTTTGCTCTGGATTTAAGTTAACTTGCGTACCTACTTAATTTGCTTGGAACGCAATTCATTTTATGCAAAAATATGATACGGAACCGGTTTATGACGGTCGTCAGTTCTTGTAAGCCGAAGTTTACTTAGGCAGTGGGTGGTTCCGCGAACTAGGAAGGATTATTTATGTTTGTGTACTGCAATGCAATACAAGAATTTTTACGTTGATTCTAATTAGGTACGGAGCATTAAAATTATCAATTTGGTTTTTGACAGGCATTTAATCACAGTTTTAGCGAATAGAATAGAATATTTTGTATAGTTTATATAGTGCCACAGTATGTATATAATAATCTTGGTAATATCGATATATATAGATATGTATAAAACTTAATACACGTTGTTGTAGTATAATTCATAAGGTACGGCTAAAGTGGAGATGTACTCGTAGGTACGGTATATCAAAGATAAATAATTTATTTTCTCAGACCTTAGGAGGTACAAGTAGCTAAGTTTCGTAAATGAAAAATATAGGTAGGTATACGTACTCTACTTATTACGTAGGTACCTAAGTTATTTAGCGCTCTACCACGTTAATTAAAGAAAATGGGATTATTTTCGCTATGTAAACTTTGTGTCAAAATATTGTTAATACAACAGGATGCAAAATTCACGTTTAATTTATTTCAGATCATTTTAAACGTATGAAATATGGTTGTGGTTGAATGTTGTGTAATTTATTGACGTGTTTTAATTACTGATCGTAATATTAATAAGTATTACATTGCTCATTCAAGATAATGCCAGACTTTATTAAAATACTCAATAATGTCAAGTAGTGTAACCTTGATCACAGATCATATAATACTAAGTATATCCTTGATTAAATAATGAACTCATCACAAAATACTCTAGTGTGTGAAGATGTCAAGTCTTGGTACTCATCTATTATCTAGGAAATAAATTAACTATAAACTTATGAACTATTCCATATGTTCCATAGGCTTTAAATTATTGTTTAGGCGTTAACTATAAATCACGTAACCATTACTTTATTTCTTACATAAAATAATCAGATAGTTTGTAATCTTTACATCTTTACATATTAAATTTATAAACAGGTGTGCGTGTAGAGCCAAGGAAAGTGGTTTGTGGGCAGGTCTGTCGAGGCCGAAGCCACCGACGTATTTGGGTCGGTATCTGTGAGCAGCCTAGAGAGACTAGCGAATACTAATATAGCCACTTTGTAGGTTTACGTCTGACGCTTGAATGGAAACATATAAAATCTGTGATAAATGTATATTGACTTCCTGGTTCAACTAAATGAAATGATATAAAATTGTTTTTCCCATTGAGCCCACCGGCTGGCTCACTGTTGGGGCCGATGGGAAAAGAACAACCCAACGGGCCCACTATGCAAATGAGTGGGCTCGATGCAATTTTTTTCCAATTTGGTCCACCAGTGGGCGTATAGTGCGACTGGAGTTTCAGGAATGCTATCAGCTCTGTACCCCAGGACCTTGAAGATATTTAAAGGGGGAAGTCGAAGCACATCTGAATACTTAGCACATTTCATCATTTTGGCAGCAATGATTGTTCAAGTTATCATGATAGCCCGGTTTCTGTTAATTATATACTTCTTTGTGTCTGTACCAATACCACTGCTCACAGTTGTGTGCAGGTCTTGCTCGCAGAGTTTTCCAAAATGACTACTTTTAAATTCTCGATACGCAATTGAAAAGTACGATCTGAAAATTCTGTTCTTTGGAAGTACAACTTTTTCATGAGAAATATCATTAATCTTACCATCACTTTACCAGTTACCTACTCATCTATGTACTACCTAGTGCTCAGTGACCTTTCCTAACATTGCTAACTATTTGTTCGTACACCTACAAACATATCCACATGTCCTTTGCTGTTCTAGGAATTACATGGTATGTTATGACGTCATATGTCTTCTAAGTATAACGTTTGTTTGTTGCAGGTATAAAATCCGATAGTGCGTTGAAAACTGAAAGATGAATAAAGAAGAGGTTATGGCATGGTACGATTGGTATGGTGTCTTTTGTTTTCAGGCGTATTTTTTTATTACGAGTGCAAAGTTTTATTTTCCAATGATACACACGATGTAAAACATGTGTGTGAAGACTAGATGCTTGGTATTTGGTCGAAACTGACGACAGTTTGAAGTGTATTTAAAAGAAAAGTAAGATAAATAACTTTTGTTGAAAATTGATATTGAGGATGTTTGTAACAATTACGTTTTTATTTCGGCCTCATTTATTTTTATTTTTTTCCACATATCCCATCTATCATGAAACGAAATGCAAATCTGTACCTACTAAAGAGTTATTTATTTATTTAAAATTTGTTGGTCCCAATATTTTTTATACGTTCACAGAGAATAATCCAACTCTAGGTTACTAGATGCGTTGCACCGATAAAGGAAAAATATTTCAACTTGATCCATTCAAATCAAGATCTCAGCGAGAAAAAAACACGGATGACTACCAGCCAAACAAACAGACAGCCAAATAAGACGAACGCGGAAATAAAACGTGATGTTTAATTAATACAATTATGTGCTTATTTATGAAACCATCGTATTATTTCGGACAGCCTTGACATGGTGCTACCTAATCTGCTTATCCGCTGTAATTCTGAATTCACTTCGCATAAAACTTACTATGACCTACAGAGGTATAGGTCTGTAGAGTCTGTACTAAAAATGTATTCAATGCAGGTTTTACGTTTCATCGTAACGCCTCAGTTTGTAAGCAGGTAGTATCTAAATAATTCTTTATCTCGCTTACTTGTTTTGGGAAGATTTTATCTTAGAGTAGATCGGGAACAGGCAAACTTTTTCCTTTTTAGATTCTATCACTTCATGTAGCGATATTGTCAATTTTGCTTCTGCTTTGTCATAATTGCCTAGTCTCCCCTACAATATTTCATGCGCATTTTTGCGAAAGATCCGCAAATGATTAGGGTTTCTTGAATAATATATGCAGGGCCAGATATTATTAGGGCTAAACAATTAATATGCTAAACTGACTCCCAATGATCTCATCTGAGAGGTACCTGACTCAAAACAACTTACCGATCCCAAGAAAAGATGATCGTAACTTATAGTAATTATGATCAGAATATAAGCAAAAACATTTCTGGTAAATTAAGTGTGTGCTAGGTACAGGTAAAATCAAAAGCTTTTAATAATAATAATAATAAATATTCTTAGACATTACACACAACACCCTCTAGTCCCAAATTAAGCAGAGCTTGTACTATGGAAACTAGATTGCTGATATAATATTTTTTTTTGTAGTTACATATTTATAATACACTAGCGTGACTTTTCAAATTCCATTTTCCCGCTTTTCTGTTGAAATTTGTCCTGAATTTTCTTTACTATAAACATCACGGAGCCCGAGACCTTTCCAACGAATGCAAAACCGTGGAAATCGGTTCGTGCGTTCTGAAGTTATAGCGTCAGGAAGGAAAACCCGACTTATTTTTATATTGTAGATAAAACATTTGAAACATTACATAACATAACATTACATTTATTAACATTACCTACATATTAACTTTGATAACATTTATTTAAAAAAACGTTGATTTATTTTCTTCTGTACCGTGGATTCACCCGTGCAGTATTCAGATAAAAATAGCTATATTTGAGGGTAATTCCAAGTTTTATTGAAATTGGTCCAGCCGTGTGCTAAGTCGCAAAACATTCAAACTTGTAACCAAACTTTTGCATATAAACGTAAGATAAAATCGTAAAAAATTGTAGCAATAGAGCTGTCGAAATATTGAGCAATTTCACAAGTTAGACCTGCACATTATAACATAACATTTTTGTTATCCAAAGGTTACACACGTGCATGTTAACCCATAACAAAGACTGATTGAATTGCAACGTAATAACGTTTTACAACGTACTGACCCTAATATCAACTTCGTGCGATATTCCGTCAAAATGGCTGTTGCACGCTTTACGTAAGGTTTGACCTTACCATCGAGCGTTGCCATCATAAAGCACTTGTCTTGTAGTACTGACCTCTTCTAGTCTGATACAGTAAAATGGAGTTTTTACTTTATTCATTAGTTTAAATAAAGTCACTTAAATTAGTACTTTTGTCGCTGACAGTACATAATTCACTTCTGTTTGTATTGAAACTAATTTTGGGACGAAACCGTAATAGAAATATTAATAAAATAGTAGTTATTGTTTCGTCCCAGGGGGACGAGATAATGGTGGTCCGAAACTAGAATAACTCTTTACTTTTTGGGTCGCGCGGTCGTCCAAATACCTTCACAATTGATCCAGGCATTGATCGCCAGGTAGTAGTTACAACATTATCTTCTACGTCTAAGACCAAAATCCAGTTTTTCACACGAATACGCGCCAAGCAATATAACTGTCCAAAGTCCATACATATAAACAATTTTTTTTACTCTTTTAATAATTCTTTTTTTCTTTTTTCGAAATGAGGTTATCCGACAAAGAACTAAGGTGGTCGACATAGCTCAGAGGATTAGTAAGCTGAAGTGGCAGTGGGCCGGCCATGTTTGCCGTAGAACCGACAATCGTTGGAACTTGAGTGAACGAATACTTGAGTGGAGACCGCGTTTAGGCAAGCGTAGTGTAGGACGCCCTCCGGCAAGATGGGGCGACGATCTGAGACATGTAGCTGGCAAACAATGGATGAGAAGAGCCGAAGACCGGGCTCAGTGGCGCGTCTTGGGAGAGACCTACGTCCAGCAGTGGACTGATATAGGTTGATGATGATGATGATGATGATGATGATGATGATGAATAATTCTTTACGCCATCAGCATCACACACGTCTTGGATTTTCCCGTTCAAGTGCTGGTTTCTTTTCAGTGTTTTTCATCACTGTTTGAAAGGTTTTGATGCATCGGCAACCTTGTGTTGTAGCTCTGACATCAATACAAGTAATTACCGACATAATGCTTATGAATCAATGAAACGGTACATAAACCTCTGACAGGTAAGTCACGATGCTTAGCTGAAGCATTTGTGTAATGAGCCGGTTTTTTTGCGCATTTATCGTCATGCGCTTTTTTTTTTGGCTACGAATTTTAAATCACAGCAAACCATAATTATCTAACTATAGTAGGTGCCAAATAACACCGCAATACAGGTCATTCACCCACCTTCAAAACGATGCCGCAAAATTCAATTTATTTATTTATTTAAACATTACATCTATTATTACAGACCAGACCTAATACAATAGAGTAGTCCTCAAATTCATATAAAATCAAACAGTGCAATTACAAATGTCATACATAGAACAAACAAAAATCTATCAAATATTTGTCAAATTATTAATACGCATGCAAATGTCATACATAAAGGGAAATAATAATAATAAGTTAATAACAAAACAAAAAACGCACAAATTAATCAAACTGTGAACATAATAAAAAATGTCATAGAAAAAACAATGATATGACAAATAATAACTTATTTACAATAGCACAGACTATACATTGTAGCTCTCACGAACTCGCTCTTTGGACAGTGGAATATGTCGAATGGACAGTGGAATATGTCGAATGTTTATGAATGGTAAACAAACAGTACTGCGAGATTCGAGCGATTACCGTCTTAGCGACAGGTTTGTATGGAAAGTTACATAATTAGCCATTCATAAATTGAATTTTGCGACATCGTTTTGAAGGTGGGTGAATGACCTGTATTGCGGTGTTATTTGGCACCTACTATACTACTAGGTACTTATATATAACGAGGCACGTACCTAGAGTGAGACCTATTCCATGAAACGCACCAATTCTTAGAGCAACGAATGCTAATTCCTTACGCTATGCCAAAAAGAGCACCGTCACACATTAAACCCTAAATCGCATTTTATCAAATTTGATTCAAATCCTGTAAGCCTTTATCATAGTAAAATTAAAAAAAACTTGTCACTTACTTACCTACTATTATTTTCTTTCGTTTATTATTTTGTTTATAAAATGCATGACTACAAAAAAAACCGGTGAACTGTGTTAAAGTAAATTTCTCGCTTAACTAACACAATAAAAACAATGATAACGTTTTAATTGCAGTTTTATTAGTTTTTGCTTTGGTTTTTCTAAAAAGTGTTAAAAGTTATTTCTGCTAAATAACGGATTATATAGATAAAGAATCGATCATTTTTAATGGGTTCGTGAGGTGAACATCCTATAGAGATTTAAAAGAGGAAAAATCTATCGTTATGACATATACATATATACTTACTACATAGCTATACCTAGATGAAGCACCAACGTATAAATTTAAATACATGGAGAAAATATAGTGAACCGAGCCGTAGTCTGAATTTTGTTATGTTGGTTTGCGACAAGCGAGAATCGAGAAACTCGCAGTTTTTGTATGGAGATAAATAGTTTGCAAATCTCCCGCTAGAGAAGCTTATCGGATTTTCGTACAAAATATCTCGCAAGTCGCGTTTTGAACAACAAAACAAAACTCAAGACTACGGGCTCAGTAATAAAAATTATAATGACACCAACTTTTCCAAAATGCCTTTGGGACGTTTTGATTACATATCTGAAGATTTTTTTTGAATGATGTTGATTGATTGAGATGGGGCGGTGGCTAGGCGTGGGCACAGATCATATTATAATATTATCATGGTGTACCTTTTCATAAAAAATTGCTTCGGATAAATAGGTCGTACCTAAACCAAACCGAGAGAGAACGGACCGGGTGAGTACGGGATCGGGTGAGAACGGGCCTAACCCGGTATTTTTGTAAAACAGTAGGTACATTGTTTTTTTTTCTCAACTAGTTCTTGACCCTGTTGGGCGCTTGCTACGGATAAGTCTGAGTGTAGGTACCAAATGGTATATAAATGGATGCAGCGAGTTGCCGACATCGCGCACTTTTTGTTAGAAACTGCGAAAGATTCACAGAACTGGGTGAAGCAACGTACACTAAAAAGCAGTAAGATAAACAAATTAGCCAACGGAGGAAACGGCCCCGGAACATTACGAGTAGAGTACAGTCAATTACATAACTAACAAAAATATTAGTTGGCGTATTTATTAAGGTCTGTGCTTAATAAATACGCCAACTAATATTTTTGTTTTCCCCACAGATGAAGAAATTGTAAAAATCAAACATGTTGTTACACCATAAACAGATATAGATAAGAGTTATGACCTTTTTCTGCGTCACAAAATAGATATAAAAAAAGGAATACTTAACGAAAGAAATATAACCGGCACGAAAGTTGAACTCTCTAATGTAGAGCCAATTTACACTCTCTTACGTATACAGTATCGAGCAGAACTGCCCTGCGTGGTACCGCGACACGACTTCGTAGTCGAGATCTCGTTGCCCAGTGTAACACACTTGCTAACTGTAACCATGCAAGTGTAAATCGACTCTCAATCAGTGATTGATAACCTAATATTAAAGAGACTTTCGTCTTTTTGAGGCGACTGTACTTACCTAGGTAAGTTTCGGAATACTTTGCAAGAAGTTGAGCAAATCTAGATCTAAGCGCGAACTATGATTAATTATTATGAATGTTGTTTATTTTGCAATTTCTGGTGTATAGCTAGTTGACCCGCCTGGCTTCACGTGGGTTTATTTATACAACGTGTAATTGTAAAGGTTGAATTGCAAATGAATTTTCACATATGTTTTACATATTTGTCCCACTGTTGGGCAAAGGTCTCCCCCAAAGATTTCCAGTTTTCCCTCTCTCGGGCCTCCCACTATCTCCTAAACGCTTTGTAGGATGAACCAAGACCGACGATCGTCATGGACCCAGGGTGTAGAATATTTGCCCACTTATCGGGAAGCATTCAGCTGATGTACCTACACATTATGGTAGTATTTAAAATTGGTTATGCTATCACTATCAATCATCATCATCATCATCAATTTATATAAAACTCTTTTGGAGCTGACTGACAATCAACGCACAGCCTAAACTATAAGTCCTAAAGGTATGAAATTTAGAGGGTAGTTTTCTTATATAGTGTAAGGATGAACTAAGAAAGGAATTTTGAAAAGTCGCACCATAAAGGGTCTAAAATTAGGATAAAAGATTTTTAACAAATAATGCGTATGCTGCTACCACGCGAGCAAAGCCGCGGGCGACAGCTAGTCCGAAATAAAATTCTCAATTCCGTCTCCCAATAAGGTGCTGCAATATCCGTAAATAATTAATTATTCATTACTAAACCTCATAAAATTACGTAGTAATTTTCACGCTAATGTAAAAGCGTATAATCGTCCCAATATTGATTAAAATCAGTATCGCATTACGAAGTTTTACTAACTTGAGAAATAGGTTCTTTTGTAATGAGAAACGTTATTTGTAGAATCAGAAACATAACCTGAGGAACCAATAGAGAATAGGTTCTTAAATACAGAGCACGAACTGGAAGGCAAGGCATAGCATCAACTAGTCTACTCAAAATTATTAGAATAGTAGATTATTTAACAAGGGGATAAAGCAGTGTCTTCTGTCGCGGGTGACGATTTAAATCGCGAGCGTAAGGAAGGACTCGAAGTTTACTCCCGAGCGCAGCGAGGGTGTTAAAAACTTAAATCACGAGCGAAGCGAGGGATTTAAGACGAGTCCTGAGAGTAGCGAGGGATTTAAGTTCACCCAAGACTAAGACAGCTTTATCACCGAGGAAAATACTCTACTAACACAATAACAATATGAGATAGCATTTTAGAACATTAACTTATTTATAAAAATAAATTAAAATAAACTTAACGTTTATGTATTTGAAGAAAACAAAAACGCGGCATTTTCCTAGACTAATATTTTTTTGTCGGAAAAGCAAAGGCATCAAGCTCATACGGCCTGCATAATAAATGCGTATTCCTTTTTCAAAAAGATGTATAATGCTTTGTATACAAACTCAATGGTGTAAACACAGATGTAGTTCAGTATAAATTGTATTCCAAATTTAAATCACTTTGTCCCCCTAGAGGATGAAAGAAATCCAGTACAATTTTCTCTCCCTGTTTTTAACAGATTAAAAATGACTATTGTTATGTTCGCTTTTTGTGGCATAGAATGTCACTTTTTTGAGCAAGTGGTACGAAAATGCTTTTATTGAGCTACTGCGCGGCCATCCTGTGCGTTTTGAGTGCGGAGAGTAAAGATGCCTAGTGGCTACGCATTGTAAATCCAATGTTGCAAGCATTCATTTCTTTGCAGAGAAGACTACTGAAATTGTGACCAAAAATCTTGGAAATAGATTGGCTAAAGATGTGTTCAGTAGTTGATTTCTTCAAAATAAACACACAAAAATTACAAGGACCACTAATTTGAATTGTACACTAGGTGAATCAAGACACAGATACTCGCGACTCGCCTAGTGCAAATCTACACTAATGATGAAGACAATAATGGATTTAACCCGAGCCTTTCGCCCTCAGCCGGAGGTCGTCATAACAAGTCAATTATATAGGTACCTACTTGCTACGAGGTCTCAAAAATGATCCCTTCACGTAATTCTAAAAACTTCGACAAAAAGTACTGAATTGTTTGGCTAGGCACGATCATCATAATTAGTGGGTGAAGAAACTAATTTTTGTTGGTAGCTAAAGGCACGAGTCTACAAGGCCAACTCTATTATATTTGCATAAAAACGGAGACCGTCACATAGCGGTTGTCAAATGTGATAAAAGGAAATAACCATTGAGAACGTATTTAACAAAAGTTATCCATTGTTTTACTTCTTCGTTATCGGTACGGTTCGGTCTTCGTTACTTCTTCTTTATTGGTTTACATTTTGACAGTTCTAATTTTGAAAGTTGGAAGGAAGGACGTCTTATGGGGTAATAGATGTCCTTCCTTCTTTTACCACATAAAGATGTGAATATCTAAGTACCAATAGCACCGTCTTGTCTATAGTTTTACGGAGTTGGCCTAATTATTCATCGTAGTAGACGTCAGGCACTCATTCAGCTGTCTTCTCCAATTTGTCAATGCTTTGTACAAGAGCCTTCAAATATAATTAACTCAACAATTGTCTTAAATTATTTACTTTGTTTCGGTGACCTCCGCTTAATTAATTGTAGTGTACATTGAGTCCTTTGGAATGTTCCCACGAAGTCATTCAGTTTTTCACCGTACTACCCATGCAATGTACACGATAGAATTAACGTGTAGAGTAAGTAGCCTCTATTGGCGGTTCATTGAAAAATGACTCCATTCATGCTGAATCAGGCCAAGTTCAGTCTGGTTGTTTTATGGTCAAACTACATTTACTGCATGACTAAGGAATGTTTAGTTGTCATCGCCTTGAGAATGGTTAGAAAAAGCATTTTCTATCTAGGTGAGATCTGAAACAAGATATAAGATATTTTACAAACAAATATATTGAAAAAAAATACACTCGACACTAATCCTGGCACAACAGTCATGCCCTCAGATTACGCACCCGACACGGTTTAATAACTCTCGGCGAAAGTGGAGGGTAATATCTATAACACCCTCTTACTTTCCTTCTATTTAAAGTCAGATCTATTAAACCGTGTCGCAGCCTGTAATACCTAGTAGTACTATCTTTGGTGATATTTATTTTAGGTACCGTAAAACGAGGCGACTTTCAAATTACGGGGCGTCTTTGATGATAACAAAACCGAATACGAATACCGATATTTCTAGGACCCGTCTTCCGTTTTGTTATCATCAAAGACGCCCCGTAATTTGAAAGTCGCCTCGTTTTACGGTAGCTAGGCGCACGTCAAATGTTTGACACGTAAATGCAGTTGGTTTAACCACTACGTTCCAAAAATAAAACTAAGTGCTACGTAGGTCCTATCTTGCTATTATGTAAATGCAAATTACTCAAAATTATAACCGTCAGAGGAAACGGACATGGACAATAGACAGACAGACAATTTGTGCAATTATTGTACAGTAGGTATCATGTACACCGGTAATTTTTATAGCAATTATTTTAGGACACCGGTTAGCCATAGTTACATTACTTTTTAAGATGTTGATATTTTATCTAGGCATTGCAATTGTCACAATTTTGATCACTGACGATTTATACACTAACTTTGTAGAGTCTGCACTTCCCCATACAAACTACTAAATTTCGCTCGCGACTTCGTTCGCGTCCCCTTTTAACCTGTTGATTTTTTCAGATAATAATTTATAAGTTTAAAAAACTGGAAAAACCGACTTCAATTTGATAAGCCTTCATCATCAAATGATGATGATGATGGCAGTTTGGGACCAACCTGGAAGCATACCATTTCAGATATAAAAAGAATTTTTTAAATCGGTTCATAAATGATGGAGTTCTGAGGTAAGAAACATTAATTAAAAAAAAAACGGGACCAATCTGGAAACATACCCTTTCAGATAAAAAAAGAATTTTTTAAATCGGTTCATAAATGACGGAGTTCTGAGGTAACAAACATAAAAAAATAATAATAAAAATACAACCGAATTGAGAACCTCCTCCTTCTTTGAAGTTGGTTAAAAAGTAGCCTGTGTTAATCCAGGTTACGAACTATATATTCCAAGTCTCATCCAAATCGCATTAGTAATTGCAGTATGAACACAAACATCCAAACATCTAAACTTTGACATTAATGGCTAGCGTCCACAGGCCCGCATCGCACGCATCGCACGCATCGGACGCATCGCACGCAACGGATTTTAGTTTGCCTTTATAATGCTAAGTAGGATCCTCTATTTCAGTTTTGAAGGCTTCGCAGTAAGAATGCTCAGACATAAATACAGTTATACAATATTTTGAATTCTAAATACTGTTTCTGAGTTTGTTGATCTACAACCGGTCTATCTAGTCATCTAAATATCGGGTATAGTTCGTTGTAAATTTTAGATTTATCAATGTATTCAAACATAATTACGGTGCATTTTAAACAGGATTTTAAATAAAAAGTGTTTTTGTAAATTCCTCTATTTATCTTTTCAAAAACCCGGAAAGATTTATGGTTACCGGTGTTTGTGGGGTCAATGATATTTTTTGTATGTACATATATTTAACTTGTTTTTTTATTCCAACGGTTCCTTAATTTTAACAAAAACAAATAAAAACTTGACGCTAGTTACAACTAATATCAAGAAATTCATTTATTCAATTGTAAACACAGGTTATAACACATAGGTAGATGGTGAACAACAGATGAACCTCTGTGCTTCGCCTAGCGGCGTACATACATTACATAGG
The DNA here is from genome assembly GCA_947507515.1 of Eulithis testata. NCBI lineage: Eukaryota > Metazoa > Arthropoda > Insecta > Lepidoptera > Geometridae > Eulithis > Eulithis testata. Next base: position 597,951 of record OX382198.1, read on the forward strand.
ATGGAGAAAATAACACAGATTTATAATTTAATAGGTTTATGTTATGATTAAGCTAAAACTATACAATAACTATAAGAAGAAAATATACAAGGTATATTCAAGTTATCCAGGGTTAGTATTGGTTGACACCATACTGGCCTGTCCCCGATGTAGATTACCAAATAGTATCCACAGTATGGGTACTTTTATTTGCCGATTCCATTTTTATAAGCACCAATAATATGCACAATGGATGGAATATCCACGTAAACGCTGATCTCAGGTTTTTCTGAGTAAGCCATTAAGATATTGATGCTGTCTTCAGATAGCTGGAAGGAACGACCCTAATCGTCTCCGTCGACCTTGAAGTTTTTGCGTCTAAAATATATGAATTGGTTTTGCAAAGAGGGGTCTACGTCCGATGCTCCTACGCTCGAGTGGCAGCAAGAATTTGATTTGATTTGCAAAAAGCATAACAAAATAATGTTATACCTCAGATTCGTAATCGTGTGATTTCGGTGGTTCGCAATTTAGACGCTGTGGCGTTGAAAATAGAATCAATTTTTAATTGTAATCATTTTTCTTGGGAGAGTAGGATTACTCTACCATGGCAGAGAAACAGTTTAAGAATTTACAAAGTGACGGCTGATGATCTAGGTTTTTCTCAAAAACACCAATTGAACTAGTTTTTGTGGAACATCTTTGCGCGTAATCAAGTGCTTATATCAAATGCTAGTAAAAAGTTCACTGTAGTAAAAAGTAGTTTTATAATTTGTTTTGAATTTCTGTACGATATATGAATAAACTCACACTGATTATTCTTTATACTTCTATGGATTGTACGAAGTATTTTGAGAAAAAATATGACAAAAAAAATTCTTAATAAACTTTATAAAACCAATTTATACGCAAAAGGTTGCTCACCGCACGATACGACAACTAACGGTAAATAGTTTTCCTCTTTAGATGTCGCGTGTCGTGTCGTGTCCCTGTTTTCCAGAAAAACTTAGAGGATACTAAGATTTAGATACTGACAATGTAAATACTAGCTAAGCACTTGTCTCCTCTCGTCGCTGACTACGATATTTTTGTTCAAGCCACTGACATCGGTATCGTGTTACGTTGGTGAGTGCAGTATTCAAACACCCATAGGCTAATGTAATTTTATTAACCGACCATAGAATTGCCTTAGGTTTATAATTGAATAATGCTTTTGTGATTTACTACCATTAATTACATATTTACAACCTTCAAAGTATTTGGGAAGTGGTTATTGAAACAATTTGTTATACCCACACAACTATTAGAGCATTCTTTTGTTTTTTTATGGGAAAGATTCCATGCAGTATGGTAAGTAATGTGGCGTAATTAATTATTTTGATGAGAGGCATGTCATGATCGCAAACTGATTCATTTATCATTTGTTTTGTAGGTTATAATCCACTTTGCACTTATAATTGTGAACCACATGGTTAAACATCACTTTGTACAATCATGTATGAATCTTATACAGTAAGGTGCTTTGGGGTAATTGCGAAAATGGGTATATTTCGAAAATCCATAAAATCTAGTAACATAATGCGATATTTTCCTGTTGGCAACATTTGTCTAGACGCCATTTTAATTGGCATCGCCGTGACAGTCCTATCCTAGTCGTGCCAACAGGAAAATATCGCATTATGTTACTAGATTTTATGGATTTTTGGAATATACCCATTTTCGCAATTACCCCAATGCACCTTACTACAAAGTTACAAAATGGCACAGAAAAAAAGTTCACCAAAATAATTGCACGAAAATGTTCCTTCACTTTCGTACTACATACGCGCGGTATAACTTAGTAAATAATGGTGAATTCAAGATACACAGAAAAATAACTTGCATCAGTAGCCCAATTCAAATGTATAGGAATAATTTTTTTGTCTCAACAAAGACTCGTAGCAGATCATAGGTCGTACATAATCTGATTTGTCAATGTGCACTCAAAAACCGCTTCACGAAGTTCAAATTAAATCTTTTTTACTGAAATTCAAACTACAAGTTCAGTAACACATGATTATAATTTATTTTAATAGTATACATTAAAACGCGGAAGCAACGTGACGAACCTTCGTGACTATCAGATCTGTCTGTGATCTACCATACCTTACGGCGACATGATTAAAAATTCTGTATCGGCTGCGGTCCCACTATAGCTACTAGTTTGCAGCTGATTGTCAGCTAGCTGACTCTAGGGGGGTTGAAAGCGCGCGTTTGTAGTCACCACGCGGAAATCGAAACTGGGCGGTAAACAGTCAGCTGAAAACTATTAGTTTAGGAGGACCGCAGCCTGGCCGTATTTGAATATTGTTTTTAAATAACTACTTCTTTTGTACGCATAAATAAGTGGAGCTACCATCTTATGTAACTAAGTATGCATAGATGTACATGGTGACGTAGGCCGACCGCTGCTAGATCAAATTGTGATTAAAAACTAGTTTTTTGAGTTCATTATCTTTAAAAGTGTTTTGCCTTCTCAAGATCATCATCATCATTGAGCATATTCTTCATCTAAAAAGACACGTTGTTATCATTGTATTATAGATACTGAAAAGATTCTAAGCGTAGACTTGAAGTGACGTAACTCTAGTTTTTTGTGCTCTCTTTTTTAAGATAACAACGTGACTGCATTCTAGAATCTCTAGTCAAGTGCGAAAAAAACAATGTCGATTAGAGCTATGTTTGGACTTCATCACGGTCGTATAACAATAGTTTAACAGTAAATTGTCACGGCTTGTTACAATCATTCATACGTAGAATGTATATTAAGCGGACAAACATAAATCCGCTGGTGCTTATAGTATTGCAGACCCAAACTCAATTATAAACTTACAAGACGGAAACGTCACTCAAAAATCACCATTTAAAATTGCTCTGCCTCTGTTTGACATTACTCATTTGTAAGAGATGGTAATTATTTAAGCGTGAACTTAATTTAAGTGGCGTTTGAGTATCCCGCCGATATAGCTTTTTATTGATGAATCCTGATTATAGAGCGCGATCGCTACTATATACCTGCTACTTTGGCATATAAAAACATGATTTACACTGTCGTAAGCTACTTTTAATACCAAAATTAGCCCTGCGTTTATTAAATGAACTAATTTCAGTAGTTGCAAAATATTTGCGGTGTGCAATAAAGTGTTTTTTATCTATTTTGAAATAATAATAGACGCTCAGGTGAAAAAAATAAGAGTTTTTAGGATCAACTTCTATGAATTGATTCCGAATTCATATTCCATTTTTCATTTTGTGGCAAAAATATATATAGGCACACATTATATAATACTATACATATAGGTAAAATGCATGCTGCAGTAAATACTCAAAAACTAACGTTATACGAAACGGTATTTTTCTGAAGGATCGGTCTTTTTTTTGAAACCGAGCGGACAAAACTATTGCGTAGAACTGAAGTTTTCCGCTAAAACTATCCGCTGCATTACATACCCGGCTAGTTACTTTACGGTTTACGAGTATTACGTAAGTATCTTTGCTTGGACCTATTGACCTGAATCCGATATGGATGCGTGTTCGATTTACAGCCGTTTTGTTAGTTATTGATGTTTGTATGTTGTTGATTCGTTATGTTTGTAGTGTAATTAATCTTCAGCCGGTTTATTGTACAATCAAAGTAGAGGTCTATGTGTAGATTGAGGTCAAAGTGCCAGTAATTTTATTTTCTTTCTGGTAGGCTATGCTAATTCATTCAGATCGATATCGGAAACTTTCGAAGATTAAAAAATTTTGAATTTTACATCTCTTTTCAAAGTTTCTGATATCGATCGGACAAGGATTTTTGAATGAATCAGAATAGCTCTACAGAAGATGAGAAAGAGTTTTATGGTGGTATGACACAAAAACCACTGCTCTTGACTCTAATGCTATCATTTGACGGTTAAACTCTACCTTGTCTTTCTTCATTTAGCCTTATTTCTGAAGGTGGCCAGTTCCATGTTGATTCCTGACGGATGTACGTTCTGGTACATCTATTAGGGCATTGGAATCTTGGCTTCTACTATAGTTTTTTTTACTCTATTCAATAGGGTTAGCGAAGAACAGAATAGGTTGAAAAAACATGCTGAATTTCACAAAAATTCGATTCTGGTAAACACTTGTTATGTCTCAGTCCGTAGAGCCCGCACTTCTTGAGTTCCAACCAGTTTCACTCCACAAGAATTGCAACATACATACATAAAATTCATTATTTTGAGAAAGTAACTGCTAAAATTAATTTACGTGATTGTACTGCTACATAATCTGTGTTATTATGTAATAACGTAATTATACTATGTAAGCAGATCCGCTGTCTGCCTGTAATTCTTTTGTATAATTGAATAAACTTTTTGCTTGAATTAAAAGTACCTACAGTATTTGAATAGCCTTTGTAACTTCCATAAGTTTTTATAATGGCTTTAGTAAATCTTTTATAACATTTGACTGCTTTGAAAATATTTTGATAGTGTTTTAATGAGTATGAAAAGATTATACAGTGGATTAGGCATAAGAGCACTTACGACTTAAGTTCTATACACAAAATTAATGCTTATAGGCATTGTAGGTACCTACTAAATAAAAATATAAGTATTAGTTTATATAAATTAAATAATTTAATATGATAAGGGATTCAAATCACATAGGCACATCATATAATAAGGTTTGTTATTTGTCTATTCAAAATGTCAATAATAATGTCATAGTTAAAACCTGTTTTAGTATTAATAATTCATAAACAATAATTCACATGGTTTCTCTTTGGCTTTACAAAGTAATTAATATTATTTACCTACAGTAAATTATACATATTCGTAGTTACTGTACCTACCATCAACACATTGCACGACACGTGGTTACAATGATCAGTAGGTTATTATGTATTATCTTTAGGTATATGGGGTAAGCACTAGTTTTTACACATAAGAATTAAGATTCTATAAAACCAGTGAGTTCATCAATAAAGTAAATATTTACATGGCTATTTAATATTGAGTGAGTACACTCATAATTCCCAAACAAATAAATGCTGGTATTCAGACGCGACTTAAATTTTAGCACGTTCTATTTATTGAGATAAAATTACAAATATTCGTGCTTATTGACATTGCATTATTTTATACAGTAGGGCTGGAATACTCAAAAGTCAGTCAAATTTGTGCACCACTTAAAATTTCTCTGCCTCTGTTTGACATTACTCATTTGTAAGAGATGGCAATAATTTAAGCGGAACTTAAATTGAGTGGGATTTGAATGGCGTTTGAGTATTCGACCATAAGACACTTATTTGTAAAAGAAGTACTTAAGTTGTACCTCAGCGCCTTGCAATGTAGTCTACAATGTCATCTAGTTCCCATAGTACAAGCTTTGCTTAGTTTGGGACTAGAAGGCGTTGTGTTGAATGTCCGTGAATATTTATATTATAAAATAAATTTATTATAAATGAACGTCACAATGATTCCAGCAGGCATCCCAGCTCACTCGGTAGTAGCTCTGCCTTCTGTGCTGTGGGTCTTGGGCTCAATGCTTACCAAGAACAAACATTTGTATGTGGAAAACATAGATATCTGGGTGTTACTACATGTATTTACAAAACTATGCTTAGTTTGGGACTAGAGAGCGCTGTGTGAAATGTCAAAGAGCATTTATTTATTGGTAATCGGATATTTTTTTAAATATTCGATCACCAATAAATAAATGCTGGTGCTAACTCTCGTCTCTTGCTCTTATATTAGAATCGATGAGTATTGAGCTATCATGTCTAAAGATAACATGTTCGCCACGTGCTTATAAGGAAAATGATTTAGTTTATGATGTTTTGTTGTAAAGGAAAATAAAATTTAATTTTATTTATGTTATGTAAATAATGAGTACAGTTTTTGAGGAAAATTCAATAGATTATCATGTTTTGTACAAATAATGAAAAAAGCGTGCACATACCATAAATATATTTGCAAGTAGGATAATTCATAACCTTTACCTTAGCTTATTCCCATCGAGCCTACCGCCTGGCCCACTGGTGGGCCGGATGGGAAACACATTTCCCATCGAGCCTACTCATTTGCATAGTGGGCTCGATTTTACCGTTTTATTATCTTGGCAAGAAAGAGTGAGTAGTTAACCATTGTGTTGTTCCTCACAACGACTTACTACCAAACCATTTGAAGCCAATATTAGTCAGTAGATCTTTAAAAATACATTAGACACTGACCAAACTTTCTTGCATTATGTCACGAACTGTTAGATAACAGCACAAAAACTAAATTACGCGAAGCCCCTTGCAAATTACGGCAAAAAAATCAGACACCATTGGCCCTAAGATGCGCACCGCGAGATATTTGTCATGTCGTTCTGTCAAAATGTAAGCATTTTGTACCAGTTTAGGAACTATTGCATTATCTGTGGTACCTAATGGTGTCGACAAAACGCGCGATAATGTACACTTTTGACACTTCTTAGTCGTCGTACCTCTCTGAGGACGAGATAATAGTCATGCAGAAATGTCAAAAATTGATAATTCAAAGGCGCGGTTTCTCGACAACATTACCACAGATAATGCAATAGGTTCCTAAACTGGTACAAAATGCTTACATTTTGACAGAACGACATGACAAATTATCTCGCGGTGCGCATCTTAGGCCCGCATGTCAAAATTGGGCTGTCGTGAGCTGCCCATTGTCATAGCTGAATCAGAACCGTGGGGTAATTTTGCACAATTTTTGGCTTAGTATTTGATTTCTCTAATCTATTTTGGACAATGTGTTTTTCTATACCCAGTTTACGAAATATATTTAAAGGATTAGTTTGATTTGATTTTCGCTAGTTTCAGGACCGAAACTTTTTTGGTTATTTCGCACATTGTACTTTGCAAATAACCTTCGTGTGATGTACTACACAATAATATATAGATTGATACTGGACTAGCTATTTCTTTATTAGTTGTAATAGGTAAACTGTAATTACATTAAAATTGTGGTCATAAAAATGGCTATGGTTGGCTACACTGACCCCAAGGAGATGTTAAATGGAGCAGTAATGGTACACCAACATAACTTCTGTGCTTCGTGTGATCGGTATTTTTTGTTACTCTGTGTTAGTGCTCGGGGCCATACACAGCTTATACAAAACAGTCGTACAATCAGCGTCGAAAACCATGTCGGATTTTATTTTCAAAAATATGTTACTTTAGCTAACTAGTCAACTTGCTATATTTATGAAATGTTTTAAATGTTTTAGGAACTAGAATCTAGAGAATCTTGTGATATTATTGAGTTTTATTTGTGGAACTGAAACTCGCCATAGAAAAGACATCAACGCGCTCGTCCACACAAAAAATTATCACCCAACCAAACAAAATTCGTGAACGGAAAACAGATTTGATATTTTGTGTTTGTACTGTTAAAGAGTTGGATCCAGGATGAGTAATTGCTTGTCTTTATTAAGCTGGTAGGTGCTGGTAACTAGCAACCTGCTTCATGTGTAAATTCACTTACGCAACTGAATATTCCGACAGAGAACCACATCGAAACCATCACTTACAAAAGTGCTTCCTACTTCTCACGGACGACAAAGAGAAAGCATAAACAATGCATTTTAAGTTATATTTTTTGCCATTAAATCTGGAGTAGACTATTGTCAAGTAAATTGTGAATATAATAAGAATTGAAGTCTAGGTACGACTTCCGTCATAATCAGCTTTTAGCTCAACCAACCCTCTGATTATGCACTTGTATTTTGCGATAGATGTGCGATAAGCGTAATGGTATTCTTGGCAACTCCATTTCAAGCACTATGAAATACGTAGAGAAACTTTTTTGTTACGGTACGTAATCAGTTAGGGAGTACAAAAAAGAAGGATGGATTTTATAAATATTTATCTAGAAAGATTGATTTTATATTTACGTATGTATCTAGAGGTATTGAAAAAGGTTGACACGACTGTAAGCTAGAAAATATGAGTATTTTCCTATTTTTTTTTACGCTGAGTGTAACTCAAAGATCTTTTTGCACACCCAAAAGACTGGTAGACAATGCTCTTAGCACTAAGTCCCATTTGTTTGTGTCCTAGAAACCAAGTAATAATTTCCAATTTTATTACAGCAATAAAACTGACTCCGAATATTCCGACACGAGGAAGTAATTAATATTTATCTTGTACTAATTTTTCTTTCATTCGCAGGTAATCATCTATATATCTTACGAAATATAACATGTCGGTAAGTGGTAATACATAACACAATTGATAAATAAGTATCCTAAAAAGGTGTAGTAAAATAATTGTGCAGTATCTCACGATTCAATTATTGAATGTTGTGAAAAATATGAAGTTGTGACGTAAGACAATGTATTTTATTTTTGGTTATATAAATATCTAACTTAAAAGACAACAGTCAGTACATAATGATTTTTATATGGACATTCAAAACCACCATAGTAAGATTGACAATCGATACTCTAAGGGCCGTAAGATCAATAGTGGTTTAAACCACGAAATAGAGTTTAACCTCCAGTCTCCGATTATTTCATAAGATCAATGGTAGTTAATCGACCATCGGTAGCTTAAATTGACAGAGATGACAGTAGATTAATCCATCGATCAAATGTAATCGTAGATAACGAAACCCATAGCTTAAACTGCTTTTGGTCTTACGGCCTTTTGTGGCAAACTATTGTCACTTAACTGGAGGTTAAACTCTATTTCGTGGTTTAAACCACTATTGATCTTACGTCCCTTAGCTAGAGTATCGATTTTTATTGAAGTTTAATGGTTACACTATCATCTCTCGTTACTAGCAGATTCAGGTGGCTTGAGGCTCAAAGGCGAGTCTAAAAGTTTTGAGCTTACCCCAACGGTTTACCAGATTTTGTGAGAGAAAATCTTATTTAGGTCAAGCCTCCCCATACTGAAATTCTGCATCTACCAATGTCCCTCGCTTCAAATATTTGACTCCGAGCTCAACATCATGAACCATACTTGTGACACAACCTACTTGCAATGTTTCTTAGTTGCGAGAAATAATCAAAAATATTACGTATTTAATATTGAATACCTACCTGTAACTATAGTAGGTGCCAAATAACACCACAATACAGGTCATTCACCCACCTTCACCAAGATGTCGCAAAATTCAATTTGTGAATGGCTAATTCTGTCGCTTTCCATACAAACCTGTCGCTAAGACGGTAATCGCTCGAATCTCGTAGTACAGTTTGTTTACCATTCATAAATTGAATTTTGCGACATCGTGGTGAAGGTGGGTGAATGACCTGTATTGCGGTGTTATTTGGCACCTACTATATAATAATATTTGTTGAAGGTAACCTTTGTACAAAATGCGGAAGAAACTAAAGAATTTATATTTTCTCAGTAGTTTTGTAAAAGCCAAGTTTATAACTCCTTATAAAGGATCAAATATTAAGTATAACATTTTATGTTTAAACAACTCTTTACGAATGCCTGAACGTTATAAAATATCATTTTGTTCCTGCAAGTAGTACCTAAGGCTGAACTTTTTTGGTTCCCCGCGTCCTTCCTAACCTAACGTCTACATATAAATTATTAAAAAATAATATTCCACATGTATCTGGTATTACGAATCGTGTCGCTAACATTGCGCCCTTTAATCATCTGAATATAAAATTTGCAGTTCAAAAGCAGTAGTGACTCTCACATCTTTTTGGACCATCGCAGCAGCCACAAGCTAAAACTTAGATGGCAGTGATTATTCGTGGTTGTTTCATGTAACATTCCAAACAGGATAGAAAACACGCGGAAACAGTAAAATATATCGTAATATCAAATACACGTCGTTACGGTATAAACTTTCGCTTGGAAGTTATTTGAGATCATGGATATGTACGAGTAGAAATTAATGTTTTTTGTTGTTATAATAAAACTGGTTCATTGCTACTTGAAATGTCGAAACTAAAACATAGTCCAGTCTCACTAAGGGTGAGTTTTGATCTCTATGCGTTACCGCTTTTTCACATTTCCATTTTTTCAGATCGAAAAAATGTTCAAAAATGTATATAGTAGATCTATGGTAGTAAGTCATGTCGACACCTACCATAATTACGTAAGCCTAAATACCGGGCAGTTACTCTTTATTGAGGAAACGTATTGAAAGTCATTAGAAGCTAATTGAATTAGGCAATTGGCTGTCATTACACTTTTCCCACGGTAGATGGCGAAATCGGTTCGATAGTAGTCCCAGCTCACTTGGTAGTAGCTCTGCCTTCTTTGCTGTGGATCGTGGGTTCGATCTCCACCGAGAACAGACATTTTTGTGTGGCAAAAATGGATGTTGTTCTATGTCTATGTTACTATGTATTTATTTACAAGAAAATTGTTTATAAGTATTTCATCAGCAATTAAGTGCCTATAGTACAAGTTTTAATTAGTTAAGGACTAGAGGGCACTATGTGATACGTCCAAAAATATATTTATTTATTTATTTATTCAATAGGCAACGCCAACAGCGCACACAGTTTACATTACAATAATCACTTATGAATACCTTATTCTATAAAATGTGTGCCAATATATATTTATTTATAACTAGCCGTCTCCCGCGGCGTTGCTCGCGTTAGAGTGTGATTTTTCAAAATCCCTATCTTAGTGCACCCTTACACTATATAAGGATACTACCCTCCAAATTTCATACCTCTAGGACTTATAGTTTAGTCTGTGCGTTGATTCTATGTCAGCTTCAAAAGAGTTTTATATAATATATTGATATATTATTGAGATCAAAATTATTTGCAATATAAGCGTAGGTTCAGAAAGAGACGCCTGTTAACATTAAGAGTAACTTCAATAAAGTTCTTGTTTCTTAGGTATTTCCTAGTAGATAGCTAAGTGACTTTATTGCATCGTGTGGGTAACAGTGCTTGTAGTTTTTATGGTGGAGCTGTAGAAATAAAATTTGCCATATTCGCACAAACTCAAACGTGACACAAGCATAGATTTGAGTAGAGATTTTTACAGAAAACTGTCAAAAATTCTAGGCTTGAGTTGAGTCACGATTAAGACTTGAATTTCGTCGGCGCACACGCCTGTAACTACTCTTACGTGCTTTTACGTTCAGTCTTCAAAAACCTACATCAAAAAGGAATATTAGACTAATTATTAGACTACTCAGTACTTAGTATTCGTTGAGCCTGAATTTAAAATCTCTTCTGATTTTCCAGTTCTTATCTTTTCTTTCCTCTTGAAAATATGTTCGTATACAACCGAATTTTAATCTTAGAACCAAATGAGGTCTGATAAAGGCATAATACTACCACCACAAATAGAAAAGGTAATTTGTGCTCTTTAATTATTTATATAAATAGTCCAAGATCTATTACAAAATACGTGATTAATTATTGTTGGTATAGTTCGACTGTTATCATCCATCATTTTTATCGAGGACTCACGAGCCGAAGACATTTGGAGCGGATCACGACGTCCTTTCTCTTTACCTCGTTAGCTTTTGTATTTCAAAAAATTATTTCATAATCATACGAGATCACTGCCCATCAACATTTCTGTGAAGTCCACATAGATTGCCTCATAGAAACATCCTTAATTTTAGTAGTCCATTACCGCTGCTTGAATACTAACTGGTTACTAACCGGTGTTTGGCCTCAACGTTGGCACTGTGCAAATTTTGGCTCATTCATTTGAATTTTTTTTTATTTAAGATAAATATTATTCTCTGTAATGTCGCACGCCAGCCTCCTTATTACGTTTGGATTGGCAGATAATGCTTTCAGCATTAAGTCCACCCTTTGTAAGAAATTTATAATGGGGAAATAAACAGTAAATTAGCTGGCGATTTCAATAAGGTGCTACTACAAAAGACTATGACTATTACGACGGAGGCCTTATGGTGGCCTAAAAACTTTGTCTACAGAGTTGGCAGAGCCTGGTCTTCTCCTCATCCAGTGCTTACGCTACGTTTTGCAAATCGTCTATCCACCTTGGGTGTTCTGCAAGCAATTTTACTACTACCTAACCCATTTGACATTGTATTCGTGCCTTGAATTTATATTATACTAAAAAATCTAGACATCTGAGAAATAAATTAATTGAATTTACTCAAGTATTTGTTTGCTCCAACTATAGCCGGTGCTTTACTCTGCTCTTTACTAAAACCAGCGTACAAACTATCAGTTACCCATCGCTCAATTTAGATAATCGGCTAGCTACACCTCAAGCGGTTCACGCTATTACAGCTGTTACGTAACTGGTTTTAAAGTGCATTTCCCATCCAACATTGCTCCACCTGCCTCATCCTATTTCATAACAGTCGATGGTAACGGGGACTGTAACGGTGTTTGCCCGGTGGTGGTACTAACTAGTTGTTGCACTGTGGCGTGGTCGCGTGCTTGCTCCTTGACCGACTCTACCAGTAATGGTGCGATTGTTTGGTATAGTAGGTTATTTAGGGTTGTTTGGAAAAAACCAATTATATTATGTCATTTTTACATTGGGGAAATGAGGCATCGTTCAGTATTTTTCATTTGGATAGGTGACCTAATCATATGTTTATCTAGGAAGGTAAAATCATACCCGCCGACTAAGAAATAGGGTCGGTATTTGATTACTAACAGTTAATGAATAGTTGTATGAAGATTATAATAATAGGTACTTAATCACAATCACGTATTTAAAACTCACTATAAACCTGTTATAAAATTTACTATATTCGTAGTATAAAGACAACTTTGTTGATTTCAATTTATCAAGAAATGAATAAAATTATTATCGCTCAGAGCTTAGGTTATTATCGCTCGTTTAAAATCTATTACCTAGATCTGTAATGATAATGATGTAGCTTAACCTTCGTTTGTGGCTAGTTTGTATCAGCCACTCTTAAGATATCAACCATTTTGTAACGGATGTGCCATTTCTGTATAAAATAACTTACTACCGGAATGCCTGCGACTTTGGTCCAGTTGTGCTCTTTCTTGCAACCTTCAAGCACTCAAACGGTGAACGATAGCACTGTGATGAGAACCAATTGGTATTCTAGCAATGGTTATGGGCTTGCGACTTGTCAGTTATGGAAAACTAACCACCCACTGCAAGATTTGGGGTAGTTCAGAGCATTTTGCACGACTCTAACAAACATCTCCACCCGCAGACATGTTGTACCATACGTATGCATTTTACGTGTCATGCATTCATGCATCGTGCTAGTGGACACTCAAACATTTTTTTTTACGAGTTAGCTGCCTATTGAGCATTCGGACAGATTCGCAACTGTACCTACATAATTCTAAGTTGGATATAATTACCAACTGGTAATAGGCAGGAGCATACTGTACCTCACTCCACGTCACAAATAATACTACATAAGTCACCTACTTAGGTACCCACTACCATCAACATTACAGTAAGCGGTGGTCGCGTACAACTTCCTGGCCTATTAGAATTCTGAGCCGGGTGTTTGCCTTGCGCAACCGTTACGTCTCCTATCTATGGTAAAGGCGGTAAGTTTGTTTGTCAAAATACTATAGTGGCCTGTCCGCAGTTTTTATTTAGTAGCTCTAACCGGGTTTTTCTTGGTAATAATGCCGACTATAAGCTGAGAGGGTAATATGAGTGCTGAAAACGTATTACAACAGCGTCCCGTTCATACAGTCATCAATAAAAAGTGACGCTGTACAAATCATCTTGATAGATGGTGAAGCTTATTTATTTTTAATCTAGGTTTATAACAAAAAATCGTATCCAGATAACTAATTTCAAAATAATCGTGGCATGATAATTCAAGTAAACTTTCGCATGTTTACCAAGCTACGGAAATACGGAAGCCGTTGCCAAAGGGAGCTGGCAAATGCATCAACATGAATAGCAAAGTAACTAGGAATAAGTAAGACGCTAGAAAGTTGTTTCCTGATTCTATGTTTCCGTATCGAATTGCCTTTTTATTATTGTACGATTGAAACTTAAAATGGAAATTGAACGAAACAGTTTAAATTTTTATTCCAACTTCACAGTTCCCGGCCGAAGGCTTTACACAAACGGACAAATCACAGCCAAATACCATCTTTCCCCAAACACTTTTACCATATTTTCTTTCCACTTTGAAATGTTCAAACATCGCAAGCAAACACTATTGCACTCGCGTGTAGTCACCCCTTTAAACACATTGCTGACATGAAAGAAGAAGAGCGAAAACGACCAGATAAGAAGACCCACGTTTAGGATCAAAAAGAACACGTACATGTCTCTTATCCCCATCGGTTCTGGTATCATGAAACGAATTAAGGGATTTGCAATTCGGAGAACAGAAACAAAAAGTCCAAAGTCCTCAAACTTCGACGACACGAAGAGGTAGTTGTAGTACGCAGAGTACGCCATTGATATCGCTATGTACCCAAGGTAGGATACGTAGTATCGCTGGTTGCGAAGTCCAATGCAGCGTGAGAAGAAGAAGCAGTGGTGGTCTCGTCTTAGAATACACGCATTGCACGTGTCGCAATGCCAACTTCCCTCAGGGCGGTACATCTTGCAGCGTACACAATAAGTGCCATCCTCGTGCGACCTTTTCAAGCTTGTATCGGTTAGAATACTCATAATCATGTTCCCGGCCACATTTATGAAGCAAAACGTAGGGCAGATGGTATGCAGATATTGTTTCACAATCCCAAAATGGTAAATCTCGATTATCTTCGGTCGGACGACGTTCATTTCGAATATAAAGTAACATGGTGTGGCGATGAACACAATGAAATTGCAACATACTTTTTCATAATATTTTACAAAGATTCTAAAGAAGTTCTTCAAGTAAACGGGATTCATTCTCGTCGCGCGTGTCATAAACCTATGCCTGACTGACGTTGGCATTTAATTAAGGTTTGACTTTACGTTTCGTGATGACTTTTTAAAGAAGGTTGCATTCGATCGAGAAAACCACTTTCAAATGAGTCATACAGCCGAATACTCAAACGCAACTCTAACCCCACTCAATTTAAGTCCCGCTTAAATTATTGCTATCACTTACAAATGAGTAATGTCCAACAGAGGCAGAGCAATCTTAAGTGGTGCTCAAATTTGAATGACGTTTGAGTATTCGGCTGATAATTTGATTATTTTTGTTTCAGTTGGTCCCTTGTAACGATGTGTAAAAAACAATGTTTTAGTACTTATTAGGTTTCCAGGAATTGATAGTAAGCGTTGTTAGAAAATTTCTACGCATCTTTCCAAGAAAATTTCTATAAAAATAAATCACTAAATGGAAAACAGCAGTTTCCCTACTGGTTCTGTTATTTCCCATCGCATTTTCCATTTAGTATAGCTATCGTTTTCTCCAACCTTTACCAACATCCTCAACCGGTAAAACTAACCATACTTATAGTATAACAAATCTGCAAGGTACTAGTGTCACGAATCTGCCCTTTGACGCCCTTCACATCCGCCGGGCTTCGACTACTTATAGCCGTATGGAGTTGCAGTTTCTTGCGCCAATATATATGTGTTTGTATTGCACGTTAATTATTACAATACTAATGACACTTTGTGAATGGGGTGAGAACTACAAAAAGTAATTGCAAGCATTCATATCGATTCCTCAAAGAAGCGTTTATGCTTATTGACTTTTAAAACTTGTTTTATTTTGAAGGGCTGTATGATAAATTGGTGTTTTTAAGTCGCATTATGGTGAATTTGATTTATGGCACGCACTACTATTAGTTTTTAACAGGTAAAAGAGATGATGAATTTTACACATTACTATAAGTAATGCACATTTAAATATATTTTGGTAAACTGAAACTCAAAGAAGATTTCTGTTTTTTCTTCGTACAAAAATTCTCTGCTTGGCATTCAGAAATCTCGTGGATGAGTTTATTGGTTCGGACTTTTCTAAGCATATTGCTAAATCGGAGAAACCATCCAGTGAAAACATTTGAAGGACATGGACATTTAGTCTATTAATCCTCGTAGTCCATAAACAGTTAAAAACCCTTGTTCGCCTAGCGCAGTGTCTGAATCAGAAGCTTCTGCATCGTTTATGAATATGAGGGTAAAAGGGTAATTTAGTTTGTTGCTTTCTCTGCCACTCACAAAAACGAATAGCGCCAAAATTGTAATTGATTCGACCTTTCTCATAAATTATGGCGAAATATAACAATGAATATACCTAAATTATCGTCTAGTTTTATAATAAAACAGATAATAGCACTCTTAGCAATCTCGATATCACAACATCACTTACTGCCGCACTCAGAGATGTACGTTAAAAGATAATCAACGCATAGTCTATATTCCTGTACTAATAAGTATAACGACGAACTAAGATACCGCTAAAGTACCGCAAAGTACCATTAAATACTTATGTTTAAGTAACGTCTCTCAATGTGGGTGTTAGCTATTAAGGCTATATTACACTCTCGATAACACATGATCGATGGACCAAAAGGTATTTCAAAAAGCATTGTTTCCAGATTTATTGCAAATGCAGATCTATTACAATGGATTAAGGTCGATGTATTTCGGTACTGTAGTAAATGATAAACGATATTGTGATATGAATATGAAAGTAAAGTGGATACTTACGATAGCGCTTAAATAGCTTAGGCCCGTATGCCGATTTACTGATGAAGCACTGATCCAAACTCTAAAAATAATTTTGAAACATTCATTTTGCGATACCTGAAAATGGTGAATAAGTTTCAAAGTGCCTCCTACTATTAAGACCAAATTGTAACACTTATTTATGCTATAGTACGGGATATGAAATAATCGTATCTTGTATCCAGACTGCTGATTCTGCTGAAGCATATTATTATATTTTTGTATGAAAATCTCTTAAGGTGCATTAGGGTAATTGCGAAAATGGGTATATTCCGAAAATCCATAAAATCTAGTAACATAATGCGATATTTTCCTGTTGGCACGAGAATCTAAAGGACTGTCACGGCGATGCCAATCAAGATGGCGTCTAGACCAATGTTGCCATCAGGAAAATATCGCATTATGTTACTAGATTTTATGGATTTTCGGAATATACCCATTTTCGCAATTACCCCAATGCACCTTACTAATAATAATATCAAACGACAGTAATTTATCAACGCTATCTGATTGATACAAGGATGAGACCCATGGCGACAGATCCTTAAATATATGCTAACCTCCATAAAATCCGAAAGTATAATCAGATTTGGCCGAAAGCAGCAGAAAATCCCGAAAGTATCGGCTCCCGTACGTGTCGTAAAAATCAAACCGGCTAGTTATGCGTCTGTCTGCATAAAATTTCATTTATCTCATAGTAAAATAATGTAGCTGAGTTAGTTATGGTGTAGTTTAACATTACGTCTAGCTCATGTAATTTACTGTCTTATGATACCTATTAAACTTTCTACGCAGATTGTTGCTAATTGCACACTTTCGCCCATAATAAGTAACAAACTATTGCATAAAAAATTAAATTGCATAGCGTTTTTTGATGAAATTGCTAAATAGAAACTTTTCCAAAGATGGTGTTATAGATCATGCGGCTTATATGGGCAAGCATTCTACAAAAGGAAATTAGTTTATTTCTTATTGTTTTTTTTTGTAAACTACGTAACGTGTATTTGAATCATCATCATCATCTTCGTACTCTTGTTTTGAATCATAATAAGGAAAATATAACATTGGTCTAGAATATTTTTTTAAAATAAATAATAGTCAAAATTATAGTCAAACATTTATTCAGTAAAATGACAAGGATCTTAGAATCGTCTTCGATCTTAGATCTTAGAAAAAGATTAGCACTTACCATTCCCTTACCTACACAAAGCATACAGTAAAATCTAAATATATAAAACTCTTTTGAATCAACGCACAGCCTAAACTATGAGACCTAGAGGTATGAAATTTGTAGGGTAGCATATTTTTATATAGTGTAGGGGTGCACTAAGAAAGGAAATTTTAAAAGTCGTACCAAGTGTCTAAAATCAGGATCAAAGATTTTAACCAAATAATCACGAGAGCAAAACCGCGGGCGACCGCTAGTAAAACATAAAGCTAATTCAAAAAATCATTGGATATGGTATTAGCTTTGATCCCAATTATCAGGTTGGTCTATGCAGGTCAAAGAGCAGAGCAACAAGTTTTCCAAATAAGTGATGTATCTTGTAACTCTACGTGGTTGTGATTTGTGACTTACAAGTGCCCACAAATTGGATGTTTTGCAACTGTAACTACGCACCATTTGCAATGATTTTTGTAAAAAAATTAACTAACGAAGTAGGTAGTTCTTTGGTTGAAAAATGACGAAGTTAAGATGATATTATAAGTTAAATATTTTTTCTGACGAAATACTTTAGTGAATAGAGTAGATAAAATGTATTAAGTATAATTAAAATATTGTAGTTGTTGTTAGTGGCAGCAGGCCCGGGAGAGAGAAAAATGGAAGACGTTGGGACTTGGGAGTGATCTTTGCCCAGCAGTGGGAAGAAATAGGTTTAAAAAAAATATTAATATATAACAATCACAACAATAACACATCGCTTATGATTCATATTTTTATGAAGGTATTACTCAAGTAATAAAGTTGTTGTAAAGTTCATGAACTTAGCGTATAACCTATGGCAATTACAATTAGGTGTAATTACAGGCACATGAGACTTCAAGATCTTTACGTCTCAGAGTGATGGACGCAGTGCATTGTCTTACAGGGCACGTCCTCATTGGACTTGCTCTGTGAGGTAATGAATTGTTATAGGCAGAAGTTACCACTTAACATCAGGTGAGCTATCAGCTTGATCCATTACTTTTATCATAAAAATAAAATTATTAAATGCAGTTACATTTTTACTGCTATTATTTTGTTTTAATTACAACACAGTAACTCGAACTGTATAAACCATTTTTGTCACTTTGTCTATCTAGTAAGGCAATATAGGATATTAGTACACAGATATTACAAGATAAACAGGATTATATTTTCGTATAGGTCATTCTATTATATGGTCAAATGACATCGTAGAACGAGCTGGGAATCACTGGGCAAGACTCGCAAGGGACCGAAAAGAATGGCGTGATAAAGAGGCCTATACTCAGCAGTGGGTGCTAACGGGCTGAAGTGATTATAGGTCATTCTCAGTTCGATTATAAAATAATAAAACGAGTGCTTTGCAAAATTGTATTCGGTGTGGCTGTAACGTGATTACGTGACCGCTCGAACAAATTGATTCGATTCATCACTCGATGGTTATCTAATTTAATCGAGCCGATGAGACCGCCCTATCCTGACATTATGAAAAAACGCAAGGTATTTTTATTTTCAGTTGTTAAGAGTTTTGTTTTTATTTTATACATTTTAATAATCAAATACCAAACTAATACGTACTGGTAGTAGCTAGTATAGTATATAGTATATATAGTAGTATTATATAATCTGTGGTAGTAGCAACAAAAGTAACACAAAATACTCTTAAAAAAAGTTGATCATCAACAGAAATATTCCAGGTCATATTTCCGTTTTCTTGATGGTTGGTTTCAATTTGAAATCCGGAAGAATTTTCAATTTATGCAAGGTGAAGATGAAACGCATAAACCAACAGTTTTTACTACGGATTTCCGAATCTTCCTTACGGAAAGTTTTTAGCATTTAGTATCTTATTTTAAGATTTGCTCATCTCTGTGACGATTATACAAAAAAATAATAGTAAATAAGTGAGAATACAGCGATAAGAGTGCAGTTTATTTTTCATCAATCCCTGACTAATCGATACTCATAGTCAAATACATGACGTCATTTAAAAATTAATGTGAGAATTTTTATAAAAATTGTTCCAGAAATCCCCACTGCTACACCGTAGCGTGCTACGACGTAGCTAGTGGAGATTTATGGAAAAAAAGGTTAAATAAATGTCTATGTATTTCTACTTTTGTTATAAGATCTGATATAGAAGTCTGAAAAGAGAACTATGAAGATGCTGACGTTGGCAATTATAGAGTAAGCCATGAGGAAAGATGGCGGGCATCTGGAGGTGTAGTAGCTTCGAAATATATGCAAAATTATCATCACAAACTGGATCTGAAAATAAATAATATACTCATGGACATTTCACATTTTCATTTCACCCTCTTGTCCTGAACTAAGCGATTTTTGTACTATGGGACTATGGTACCAGTAAAGTTGCTGATAGAATACTTAAGTATACATTTTCACACGAATCTTTTTCTTGGTGTGGATCGAACCCACAACCCACATCGCGGAAGGCAGAGCTAAGTGATGCCTGTCAACAAAACATACACAGTTCTCAGCTGTAGAATTTAAAATTTAAAATAATGGTTCACTTGCAGTACCTGCATAGTGATGAAAAACATCGTATCTCACGATGTTTTTCATCAGCAGCGGCGGCGTTTGTTTGACGCGTATTCACCAGTTTTTTCAATGAATTGTAACTAAGACCTTACTCCATCTTAATTCTCTACGGTGGGTACTAAATATAGCATCTGGTAAATATCAAGAATCATGGTTAACTTTCTTTTGATGCTGCATCGAGACACTGAATAAAATCATCTAGGTCTTTATACATTACTACGCTAGACAGTCCTTACTCGATACGTACCAGTTGCATAAAAGTAATGTACTTCTTCCACCACAAGTATCTCGCCAGTCTTGGAAACGCCGACAGTCCGTAGTAAGTGTACATAATGACATGGATGAAGGAGTTTAACACAGCTGGGAACAGCATGGCGTATGTTGGATCATATTTGATGATTAACCAGGTGGACAGTAACATGTAGGAGTGATGGTAGACGTGGAGGAAGGAAGCTTGGCTGAACTTCTTGCGGAGGACGAAGAACACCGTGTCGAGGAGCTCCGTGATTTTGAGAAGGTAGTACAAGTGAACAGTTGATAACTAAAATGAAAAAAAAAAAATTAAGTGAACTCACAACTTATAACAAATACAAAAAATACAAAATACAAAATAGTTTATTTGTTCAAAAAAGAAAAATAAAAACAATTTGTATAAGTTAGTATTACAAGTATTTATAATACCTACTACCCAGGTTTGGTAGGTACTTAGACAAACTAGGCTCATTCAGACTAATAAGTTTGTCTCCACAAAATAGCAGTTTGAATCAATCAATGTTTAGGTAGGTAGGTAGGTATAACGCAAAGACAGTCTGCTGTATAAGACTTTATTTTTAACCGACTTAAAAAAAGGAGGAGGTTCGGTTGTATTTCTTTTCAGTAGTTTAGCAGTTAAATAGGAGTAATTGGAAAAAACACGTGATACACATACACGACATTGCGTACTTTGCTTTTCTGTGGTATTTACGAGTGGTACAGTCCCAATGAGCTGCCATCATCATCATCATCATCATTTAATGATGAAGGCATATCAAATTGAAGTCGCTTTTTCCAGTTTTTTAAACTTATAAATTATATACTTTAGTTTACTTCTTTTATTTTATTTTCTGAAACGTTATTAAATGATAAAAAGTACAGGAAACTCACGTAACCAATTGAATCATCCGTATTGTCCAGACATGTTGGTTTTAGGCCATATGTCCATAGTATTGGTGCTCCCTGGAGTTAGATAAACATACGAAACATTTGATAAAAATCTATGCTATCTAAAAGTCCTGGCTTAAATTAAGATGATCGTTTTTCACAATTTTGAAAAAAAAAACAATGAATATTATTCACTGTCGTTTACTTAGCAACTTTATATAAATAGTTTTTTATTTATAACAAAAAAAAATGTTCTAGTAAATTCTAGCAGATAGAATCGTCAATAACCAGAGAGGTAGGTATCAAATAAAAATGTAATTGGGTAATTGTAATTGTAATTGGGTTGCAATTAAATTGACAAAACAGAATGCCATCTTGAGCCAGTCATTTTTTTCTGCTCTACAAAAAAGTATGAAAATGAAACCAGTTTTCTAGCCGAAATTAAGACCCTTTTATTGGACAAAACACTGTACAGCATTAAAGAATATTTAAAAAATGATTATACCTACTTAAATAAAGAACTGTCTAAGTCTGTCTCCTCTACCAGTTGTTAAAATCAAATTACCTAACTATAATGACGATCGCCCCTATACAGCGAAAATATGAGATTTAGTGTTTTTTTACGCATTTTGTTAGTATTTATTAAGTACCTTTTGGATTACCTTAGTTAGAATTTGACGAGTCGTAGCTTGTTAACACGTAACTTAAATTCTCTAATTTACTTATGTGTTTTCACCTATGCCAATAAACGATATTTCTATTTCTATTTCTATGCATTTGAAATCTTTACGAATGTTGTCTTCTAAATTATAAACTTTCGTACTCACCATACTCACAACCCAACCCGATAAAAGTACTTGTATAGCATTATATGTCGTGATTATAATATTTAAGCTGTATGCTGGACGGTTCTTCATCATCTCTGGGCCCACCTTGCGTATAAAAATCATGTATAAACTCCATATTAGAAATATTATTGCAGGAGAGTCCATTAATAGTAGTTTATTGGTAAAAGTCACTGAAAATAAAATATTACGTAATTATCAGTCTATTGTAATACCTACCTTACCTAGTATGGTGAAAAAAAAAATACTCTGCATCAAGACTCAAACGTACAATTAAAAAAAATACGATAATCTCTATTCTTTAACCTTGAGTCCGAGTTTTTTGCTGCAAATATAACCTTAAGTAATACCATTGTAAAGTGCATTTTAGGGACTTCGAACTAATAAATAACTTATCATTTAATAATATAATAATATTAATAATAATAGCCTTTATTCAGACACATATATATATAGGTACATTTACATCAGTTAGCTATAACCATCGACAATACTTAGGTATCTGTTTGCCCTAGTTTGGCAAAGGCCTCTTCCTTATCATTTGAGAACATATATCATTTAGTAGTTAACTTACCGTCTTTGTCGAGGTCCCAAACCTCAGAATCATTACTTTCTAACATTTTTACACAGTAAAACTGACTGCCGTTCTATGCAAAGGCTATCAAGCACCACGAAATAGGAACTTCAACTAAAACTTAATTCCAGAACAATATTAAAGCTATTTCTCATAATAATAGCAAAATATGTAACAAAAATGTTTAGTAAGCTATTTATTCTTAGGTAGGTACTTAAAAGCAACCACTGCCAGTGATAAACAACGAGGTACTGAGTTGTATTATACAAAACTAAGCTACACACTGAAGTACATAACAAAATAATAATAACATAACATAATAATAAATTAAAAGGTTTTAGTATGGGTTGTTGCTCATTATTTTACGAAATAAAATATGCAGTTAGCCTACGTTTTTTTTATTTGAGTATGTATTATAAACATTTTAGTGATGTGTTATAAAATATTAAACCTAGTGCGGTTAGACCATTGGTTATAATGGTCATCATCATCATCAACAACCTTTAACAGTCCACTGCTGGACGGTCTCTCCTAAGACGCGCCACCAGACCATTGGTAATTTTAATCAATTATGTAAAGTTTTGATAAATAAATGTATTTGTATTTGTTGTACGTATCTCGGTTTAGTATATTTTTAAAACAAAGGGCGTAAGTACCGTGAAGTTACGCCAATTACAACACGGAACATTTTGATTGTCTAACATTATCCGAATTCCGTGATTTCTGAAGGAAGCGGTGTCTTCCTCAAACATCATTGTGTTTACATTATTAAATAATTTAAATAATAACACTATTATGCACATCTTTGTTTTATAAAAGGTTTAAAAACTAATAAAATACAGCAAAAACTCCGGGTCATTTATAAAAAAACTTTAAAATAGTGGAAACCATGAATACTAGATTAGTGAAATAAATTGTGTTTCAAGACAATTGAATGCTCCTTAATTAAGAGTAATTGCTTAAATGGCATTATTAAAATTATTCGTTAAAATTTTGTTCATAATTCAAAATTTTTGGTGTCTAGTGTTTACCAATTAGAATTATAGGTACCTGTAAGACAGGCGTCATGGCTCAGTCGGTAGTAGCTCTGCCTTCCGTGCTGTGGGTCGTGGGTTCGATCCCCAACGAGAACAAACTTTTGTGTGTTGTAAACATAGATGTTTGTTCTGTGTCTGGGTGTTTCTATGTATTATAAGTATGTATTTACAAAAAAAAATGTATGTATGTATTCTATCAGCCATCTAGTTCCCATCGTACAAGCTTTGCTTAGTTTGGGACTAGAAGGCGTTGTGTTAAGGGTCCGTGAATATTTATTTATTTATTTATACTTGAGTAGTTTATTGTGGTCAATAAAAACCTTGTGATAACAATAGTTTAAGAATTTGTACAGTTTTATCTGGTAAAAATGTATACAAATCGATGCTTTCAGGGTCTTATTTACGACAGACGAATAGTTAAACTGTTGAATCAAAGTCTAGCTCTGTCACTGTTTGACATTACCTGTTAGTAGGTGACAGCAATAATTTAAACAGCTGAATAAAGTTATGCAGCAAAGTCAAAGTCAAAGTCAAAAATCTTTTATTCACTAAAATCTCACTGGTCACTTTGAATCGTCATTACGTTTTGTATGATTAGGTATGATTACATATTTTTTTTATTGGATGAGTTGGAGCTAGTTCGTCCCAAGCTTGTTTGTCTTCTAAATAATCAGATATTTTATAGTATGCTTTTAAAAGAAGTCTCTGTTTTATTACGTTTTTGAACTTGCCAATCGACAACTGAGACACATCACTTGGGATTTTGTTAAAGAAGCGTACACATTGCCCTTTGAAAGATTTACTAATTTTTGTGAGCCTAGTGGTGGGAACAGCGAGTTTGTCTTTATTTCTAGTGTTAACATTATGATTATCACTTTTTTTGTTGAATAGATTGATATTTTTTTGAACATACAATAAGTTTTCATAGATGTACTGGCAAGGTACTGTCATTATATTTATTTCCTTAAACTTATTTCTTAGTGATTCTCTGGGACCCATGTTATAAATTGCACGAATAGCCCTTTTCTGCAACACAAATATGGTGTTTATGTCTGCAGCACTCCCCCACAACAAAATGGCGTACGACATAATGCTATGAAAGTAGCTGAAATAGACTAGTCTTGCGGTTTCCACATCTGTAAGGAAGCGGATCTTCTTAACTGCATATGCTGCAGAATTAAGTCTCTTCGACAATTTATCTATGTGTGGGCCCCATTGAAGTTTATTATCTAGAGTATATCTAGCGATCGTAAGTAAGGGGGTAAATGTTTAAAAATTATGCAATATGATTCAAGTATTGTTCAAGTATTTCGTAATTTGGATACTAATATGAGGGTATCTTTGCGTATTGTGGTTGCAAAAATATTCAATGTTAAATATAAAAAATATTCAACTAACTTCTGTTTACTTCAACATAATATTATCTAATTCATTTGTACAGTCTTTATTTTCAAACTTTATTTGTAAAAGCTAATAGAAATGCTGTAAAAATATGTACTTATCTCCAGCCATATTTGGACGGACCTTGTGTTTGTTTGTGTGTCACACATTGGTATAACTTGACGACAAAATTACATATCAGTAAATTCACAAAACCTTCCGAGAACCAAAATATTTATGAAATGTTTTCATGTTTCCTTTGATTAACAATGTGACCATTACGCCACTGGTATGAACTAAAATAGGGCATATTTTTAATGTCGCTGTAGTGAAAGCAAGGTAGGTAATAAATAAATAAATATAAATATTCACAGACACTTAACACAACGCCTTCTAGTCCCAAACTAAGCAAAGCTTTTACGATGGGAACTAGATGGCTGATAGAATACATACATACATTTTTTTTGTAAATACATACTTATAATACATAGAAACACCCAGACACAGAACAAACAATCTATGTTTGCCACACAAATGTTTGTTCTCGGTGGGGATCGAACCCACGACCCACAGCACGGAAGGCAGAGCTACTACCGACTGAGCCATGACGCCTGTCAAGGTAAGGTAATATAGGTAAGTACGTATGTATAAAGGATTTGATTTTCGTTAAATTTTTCTCTGTTTCTTCTTGTGTGGATCCCATGATGTAAAAAAGTTACTCGCTAAAAAGTTACTGATTTGTTAATTAGTTTAGGTAGGTACTAGTATAGTAGTAGGTACCAGTCAGGTATCTATTATCTGCAATTCAATCTAGTCTGTCCGAAAACCCACGTACAAAAACACGAAAGGTAGATTTTGTAAACAAAAGAATGAAATATCATTTTTATTTTATTTTTTGGGTGTTTCTATGTATTATATGTATGTATTTACAAAAAAAAATGTATGTATGTATTCTATCAGCCATCTAGTTCCCATCGTACAAGCTTTGCTTAGTTTGGGACTAGAAGGCGCTGTGTTAAGGGTCCGTGAATATTTATTATTATTATTATTATTAATTAAAGATTGAGTAAAGAAATTACAAAGAATTTATTAATTAATTATTATATATAATAATTATAATTTATTAATTAATTTATTAATTATCATAAACGGAAGGCATAATTCACGTATTTTATTATGAAACTATTAGCAAACAATTTTACATGTTTTAACAACCGAAATGTGAGATCATAACAGCGTGGGCAGTGTCAACGAACTCTAGGAGGAATATCTTCAGAATCCACAAAAAATGCAGTTTATGTGGGAGACCAACCGCTTTCGGCGATGATTTTCTTTTTTATTGCTTGGGTAAAAAATGATCGTATTATATTGGGATTCTTTCCCGATACCCGCCTCATGATCTACCTACTTACATTCCTGATTAATAATTTTAAACAATAATTTACGTGACATTTATTACAAGTAAGTATATAACCAGTATCCTAGTTTTAAATCCTCTTCTCTTACAATGTGCAACATGTATCTAACACCTAGTAAAGACCTATTTACCTACTTATAAACTTCGCTTATTGGGTGAGTCCACTTTCCCGTTGACTGAGCACTTGTTCAAGCAGAACAATATCGAGATCAATTGGATATCATAATAGAACCATAAAACTAAGCGCACAGGTCCATGACCCCAGTTGAAAGTTTGACAGCTTACTTGCAAATTGACCACATTTTACGTGCTGCCGGAAAACAAGGGTTTCTTCAATGGCCCTGTTAAATCTGACTTTTAAAACGTCAAAAAAAACACAGCCCTTTTAAAATCCTTCATCATTAATCTGAAAAAGTCTACTGGTCATTTCATCTTAGTAGCCTTTTTCCTATCTAGGTGTTGTGAAAGGTTGATTTCCATAACGTTGTCACTCCATCGATGAGGCCTGTGTTATATTAAGAGGCCGTTTCTTTTTTTGATTAACGTTATCCAAAATCCTTAAATTCCTTTGTTTGTCTTGCTAAAAAGTTTCTAAAAAGTAATAAGTAGACATCTAATTTATCATAAGCCCAAAAAAGTTCTAAGAAATGGCTGTACGTTCTAAAATAACAAAGCAATATCCCACGCAAACCACGTAATACTAATTCAATTTGATCCGCAGTAATTCCTTATGGCTTGGATTATGGTTTGAAACCATCAGAGTGAAAGTCTGTGCCAATTTGGATTCTGTCTGTTCCACACTGCCACCGACACGACAAACGACACCTACACGATATCTACGGTGATCTCCCGGTGAGCTCTTGCATATTCAGACCGTGTCGACCAATCTCGATATTCCACTAAAACACTTGTCAGAAGAAGCGAAGCTAAATCGTAGCATCAATCTTGTTAGCTGAAAAACAGTTGAACCGTAGCTTTTCTTCCGTTTTTGAACTATTTTTAACCGACTTCAAAAAAGGAGGTTTTCATTTTTTTTATTATTATTTAATGTTTGTTACCTCATAACTCCGTCATTTACGAACTAATTTGAAAAATTATTTTTTTATCTGAAACGGTATGCTTCCAGATTGGTCCCATAAATTTTTCATCAAAATCCGTTCAGTAGTTTGGCAGATAAATAAGAATAACTCGAAAAAACACGTCATTCACGTACACGACACTACGTACTTGCTTTCCTGTGAGATTTTTATGGTGCTTACGATCAATAGAATAGTCCAATGATTTGCTATCATCATCATCATCATAATTTGATGATGAATGCGTATCAAATTGAAGTCGGGTTTTCCAGTTTTTTTAACTTATAAATTACTAGGTGCCGCCCGCGACTTCGTTCGCGTCCCGTTGGATCTCGTTAATTTTTCGGGATAAAAAGTAGCGTATGTGTTAATCCAGGTCACGGACAATATATATTTCAAGTTTCATTCAAACCGGATCAGTAGTTTTTACGTGAAAGAGTAACAAACATCCATCTATCCATAGTTACAAACTTTCGCGTTTATAATATTAGTAGGATGTATTCCACACTGAAACAACAATCCAGCTACTGTGACGTTTTAGCTAACCTAAAGATTGATCAAACCATAATATGAATTAAATAGAACGTTGTAAATTAGCAGGACCCGTCGGCATCGTGTGTCGGATCGGACGGTATGCAAAGTCCCATTCGCATAACTCACGGAGCTCTTTTTGTAGTTATTAGTATTGTCTTGGATGATTATTCTCTGTAAGTACCTAATTTGAGAAAGTAATAATTGTTTTGTAAACAGCAATGGTATTCGCAAACTGTTATTGTATCACCAACACAATTGATGTAAGTTTGATAAAAAATGTCGTGATGCAACATGACTTTGACCCAAGAAAAGAAAAGTTCTGATAAATATATGGAATAAATGTGATTTTTTAAATAGATGGGCTCATACATAGTCAATTTTTCAATTTCAAAATAATAAAATAAAATAAATTTACAGAACCTTTTCTATGGCGTTATTCTTTTGTTATTTTAGAATTAGAGCCCACTCATTTGCATAGTAAGCTCGTTGGTATTTTTCTTCCCATCGGCCCCACCAGTGGGCCAGCAGGTGGGCTGGATGGTAATAACCCTTTTAGAACGTAAAGCCATTTCTTAGAGCTTAATTGGGCTTATGACAAATTAGTTAAAGCCGCGTACAGAAATCGCGAGGCGTGCGACGCGAATGCACGCGAATGGTTCGTCACGCATGCCTCAACCTGAGCCATACGACGTACATTTAGACCAATATTCAATAAGCGTAAGCATGCGTTGTGTGTCCCGAACGGTGTTCGTGAGTAGAAAAATGGCTCTGACAAGGCGAGACGTGCAGATTGCAGCTGCGGCCTATATTCAATGTGATTCATTCAATATTAAAAAAAGAGAAAAGAAGAAAAGACGCTGGTGGACAAAACGCAAACAACACCTGTCCGTCCACACGGAGCGCACGGCTCGTACTGAGGCAGCGCGAATGCTCACTGTGAGCACACACCGTCCACACAGCCCGAGGCATGCGAGACGAACCATTCGCGTCGCACGCCTCTCGATATCTGTACGCGGCTTAAGATGCATTGCCTCACTGAGAATACTCCTACACTTAAGAGTATCTTCTTCGTCATCAATTTATCATCAACATTTCACGCCCTATTTTACCCGTGATGTGATAAGTCATATCGGAATGTTATAGCTTCTAATAACTTTGAACCGTAATCAAATCATATTTACGTTCAAACTCGCTCGTGAGGATAACACTTAGAAAGTGGTCGTCCTTGAAAGTAAAAGCGATCCCAAAGGTGAAATCGAACTTGTTTGTACACTGACACCTTTTGTGTTTACAACAACTTTATTGCCCTTCAGAATGTCTTGTTTTGGTTTAGGGTGAGAAATATCGCCCGTAGTGAAAAAAAATGTGATTTGCAAAATCTGTGTGTAGAAAGTTCGTTTGGTGAATCGAAGACTTTTTTTCTTCATACATCTGTAAATCACTTTTCGTAATTCAATAAAATAAGACGCAAAAGTACGAGCTCGGAACTTTTTATACGTACTATAAAAGTGAAAATCGTGTGGAAAGAAAGTAATCTGTAGTAAAAAAACTGCGTCAAAAAAGATACTTACAGCCGAATACTCATTACATTACTCATTTGTAAGAGATGGCAATAATTTAAGCGGGACTTAAATTGAGTGGGGTTTGAGTATTCGGCTGTAAGTCAGATATTTTCCTCAATATCAAGTGTATTTTCTGTTTTTTTCTGTAACAACTGTATGTTTTCTTGTATTCTAGGAACCTAGAGAAAGAAGAAAACAGTTTTTATAGACAAATGGTATGAATTTTTGGCGTTGATAGAGCAGTCATCATAATAATATAAAAGTAAGTGATTATTATAATTTATGGCACACGACGATCAGCCGTGCGGTATATATAGATCACGTCATGCCATCTCGAAGAATTTCCTAGAACATAGTCTATGTATGGTCTTAAAATGTGTATCTAGATCTAATGCCTCACCTCTGGGCTGGGCACTGGTTATCCTAGCAAGCATTCAAAGCGTAGGCGATATATCTTATTGATATTCATTCAGTTTTTAATGTGTTATGTTATTATGAATCAACTTTACTAAATACTTTGTAATATTAATATATTTTTATGTTTTATGTAGGTGTAATTTTCTCACATAAAAAACAGGTTCAAACAACAGTTTTTCGAAACAGACAAACACTACAAAATCTATTTTTCATCCCACCATCTCGGAAAGAGTATTTTTGTTCTTCAATATCTGAGTGCAAAAGCCGTTTTTATTCTCTAGAGGATAAAGTAAATTGAATTTAGAACATCGTGTGCACTAAGTTTGTGAATAAAAAAAACATTAAACCTATTTACTGCTATCTCTATGGTGCCGAATATATCATACAACTTTTTTTTAATTTGTTAAAAACTCAGACTCGGAACCTTCTTGGTGTTCTTTTTTCAATTTGCTAGTCATTTCCTCGCTGAGGTGGAATGAAAAGTTACGTGTTGAACTCGAGTGCAAAGATTTTTCACCTCGTGCTCTTTTGATTCCCTCGCTAACGCTCAGGATTCTAATTTTGAATTCAATTTTACAATCCTTCGCTTGATCGGTCATCAAAATTGAATACGCGGTTAAAAAGCAACTTTGCACTCTTGTGTAACAAATAACTATTTAATAGCTATTTCCTTTGTAGGAGTTATAAAGGAAAATATAAATAAAACATAATTGTTGGCCGGTAGAGATATACTACAGCACAGAGGCCAACGCCTTTCAACAACCAAAATTTAAAACACGTACAAAATGCTAATCACATAATTACTAATCACTTTGACATATGACTCAATTCAAGGTGTTTTTAATCTTATTTTTTTTGTGGATTTGTATGTAATTCATATCAGTATCCGTAGCACTAGTTTAAATAATTTACGCTGAGTACGTTGTCCTTGCAAGCGTCTTTGGTTTGCTCTTACAGTTTTTTTACGTGATAACTCACGCTTTGTTATAAACTAGTGTACAGTGTGCATGTAATACAAAAACATGTAGATAAAATCTAGTAAAATAATAGTTTCGGAAATAATTTTGTCTAAATATCAGCAGTAGCACACAGGACGCTAATTTACGGTTGATAATAGTACAAATCACTGAAATCACGATGACCTCTATGCAGCGACAAAGTTTTTATCTTTTTGCTGGTTTTAGTAAGTGACGGATGGTCGTCTAGGGGTTAACTTAGTTTCCTTCAAAATAGTGCCATTTCATCCATGGCTGAAAGCACGCCGTTTGCGACTGTAACTTAATAAATTATACAACTTGTATTAAACTCGATATTCTGTCCCTTCAAATTCCACTGATCACTAGAATAAAACCTTCAACAAGGTAAATCCAAACACCGCAAAAGGTTAAGTTATTACAACACTGGTAGTACTTAGTACTTGTACGTCTAAACGTCCCTTCTCTACAGAGGGCCTGTACGAGTTTTCAGTGTATAGTGTGGGTGTGAAACTTGTGACGCCCAGCACACCAGTGGGCGCTAATTTGTATAGAGATACTGAGCGGATTCTTTGAGAAGCTCGACATTCGAGTACGAGCTTCGTGTAGACCAAGCTTCTCAAAGAATCCGCTCGGTGTTTTCATACAAATGAGCGCCCACTGGTGTGCTGGGCGTCAGACGTTTTACATCATATTTAAACACCAAAACTTGCACTAGGCCCTCAGTAGCACTTTGACCCTATTGTTTTTAGACTCTACTGATATAATTGAAGTCCAACAGTTTTATCAATTACTTATGTAATCTGAGTACGTCCTAAATATCAGCAGTCCAAGGTTTCGTGAGTACGTGATGAATTTTTTTTATTACGATACCTAAATAGCTAAGCGTTTGGGTGTCAGTCAGCTCGATCAGGATTTAAAAAAAATCCTGCACATCATTTTTTTTTTATTTAGGAATGACTTTTATACATTTCTTGGGGCACTAAACGATTCCAATGAATAAACTCCTAGTATAAACTGTCATATTATCCTTTAGTCCTTGTATATGTGACTTTGGTGTCAAAAAGCAAAGTAAAAAACAATTATTTTCCAAAAAAAATTAGCTGTTTTAACTTAAAAGTTTAAAACAAAATGTCTTGTGGTTAGGCAAGCGCTAAACCATGACATCGTTAGAACAATGGACTCGAATCAATTGTTCTTGCGATTGGGATCTCTCAGACAAATATTTACGAATTTAACCAGACTTACAATAGAACTTTGGAGCAAGTTGTACTACAAAATGACCTATAGAGAAGATAAAACTATTGTGAACGGGATTGATTTGTGATTGAATAGCTATCAAAAGTTGAGTAAAATTGTTTATATCAATAAGGTGATATTTTTATTTGTAGGTGTTGTTTGGATGTGGCATTGCCTACGCATTTTTTTTCTATAGAGATTCTCAATGATATTATGTAACAAAATGTAAATATACCAACACAAGTGATGACAGTCGTTTGTTTGTAATTTTTTTGTAACAGATTATTAATTTAAAAAATAGTGCAAGCTTTTATCATGGACGAAGAAGAAAAACAAACTATTTGGGATAAAAATTATGAATCCCATAACTCTGATGCACATGTTCATACATGCAACAAGATGTAGTACACAACGTAGCTATCTTAAAACGAGATAAACCCACTAAAACCAAAACCTATTTACCTACAATACGATCTTAGTACGCCCGTCGTAAATATACAGTTGAAGCACTTTACAAACAGTCACAATACGAGTGACCTAAAGACGGTGTGGCGACTCATTAGTAAATAACTTTCTAATACTCACCACCAAGCTTAGTATTATTAGACATAGACATAGACATGAGAGAGATATTGCATGAGAGTTCAAAGAATTTTCAAGCCTATTCTTTATTTATTAAGGCATGAATGTGGACGGATGTAGAAGTAGAGGTAGGCCAAAAAAAAGATGGATGGACTGTGTGAAAGAAGATATGATAATAAAGGAGTGAACACCGAGATGACGGCTGGTAGAGGAGAGTGGAAGACGAAGACATGTTGTACCGACCCGACTTAGCGTGGGACAAGGGTAGGAAGATGATGATGATGATGATTCTCTCAATAAGAGCAGTCACAAAGAATGCGTCTGTGGAAAAATTATATCTATTTTTTTAGACACGTTGATCTGTTTGTTCATTTGGCAAGGAATAGGGAAAAATGGAATCGTATTTTTTTTTACTTTTTTATGTTGTATGTTTTACTGGTCTTAAAATCAACTTTATCTTAAACTTATGTTTTAGATTTTCAATGTTTGTTTACCTACACAATTGGTTAGCGACCTCTATTGGTGTGAAAATTTTCAGTTATTGTATAAGAAACGTAATAGTTATATAACAAACATAACATTGAATGGCCATATTTGGAACTTGGTTTATTGTTTTGTGAATCTTGTTCACGATAGCTGGTACTTATTAGGTAACCCTGCTCTTAGGTCAGTTTAAGTGTGTGTATAAACTTAAGGCGAGAAATTTTTTGGCTTACTCAATAATTGTATTTTTTTTAATTCTATATTGTATTTACACGAAAAGATAATTAATCGCTATCATTTGCGTTGAATTACTAGATTTTAATTGAAACTGCTCGTATACTGAAAAAGTATGGAAAAACTCAAGACTAAATCATAACTCAAGTTTAGATGTTTTGACATGCATTGTAAAAGGTTAACAAATTTCATGAGTCATGCATGTTTGAGCTGAGTTTTTTTTGCATACGAGCTTCAGCTGTGAGAGCAAGTACATAAAGATATCATAAACTTTAATAGTAACATAAATTATCATTGATTCGCTTAGCTGTACCAATTGACACCTTATGCCCCAATGGTCACTGCCCTTACAAAGAGTATCCAAGAACAAACCAGCAATATAACTAGGTTTCGCCAGGGTGGCTTGCGCAAGCGCAGGATGTCACTCCCATTAGCATGCACTAGTGTCACGTCGGTAATAGTTAGCACATTGTACGTGACAGGCTAGCGCTAACTATAATACATAGGTACGTTATTGTTTATGAGGTGTTCATTAATAAGAGGTCAAATCTTCTAAATATATAAAACTCTTTTGAAGCTGACTGACAATCAACGCACAGCCTAAACTATAATTCCTAGAGGTATGAAATTTGGAGGTCGTATCCTTAATAGTGTAGGGGGTGCCTAAGAAAGAAATTTTACAATAACCACTCTCAAAGGTCTAGAACGCGAACAACGCCGCGGGGACGGCTA